>JAVDOI010000021.1:4461459-5061459 GCA_032191485.1 Leptoclinus maculatus | reverse complement strand
AAATCTTTTTATCTGTTTTGTTTTTTACACTGGAAATTAAACGGCATCCAACAATGAAACTGGAGAAAAATCAGTCTTTTGGTGTTATTCACTTCCTTTTTTGATTTATTTATTTGAAATACAATACCCTCTTTGTCCACAAGGTGGCGCCCTCGTGCCAGACGTTTGTGGCTTCACAGTCGGTGAGCTGTTCTCCTCATCTCAAAGGTAAAAGACACAGTGACGCTGAGTTCAGTGACACACAGGTGTTTTCACTTATTGGTCAGCTCTTAATGAGATGGCAATCAAATACAGCTGGTTTGCTCACAGGCTTCTGAGCGGAGCGCTAATCAGGCAACATAAGTGAAATCACTTGTGTGTGTGAACCGTGCGTGTTGACGCAGGAGGCAATTAAGTCAATCAGCTTCACCTGTTGCTTCTTGATTACATCACACAAACCAACCTTAGAAATGTTGGATTTTTTAATTTATTAAGTACAATTAATTTGTCAACTGCTTTATGTTGAAATAAAATGAGTAGAATAAACAAATTATTTAATATTTATGAGAATTGATTAGTAGAGTATGTAAACTTTCCTCTTGCATGTAAGGAATTCTTGTCTGATATGATAGTCCACTAAATATCTTTTGGTTTTTTTTTACATTACAATTGTCAGTAGTTCCAGCTCTACAGCAATGCCTTAAATATGTGTTTGTTACCATAAACTCAAATTAATTCCACTTTAGAGACCCCAAAACACAAGAACGAGACAGGAGACAACGGTGTCACGATAATAAAAAATATCGGTTTTACTAGAGAAGGTTACAAAAATCATCACTATATAGGAGTCATAGAACTATTTCCAACTTAAAAAATAAAACCATAATGAAACACCTACAGGGACTACAATGCCATCAAAGTACAATGAAGTTTTCTTTAGAAAAGGGCGGGTGGAAAGGGAGAAGGGGGGGGGGGGGGGCAAACACCGCCTACCATAGTTGTCAGTACGATTGACTACACATCACCTGAAAAACTGCAAAGACAGTCATGTCTCCTTCATGCAAATAACGAGGAAACAACAACACCCTGACACGCATCGTCTTATAGGAAATTGAAGTTTTGCCTTTACATCAACCTGGTGGCAAAGCACGTATATTTATCAAACATAACACACATGGCAATATAGTCCTTTTTTATACAGAATAGACAGCTGCACACATGGACGATACTGACATGCTTCATCTCATCAAAGTTCAAATATTTGTCTTCTTCAGTGTTTTTTTTTTTTTTCTTGATTTATTTTTTTTAGGGTAAACTAACCAGTGATGATCAATATAGAATATAGTTCATGATTATTAAACAATATCTGATTATAAAATCAAGGTATGAAAATTCCTGACTTGTTTTATTCAGAGTGTAAACATCCAAAACAGTCTCTGTGGCTCATATGAGAGGCATGACGTCAAAGAAATCAAGAAAAGAAAAAGACAAAGTGACTTTTTCTCTCAACTCACATGTTGATGAGTCAGTCATTTGGCCGGCCACTGAAATAAATCAGCACAAACGAGTTCCATAAAATCATAATTACTGAATCACAAGAAGAACTCAGCTGCCTAAAACTGATAAAACATTAAAAATCCATTTTTTTTAATCACATTTTTAAATGTATACGTCACAAGCACCTCAACCCATCGTATCATATCATAACTGCACTGTATCCCTCTCACGACATATCATTTAAGATGTTACATTACAATTATTATACCAAATGCAGAACTAGTTATTTGAGTGCTAAACACATATCTCAAAAGGGCACATTTACATATATCTGTGGGGGGGGGAAGAAAGAAAGAACAGGAGAGCGTGGCGGAGCACTGATCCGTGCTCTCCACGTGTTTTTGAGAGGAGGTGTGAATCGAGATCTTTTTAAGGGTGGTTCAGATATTTACAGGTGAACTTCATTCACAAAAGGGAGGAAGTTTAGAAAAACGATGGAACCGGCGTTTTACTGTATAATTCACGCGGGACAGCGTATCAAATCCGGTGAGAGTTCGTGTTTAGACGGTTGAAGCTTTGGAAAAGAACACAACTGGCTAAAATCAGATTTGGTTTGATACCTGAGGTGTGTGTTAAAAGACCCAGATGGATTTATCTTTTGATTTTCTGCTGCCGCTGATGATGAGTGTAGCAAAACCCATAAAGGTCTGAACACACTTAGTCACTTTCTTGCCAAGAGTTACATCACTCTGTTCGCCCTCCTCTGACTTTTGACAAGAAAGCAAAGAAGCATATTTCCCAAAAACATCCCTTTAATAAGAGTGTGCTACACCTCTGGTCTCATATAAACGGCTGGTAGCTTAGCAGACAAACTCTGATCATGTAAATGCACATTAATCCTTGAGACACCACATGGTTTGAGTCTTTTATGTGTTTCTATGAGAGCGGGGGCTTTGTGTGTTTGAGGGATTCTCCCTTATTCTTTTGTTTGGTAATAGTGCAATAACGTATCGAAGTGTTAGCAATAAAAAGTCCAAAATGGAGAAGGAGGAGGAGAAAAACAACCAATGAGCGCAAAAACGTAAAGATCGTAATAGTACCTGGCATACTTTTCAGAGAGTATTAAAAAAACAACAACATTCGTACACATTCGCACAATATATTCATATTCATATATATATGCATATAAAACACCAAAAAAAAACAAAAAAAACGGAGGAAGTTGGTTGCTGCCTGGTTTCCCCTGTGGCTGAAGCAGACAGTGAACAATGTTTTTTTTTTTTTCTTTATTTTTTAGGAGCTGTTGTGTTGAGAGGCTGTGCTGGCTCAGGGCGCGAGGCCATCACAGCCGGGCCACGTTCACGAGCCGCCCGCCCCAAAATAAAGCACGCGGGAGGAGACGCTTCTGAACCGGTGCACCGCAAACCCGAGCTCCAACCCGGCGGGGCGAGCTCTCCCGCTCTGAAGCATCGGCCTCCGACCGGGCCTGCCGCGTCTCCCGATCCTCTATTCTCTGACCTTCTGGTGTGAGCCCACGACTCCTCATGGAAGGGAAGAGGATGGAGGATCAGGAGGTTGGGGGTTGGGGGGGGGGGGGGGGGGGGACTATCAAACATGACCGAGGTGGTTTGTTTTTCAACGGAGGGAAGGGGGGAGGTGGGGCGCTGGGTGTTGCAGGGTGAAGTGGGAGGGTGGGGGGGGTTGAGGTGTGGCGGCGGGAGAGGAGCGCTTGTCCTTATGAGTAGGAGGACGAGTTCTGGCCCTCCTTGGAGCGCGCCTCGGCCTCCAGATCCTGGTCGTCCTTGGTCTTGATGTCCTGGTACTCGTGCGTGGAGACGGCGCTCTTCAGGTAGGCCCAGTTGGCCCCCAGAATCATCAGGTAGTGGATCTGAAGAGAAACCGACATTTACAGGAAATAATGTGCAGAGGACGACGGGTACCGTGACCCAACTCCATGAGGCAAAAAACAGGATGAGTACGGACTTTTTCTGTTCGTGCCATTGACGGAAACTGCTTACCCACAATGCAATGCACACAAGAAATGGTGGAGCGGCTGGAATTAATTGGATGATTAGAGCCAACATAATAATCTCAAACTAAATATTTAAATACACATTTAAAGGTATTCTTTTTAACTACTCTGTATCTCCTCCCACCTGTATAGGTTAGCTGGGAACCATCATAGTACAGAGAGGGCTTTCAGATCATCCAACGCAACATCTGCTTATTGCTT
Organism: Leptoclinus maculatus; assembly: GCA_032191485.1. Taxonomy (NCBI): domain Eukaryota; kingdom Metazoa; phylum Chordata; class Actinopteri; order Perciformes; family Stichaeidae; genus Leptoclinus; species Leptoclinus maculatus. The sequence continues at coordinate 5,057,750 of JAVDOI010000021.1, read as the reverse complement.
TTTTTAGTATCTGGACATGACACAGAGCAGTCCGCCTCCACAGCGGAGTAAAACGCCGACCCCGTCTACTCAGCAGAGGCAGGCCGCAGGCTTGGATTTCCACCCCGTAGGACGGCACACCGGCGAGCGTGTGAGAGGCGGTGTTGCCACGGCAACGCAACAAGCGGCGCCATGGCAACGTGCATATTTTTTCGAGAGGGTGCCAGATATCGGCAGGGCATCACGAGAGGCTTACCAGTGCGATGACGGTGGCGCCGGCGCCGGCGAACGCGACGATGTAGAGGTGGTAGGACAGGTAGAACTGTGGAGGCAAGGAGACAATCAGAAGAGGGGAAGGGAAGGAGGGGATAGAGTAGGAAAAAGGAAAGGTCACGTCAGCGGCCTCTCACCTCGCTGGTGTTGCAGATGTCTCCCAGTGTGGCTCCACAAGCTTTTCCCGGAGTGGCGTTCCAGGGAATGATACCTGCAGGATCAGGGGGATGCAGAGTCAGAGGAGTGCCGCGAGACAAAAAGGTTCTTTCCTCCCCCGAGACTGTGTGATTGAAGGCATTATGAATCCGCCTCGGATAAAGATTAAAGGGCTGCTGAGCCTCTCCTACAGGGAAAATATGGGTCATTATTTCCATTTTTCGTCTTCACTATCGTCTCGTTATAATCCTCCTTCACTTTTTCTTCTCTTCATTAATATTATCACTATAAATAACATAAAAGCAGGAAGTTATCAAAACCTTTCACTCCGATAACAATTTGACGAGTGCCAGTAATTGGGGTGAATATTTCATGCGGTGGAGTACAGTCCGCCTGCCAGCGAAGCATATGTGATCCTCGTCCTACTTTGAGAGCCAGCTGTCCTTCAAATGTGGGTCACATACTGTACGTGAGGCCATCAAACTGATATGCAATCATAGCAGAAACACTGCAGGAAGCTGGGTTTTCATCAATGCGGCTGTCAATAATCTCAGTGTCTTTGATGACCTCTTCCTATATGGAACATTACCTTTAAAGCAGACCGGGCCTGCAGATGAACGTGCGGTGTTTGTGGTGTATGGAGGAGGGCAGAGTGAAGCCTTTTGGAATTAGTTTGGTGTGCAAAGAATTTATTGCCGAGGCAAGCAAATTAAAATACCAGAGGGGATTGCTTCTATAATTTTGGCAACAAGAAAAAAACAGCAAGTGTGAAATAATTTGACCACCTCAAATCTAACTAAACTCTATAAATGTAATGCGATTTTCTTGACAACCGTTCATCCGACTGACTTCACACTCGCCGGGCGCATCGCTGAGGAAGCGAGGAAGTGCAGCGTCGAGTGTGAAGCCGTTTGCATGAACGGGCGGCACACTCGGGATGATTCAAATGGCACGATTTGAGAGGGGGGGAAATCACAGACATATTCAATTAAACGAGCTACAACTGTAATGACAAATCATTGTGCAGTGAGTTGAAAAACAAGTAGGATATTGAGCCTCTAAAAGTGATTCGTTTTTCTGTAAATCTGTGGTTTTATAAGCCCGGTTCTGCACACCTGATCCAATTCAGCTGCAGTGAAATTGTGTCGCCCTTAATTAGATCAGGTGTGCAGAATCAGAGGCGGAGCAGAAGCATAAAGGACAGACTCGACTCAGGGACTCGAGGAAGAGCTGAGCAACACAGCGTTTGGAGGCAGCAACTGTTGTTTGTGGTCATTTATTAGATTTGAATAATAAACATTTAAAAGGATACTGAGGCATCATTGTTTCAGACACATGCTCAAAATGCTTGAGATACTCCTGATTCAATGAAAGGTGACAGCAGAAGACATTTATGAACCTTGATGATCGTAGCTTCAAACAAAACACTTAGAAGCAGACAAGATGAAATCACATCAGCCGCAACTGATGTGTCAATGCTTCTCGACAGGTTTTTGTCAAAAGCTTCCCTGAGACAGGTTCAATATGGTAAAATTACAAAATGACGCTGGTTACATAACGTTTCGTAAGAAAGTCTGCTGTGGGCGGTTGTTGTTCATGTATGTTGTAACTTATTTATGGTTAAAAAAACGTTGACATTCAATGTATTAAAAAGTTAAATGCCAACATGTTTTCTGGCGATTTTTAAGTATCTAATATCGGGGTAATATCGAGAATCCCAATTATTTCGGTCAGGACAATCGTGACATGCTTCGCTGGCGGAAACAACCCACCGTACTGCCTGACGTCCACACAGATGGAGTCCGGCGAGGTGATGTTGGCGTCGGGAGACTTCATGGCAGCGCAGGTATTCCACATGTTGAAGAAGAGGAAAACGGGTATCGCCGTGAAGCCGAAGATGGCGAGGAAGGCCAGAGCGAGGATGTAGGTCAGGAACATGAACTGGAGAGGGAAGAAAGGACAGATTTATATGTTGTCAGCGTTAAAGGCCAACCTGGCTTGTACAGCATTAAGATTGACTGTTTTTGGTTCATTTTTAAAAAAAAGCCTATAAACACTATTTCAAGCAAGAGCATTATAAAAAAATACACAGCGAAGTAATTCAATCTCATTTAGAGGGCTTTCATTTGGAGTGTATCTGGGTCAGTGGCTGTGGTGATCTGCAGCAGCTGTTCGTGTGTGTGTGTGTGTGTGTGTGTGGACGTACGAAGGCGGTGATGCAGCGTCCACAGACGGTGGTCTTGAAGTCGCTCTGCAGCTCCTTCTTGATGGCGCTGGTGGTGTAAAAGCCCTCAGCCAGCAGGATGATGGCGTAGACGAAGAAGAAGGAGGCGATGCCGTAGATGATGTACTGGAAGATCTGGATCCTGAACACACGCAGACAGAAGAGAAAGCATTATGTTAAGAATCAATAACATAGAGCAAACTATTTAAAAGAATGTGTAGGGAGGGTGCTTTTATTCTACATTTACTAGTTGTATTGTGTTGTGAGTCAGGGCAGATAACGTGGGTGGCTCTCCTCGACAGATTTAATAACTGCAGGAGTAGTACCGGCGTATTCACTGCTGTTTCAAGGCTGAAACTATTAATGGTGCTCATAAATGATTCATTGTGCTCCTCAAGTCTTTAAGAAAACATAGTGTGAAGCATGTTGCAAGCCAACTGAACCGCACTGAGGACTTACACCACGGCGAGGGTGGCGTGGTCCGTGGTGACCCTGGAGAAGTGGTTCTCCAGCATGGTCAGGGTGCCGGTCAGCGCCACGTGGCCGCAGCCGCAGAACAGGGCCACGCCTGAGAAGCAGAGGATGGTGGCCACCAGCGAGGCGTAGGGCACCCCGCCCAGACACTTGATGCAGCACTCGAAGCATCCTGCAGGGGGAGACAGAGAGAGAGCAGGGGGGGGGTTAATTCACTGGCGCGAAGATTTCCTGTTAACGTCAGCTGTAGAAAAACTGCCTTTATGAGGAGAAAAATGCTTTAATCTGTCTGAGTTTTAAAAGCAGGAGCAAACCGCACAGATGCACTCAGAGCGGCTAATCATGGCATCTTTCACAGTTGGTGTGAGTTCACTTTGAGCTCAGCTGGGAGCGTTGAATATTGCATGCTCACATCCTGCACTGCTCAAGAAACTGCAAACTCTCCCTTTTGTCTTTAAAGAAACAAACTCAAATGTTTTTCTTTTTCTGAGGCATGAATAAGTCATGACCTCAATAAATTATTTCAAAATAAAAGCCATTTCCCAGGGCATCTGAGGGGTGACGTTTAAGTAGCACTTGTATCGAGCCGTGACTCTAAAATACCGAAGATGTCTTTGCTGTTAGATGGTGTTACTCACATGAAAGTGAGAATGAGACTGATGTTTTCATTTACTTTTGGTTTCAGTGCATTTAAAAAGGATATGCAAACGGCGGATATGCCATGAGGAACTGAAAGAGGCTCAAATTGGCCCCCGCACAGCAAAATGATGACGATGCGCAATCACCCCATATGCGCTCGAGCTGTTTCGACAGAACGATGATGGTGATAAATTAGTAAATTTGTTTTCCATTAACGGTGGCAGCGCGTGGAGCTTCGTGGCTCGCTGGGGGTTCAGGTACGGGAAACCGCGGTTCAGCCGAGAAGGATGAAGGAAAGATAACACGTCGTATTGAGCACGAGATCTTATATAATACCCGTTTAAAAATAGCTCCTCCAGCAAAGCAGGAAGTTACTCTGGGAAAAAAAATAAAAAGACAAAATGAACTGTCTTGTGTGTGCCACTTTGCTGTTTCCCTGACAACCTGCTCCAATTGGCAACTCTGAAGCATCATCAACTCATGCTCAGAAATGTGTTGAATCTGAATATTTCTGTTTGCAAAGCCTAGAATACACAATTCACCATGTTACATATCTGTCAGACCTTGTACTAAACCTTCCTTCAGGCTATGACACGTTGGTATCGATGAGTTTAAAGAGTGAATATTGATACAGACATTCATGGTCTCCAGGGGATGAATCCATACTGACTGTCTGACATCTAGCCATCATCAGGTCAAAATTTCACAAACACAGTTATAGTCTTTCCTCTCTGTTGAGGTTTCTGACCTCGGAGTGAGGTCCACTTCATGTCTGAGTGAATGAAAACCCCGAGACATAAATCAGAGATGCAACGGCCCTCCTCCTGCTGCCGGGTGCTGAAGACCGCGCGTTGCGTAACGAAGCGGAGGCTTGTTGCATAATAGATCCAAATCCTATTAATGTTAATGAAGGAAGCAGGCTGATGGAGAGGTGGAGCTGATAAAGCTGGATGGCTCTAAAAATCTGAGCCCGAGAAACAGGCCAGGCCTCGAGGGGGGGTGGGTGTTGGGGGGGTCGATGGACTCGCTGGTCGATACCTTGAGGAGGCTGTTTAAAAGCCGCTCTGCACTGACACTCCATCCTGCTATAAAAGGTCAATCCCAGGTGATTTAGTATGTTAGTCTACCTGTCGTTCTTATTTAGAGAAGAGAATAAAACCTGCCAGTGTGATGTGGTAATCCTGCTTTTTCAAATGCAAATCAAGAATTTCCAGGTGATGTAATCTTGATATTCATGGGCTTTGACTATAGCTCCTTTCGAGGTGCCGAAGGGAGCCCATTCGCTCATTTGTTTTACAAAAAAAAGAATGACTGAGTGCATGACTGATATTATAAAGCTCATATTACTTCCTGCTGTTATCTCTCTCTTCTCCCACGGCCCCATGCAGCTTCATGGATGAATTCACAGGTTTCATTGAAACACAGAGCGAGGCTCCTCATCCGGTCCGCCTGTGGCGATACGACTGTTTGTCAGCCTCAGTTTTAAAGTGCACTAATGGGGAACAGACAGGCCGGAGTGGTCAGCTCCAGCCGGCCCTAATGGAAATCAATGGACTATTCATTAGAGTAGAATTTAGGTGACACGCCGAGGCCGGCCTATTGCTCTCGTTTTATACCTCGCTGCATCTCGCTACCTCTCGTCTCTGCCTTTGCCCCGCTTGTCTTCTCTGCCTTTGCCCCGCTTGTCTTCTTCTCTGCTCTCTCGGTGAAATATGGCCGCATGCCCACGCTGTACTTACAGTGGACCAGCTGGAGTTAATCGCCGAGACAATATGTCACGCTCCTGTTACGACGCTGTACCATACATCATCTCAACCGCCTCGCACCAAGGACGATGCATCGCTTCGTGGGAACACTTCACAGGACGAACGACAGAAATCATTTGACAGACAAGAGCTGCGATTTAGGATTAGCATCCCCTGCTGTTGAAGCTCATGTTCTTCCACTGCTGTGGCCTGCAGGACCAAACACAGGGACAGTTGGGTAGATGGATGCTTGCTCTTTGTTTGTATTTTACAAAGACAAAAGGAAGGGATGTGAGACGGAGATTAAGAAGAAGTGAGAAGGAAGGAGAGGAAAGCAGAGGTGAATGGAGAGGAAGACTGAAGAGGAAGAGATCGATAGAGAGAGAGCAGAGCAGCAAAGGGAAAAGGAAAGAAGAGAGAAGGAGCTGAGGAAAGACGCAGAGCGAGCAAAGGAAGAACAGAGAAAAGAACGGAGAGAGAGAGCGAGAGAGCGAGAGAAAGTGTAAAGCGAAAAAGCAGCTCTTGGCCCCGGGGCCGGCAAATAGCAGTTGCCATAGCAACGTGTTACCCACGACCCAGTTCAGCGGTAGCGTAGTCCTTCACACACACACACACACACACACACGCACCGACGTAGAGTGATGTAAACCGTAATAAACAAGTGAAGATCGGTGCTAAGTGGCGACAACGGTGTGGAATTTGACACAAAAACAGGAAGTGAAAGGTGGTGACAAGAGAGAGGGAGATGCAAAGTTATCCATAATCTGCTTTTCAGGTTTTAAGAAGTGGGTCAGACAGATATTATATATTGTTTGAAATGAAAGAGAGATAGACGGAGGAGAGAAAAAGATTATTTCATTTGATCAGCTCCTCAGGGACTTAAATAATTCATATCACAATGCAGTGATTGTGGTAAACCACAGACTGTATGTAAGAAGTGTAGTCACTGGGAGCGATGGTTTGTGGTTTACCATTTTAAAGCCTCGAGTTCTGCATTTTGGCCGTCGCCATCTTTGTTTTGTGGCAAACAAGAGGGCGGAGCTCAGTACAACCCAACGCTGAATGACACATTTTAGCGACCAAAATGTTTGATAAACTTTCAGATGAAAACACGGACAACGCCGTGGTAGAGACCTGTCAATCACTGTGTAGCCCCGCCCTAAAGCGTACCCTGCTTTATGGTCTATTTGACTCTAAATGGACCATAATTTACTAAATGAACATCATGCTGTATTGAAGAAGACTTGAAACTAGAGATTGAGACCATAAACTCGTGTTTACAATGTTTACTGAGGTCATAACTCAAGAGAGAAGTAGAGTCATTTTCTCATAGACGTCTATACAATCCACTACGTTCACCAGCTAGAGGTGAGAGTGAAACGAAACAGTAACGTCAAAGGCGATAAGACCAAAACAATGAGCTGAAAGATGCTAAAAATCTCAGTTAAACTGGGAACTGCAGAGTCTGGAGATAATGGTGGATTCACATTAGTCATCCACTGTTAATATATAAATACAGTTTATAGACACACGTGCTTTTTGTTTAAATCTTCTTCTTTATGTGCTGTAGTTCTCAGACACCATTGATATCCTTGCTGCCATGCCGCTAAAGCAGATTTGAATATAAACTGAGAGAAGATTACATCGACAGTCCCAATAATTTGCTATAAACTGTGCAACCCAGTGGCACCGCATGATTATCGCCAACTGTTAGTACGCACAGTGCATCTGTCAGGAGTAACATCCGCGTTAATAGAGCTTTGTGAATATTTCAGCGGCCGGTCTGGTCCCTGCCTGCGGCTGTATTCCAATCTAGAAGTGCTGTATTCATTATGGGGCAATTTCCTCACGGTGCATTATGGGTAAATTCCCACAAGAGTTGAGGAGAGAGAGAGAATAAAGGTGTGGGCAAGTAAAGCAGAGAGAGAGATGGGAGGAGGATGGAAAGCTGCGTCTCCCCTGGTTGAGATGAAAAAGAAGCCCCATCTGTTTGATAGCAGCAGACTTCAGCTACAACACACACACACACACACACACACACACACACACACACACACACACACACACACACACACATAACCTCATAACTTCAGCTTGGGAGATTTCCGTCTTTCCACTTGAGTTGAAGGATAAAATGTTTCTCTGAGCTTTTATGAAACACTATTAAAAACCACGAGAGAACATCAAAACCTGCATCGTTATGAAGTCCAAAACAAAAGCTGTGTTTCAACTTGGGTCTTGTTTTCACTGACACATTATCAACTCCAATGTTGTCAGTAATCGGCTTGTTTGCGGCGTTGATCAAGAGGACACAATATACTGAGCCAAGAGGACGAAGCCAGCTGCCTTCACCGTTATCAACCGTTTCTCTTTTTTTCTTCTTCCCACGGTACATAACTGACCCTAATCTCCTGTTTGTGAGAAACCCTCGGCTGGTTATAACCAGCATTATGGATGCCACAGGGTCAGCATCTGGCCGGGGCGAAATTGAGCATGATGGACCTTCAAATCCCGTTCTCCTCGCTCCGCTGCGTGATCAATACTTTCATTGCTGGATGTCGCTTTCCCTCCGTTTCTCTCTTTCTGTGGCCAAACTGGGCTAAACTCGTGACAGCTGCGTGAAAGACTCAACTGTCAAGACTCACAAAAACAACACAGTGAATATCCACCGCTGTGACTGTGAGATTTCTTTCTTTTACTGTTTTTATATATGGCAACATGAGGCAAGACCAGAACCATGTGGTAACAGATGGGAAACAAACAAAAAGCACCAGCATGACCAAAATGAAAAGTTATCAGTTATATGACAAACCGTTTCCTAAAGAAGGACAATAAAAACAAAAGATGATGAAAAACGCAGTCAAATTAAAATAAAAATCCTTTTTCTTTGGTCTACACGTCAGTTAAGAGTTTGAGATGACTACAAATATGGCAATATAGTGATTTAACATGAGCGTTTCTATTCATTTCTTTATTTTTCATCTATTCTTTTTGTCTTCTTTCTGGTGAAAATTAGTGCCCAAGTTATTTTGAAAGTTAAGGGATCCTGGTTTATCTCCAGGCAATCTCATAATTTGGAGTTTATTATCGCACGACGTGATGCAAGAAAGCTGTTTTTGTGCCCTTCGGGGCTATTTTGTATAATGAGTGCAAGTACAATTAACAGCAGATGATTAAAAGGGTTTATTTAAAAGTGCCCGGCTGCAGCGCGCAGTGACAGCAGACCTAAACAGGCGGAAAAAACACAAAAACTATAACAGCCCTCTAATCCTCTGAAGAGCAGAAGCAGGGTCAGCTGTCCTGAGATGCCGTGTTGCCGGCTCAGCAGAGCGGAGTGAGCGCTATTAGTTTGAGTCTTGTCCTACCAAAATGTAAAATGGCCCCTCTGGCCAGAAGTGCCGTGCCGTTTGGACTGAATGGCTCAGCGGTTACGCAACCAACTTGGCCAAAGTCACTTTCCCAGAGATGTTAAAGAAGTCGGTGGCCCTCCGCTGGCCCGCCTCCCCCCCCCCCCCTGATGTGATTATGGAGACACACTTTGCAGCAGCCTCAGGGGCTACGCCAACACTATGTGTGCGTGTGTGGGTCGGATACTCTTTCTGTGAAGGCCTTTATTATGAATATTCCTCATGTATCAAGGAAATAAGAGACTCAAAGAGAGTTTGCGGCTGAATGTGTGCAACTCAGCACTTATAGCATGGACGGAGGACCACACGGGCCTGAATGACCTACGCATCACCCGGGCCCAGTCACTCATCGATGTCAGCCTCGGCTAACGATGACGAGTGCTTAATCGGCATCGGGCGTGTGATGGGCTATGGATGAGAGGAGCAGATTGGGTATCAGTGGGTGATGGAGGGAGGCCAGAGGAGGTTGGCATCACTCAGGAACACAGGGCATGCTGCGCCAACCTGCCACTTGCTGCTATTCATATACCCCGCTGCAGACTGGGGTTCAAACATAGATGCAGTGTTGGACGGCGATGCACTGTGGGAGCTTGTGCGTTTGTTTCCAAATTTTTGTAATCTGTTGCTTCACGGGGCTTCGTGGTTATTTCAGTATCATTTAGTCTTTAAAACATCATATTATAGTAAAAGAAAATGCAGATAATAATTCCCTGAAGACCAAAGTGACGTCTTCAAGTGTCTTGTTTTGTCATCCCAAACCCAAAGCTGAAACTCGTGAATATTGAGTCATTTCTGCCTGATCAGTGACTTAAAGTGAAACTAAATGAATGAACACGTTCATCCATAATTGTGCAAATACATCTATTATTCTTCAGCAAAAGTTGCATAGACTCACTTAAAATGATGGATGACTAAAATCGTGGAGAATCAACCTTCTTGTTTCAGCTCTTCATTCAGTTAAATATGAACGTGACCACAGTGTGGGGACTCGGAGGGCTGAATATGAACACAGCGCCGTAACCGCGCGGTCTCACCCACATATGTGCACACTAAAATAGAGCGTTTCCTTTGGTGCAAGCAAAGCACCGACGCAGACGTTCCCCTAAACCACTCCTGGTCACTGACACGTAAACAAATACAAGCACACACACACACACACACACACACACACACACACACACACATATCCAGATGGAGGCTGACAGCAGGCTTTGGGCAAATGGCTTCAAATGAGGAACACATGAGCCTCTCCCTGTGTGACGGCTTTCACATGCTCTTGCAACCTCACACATCTCCAGGGTGAGAGGAGAATATGCGAAGGGTGTGTGCATGAGTGTGTGTGTGTGTGGGAGACAGATGAGCTCGGGAATCAGGACAAGACAGGGAGGAGCAGAGATGAGAGGAAACAAAAAGGAGTATTGTGGCGGTTTATGTGCAACAAATCAATCAAAAAGTGAGATTTGCAGATTTAAAAGTGTTTTCAGAGCATGCGAGGACAGAATCATGAGTGTAATCAACGTATTAAAAGGAGCAACCTGTCAGTTTTGCTGGTTTCCTTGCATGCAAAACCCAAACTAAAAGCACAGCAAAAGTAATTGGATTTGACCGGGACTAAAGAAAGATGTGACCACAAGGACTTTGTAGTAAAAACTAAATTCTGTTCTGCGCCGATTCACACCAAGTGAAGTTCATACGTGGACCTTTCCTCGATGAAGACGCCATGTTGGAAACGTTGTGGTCGTACGTCCGTCTGTCGTGTGGGAGCCTTTTTCTCTCTTCTTGATATTCTCGTTGAAAAACTGCCACGAAGAGATAAAAACTGGAGAGAGCCTAAGTGAGAGGTGGTTATGTGTAACAAAGACAAGTAGGAGACGGATGCCAATAGCGGCAAGTGTACGCATTGGAGTGTGTGTGTGGGTGTGTGTGAGAGAGAAGCAGCAGCAGCACAAGGATGGTTTGTCCTCATATCAGCTACTATTACAGTCAGCTGTCCCACCGGTGGTAAAATGGATGTATGTACACCACAGCTGTAGAATGAGTGACGCTCACTCCTTTAAAGGCTGCGGAGAAGAAGCTTCTCAGCATTTGTGTGTGTGTGTGTGTGTGTGTGTGTGGCAGCAGTAAAGTGGATTACAAGGCATAATAAAGCTGAACGAGGGCAACAGGTTCAGAGCAGAAGTCACCTTATTATCATATTTACTGTACACTTTGTTAGAATATTGTATAAATACCTGCAGGTAATTTACAGCGCATCCTTTCAGTTCAACCAGTACTACTTCGTTGGAATCTGACTATTTATCACAACAGCAGCAATGATCCATGAAGGATTGAAATGTTAACAGAAAACAAGTTATGCTTGTAAGGTCAAGGAGGCTGTTTAATATTTATCAGTAACACAGACTAAATGTCAGCACCAACCTTTTTGGCTTGGCTTATTCTGTTATGGATTATTTGATTTTGAAGGATTTTTCAGAGGCCCAAAAGCGTTTTATTTTACTTCTTGCGTCACATTTGGAGGTTGGGTACCAGTGGGCCAATCCATTAATCAACTAATTGTTTCAGCTCTATGTGAGTTATAGCAATAAAACCAATAAAATAACGAATGCACCAGACATTTACTGTTAGCAGTGACCCAGTAAACCGTCCTCTCAACCTAAATGTGATACAAAGCATTGCAATTCAACGCTATTTTAAAGGCATATACTGCTTAAAAATGGGAAGTAGTAGTTTGATGTGATGCAGTTAAAGGTATAGTTCTACATTTTGTGACTTTTAATTTCTGTCTGGTAGTTAGATGAGAAGATTAAAACCATGTGTCTTGGTTAGCTTAGCTTAGCATAACAACTGGAAGCGGGGGGAGGGAAACAGGGTTGCCTAGCAACTGGTACCGATCTTCTCATCTAATTCCTGGCAAGACAGCAAAAATGCGTCTTTCCCCAAACTACTCCTTTGAACACTGCTCTCCTTTTGCTTGATTTTCAAATCAGCCGGAAGACATTTTGCATTAGGCTACCTCTCCAGCACAGAATCGTAATAATATCCTCCTCTGCTCACGTCAAACATCACAGATTTGACCTGCAGGAGAAAAAACCTTGAAAGGCTGATTAAGAGGAACTGTCTTTGTGCTTCAGAGGCTGCAGCAAAGCTCTGGCCTTCCAACGCAGGAGATTCAACAAAAAACCTGCACACCCCTCCAGACGATGATGTAATCTCGTACGCTTCTGATCTGAACATCATAAGCAAAGGCGGCGAGCCGGCGACGCGTTACGCAAGAGCGGGCACACACACACACACACACACACACACACACACACACACACACACACACAGGAAGGGAGCAAGGTGTGTGTGAACAGGCCTTTCATTTGCAACAAAGGGGAGGACGGCAGATGAAGAGGAATTTGAAATGCACTCTGAAACCACTTTGAAAGCCAATTTAGGGGCCACATTAAAGTTAAAAATAAAAAAGTCTCATGGGAGCTGCTTTCTCTAATCAAACCGTTGCATACTAATGAAATCAGATACAATCGTACCTCAGAGAGCGTATATAGCTGATGTCTCGTTATGCGAGTCCTGAGCACAGTGTACCTCCACAGATTTACAGATTAGAGATTATAGGACGCAATCAAGCAAAAAGATCAATCCAGCAGACACCACCGCGGATTATGAACCCTGCCGGAGTTCTGCGCTCACTTTCCAGTTCGTAAATACTCTCAGCTCCATATCATGCGGAGACGCACAATAGTGCAATCAAGAACATAGTCTGTTTAGCATAATTACAGCTAATCAACATGCTCTTTACTGTGAACATCGTACCTGATGCTAATGCAGGATGTGAAGACACTGTGAAATAAGTCGGATAAAATCGCACTTGCGTAGCTAAAAGGGACTCCGTTTCTATTTCTTTATCATATTCAAAAGATTTTAGATGAAAGATTTTGTTAATAATTGTGGTTTAAACAAACGAGACATAACCTGAAAGCTTTTTATGCTAAGCTACGATAGCTGTCTCTTGGTTTTACCTTCATAGAAACCAAAAGAGTGTCAAACTATCCCTTTAATGTAGCATAAATATGATATAACAATAATAATAATAATTAAAATTGGTGGTCAAATTGGTGTACTGAAGACAGGGTTTCTAAAGGAACATATTTTAGCCATTTTTCAACTGAAATATCTTGTTGTTTATTGGCCCATATCTATTGATGGGGAGATTTATGCAATTTATAATACGAACCATTTATCAGTGCAGCTCTAAAATACAACCCTGAGCATTTTAGCATCAACACCTTATAAAACAGCTTCGAGGTTGGGACTCAAAAAAACGGAAATGAACATTTTGTATGAAGCTAATACATCTGGCTTGACTTGATTTTATACCTTTAAATACTCAAGCCAAGAACAAGGCTCAGATGCAGGAAATCCAAGATGAGATCATTTCACACAAAGCGCTTGTTTGTTACGGGGAGTTTTGTAAAGATGCGAGTTATTTATTCCAAAAAACGTCTGCCGTCCGAATCAGAAACGTGATGAACCAAAGCAGACGATGAACCGCTGGCGCACATCAACTCAAGCTCCTTACATGACAGCTCTCGCCTTCTTGCCCCCACTGTAAATCTTCAGCCTCTTAACGGATGCTATAAGCTTATGGTCACATTCCAGATGTCAAAGGCACACACAAATGAGTACAGCGATAAATAGGCCATCCTCCAATCCAGTCTATTTTGGTTCCATGGTGTGTGTGTGTGTGTGTGTGGGGGGGGGGGGGGGGGGGGAAGGGGGGCTCGGTTACACAACATCACACCTGGAGCTGTCCAGGCTGAGGTTGAGCCTGGTGATAATTTCACTGCTTCGGCTTAAAATGGTGATTAAGGAATTTAAAAGGGTTAATTACTAACAATAAATATGGCCGCCCTCCTGCTCATATCCTCAGGGAATTTGAACAGACTCGCCCACGCCGTCAATTAAAGCTGCATGATAAAAGCTCTCATTGGACACTGGCCTGTGTGTAGCAGCGTGCCTCCGGAGAGGATGATGTAATGTCTTTTTAAAACATCACTGTTGAGGGACACCCCACTCTTCTGCACCGTACACGTCATCGACTGTGACCCAGCAATATTACCGTGGCAGGGCCCGAGAAGTGCTGCAGGAACTACAAATTAGGGTTTTTTTAAGTTGGAAAAAATTGTAATCCTGGAGCTAAAAATTTGAATATTTGCTCCCAAAATTGTAACTTTTTGTAAAGGTGGAGCTAAAAGTCTGAATATTTGCCGCAAAAAAATTTTAACGTTTGGAATACTGGAGCTAAAAATTTGATTCTTTGCCCCCAAAATAGTATTATGTAAATATATTTGCCCCTAAAAATATTGAAATTTCTTAGTTGCTTCCAAAATAATAACATTTTGTATCCTGATGCTAAAAGTCTGAATATCTGTGCCCTAAATATGAGCATTTCTTTTATATTTGCTCCCAAAAAAGTTACATTTTGTAACGTTGAAGCTAAAAACCTGAATATTTTATACCATTTTGTAAAGAAAATGTGACAAACCCTCACTTTTAACAAAACTGCCCACATGAAAGTGGAGAAAAACTGCTGCACAAGAAGGACTAAAGCAGGGGAAACACTGGGTGTTGCTGTGAGGTGGGTGTGTGTAAAGCCCCCCCAGGCCCATGCGCTCTGATATAGACTATCCTGCTCTCTACCAGCCAACAGGGGGAAAAAGGGCATCATGCCAGATGAGCTGCAACATGGACTGAAACTCTGCGCTGGTCTGTAAAAAAAAAAAAAAAAAGCTGGGTGAACATCATCATTCATCTTCTGTAGGCCTATTATGCATCAGCCAAAACTGTGGGTAATGTGTGCGTTCATAATCAAGATGACAGTGACAAACAGTCTGTCGTCAGTGTGACTTCACAAACAACACCAAACTGAAGGATGAGATTTTACTACCAAGCCACAACGAAAACAAATCAGTCACATCCACTCTGTCTGGGTGCACAGAGACACCCCACACTGTTCGGCAACAGCAACAGTTTGGTTGGACAAAATCGACTAATTCATGGCTGGTCTTTGGTGTGCACGAAAAACACAATTTACTACTATTTACATCTTCATTTCTTTTGCATGCACATTGCAAAGACACTTTAAACATTTTTTTTTTCATTTTTGTGCCCTTAAAAATGCTAGTAAGGAGCTTGTTGCAGAGTCACACAGAGCATTGAATGTGTGCACCTCACAGAGGCTCCATTAACATGTCTGAGCGGTGGGCTTGTAACTGATGGACGCGCCAAGAGCACCGCTGCTCGTTTCTTGTGTAGCCTCCTGCACCGGCCACTATACCGCGCGCGTCCAAAACCACAGGGTTCATTATGTTTCAGCGCCGTCGACCAATCGCGCCGCTGACAGATCGGACACCGAGCCTCTGTGTTGGGGGGTGTCGCTGATATTGATCGACGTGGCTGCGGCGGGAGGATCGTGGAGCTGCCGTTGCTCCACACCTGACGATAAAACGACGCGGCCATGCACAGAGCGCAGCGCCTCCACCGCCGCGTTATCAGCCGCTCATTAGGCGGACATATGCACATGATGGTGCAGCAATGTAAAAGCAAATTGGCTTTAACGTATGCACCATAAAACCAGAGCGCATCAAACCCGCCCACCCCTGTTATTCTCCCCCACCAGCCTCCAAATCCCCTCTGAGGGCGCCAAATAACACAGAAAACGTCAAATTGCGCTCGGGATTGTGGGAATAATCTCGGCCATCCGCAGCAGAGAGACCGTGTAATGCTTTCCAAATCGCCCTGGAATAGGTGAGAGGCCAGAGGGGGGAGTGGGGGTGGGGGGGGGGAGCATCGCTATTGTCTCGCGTACTAGCGAGAAGCCATTGCAAGTAGGTTAAACCGCTCAGGCTGGCGCAGACGCAAATGTCTCCAAAGAAAACACAGGAAAACGCGCAAATGTCAGCGGATGATTGAGCGTACCTTTGCTCTCTTGTCCCTCGTCCTGAGTCTCCTCCGCGTTGGACTCCATGGCCGGCTTTGTCCCATCCATTATTTTAGAGGAATATAGTCTCCTTGTGGCACTTGTACCTCACAGTCTGTGGATGGTGGAGCCTATCCTGGTGACTCGATGCTCTCTCTCTCTCTCTCTCTCTCTCTCTCTCTCTCTCTCTCTCTCTCTCTCTCTCTCTCTCTCTCTCTCTCTCCTCGTACACACCCTCCCTCTCTCTCCTCCTCCCTGTTGAAGCTTAGCTCTGTCTCTCTATGTATATTAACAATCCAGTCTCATGATGCGAAGGCGCTGTCAGATTGGATTTATTTCGCACATGCGGATTAGCAGCCCCAAATGACGCCAGATAACGCGTTTTGGCCCCTAAACCCTCTCCTGACTGGAGAAAATGACGCTCAATCACTTTATTCCTGTCATTTTGTGTCATCAACGGCTTCCTCTGTCTGCTGGTCTGCTGGTCTGCAGGTGAAAATGACTGATCTTGATTCATATTCTTTGCTTCGGTGAAGCAGAGGAGGATATAAGGACAAAATGTACAGGATATGTAAATATGCAAACTCATGGGTAACCATGCATGCATGGATTAACACACAAACACACACACACACAACCACACACTCACCGCCCCCTCTCCATCTGGTGAGTTGAGAGAGTCAGAGAGGGAAGGGAAGGAGGCGAAGAGAGGGAAAGAAAAAGATGATCTAGTGTGCTTCAAGAGAAGATAAAAGGGAGAGGAGTCATTGTTGTTTTTAGTTGACCTGTGCAGCACCCATCAACACATTTAGATGTCTTTTTTCAACATCCAAACAGCACAGAGGACAAATGCAGTGACGAGGTTTAACTCAAAACAAGCCAGTTGCAACACTCATTTCCGATGCTGTCGAGATATTATTCCCATTAGAATAAGCACACTCAGAGGAGGACGCTCTGTTTCCTGCTTTAGCATATGTTCCTATTCATTGTTATTGCATCCCTATTGCTGCTTCTATACACTTTCCTTGGTTTCCCCTTGAAGAAAAAACAGCTTCATTTAAATTGATTTGACTTTGATTGGCTCACCTTTGACCAATTGGAGCATTCTATATGCTAAACAGCCATGTGTCTGGCTTTATTTATGAGGGGAAGCCTTTGTTTGCCCCCGGGGCTGCTGATTGGCTGAGTGCAAGATGCCACAATCCAATGAGAAATCAAGCAAGGTGAGTCCCCGGTTCAAAGTGGGTGGAGTGTGTTTATGTAGGGGGTGTGTGGGGGGGGGGGGGGGGGGGGGGCTGTTTCCATCATTCACCCCATTTTCTAATACCGTCCTGAAACAATGGAAACGCCATCTGTCCTGAATCCTCTTAAACAAGGTTTTAATTCAGGCCCACGTGGCCCTGTTTCAGACAAAGCTCAACCCACACAACAGTCCAGGAGCCCCCACCCTCACACACACACACCCTCACACACACACACACCCTCACACACACACACACCCTCACACTGCAGACAAAGGTGACCCCCACCGGCCCCTAATGTTTTCATCCGAAGACACCAGAACAGTTTGCTGGACACACATGACATTTAGTGGATCCATTCCCCCCCCCCCCCCCCGAGGGGTGAAATAAACACCCAGTCTGCACCATATGCTGGTCACCCAATCACGCTGACTTTCTCACATTTTGAATGGCTCTCTGTTATTGAGCCACGGGGGAAACCTGATCAGCTGCATAAATGAATCTGTCTCTATGAAACACTACTGAGAACAAGTCGAGTGCAGTTGTGGGGAGCCAGGGGAAGCCAAAAGCCGACTCGCAGACAAGACAAACGAAGGCATGTTTAAGAATTATTACTTCCTGTAAAGACAGCAAACGTTGGGAACAGAGCCACGCGATTAGCTCAAGCTATGACGGAAGTTAAGAGTATAGCTTTAAGAACACAGTCTTGCAACATGTAATATTTTGTGCCATGTAAACGTAGTCAACGAGACTCTTTGCTGGTGGGTAAAGACGAATAAGGCAGGAGAAGCCTCTCTTACCGTTGAAATGATCTGCAGAAAGAAAAAAAACTTCCTTTGTAGTAAGAATGAATCACACACAAACAAACAAACAAACAAACTGTCAGTTATTAGGCTTTAAGGGTTAGTTTCAAGTCCTATTTTTCTCCCAGAACCCCCATAATCCCTTGCTGGGTCACACAGATTAAGGACTTGTCCAGAAAATGAGATACAGTACTCCCTGGCACTCTTCACCATCACCCTGTCACACACACACACACACACACACACACACTGATATTATCTGTGTGTGGTATTATCTGTACAAAATTTGGTGTCAATCCATCCAGTAAGTGTTGAGATTTTTCAATCTGGACTGAATTGTGTCATAGTCAATGTATGGATAGAGCGGTTTGTGCAGCTCCTCATATCAATTGTGTGAGTGCGTTTTGGAGGGGTGGGAGTCTATATTCACATATAATCCCCTTCAGCCATAGTTTCAACCTTAAACAGTGTGTTTGTGTGCGATCTGTGCTCAGCGTTGACTTTGCTGAATGGCTTCAGAAGGAGCTCCTGCTCAGCTGCACAGACGTTCTTATCTGCCTCCACAACTCTTGGCGTCCATTTAAAGGGAAAGCCAGGAGTGCCTGCCGAATGCCTGTCTTCCCTCATTACAGCGAAGACAGAGAAGAGAGTCGTCCCTGAGTAATGAGGACATCGCAGCGAGAAGAAGAAGAAGAAGGAGGAGGAGGAGAAAAGGAGGACACAGCAGTCTCTGGACACCTCTGTAAAGAGCGGCTTCAAATTTGATTTCAAACTTCAGTTTCAAAGGTTTCCACAACTAGCTCTGGTGGCGGTCACATCCTCAGAGCTCTGATCTCAGAGCGATACCGGCTCTGCTGTTGCCAGGGAGACGTCTAACGCCGCCCGATAGGCTGCACTAATTCAGATCTTTCAGCGATGCTATCAGTTCCTAGGAAAAACTTCTCGCGTGTCCTTCGTAACAGCTTTGAATCCGCCAAGAGGCAAGAAGCCAAGAAACAAATTGTATGAGATATAGCCACGAAGAGCGACTGACTGAAATAAATATCTGTAGCATCAGTGAAATGCTTTCTACGCCTACGACCGGCTCAGCTGAAGGCTGAGAGTCCTTGACACGCAGCCAAAGTGTTTAAAGCTAGCTGCATGAAAGCCTGAGCGGGAGGAATCATCTTGTGGAGAGATAAAAATGGAGTGTAAATATGTAAGAAAGTTGTCTCCAGTGAAAAGGAGCAAATCTCTGTCTCCTGTGGGATGCTCGGCCTCACTACAGGCATCGCATTGACCTTTTAACCGTGTTCCTGACATGCTTATCGACGCCATTACGCATCTCTTTTGTCGGGGCGCTGACACCGACTGTCAAGGCTTTGAGCTCTGATCCGGGGTTGACCTCACCGTGACCGACAGGATCCGTTGTCCCCCCCACGCCTCGGGGAAATCACTGCCGTCTGCTGAGAGATGTTTGTGTCTGTGTCCATCGAACGCCGGGGTCGTAGGCCGGGAGGGAGACGACACTGCTTCAGAGTCATGCGGTGTATGTTCTGACCCCGTATGTTTCTATCCGTCTCGGTGTTGCTTCATCCGGCCCTCATTAGTCAAACAGAAGTGTGTTATCAGTAAAGCTGGAAACAGGGCATCACTTGGGCAAACATAAACATACAAAGGATGCTGGTACACACACACACACACACACAGAAACAATGTCTCAGCCGCGGCTTTGGGAGCCTCCCGCTGTCGCTTTAGTCTAATCCTTGATATTTTAATGGGCTTCTGGCTTCCTCTAAAAGGGAAACCTTTGGCGGACGGCCAGGTTGAAGCACCTATAGCAGTGTCTCGTCTCTCACCTGGAGAAGTTCCTCTAAATTTCTCTGCAGAGATAGTGTGTTGGTGTAAGTGTCTGTGTGTGTGTGTGTGTGTTCTTTGGTGAACATGCGAGTGTTCAGATCCGGGCCCCTTAATCTGGTGACGGTGACCCAGTTTCGCTGCCACCCCCTCAGCCGTCGGTCGCCAAAGAGACGCTTCCCTTTCATCCCTGAACAGAACCGTCGCTAGTTAGTCCATCTCCAACACTCGATCTAAATATATCAGCATGAAAACGCTTATTTTGGATTTGGCGTTTTAAAGGAACACTCCAAACATATGCAGAGTTTCTTCCCCTCTTTCTATCTCTCAATCAGTTGAAACCGAAAGCAAGGCACACGAGCAACTTTAACGCAAATTCATGCAAACGAATCCCATCCTGCTCCGTCATCATCTGTGCTGGCCGAGACACCTGCGCCCTCTGTGTGCGCTGAATTTGCATGCGATTGCAAAGTGTTGCTTTAATGTGAAATGTCATTAGCGAATCATGTGCAAACCGAACGCCCAGCTTCTACTGGAACCACCGACAGGAATAAGTGCAGGGGCACCTCTGATATATCTGGCCCTATTTACAATATGTGACTCCTGTCGGTACGGATGGATTAACCTACACTCACCTCTATACACACACACACACACACACACACACACTCACACACACACACGCCCATCCCCCCCATCGCCCACTCGTCCAGCAATTTATCCGACGAGCCGCTAATCCCGCTGGCCCAGATTTGGTCCACAGTCTGCTCCACATGATGTGTTGCCATCGTCATCCCAAACAACTGCACACACACACACACACACACACAGCCTACTCCACGGCTGCCTGCCTGCATCATGTTTGTAGAGTCATGTGACTCAGGAACTGTTGCACCTGTGACCTACTGTACTGAAGCGCAGCGCACGCCAGCACCGACGTGGGTTAAGAGCTGTGTGTGCCGGCAACAGCGTGAGTCACTGTGTGGAGGAAAAGCAAAGCAGGGTGGGTTCATCGCCATCACCATCATCTTCATCATCATCACTCCAGGGGTGGCAGAGCGGCAGAGGGAGGTGAGGGAGAATGCGTGTGTGTGTATATATATATATATATTCATATTTTGTTGCCCGTGTGGGCTCGTGTGATCAGATGTATGACTGTTCGAGTCGAGATGACGCCCGCCGCGTCGCCATGGCAACAGGTCCTCTCGACGACGACTGACTCTGACACATCAGAGTCAGCCGTCGGGCTGAGATTACAACGCTGAGGACAAGGAAGACTAGCAGACTAAATATGAAAGCAAACATTGGGGTTGGGAGGTGGGTGGGTGTCTGACAGGGAGGCATGTTTGGTATATTGAAAAAGAAGTCTCTTCTGCAGCCTCTTGTCGGGCCGAATCAACGGCACAACACAAATATGTGGTACTAAAACTAAAAAAGAGCTTTCAAAATAAAATAAAAAAGAGCAAAAGGACATGAAATCGATAGCAAAATCAATAAGACGTGTAGACGACAGGCACAAAACACAAAAACAAATCATTTTGTTCTGTCTGGACATCAGGTTGTAGGTTTCTCTGATATGATCTGACGTCGCTCCCTAAAAGTGATCAATACAACCACCAAATCAATTCTGAGACAGGAACAGGAAGATGAAGTTAAGAGAGGCTGGAGATGAGGAGAACAAAGAAGGATGCCCTCTGTCACAGAAACAGTTCAGCCACTAACTTCCCTGTCACTGCAGAGCCGTCTACTTCCTCCCTGTCCTGCAGTCGTCCTCAGCATTTCCTGCCTCTCATCCTCCCCTGAGCTCCACACCAGCCTGCACACCGTCCTCACATCCCCTCATCAACACCGCAGTATAGAGACATGTGGGTTTCGGTCTAAAAAGATCAGCTTTCAGCAACTTGTAACCTCAATAAGACAGAAAACACAATAATTATACTTTGTATTAAGCCAAGGCTGTTATTGTGACACCACTGCTGCAGTTTAAGTGTTGGCATGCTGTTATTCTAATCAGGTCAGTGAATCGTTCCACTTTCTCCTTTCTTTTTCCAGCTGAGTGATCATTTATTCCTTCAGAATAAAACAATCCTCTAATATCTGCAGCCTTTTGAAGTCTGCCTGCTTTGACGGCTGTTTCGTTCAGCATCCATCCCCGCAGATCAGCGCATAGCGATGCAAGAGGATGCAAGAGGATACGAGTTTTTCACATACCCACCCGAGACGAGACTTGCAGCGAGCACAAAGAGCGAATTCACCGAGGAGGACGCACTGGAGGGGGGGGGGGGGGGGAGGAGAGGAAAGAAAGCAGCGGAGGGAGGGAGGGGAAATGGAAAGAAGAGTGATGAAGACAACGAGAGGAGCAGATGCAGATGAAAGACGGGATGATGATGCTGACGATGATGAGACTAAAGTAGCAGTTTGGGGGGGGAACAGGCGAAACGAGGGGAGACGAAAGAGGAGACGTTTACGATATGGCCTCCCGCGGAAAAACTAAAGTAAATCATGTCACTTGACTACATCCTGTCTGCCCTCAACTTCTCACTGGCCTGAAGGCGATAAACAGCCCTGCTGCCTTATTGGAAACACATGTTGTGAATGGGAGAGAGAGAGAGAGAGAGAGAGAGAGAGAGAGAGAGAAGTGCTTGGAAAAGTTGCTTGTGTTGGCTCAGAGGCCTAATGAGATCAATCTGAACGCTACTGGTTTCAGCGCTGAACGTCTGCCAGTACACTGCGGTCTGATCGCTCCTTCCACAGCAAATTGGAAACCAGCGGCTACATGTCTAGCAGTTTCAGCTGCAAACCAAATATGAAAGTCTGATCCCAGAGGACGAAGTCGAAGTTCTTAATTTGGGCCTTTTTCTTGTTTTTAGAGATGTCTAAATGTTCCCGAATATGTTCTTCTTCCTCCTGCTGTACTCTCACGTATCTCTTGCAAAAGAGACACAATGCTAATGACGTCACCTGATTGAACGACGCGTCTATAAAAATAAAGGTATGTGCAACTTCCTGCAGCACGCGTCCACATCTGCCACGGTACGGACGTTGTCTTCCCATGTTTCGACCTTGTTCAACCTGTTTAATCCACAGTGAGGGAGCCGATCACTCCCTCTTAATCCAATCAACATCCACTCTCACATTAGGGAAGGACAAGTCAGCCAAGCTCTCATTTTACCTCCATAGAGAAACACGAAAGGACGGATTTTGTGTTGATATTTAGGTCAAACTCACATTTAAAAAAGTCAAAAATAGTCTGGGAAATGTATGCAATACATTGTGAAATCTTCTGCTCCTGTGCTAATCTTTAAAAGCTTTAACCCTTGCTATGTACAGTGGCATGGAACACACCCTCACACACACACACACTGCACAGGACTACATGCATTTTTCTTTTCCGTCCACAGGAACAAAGGGGATTTTCTGCTGCTGGCACAGTTTGACATTCATCAGTGTTGAAGGAGTTCAACTACACACAGAGGTACTCGCTCTCACACATACAGTTACAGCTACAGATACCCGTGCACGAGCGCGCAATGGCGCAAACGTGAAAACTGACCCATGATGTCCAAAACTAAGAGTTTGGAGATGAGCTCCTCTAAAAGTGTAACTTTGTTATCAACTGACAAAAAAGAAAAAAAAAAGCCTGCAAGAAAATCAGAGTGAAGTGAAAGTGAACACTTTTCCGCGTGAGCCTTTAAACTGATTAGCGGACATGCAAATTAGAGTCGAACACGCGCTGCATCACGCGCAGCGCACGCAAGCAGAACAAGTCCGTGCAGCTACTGCAAGAAGACAAACAACAACAACAACAACAACAAAACAACAAAGAAGCGAAGTCACTTCCTCTTGTTGGGACTAAAGTCATCAAACCAGTTCGCCTACCCATGTTTCAGCCGGTCCAGATGAAGTCCACAGGTTGTTTGAAGGGGGGCTGCATACAAACAACTGGACGTCCCGTTACGGGATCACAAGGGGGGGGGGGGGCTGACGTCACCACTTGGTCTAGAAATGGATCAGGCTTCATTAATCCTCCAAGGGTCCTTATTGGCCCTCCAAGCGTTATTGAATATGCTAAAATAAACACTTAAAGTTATTATTTAGAGGCTTGTTAACCGCACTACAGTAAGTTATTTATTTAATGCCCCTATGATATTCACGTGGTGTCTTATCAATACATTTTAGAAGACCTTTTACTCCTTAATTGTACACTTACTCAAGTACAAGTTTGAGGTGCTTGTAGTTTACCTTTGTGTTTCAATTTCCTGCTATCTGACATACTTCAACTTCAGAGGGAAATATAGCACTTCTTACTCCACCTCATTAATATTTAATATTAAACAAACATTGTAGTAAAGGATGAACACCTGTACTTTCATTTTCAAGTAGATTTTGAATCGAGGACTTTGACGTAGTTGTTTCATTGGTACTTTTACTTTAAGTAAAATATCAGAGTAATCCTTCCACTACCTAATTTGATACACATTTTAATAACAATACAATACTTTGTATGTCGTATAGTATTATTATTAATCAAGAGCCAGACTCCCATTACAAAGAGAGGTAAATAAGAAACCACCACTGACAGAGCAGGTTTAATCCAAACAGAAAACACTTTATTACAAAACAGAATTTATATTAAAATATGCATCCTTCAGTCTAAAAATAGGGGGGCTGGGTGGTGAAGAACCAGATAAAAGAGAATAGTCAACGTCCCGGCTTGCAGCCGATGAAATGTCAGAATCGGAGAGGCACAGTTTAGAAGCAACAACAACAAATCACTCTGCGTGTTTGTTGAAAAGTGGAATATCAGACGCAGCCATGCGGGAACGCATCTCCATATGAACAGAGGAAGGGGGCTGAACATGTGTTTGTGGTTAAACTAAGTCGACAGGCATAAGAGGACCTACCGCAGCATGTAACATCACCAAGCTAGAGGGGAAAACAGAAACAGATTAGGAGGAAGCACGCAGGTACTGTACCTCTCAACCTCAGCCGACACTCAATTTTGTGCTTTTCGGTTTTTGCCCTGAAATTTAGCACAAAACAAAGCAGCGTCTTGGATAAATGGCAGCGCTGCATGCTTGATCCCGAGTTTAAAATACTCTCTGTAAAAGTGTGAATCCAACATTATGTGAAGCATCAAAACCACAAGTTTTAATTTAGAGCAGCAGCTGACAGGTCAGTGACACTCACGCCTGGCTGAGCAGAAGCTCAGCTAATTTATGCAACTTTATTTGTGCTTAAAATAACTTGTAACCCTCAGCTAACCCACACCATTAGTTCCACATCAGCGACAGCCACAGTCCATTACACGGCAAAGCCGCTGTCGCACCGAGAGGTCAGAGAGGGGATTTCCTCCAAATCAAACCGTTTTACAGCCGTCACAGTTTCAGTGGGATAACAGGCCAGTACTTGGGCTGTTTGAGGTCGCAGTTCCTGTCGAAATTGAGCTGCATCGCTGCCTCCATGGCCAGCATCTTGGCGGCGTCCTTGCCATACAGCTTCTTCATCTCCGCCCCGCGTCTCTCGCCGGGTCGGTCAGAGGGAGGAGCCGCGCTGCTTCGCCAGGAGACGCTGCGGAGGTCCTGGTCGGCCGGCACGTAGCTGTCGTGCTGCTCGGCCTCCATCTGCTGCTGCTTCTCTGCAACGACAAGACAACGGATTATTATCAGACACAAAGCATGCGGTCCAAGCAGAGCTCAAGCATAGCTCATTTCCTGATACAATGATGGAGACGGAGGACGTTTGGAGACTCCAGTCCTCAAAAGAATTGCCAATAACGTCACAATCTTGAACTATTCCTCAACCCCCTGTTCTCTTACTCAGCTCCTCTTTGTGTTTCTCTGTCTGGGCGAAGTACTGCCGAAGCTCCTCGCTGATCTCCATGTTGCTGATGTCACACTCAATCTCACTGTCCGAGCTGCTCTCCTCGTCCCCGTCCTCTCTGTCGTCCTCCCCTGCGTTCCAGTCCGCGTAGCGCTGCCGCTGGCTGCCGGTACTCCGCCCCTGGCTGTACGCGTGGCCGTAGGCAGCCTCCAAGGCCTTCCGGTAGGCTCGCCTGTGTCTCTGGTGCCAGGCCGTGGCCTGCTGGTAGTGCTGCCAGTAGCGGCTGTACACGGGGCTGGAGAACCAGGACATCACGGTGCTTATGTCCTCCTGCAGAAGATCAGTACAGTTTCTAGGCTTATTTTCATATCATTCACAGTGGTTTCATCAGCAATCTGCCGGTTGAATTTAAAAGGTAAACTGGGCACTTTTGCACACTGAATTTGTAGTTAAAAAAGACCAAAAATAATTTAATGTGCGGTCACTTAACTGCACATACAAGAGGGGAAATGTGTCACTTCCTGTGGACATAACACCTGAGTTTCCTGTGGGAATATAACTCCTTCACTTTGCCGAACACCTTTAATGGGCGAAAGACGGTAAGATTGGACCTTCTCGGCTGCCTTACCATGATCGAAGCTGTCTTGCAGTTGTGGGAATCTTCCTGTTAACGTTGCTAACGTTACCCGCAAACCTGCCAATTCCGAAAGATAACGAATAACTATTAACAACACACAGCTAACGAACAGTCAAATGTAACAATATCTGCTTCTATTTACATGCTGAACGCCTCTATTTAGCGAACATTTACCTGCTAGATGTCGACTTGTTTATCGGCTCACGTTGCTTCCTGTTTCAAAAATTTCCCAGCAGCCTTTGAGCCACAGCAAAATAAAGACTCCGGCTAAGTGGCGCCACCTCGTGGACACTTTGCGCACATGCAGGATATTCACATACTGGACACCAGTGAACGGACACCTATGAACGCGTGAAACCGTCATTATAAAGGTGGAATAAATAGGAGATGCAGTTCCTTGTCTTTCAGTTATTGTCCTTTTTTTAATGTACGTTTATTTGAATTGAGAAATTTTAGCAATCTCTTTATCCCAATCTCTAAATGTGTCTAAATGTAGTTGCTTTTTTTGGCTTCACTTTTACAATATTGTTTTAAGAGTAAAATTTAGATTAAAAATTTTCATTTTCTATTTTTTGCACCTTGCCTGACATTCCAGTAGGCGAGACATCTTGGTTCTGTAGCTAAACATTTGCAAAAGCACCAGATATATTTATATGGTTTTATCTTTTGAGTACAACATTATGTGAGCAAGGACATTGTGATATTTTAGTAAGGGGGGGTGGGGGTGTAAGAGTGTTTGAGTGCTGTGAGACATGTTTGACTGTATATCTAGGTCATGCTTCGGCTTGAGGCTTCAAAGCTTTCAGAGGAAATGCAAAAAGACAGATGTGGCTTTTCAAAACACATTTCCTCCTATGATGTTTGAATGGATGAGTTCCCACACTAGAATAAGTATTTTCTCTTTTCCAGATCATGGATCATCTGAAGTATATCATGTGTTACTTCCTTCAACACCACCTTAGATGCAGATATGAGAGGAAATCTAATTGATTATTCAGACGTTCAACCTCTTCATACTCCCAGTTCAGGTTCCTGTTATGGTCTTGACAGCTTTGTGGGGCTTCACTGTCTTCATCCACTATTCTAAAGGGAGCACGTTGACCCACTGAGTTTTGCCTCTGAGTTGTGTTTAAACGTTTGTGTGAGGTGCTCTGGTGTTCTTAAATGTGGCCTGCAACATAAGTTTGGACTCCTGGATGTTTTGTGTGTGTTTCAAGGCGTTTAGCCGAGGCCTTTTCATTTCATTTGAAAGTATAGGTCACATGCAGACAGGAAACGATGATGCTCATGGCCGGAATCGAACGTTGTGTTTGTAGCTTATGATGCTGTGTTTGTCTTAACCGCGAGGCCACCACACCGCCTCTGAGCCGATGCTAAGGCGAGAGGGTTGTATCGACTTTGCAACAGTAGAAGAGAGCCTTTTGTAAATTCCAGATCATTTCCAGCAGTCCTGTGACCATCTATTGGAATAACAGATAAGCAGTATTCAGATCGTGTACTTCAGTAAAAGTACGAAAATCAGGAAACATCTATGAAAACATTTGAACCTTGACGATATTATCCCACAATAAAAAGTCTTATTTCATTAATGTAGATGTTAACGAAACAGCAATAATTCTTGAAGCTTGTTGATGAGGAGAAGTATAGTTTCTTGATGGATTATGTTTTGGGGTAAAAAAAAGCATAATTTCCTTCTATGCTACGTTTCAGAAGTGGCCTTGTCTTGCACTTCCTCTCTAGGACCCTATACACCGTCCGCTCACGTGCCGTTAAGATATTTGAGGTAGTTTGAGGTCATTGTTTGCAGACTGCAACCCTGTTCAGAGCTCTCGACCATCATGGATCAGCTCACACAGATGTGTTGTGTTCTTCTTCTGCCGCTGTGCTTGTGTTTTGCCTCTGAAGGTACTGAACTTCTTTACATGACGTTTATGCAAGTCAGTCAGTTTTGCAGTTTGCCTGTAATAAGTTTCCCAATTTTTTGATTGTTTGCAGTGACTGAAATGAAAACCATTGGGAGAGGACCAGATGTCACTCCAATATGCACCAATACAACAGAGCACACCATCCTTCTCATAGTGTGTAAGATCAGAACAGAGAGGAGCGGAGAAGAGTGTCGTCTGCTGTATCAACACGGAGAAGACTTTGTGCACGAATGTGACTCCAGGTTCACACTTATGATGGAGAATCAGACTGTGTTTCTCCGCCTGACCAGTTTAACACCAGTGGACAGTGGGAGCTACACCTGTGAGTGTTCACGTCGTGGTCGGACAGATGTTCTCCGTCTGAATATCACCGTGGAAGGTAAATGTTCGATTCATTTTCCTGCTTTTGTGCTTCAAACGTTAGGCATTTCTCTAAGTAATTTTCCACTGCATCGTCAACGTATCTTATGATAAAATGATGCATGCACTTACATATGAAATTAGACAAATTTATAGGCTCTGTTTAAAGAACAAGACGTTGTTTTCTGGGTATAGCGTGATGTCTGTGGAAGTGAAATGCAGATTCCTCACACAGTCTAGTGCAGATATAAAATATGTGATGATAGAAATTTAGTTTTGAATGAATTGTAATGTGTTCGATATCAGTTACAAAATATTAGAATCATAATGTTTCTTTACAAACTGAGTAAATACCAGCGTAATTTATCTGATAAACATTTCTGTTTTTACAAACAGAAATGGAGGACACCACCAGCGGTTCATCTAACATTACAGTATTTTTAAGTGCTTTGATCATCGGGATCGGCGTAGCTATACTCATCACTATAACTGGACTTATCTTCGGGTTGATCTGCAAAAGAAAATGGTGAGAGACTAATATAAATGTGTGTGTGTGTGTGTGTGTGTGTGTGATGCACTAACTCTGATAACTCTTTAAAGCAACCGTTCAAGGTCAGCCACATCTGGATTATCTGTCTGTGAAACTCCCGACTCTTTTGTAAGTAATGTAGCCGATATGATGTCTGTACCTTTAAGCTCTCACGTATAACCTTAAACCCACTTACGTACCACTTGTTATTGTTCTTATAGGATGAAGATGACCCAGATGACCCCTATACAAGCCTCCAGCAACCAGCCAGTGATCTCTACCAAACTATCTCAAGAAGTAACATCGACAACATCTGCTTTAACAACCGGGAAACAGATGGAAGAGAGTCTGATCAAAGTTACGAGGACCTTTATGAAAACGTTTGAACTAAAGAGTCAAGATCACACTGTAAATAGGATTAGTGACTTGTGTTTGCACTTGTGTACTGATTACATTTGTGCCTCGGTATTTCCTTGTAACAATAACATTTAAGCCTTTTAAGTACTTTGTTCATAACTGCTCTGTATCAGTCAAATGCAATAAAGGGTGTAACATATCATTTCTCTCATCAGAGTATTTTAATTATGTTTGAACACACACAATATGTCAAGATAATGTCCTTAAAATGACACAAAGGGAAGAATTTGGGGTCTTTTGGCCATGATGATTATTATTATTAATAATGTTAATTGCAACTGCATAATGCTAATTGAGGAGTGAATCGGAGTGTCGTACTTACCGTCACATGAACTAGTCTAGTTCTGTATGAAGACACGTTGGTTTCTTTGTGAAACAGGCCAGAGACTTAAATACCACAAGCTTTAAGAGACCCTTCTGCTCAGGTTTCTAAACATGTTCTGACCTCAATGATGCACGCAATACTTCATTCTGATTGGGTCCGGCTCTGCACACCTGATGCTTTATGATTAGACATCTTATCGTAGACACGTAGGAGGCAACCGTGGGCAGTTTTTGCCGATGAGCGTCTCAGAGTGTGTGTTGGTGTGAAAGTAGAAGCTCCTGTAGCAGCACTTCCTTTTTCGTACCTCTGTGAGAGTTTGAGGTTTAGGTGTCCACCTCCCTTCAGCGCAAGATAACGCTCACTTGCAACTTTTAGTTGCTGCTTTACCAGTATGGCAGAATGGAAACTGTGCCTTGTTCTGCTTCTGCTTGTTCCGCTAACACTGTGTTCTTCCAGCGAAGGTAATCACACATTGTACATTTTCTCTGTTTTTCTAATATTCACAAAATGCGAAAAATATTGCAATCCCTAACTGACTATTGTTCGCAGTGACTGAAATGAAAACCATTGGGAGAGGACCAGATGTCACTCCAATATGCACCAATGCAACAGAGCACATCATCCTTCTCATAGTGTGTAAGATCAGAACAGAGAGGAGCGGAGAAGAGTGTCGTCTGCTGTATCGATACGGAGAAGACTTTGTGCACGAATGTGACTCCAGGTACACACTTATGATGGAGAATCAGACTGTGTTTCTCCGCCTGACCAGTTTAACACCAGTGGACAGTGGGAACTACACCTGTGAGTGTGCACATCGTGGTGGGACAGATGTTCTCCGTCTGAATATCACTGTGGAAGGTAAACACGCTTTATGCGTTTTGGTTTAAGGTTTCTTTAAACTGCCGTGTTTCTGACAAAGACGTTTTTCTTTACACAGTTTCAGAGGAGGAAGACGCCATCGTGACATCACACGTGGAGATTCTAAATGTGTTGATCGGTGCAACGGTAATCATCTCTATAACGGCAGTTATATGGTTGATCTACAGAGGAATACGTCATCGGTGAGAGTAATACTGTAATGAACTTAACAGCATTGGACGTCTAGAACAGTATAAATATCCATCGTGGCGAACACACATACTAGTTGATGTACCATTTGTTAAGTTAAAGTATATGTTTAAAATGTCATAAATATGCAGCCTTTCATTTGTTTCCGCTCTGTAAGAATAGAGTGAATTAACATTAAGGTTGTTACTAAAGCGTTGTTGTCTGACCCAGCAGAAGACAACCAGAACCACAGAGCAGTCTTCCAAACACGGTACTGAAAACCTTTTGTTTGACATGAATGTGGTTCATCTTTGGTTATTTGACTAATATAGCCTACATGTGTCTTTCTGCAGGAGACAGAAGACATCGAGCCGTACAGCACCTACATACAGAGAGAGAGCGGCCTTTATTCTACTGTCAGCCTACAGAACTGTAACAATAATAATAATCGTCGCTCACACAAGCCCACCACAGAGGACACACACTCAGAGACGCTTCTGTAGAGCTCCGTCTGTGTGTCGCTTCTATTCCAGGTGAGGTGAGACCTGTTGTCCACGAGATGGCACTCTTTAGCTCTGTGACGAATGTATCCTGTGTGTAAGTTCACTGTAACAATTAAAGAAACAGCAAACAATCTAGAAAATCGGCTAGTTACCATCTGTTCATCAAAGCATTGTTTATATATAAACTCTACATGATTTTGGATTGAAGCACAAATGTCTAAATTTGTACACACCAATTAAAGATATTCCTCTTCAAAATTATAGGAGATTGTGTCTGTGAAACATTTATTTCGTGACAATGAATGAGCTAGAATGTTCTTTCATTTTCAGTCTGCAAACGCTTGAATGTTTGTTGTTGTTCTTGTTGTTGTTGTTGTTCTCTCTGGTGTTTCCCTGCATGCATTCCTCTTTATTTACAGAGGAAGTACGACTGGGTCACAAGCGTTTGGTTTGAGCTCGAGACACACACGCCAGATGCAACAGATTTTTACCATGAAGGATCCAGAGAAACAGATTCCCTGAGAACCGTTGAGGGAGATTTGAGGGGAAACGAGTCAGCTGTCCTGATTTAAACAGCAAATTCAGCATCTGCCTTTTTCAACCACATTCTGTGTCCTGGACGAGCTCCTCTGAGGCAAACCAAGCTGTCAGACACATTAAGTGTAGAACACCAAAGACAGAGCTATAATGCATTGTATTGACACATTGTATACTTCATATTTCTATTGGAGCCTCCTACGTGTCAGACAAGATGAGGATGATTGTTTGGTTTGCTGCTTCTTGGGTTGCCGGCGCGTTAAACTACAAAAACAAAACCAAGAAAACTGAAGTTATCTTGCGACTGACTGGCAGGCTTGTGACTATCTATAACTTTGAAGAAGTGGAACATGTGACTAAAATAATGATAATAGACACTAAAGTCTAATATAGATCACGGGGCTTTAAATTGCTGGTTGGTTGGCAAACCGACAGCTGCTTATTATGCCTTCGCGTGGCATCCTGGTTTAATATTACAGGTGTCAGCACAGCTGCCTGGTAGCGCAGGTACTTTCCAGGTGTAATTCATATTTTTGGAACAGATTGTTTTAAGTTTCCAAAACACAATCGGCTGCTATAGGCTGCGTCGCTGTTACACAACGTAGTCCATCTGTTACACACTTTCATACAAAATGTACACTCAAACCTGCAACGTTGCCACTTTTGCAGTTGTCTAATCTTAATGACGCGCCTCTCAAGGTTTCATAGCATTAATAAATGTTATAATGAAAATGAAAATGGTTGATGATGGAGGAGGGAGCATCTATTATTCATCTCCAGGCTGTGGTTAACACGCAACTCTTCCACACAGAGCAGTTAGGTTCTTTCCAACAGGGATATAAAGTGCACTTAAGAGGAATTATATACAGTGACTTCCCCTGAACGCTATTTTGTAAACAAGATTTCACAAGAGCTTTAATTATGAGATATAGTATACCGCACAACAAACCTGCAGAGGCATGATATAGGGGCCTGCGTCAACATCCTGTGTGCACCCTCTTCCTTTCTGCTGCGCTTTGACGAGATGTGTCCTGCTTTTATAACTAGAGGATACGATCCAGTGACAGATTTCCTGATGAACAGTTTCACGATTACAAAGAATTCCTTGTGTATGCGTCGGCAGCAGAATGCATGATGACGAGGGTTACTGAACATGACATCATTCCGTTAAAGGGGACACTCCCTCTGCTCAAGCTTCATACTTTGTATTTTGTTTGTACTAGAACAGGTTTGCATGCTTTAATGTTCAAAAGACACATTCTTTTTCTCTTTGGTGTCAGTCTGAACACAGCCGGGGACTAACTGTGTCTATACAACGCTTAGCGGCTCTAATACCAGTTACTGCACACAGTAGTTGTAGTATAAAAACCTTGGGACCTTTAAAGATTTCATAAGATTGTGCAATTTAAAAAAAATAGACGTGAATCATGGTTTACGAAGAACTCAATCCCTGTTCAGCATGATTGTCCTTGTCCCCTCATCGAGGTGGACTTTTTCAAACGAGTGCAAGTTTGTCACTTACAGTCACACTTACAGTTATGAGAATTTTGATTGTGATCACGTACTGTGCAGGGAAATGGTGTTAAACCTCGAAACTTCTGCTTCCGCTCTGGGACTTTTTTCTGACCACTTACAGTACTACAGTACTAAATACAGTAAAGTATACGATTTACTGGACTTCACTGTAATATTAACCATTAAGAGAAAAGCACGTCACCCTTTACTTACACTGTTATCTCGCGTAGTCTAATTGATTTCTACAATATAATATCGTATGAATAGTCCATAAGGATATGTTTTACCTTGATAGCAGCTTCGGGGGTGTTGTCCGTTTTTTCTTATAATGAGACTTTTCTCTGTTGAAGATATATTTGCTTTAAAGCATTCATTCATTTACCAAAGTCTCACATGATATATTCATTGTGGTTCAATTATAAGAGACTAATGAGAGAAATCCCCCCCCTCCCTCCCTTCCTCTCTCTCTTTCAGTTTCACTTTTAACGCCCTTTTAAAGGCTGCACAGAGGCTGAACTGAAAGAGAGTGTGTATACCAGTAGAAGAAGATGTTGATCCTGATACTTACTGCTTTACTGTTTAAAGGTACGTGACACTGAAAAGAAAGGGTGAGCCCTTTATTCTCTGTACTGTTTTTTATATTCAAGAATACAATCCAGCTTTTTTTTTTTACATGTCCTGTATGTATATGTATGTTTTAGTTAGTTAGGTCTTTTTTTTTAATACTGAACAGCAAAATAAATGGATTTTTTTTTTCCAAGTCTGCATTTACTGACACCCAGCTGTTATTATTATCAGCCTCCACGGCGCAGATCACTGGTTATGGAAATAAAACAGCTGACTATGGCGGGGACGCGCACTATTCATGCGCAGTAGCCAACCCCACAGGTGAGAATGATCTTCTTCTTGCCAGTGAAAACGTGCCCGGTGGTGTATTCAGATCCTTCACGAGAGTGAAACACCACTGTAGAAATACTCTGTTACAAGTCCTGCATTGCAAATGTTACTGAACTGAAAGTATGTGAGTATAATCAAGAAAATTTACTTTAAGTATTAAAATAAAAGCATTGGTTGAGGTGGAACTCATTTTTTATTATATTTTACAGGACTGCAGCTAATTCAATTTTAATAATTTAAATAATTAAAAGCAGCAAATCCTCTCATTTGAGAAGCTGGAACCATGAAATGTTTTTTGCATTTCTACAAACATTTCAAATATACTTGAATACGCTGTTGGGCATTGTATTTTATAAGCTCTTCATATGTTTTGCATGAAAAAAATAATCATTTTGTAAAGCTGTGAGAATTTGTTGTTGTTGTTGTTGTTTAGCCTCTTGTGGCCGAACTGGGTATTACAAGAACAAGTACAAGAGAGTAAATGTTTTAATTGGAGGATTAACATTCCCAACAGGTGTGCTCCAGGTCACGTGGCAGAGGCTTTTCAAGGAAGAGGTCATTGAGAATTTGGCAACCTACAGCAAGCGGTTTGGACAGCAAGTAAATGACCCTCACGGGGGGAAAGTGATCTTCACGGAGGCGTCTCTCGGCTCGACATCCATCACTCTGAGGAACGTGACATGGGGCGACGAAAGCTGTTATATTTGTTCTTTCAACGTGTACCCTGATGGGTCCAAAAGAAAGCAGACCTGCCTCACCGTGCTAGGTAAATTGGAGCAAATTCACATATGAATTTTTATTCTGGGAATACAAGAGAATAAAGAAAGATTAGAATCATACCAGCATTGTTTTTGCTGGTTGAAGCCGGAAATCAAGACTTTTTCTAATAGAGTTCTGTTTATTTTGTACCTTTTTCTATGGCCTTATTTGTGTCAGAATGGCTTCAGCCCTCATAATGACAACTTCTAATTCTCTATGAAGGGATATCCAAGGTGAGAACGGAAGTGCAACCTCCTGACGGTGATCGCGACGACGAGGACGTGGAGGTTGTGTTCAGCTGCTCTGCTACAGGTAAACCAGCTCCAACCATTCACTGGGACTTCTCGCCGGGTGCCACCAGCTCAGACCAACCGCCGACCTCGACAGAAACAAACGGTGACCACACATTCACCAGCAGCAGGAACGTCACCCTGCACGTACCTGCAGGGTGGACGGGACACGTGGACTGTCTGCTGAACAGGGGAGTGGCGGGACAAAGGCGGGAGAGGATTCCTTTTTCTTTACCTGCCAGGAAGAAGGAAGAGGAGGGTATGTCCATCATTTTGTATAGACCAGTAGTATGCTCCCATCAGTCTCATTCCCATCTCCCTTACAGGCTGAAATGTATCCTCATACAACGGTTTTGTATGATATCCAATGGAAAATGACTCCTCATTATTCACCTGAAGGAGGCTTTGTGCGTCGTCGCCGATGGCGTCGGTACTTGACGCCCTGGGAATAAGAATAGGCTGGCTCTTTGGAAACCTATCTAGGGAACTCCCATTGTCAATCTTGTTCTAGTGTACCGGAATATCAGCTGACTAGAAACTCCCCAGAAATTTGCTTAATAGTAATTTGATTTTGGTGTGCCACCCATTAGTCATTTTCTGACACTGTTAAAAGGAAATCTTTATTCTGAGAGGCCTGCTTGTGTCCCAGTTCAGGAACACTTCCGTGTCATGTTATTCAGGAACTCAAAATTCCTGACATTATGAGGAAGTCAGGGAGTTGCAGTAAATGTAAATCACCTGAGCATGACTAAGAGCAAAACAGAGTCAGCTGTGCTGTAATCGTTTCAGTTTCACTTCCGTCGGGACTTTTGTTCCCTGGAGGAGGTCATGTGACAGATCTGGGAAGTTCATACTCATCATTTAAAAGCAATAACTTTACCTTCCTCTCGGGAAATGTCATTGACCTTTCCCCCATGCTGACTAGCCCTGTGTTGTTTGTCTCCAGGGAAAGGACTGTCTTCGTTAGGGATTGCACTTGTAATCGGTGCTGTGTTGCTCATTTCATTGATCCTTGTTGCTGCTGCTTCAACGGCACAAAAAAGGTGAGATATTTGACAACCACATTTGGGAACGTACATGTAGTATAATTCTCCTTATAATGAACTTTCTTTCTTTTTTTCTTCCTGGCAGGTTAAAGGGTACCAGAAGAAATGAAAATGTTGTATGAGCCCTTCACTATAAAATCACAATAGCATTATAAAAATCTGCATTTTATTGCATCTAAACTTTAGAGGTGGAACGGTGAGTTAAGCTTATCTTAGATACATTTTCCACTGGTAGTTTTTAAATCTTTCCTTTTTAATTTCAATACTCCGCACTTTAACTATTTATGGAGCTACAAGCAAAGCATTTGTTCAGGCTTTGTAGAAAGTCAAGGTTTAGTATTCGAACAGAGCAACTCTGAGGTAAAGTGAGCAGAAAAATACGTGGTTTACAAAGAGCATGACTAACTGTTAGGCAGTTAACGTCGCTCTTATTCACATTTGCTGTGATTGCAACAATCGTAAACGTTTGCTTCAAACTATCCAATAGGCTGATTATCAGCACAACAAGCTGATGAGTTTTGGTGAAAACAAGCAAATGTGCAGTGGAGCTATAGCGCCATCTAGTGAACTGTGTGGGGAAGAAGAAGACGAGCCCAAGTTCTCACCAAAGAAGTCGGTAGATTTCTACATGTTGTTATTTTGCACAGTAAATTGTAACTGTTTATCTGATTCAGTGATCTTTAAAGTTGAATTGTAAATGTGATTATTGTATTGCAAAATTATCACATTTAAATCTAGCTATATGTATACTGTTAGATTATTCATAATAGAGTACACAATAGACATAATATATAAAGAATTGTGTTGCACTTTAATGTTTGATGTTCGTGTACTAACGTTATTTATTGCTCAATTGACTGTAAGGTTGTAACTGTGACACATACTGTATTTAGTGTTTTCACTCATCACTGTCAAAATGTTCAAGGAGTTTCAAATGATCTTATCTTTTACTTTATGTTTTAATAATTTATTCTCTGACACATTGCATATGAATATGTATTTTTGTTTGGTTAGTAAAGTATTTATGTTTTAAGTGATTTCAGTTGTGTTCACTACATGTT
The DNA here is from genome assembly GCA_032191485.1 of Leptoclinus maculatus. Classification (NCBI taxonomy): domain Eukaryota; kingdom Metazoa; phylum Chordata; class Actinopteri; order Perciformes; family Stichaeidae; genus Leptoclinus; species Leptoclinus maculatus. The sequence continues at coordinate 5,020,320 of JAVDOI010000021.1, read as the reverse complement.
TTCTGTTGCCCTGGGTTATATCTATAAGACATATATATATTATGCAAATAAGCAGCAGAACAACCGAGTCAGACCAGATTCATTGTCATTCATATATATATATATATATATATATATATATATATATATATATATATATATATATATATATATATATATATATATATATATATAACAGTGAGGGGTTGTTTCTTAATTATCTGGTAATAAACATCATGGGACACAGAACCACAGTTCAAAAACCAAGATGTCCGACTTCCCACCAAAGCACATGTGAAAACATGCAAGTACAGAAACCTCTCATCTTCCTCATCACTGCACCAAACCGTCACAAAGGACCTTATATGGCATAAATCCTGTATCCAATTCAGAGTGGCTAGACGGCAAACATTACGTTTAAATGTCTTGTTATAATTCTATAATAATGCCCTTATTTATTTTTGAAGAATTAGTTAATGATTATATTAATACAGCACACATTTCTTTGCCAGAGGAAGCCAACGCAGGATACTCACCAATGTTATTTAATGCTCAATGCACATCCACCCTGACATATTAAATGTATGGTTTTAATTCTGGTGAAGTTAGTAGTGGTGTTTCTCACCCAGGTGCTAATTAATCTCTGTCAAACACTGGAAGTAAATTAATGAAATGTAAACAAGTTTAAAATGTTGGCTAACTATTTATTGTTATTAGTCATTACATTAATTTGTATGGAAATGAGTAGTTTGTCCAGGTATGTGTGTGTCCCTTTATGTGGATATGAATCATGAGTCACAAAGTTCACACAAGGCTCATCTGGATTTCCCCGCCTTCCTGTTCAACAGAAACACTTTCACTATTGCTGGCGGTAGATTCAAATCGTTTTGCGGCCACGATGCCACACCGTACAGTCCTATGTTTCCTTTGTGCGTTGGGAGTGTTTCTCAAAGGTGAGGAAGAGACGATACAGATGTGTTTCCTGACCTTTAGATCGAAATATGTGATTTATTCATTTGATTTAAAGCACAGCTGTGCGACTCGTATGTTTATTGCTTATTGTAGATAGTTACGTTTTTGGCGCTTAATATGATTGCCTCTATTACCTAATATTCTATATCACATTATGCAACAGAAACAAATGTATTTTATTAATCAAACTCAGAACTGGACTTGCAGTATCTTTGCTCATTACATCCACAATGAGAGCTGTTCTATCCTGCTGATCTTTTTTCTTTCCTCCAGAAAGCAGTACTATTATTGCTGCCTTATTCAATTTATTATTCGTATGAATTTCAATAGTGTTATATTTCTTAATGGGGATTTCTGTTTGTTTTGTGTTTATTTGACTGATATTTGACAGGCCCGGTCCGGAACCCCCCTTCACTCCGTCACCGTCGGTCCCTCCTGTCTCACACACACACACACACACACACACACACACACACACGCGCGCGCGCGATCGTCTCGTTATAGGATCAAACGTGACAATATCAAAATACATATTGTGTTTTTAAATCATCATATAAGCACGTGAGAACAAACTGCTCTTACTTGCAACTCTTTAGCATAACTTCTACATGCACGTTACTGACACGGTACAGACTACAGGTTCCCTTGCTTCACCTACACTCCCCTGGGTCCTAAGTCCCTCCTTTTACAGCTTTTTATCACCCTCTATGTACCAACGTACATTTACAACAAATACCACACGTATTACGGTAATCAGCGCTGCATATGTGTCTGACCAAAAAAGCAAAAAATAAATGATTCATTTAAATATTTTTTTTTAGAGTTTTTAAAGTGTTTTTGTTTGTAATTTGTATAATAAGCATATCATTTAGTTATCGCTACTGAGAATTTATTAAATCGTAAAAAAACATGACGTAGATAGGTTTGCAGTTTTCAAGAAGTATATTTCAAATTGCATGTATTACACACATGAAGATAAAGTTGTGAACGCCGGCTGAATATCTATTATCAGAATCATCATAATTGTATTATAACTAGGGTTGTCACGATACCAAAATTATGACTTCGATACGATACCTGCCATAATATCATGATACCCGATACTTACGATACGATACCAGAATTCGATACAATACCACAAATACGATATGATACTGGTATATTTATCTATAATAGTAATAAATAAAACATCTGTATGGTTCCCTTTTTTTACCAGCTTGTTCCTGCCCAGCTTTTTGAACACTTAACTAAAAATAAAAATAATTAGCTCAAGATCCACCCTCGGGCTTCACCAGCATGTAGCCATTTTGCATCAATTGTGTTTCATTTAGTACACTTTTGTGTGCATTGTGACCTCATGATCATATAGGCTTGTCGTCAAACTAGGCTAAGGCTACTCGTGTTAGGCTGTATATGGGTGGGCTTGGTTGCACTTATTGCACTTTTGTTCATATAGCAGTACTTTTAAAATAAAAGTGCGCAATACACTACTTTTGAATTCATTATTGAATTTTGCGCATAACATAAGTGATCCACAAGTATTTCTTCCAGTGTGTAGTGGTGCTCAGAGGGATCTCAGTGATCTCTTCACAAACACGTTTAATGGTGTGCAGTGCCCGGTGGCGTTAACATATACCCACTCTCTTTTGTGTGCCATGCAGACGGATTCCTGATGAGTATCTCATCATGCACATGTTGTGTTTCCTGCAGGTCAAACCGCTCTGATTGAATCCCAGCGCACCGTGTTGGCGGCTTTAGGAGACAACATCGGATTAAACTGTCGGCTGACGCAGTCTAAAGATGTCGTGCAGGTCACGTGGCAGAAGATCTCACCTGAGGGGAAGACGGATCTCGCTACATACGACAAACACTTTGGTCAGAAAGTGAACAATGGGTTTCAAGGAAGAGTGGAGTTTAAAGATGCTGGACTGCAGAACAGCTCCATAGTGATCAGGAACGTGACAGACCAAGATCAAGGATGCTATCACTGTTTGTTTAACACCTACCCTGACGGTGCCCTCACTGGGAGAACATGCCTCCAGCTCTATGGTAAGAACCTTGCTGCATTACTGCAGACACTTCCATAATCCTCTGTTTACTCTGTACCACTAATAACATTTAAAAAATGTTTCTTTGCAGAGCTGCATGAAGCCTTTCTAGATGTCAGAGAATCAAACTCTGCTGAAGAGGTACTTGTGTCCTGCTCAGCCACAGGTCGACCTGCTCCCACCGTAACGCTGACTGTCCCCCACTGCAACTCCACCAGCGTCACCAACACCAACGGCACCGTCACCGTCACCACTACAGCTGTGCTGTCTCGGCTCAGTGACAACAGCCCGCGGGTTGGATGTGCAGTGCGAGTGCTCTCCGGTCCTCAGATAGAGGTGTATGCGGTGATTCCTGAGGTCACACAGTCGTCTGATGGTGAGAAACGCTTCTAAAGACACTGATTTATAGATTGATGAATACTTTCTGAGCTCAAGTCTTTTGGTTTGATGTGGAATCTGGATCTGATAGTGATTTCAGTAAGTTAACCTTTATGTGGTCTCACGTCCGTATTAACATTTGATCTGTTGCTTTATGAATGTTGAGTCTTTTTAATTTCCCTCTTTTCTCACAGATTTCACTTGGATCATTGTGTTGGTCTTCGGAGGGCTCTGTGTTTGTGCTGCTGCTGCTGCTGCTGTCATCACCATCCTTTATAAACGGAAACACCAGAACAAGTAACTTTTAACTTCTAACTCATCACCTTTCTTGTTTTAATACCAGTGTCTCACAGTTAATATGGTAATGACTGATCCAAATATTTTCAGACAAAATCCACAAGATATTCTTGAATCCGTCAGTGTGTCAGAAAAAGACAACGAGAAGATCAAGAAAGACACTCATGAGTGAGTCAATTCATTCATTTCTCTCCGTTGTAAAAACAATTCAGTCCACTTTGTCTAATTTGAGGCTTTACTTTTCTAACAACTTGCTAACTTGCTAATCAGACTGAACTGCTGTTTCTGAACTGCATGTTTATCCACATCACTGTTCTGAAGGATTTCTGACTAACTGTTTTTATTTGAAGGCCCAGAACACCTTTAATGAAGCAAGAGAACGGACTACGCCTCAGAACTCCTGCAAAGGATAATAAAAGCGACCAACCAGAACGGTCTCTGCAAAGAATACGACTTTTATTCCCACAGGACTGAAATCCCAAAACGAAAACAACTGGAAAGTCCTGAAATGCTGATTAATTTGTTGGTACAACATAGAGAACTTGTCTTCTCAGTTCATGCAGTGGCGGCTGGTCCATAGAGGGCGCTAGGGCGCCGCCCCCCTTGAGCTACAAATAATACAAAATAAAATAAATAATAATAATGAACTATACAAATTGACAATATTTGTGTTTTTGAAACATGGAATCACCCAGTAATATGTGTAAAATATGATATCTGCGGTAAATATATGCTTTTCCTGCACGTCCTCTCTGCCTGTCTGCAGCTCCTCTCTGCGTGTGCACGTCTCAGCTGCTGGGGCGCTGGAGAAACTGCCCCAAAGAGGCGGGTCTATAAAGTAGTTTAGCCAATGATGCTTTAATGCTGACTAAAGATATAAATGAGTGACATACAATTTAGCCAATCAGCGTCCTCAAATAGATTCAGCTTGGGGCAGATTTCCTTCTGCCCCAAGCTGCGCGTTCTTGTCGGGACTAGTCTCTACAGGCGAGCGCCAGCACGAGCACTGCTCCTCCAAGAGGAGAACTGAGAGGAGAAACTACAGCTGAAAGAGCTGATCCCAGATCAGCCTGACCTCACAATCAGACAGCAGACTAGCAGAAAAGAGAAGCAGTACATGCGAAGCTTCTCTAGTAGCTGTACACCAGACAGGTTTGGCTCGCTGGATGACGTTATCCTAATAACTTATTTAGCTTTTTAAAACAATGGGGACAGAACCAGCATGGACAGTTAGGGAGTGAGGGACATGAAGCACCTGTCTGAGAAATGGATATATAGTTATATATAAATAATTATATATATATATATATATATGTGTGTGTGTGTGTGTGTGTGTGTTTTATATTATAGTGAATATTATTATATGATATATATATTATTATATTATACAGAATATTATTATATGATATATATATTATATTATACTGAATTCCCTGTGAGGGTGACTAAAATAAGATGTCCTGACGTGTTTGTCAAAGTGTTATTTACGGCTTTTTTTCGTGTTGGAATGAATGTTAAATATTTAACTGCAAAGTAGTAATGCGTGTTTGATACCTTAATTTGTTTGCATTAAATCATTCTGGGATGTTTGCTGAAATTGATTAGATGTGGCACAGCCCTACCAAGAAAATGTTCCACTAGCCGCCACTGATTCCAGCAGATCAAACAGATTCATATTCACAGTAGTTTTGATTTTTGAAATATCTGTAACTCAGGTGATAGTTTTCTACCAATTCTCTGTTGCATTTGTATCCTTTGTTTGTACATCTTTTGTATTTGTTTTTACTTTTACACTTACTTTTTGTATTTGTTTAAAATATAAACAGAATTTTGAAACTACAGGCCTTTTTACTGGATTTAAATATTGAATGTGTGTGATTCTTGTGTTAAAGGAACATTCAACAACATAAGAAATGTGTCAGCAGAACAAAATGTCATCTAATAATCAAAAGTATGGCTTAAGCATGCAATTGTGGGCTTTGAATATAAAACATGTTTATCATTATTGTCTGAAAGCAACATTTAACAAAATAAGGGTTTTGTGCAAAAGAAAGTCTCTCAATATCTAATATTTTACATCTCTGGGAAGGACTTAATGAGCTCCATGTGATGATCAAACAGAACATACTGCAGTTCAAACACCAGCAGAGAAACCCTCGATCAAATTCAACTTCCCACCAAAGCACATGTGAAAACATGCAAGTACAGAAACCTCTTATCGTCCTCATCACTGCACCAAACCGTCAGAAAGGACCTGAGAAGTAATGGAGAAATAAAATAATGTAGCCACATCTCTGCTATGACAGCAACCATTCAGTTTAAATGTCTTTTGTTATAATTCTATAATAATGCCCTCATTTATTTTCGAAGAATTAATTAATGATTATACATATTAATATAGCACAAATAGCTGTGACAGAGGAAGCAAACAGGATACTCACCAATGTGATTTAATGCTCAATGCACATCCACCCTGACATATTAAATGTATGGTTTTAATTCTGGTGACGTTAGTAGTGTTTCTCATCCAGGTGCTAATTAATCTCTGTCAAACACTGGAAGTAAATTAATGAAATGTAAACTCTTTTAAAATGTTGGCTAACTATTTATTGTTATTATTCATTCCATTCATTTGTATGGAAATTAGTAGTTTGTCCAGCTATGTGTGTGTCCCTTTAATTATGTGGATATGAATCATGAGTCACAAAGTTCACACACGGTTCATCTGGATTTCCCCGCCTTCCTGTTCAACAGAAACACTTTCACTATTGCTGGCGGTAGATTCAAATCGTTTTGCGGTCACGATGCCACACCGTACAGTCCTATGTTTCCTTTGTGCGTTGGGAGTCTTTCACAAAGGTGAGGAAGAGACGATACAGATGTGTTTCCTGACCTTTAGATCGAAATATGTGATTTATTTATTTGATTTAAAGCACAGCTGTGTGACTCTCGTATGTGTATTGCTTATTGTACATAGTTACGTTTTTTGCCGATAATATGATTGCCTCGATTACCTAATATTCTATATCACATTATGCAAAAGAAACAAATGTATTTTATTAATCAAACTCAGAACTGGACTTGCAGTTTCTTTGCTCATTACATCCACAATGAGAGCTGTTCTATCCTGCTGATCTTTTTTCTTTCCTCCAGAAAGCAGTAATATTATTGCTGCCTTATGCAATTTATTGTTCGTATGAATTCCAATAGTGTTATATTTCTTAATGGGGAGTTCTGTTTGTTTTGTGTTTATTTGACTGATATTTCCTTCCAGACCACAAGGAGAGGATTTGTTAGGGTCAGATTCAGTTGTGTCAATATGAATATCAACAGCCATGATCTTAATACCAATACTAATGATAATAGTTATAATAACAATAACATCAATAGTGCGTTGATGAAAGATCAAATATATGTATGTATGTATATATATATATATATATATATATATATTTTCCATAAAGATGTGATCCATAAGTATTTTTCCAGTGTGTAGTGGTGCTCAGAGGGATCTCAGTGATCTCTTCACAAACACGTTTAATGGTGTGCAGTGCCCGGTGGCGTCAACATAGCTACCCATTCTGTTTGTGTGCCATGCAGACGGATTCCTGATGACAATCCCATTTCAAACATGTTTTGCTCTGTGAAGTGAATTCTGTGGAGTATCTCATCATGCACATGTTGTGTTTCCTGCAGGTCAAACCGCTCTGATTGAATCCCAGCGCACCGTGTTTGCGGCTTTAGGAGACAACATCAGATTAAACTGTCGGCTGACGCAGTCTAAAGATGTCGTGCAGGTCACATGGCTCAAAAGTTTACCTGGGGGGGAGAAGAATCTGGCTTCTAACCACAAAATCCACGGTCATAAAGTGAATCCTGACTACAAAGCTAAAGTGGAGTTTGAAGATGCTGGACTGCAGAACAGCTCCATAGTGATCAGGAACGTGACAGACCAAGATCAAGGATGCTATCACTGTTTGTTTAACACCTACCCTGACGGTGCCCTCACTGGGAGAACATGCCTCCAGCTCTATGGTAAGAACATTGCTGCGTTACTGCAGACACTTCCATAATCCTCTGTCTACTCTGTAATATTACCACTAATAGCATTTAAACATCTTTTCTTTGCAGAGCTGCATGAAGCCTTTCTACATGTCAGAGAATCAAACTCTGCTGAAGAGGTACTTGTGTCCTGCTCAGCCACAGGTCGACCTGCTCCCACCGTAACGCTGACTGTCCCCCACTGCAACTCCACCAGCGTCACCAACACCAACGGCACCGTCACCGTCACCACTACAGCTGTGCTGTCTCGGCTCAGTGACAACAGCCCGCGGGTTGGATGTGCAGTGCGAGTGCTCTCCGGTCCTCAGATAGAGGTGTATGCGGTGATTCCTGAGGTCACACAGTCGTCTGATGGTGAGAAACGCTTCTAAAGACACTGATTTATAGATTGATGAATACTTTCTGAGCTCAAGTCTTTTGTTTTGATGTGGAATCTGGATCTGATAATGATTTCAGTAAGTTAACCTTTATGTGGTCTCACGTCCGTATTAACATTTGATCTGTTGCTTTATGAATGTTGAGTCTTTTTAATTTCCCTCTTTTCTCACAGATTTACGTTTGATGATTGTGTTGGTCTTCGGAGGGGTTTGTGTTTGTGTTGCTGCTGCTGCTGCTGTCATCACCATCCTTTATAAATGGAAACACCAGAACAAGTAACTTTTAACTTCTAACTCATCACCTTTCTTGTTTTAATACCAGTGTCTCACAGTTAATATGGTAATCACTGATCCAAATCTTTCAGACAAAATCCACAAGTGAATACTTGTTCAACACCAGATATTCTTGAATCCGTCAGTGTGTCAGAAAAAGACAACGAGAAGAACAAGAAAGACACTCATGAGTGAGTCAATTCATTCATTTCTCTCCATTGTAAAAACAATTCAGTCCACTTTGTCTAATTTGAGGCTTTACTTTTTACAACTTGCTAACTTGCTAATCAGACTGAACTGCATGTTTATCCACATCACTGTTGTTCTGAAGGATTTCTGACTAACTGTTTTTATCTGAAGGCCCACAACACCTTTAATGAAGCAAGAGAACGGACTACGCTTCAGCATGTCTCCTGGAAAGGATAATGAAATGACCAACCAGAACTTGATTTCGGTACCACAAAATAACTCACAAGAATGAAGTCCCAAAACGAAAACTGCTGAAAAGTCCTGAAATCATGATACATTTGTTGGTACAACATAGAGAACTTGTCTTCTAGTATAAGTTCATGGATAATAATTCCAGCAGATCAAAAAGATTCATGTTCACAGTAGTTTTGATTTTTTAAACATCATGAATTGAGAGTGGCCGTATCAAGTCTGCAACCCTGTTTTAAAAAGATTTGTAGTGGAAAGCGGCTCATTGCAGCCACTAATACTGACAAAACTTGATGGCTCACACATATTTGCACTAATTTTGTTTTGTTTTGCACAGTTTGCACGTTATTGTTATTATCTTGAAAATATATTCAGTGCAAAACAGGTTAATTGCAGCAACAATAAGTTATTTATTGCCAAATATTTTTGCACAGATAGAACTTTATTTGCATTGTTATAACAAAGTGATTGCACATTGTTTTTGTCTGATGGAGCAATCTGGTTTACTTGAAAGTGATTTCAATTTTCTTTATTCTATTATTTGATCATTTGATTATTATATATATCACAAAATATTGTTATTTAAATAAAAATTCAACATGGACCATTTTGTTACAATTGTGTTGGGGCGGTGGGGCATGAACATTTTTCTTCCTCCAAAGTGGGGCGTGACAGAAAAAGTTTGAGAACCACTGTGTTAAAGGAACATTCAACAAAATAAGAAATGTGTCAGCAGAACACAATGTCATCTAATAATCAAAATGATGGCTTAAGCATGCAATTGAGGGCTTTGAATATAAACCATGTTTATCATTACTGTCTTCAAGGAACATTTAACAAAATAAGGGTTTTGTGGAAAAGAAAGTCTCTTAAAATCTGGTATTTTACATCTCTGGAAAGGACTTAACAGAACATACTGCAGAGTAAGAAACCCAAGATGAAATGTACCTAACAGAATGTAAATTGCATTTTTGCATGAGACGTCTGCTACAGGTGTTTAAGCAGCAGATGCACAACATGGCCACAGGAGGTCCTGCTCTCCTCAAATATACTGCGGAGGAGTTGATGCCGTTTGAGAAATCAGGGAGTAAAGTGCGGCAGCAGGAAACTCGACGCAGTTCGGTCGTAGTTTAGTCTCTGCAGCATGGATTCTCCTGCTCCAGTCTCACGCTACCTGTAGCTCAGACAGCACCTCAAGCACCGGGAGCTCACTTTGTCTTTCATCTGTCAGCGGGTAAGTTCCGTCTTTTATTATGAAAGGTTCTCCATTTTTAGTCGCAGCAAAATTGATCCGGAGTTTAAATGTAAGAAGTTGTTTCTTCTTTAATCCATGAATGTCAACACACCTTAATTAGTTTGTCGAGCTTTTTTTATGGTGACACTTTTCAGGACCTGACTATGAAGATATATTAACATACACCACAAAAAAATCAACTTGTAACTGAATTAACTATAACTTTGCCACAAAATATTTTACTTGTGGCACCCTTTTTATAAACATTTCTGACGGGTTGATCTGGTTGTTCAAAAGCTTTACTATTTATATTTTGTCATAAAACCTGTCAAGAGACATATTTACATCCTCAAAATTGGCTTGATTATGTGAAATAATAATAATCAGTTCACATAAATCTCACATAACATCTGTCCTCTGGGACTGAACCAGCTGCGGTGCACATCTGGATGTATAGGGCCAACGTTTAGGATCCAGGTTGCCAGTCTGGTTTCAGTCCCTCTCTTGGTGAACATTGTATATTCAGCTCTACTGAATGTGACACTTACGACTTTCCTTGGGCTGTATCTGCTTGAGTTTCACATTAAAAGCCTGGAGATGACTTGAGAGTTGCAGTGAGACATCAGTGGCGTTTTTTGTATAGTGGAAACGTGATTTAAATGTTGCCCAACAGGAGCGTGCTGCATGCTTGAAGCCAGATGGTTGGCACCGTAAATGAGAACATGACGCCCATAAAGCTCTGAGGTCTGGACCTGGTCTGTCTTGTGGTTTTTAGGCGGTTTTGGTTGAGTCTGATCAAAGGCCAGTAGATCCCTGCTGTGCCCACCTTTGCAGGATATAGAGAAGTGATCTGAGAGTATAATTATGACATTTATTGTATTGTCTTCTACACACAATGTGATGTTTAAAGCCAAACAGCAGCTGGGCGCACACACACACACACACACACACACACACACACACACACACACACACACACACACACACACAGCCACTATAATTTCTTTGAGGTAGGATTTCAGGTATTGATCTTGAAATCTCGCGGTCGCCGCTGTCTAGACATCAAAGTGTGGCAGCTTGCTTTGCTGCCGGATGATTGTGGGTTAACCGGACAGGGTATGCATGCTGTGGAGCATCATGTAAAACCTCCAGGTGATGTTTCATGAGTCAGCAGCTGTTGTTGTTGATGCTGACACATTGTATTACCATGGCAAAACAAAGCTGCAAAAAGGTTCATTCCCTTCCAGGGAGTGTGATCAGTGATGATGCTGAGAGGATGCTGTCATTGCTAATGTCATCCTCTGGCTTCATGTTTCCCATTACAGCAGACAGTAAGATGCAGCTACGACTGTGCTGACCAGCAGCAGCTCAAACAAGTCACGACACTGGACAGCTTGACCGGGGTACATCTGCATCACATCCTCATGCATTCACACTTGTGTCATTGCTCATGTTTTAACTTTGCGTGTCGCCACAAGTTAGTTGTAGGTAGTTGGTTGTGGTTTGGGCTGTTTTCTAGCTCTCTGACCGTGTTTGTGTTTGCAGCTGCAGCCTGGAAGTGATTCTGGCTCAGCATTGTGAGTTGGTAACCCAGCCTCAGTGTGCGATGTGTGGACCTGCCTTGTCCCTGTGTCTGCTGCTCTGGACGGTGGGAATGGGAGTTCCCGGGACGCAAGGTACGTTCTGCATCCATTTGGTGCTTTTTGTTTTTGATCATACTTCTGTGCTGTTCGAAAGGATTTTGTATGAAGGACTTTAAATTGTACTGGAGTTTTTAAGTTAATGTTACTCAGTACCTCTCTCACCACTGTATTACATGACATTTAAATGTCATATGGTCTCTGAACTCAGGTCGGGTCACGGCTCCTGCCAGTCTGAGGGCAGAGATAGGTCGGTCCCTGGTGCTTGGCTGCAACGTCAGCACGGAAACGGGCGACACCGTCCGGCAAGTGCGCTGGCTCAACAGGCACAACAAGGTCCTGCTGGCGTACCAGCCAAACGTGCCGGTGGTGCTCGTCAGCCATCAGGAACCCAACGTGCAGCTCGCCGCCTCCCACAACAACGCCAGCTACATCACCATCAAGAGGGTGCGGCCTGATGACGAGGGCTGCTACCGATGCATCTTTGACGTTTACCCCGTTGGCCCACTGGAAGGCACCACGTGCATCAGCATCACTGGTCAGTCTGAGTTCAGATCTCATCTAAAGTTTACTTCCAGAGATTCCGGTTGTGTGAAGAATCTGCTGGCCAAACAACTTAATCAGAGTTGGCTCCTCACGTCTGTTATCTTCACGAACAAGTTATCTTCAATAAACATCTTTTAATGCTGCAGCTCACACTCAACATCTGAAACCTTTTTAGGATCACAGAGGGTGTTTGTTTTTCTCACTAGACCCCTTGTGAGACAGGAAGTAGTAGGCTTGGGTTTGAACTAGCAGACCAGCACGGAGGAGAGCCCACCCACCCAGATAGCCTTGGCTCTTCCTGTTGTTGCAAAAAAAATGTGCACACACATGTTTAATGAACCCAGACTCCTCCTGTTGCACACAAGCAGAAGTCCTGTAAAGTTTTTACTGTACAATTTGAGGCCAGCAGAAATCCACATGCATCCAGTCATCTTCATTTCCCTGATTAACAACAGGAGCATTCTCTTTGTCCCAGGCAAAGTGCGCCTGGAGGGCAACAAGACGGCCGTGAGCGGGAAGCCGGCCACCCTCTCCTGCTGGTACAACCTCCCCGAGAGGGTGCAGCAGGTGCTGTGGAGGAAGACGGCCGAGCAGGGAGACACCACCACCGTGGCCTCCTTCAGCAAGCACGGCCACCAGAAGACAGAGGAGCAGTACAGGGGTCGGGTTAGCTTGAGCCGGACCCTGGGCGACACCCAGCTGACCATCCAGGCGGTCAAGACGGAGGACGAGGCGTGCTACACCTGCGAGTTCCACACATACCCAGACGGCACCAGAAGAGACACCGCCTGCCTGTCTGTTTACGGTGAGCGCCTGAGTTCTGTCCGAAGACAAACACTGAACACCTTCGGGATTATTTTCCTAAGGATCTTGACGTGCATTGTACTGGAAATATACTGTAAGCTGAGAGGAAATGTGTGCTACTGTGTGTGTGTGTGTGTGTGTGCATCCGAGACATAGCTCAGGAAAGGGAAGGAAGCTCTGTGGATAAACAAACCCTGAGGTGAGAGTTTCTCGAGTGGGTCATTAAACTACTGTGTTGGTGACGGCGCTTCGCGACCCTCGCCAACACTGAGCCCCGTCCTCTTCCCCCTTCCCCCTCAATGTGCCAGAGAGGTGTAAACCACAACGTTAAAAAGAGCACAACCTTTCTGACTTTTAGAAGTCGTCAGCGAACGTTCCAGGACTGTGAGTGTCTGTTGATCTTCCTCCGTGTGTGTGTGTGTGTGTGTGTGTTTTTTGGGGTGATAATGTTGACAGAGGGAGGGTGTCACTGAGGGGAAAAGGGGTGATTAATTTGGGGAGAAAGCCCAGGGGATGAGTGGCTCACTGTTTCCCCAGACACAAGGCCTCAGTGTGTGTGTGTGTCCTTCTCCTCGCTCTGCTAAACAAGCTTTGTCTCAACTGACAGAAGATCCAGACGCACAAACACAGCCACACAGAGTTAGTAAAAGCTGCTTTGCCTCTGTTTTCTGGCGGCCCGTCGGAGGACAACTTGTGTTATTGTGTCCTGGGGGGGGAAGAGATTAACAGGCGATGTGCCCTGTCTCGCCATCTCTGCTTTCTGTTGTCTGTGATTGGCAAGCTCGGACAAAATACAAATAGGCTGCAATTATCACGGAGAAAAAACAACAACATGTGCTCAATTTGACTGAAGCAGCCACTGAACACAATCTTTCTCTCACCAGTTTTACCCAAACCAGAGGTGAGTCACGTGACCTCGCCCTCGGGGGTCGCTGAGGCAAACTGCACCGCCCGGTCCCGCCCTGCGGCGGAGATCATGTGGAACATCGGCGGGGACAACCAAACTCTCGGACCGCCCGTCTCATCCGCCTACGACCAGGGCGACGGCACGACGCTTGTGACGAGCACGCTGTTCTTCCAATCGGCGCTGCTCAATGAGCTGTCCGTCAAGTGCTTCGTGCACCACCCGGGTTTGGAGAAACCCCTGACAGTGGCCCTCAACACAAACGGTGAGGAGCTCGTAGATCCTGTTCTAAGGAGTCCGATTCATCTTTAGTCTCACATCTAGAAGTCACAAGTGCAACGACCTTTCCCATAAAGGCCCTGCACACAAGAAAGCAGCACTCCAAAAGTAAATCTACGTACCTCGTGCCTCAAAATGTGTAGGAACCAGTTCTATTTCACATTCTTGGGTGCTGAGGTGAGGCAGAAAGAGGCCTTTTGTTTTCCACATGCGTGTATTCTCAGCTATTGTAGTCTCGGGTAATTATGGCTGCTTTGATGGGGTCCTGAATCCTGTAATGTCGCAGCGTACGAGAAGGATTATTTTTCACATAAGAAAGTCGTTATTCCGCTACCAAAGCACCTAACATGTTTAGTCCAGATGTCATAAAGCATAAACAGTGATTTAACTGTGTGTGTGTGTGTGTGTTGCAGTGGGTCCAGCCATGGTCGTCCTCCTCTCAGTGTGCGGTGTGGTGGCGGTCCTCCTCCTCTGTCTGTGTGTGTGTCTCTGCAAGTGCTTCATCTGTACTGACGGTGAGTCAAATTGTATTAACAGTTTCTGTCCACATTTGTTGGAGCGCCCATTTAATTACAATTTCATTTCATCCACCTAAAACAGTACCGGTGAAATAACCGAGTGTCTGCAGCAGCTGTGGGCAACAGGGTCAATGCCTGTTCTCTAGTGGTTTTCCAAAGGCATTCTGGGAAGTGCACGGGGTTGTTGCCAAAGAGTACATTACAGCATGTCATCAAAAAATGACTGTAACTCCTGTTATGAGAAGGTGGATGTTTTTCTTTTAAGGCTGCCAGCAGCTCAGGAAAACGTGGGTGAAGAAAAGTGGAAAAAGAGGCACTTTTGAGTAAATCCTAAACTGCTTCAGAGTTCAGCTGAAAACTGAGGTTGTTGTGGGGAAACTCTCAGGAGCGACTGTAACTGTAAAAACCCTCGCTGAGCATTTTGAGTCTTTTCCATGAGCTTGTCTTCATTACAGGATCTCTATCGCGGGACAAAAACAATGCAGCGCATTGTTTGTCTTGTGGCCAAGTTTTGAGAGCCTCTTGTCGTTGCAGTGATTATGATGAAGTATTTCTATACTGGTTACATAAACATCGAGAGCAGAGAAGTCGCCCCCCTCAGGAACTCTCCACACAGAGGTGGCATTGCTCACTCGTGTGTCATAAACACTCTCCTGACTCCCGTTAACACCTTTCCCACAATGCTCTCTCCGGGTGTCGTGGAAACGGTGTGGTGCCAGCGTAATGTGGCGTGTGGACCGCAGCCCATTTCCCCTTTTATCTTAAATCTTCTGCCCACCGAGGAGAGCCGAAGTTATCGCGGCGATGACAGAAGCCTTGGCTGACGTCGGCGCTTCTGCCGGCCAAACAAAAGTCGTAAAGGGGGAAGAAAAACAAAAGTGGGAGCTGACGTGTCGAGGTCAGCGCGGTCCCACGGATAACCTCGATTTGGCAATGCACTTGTGAGCAAACCAGAGAAATCCCAACTAATAAAGTTCTTCTAGAGCAATTCATTTCCCAAAAAGATTCATGAGTCTCCTCCTCGTCTTTGTTTTCTTGTGCGATAAGAAAGAAGAGGCCCCATTATGTCTCAGAGATGGAAACACGCAGACGCGTCGCTTTAATTCCCACTTTATTCGTCACCTCCCCTTGTCAAGCTCCAAATTCCACATTCCCCCCCCGCAAAAACAAAGGCGTGATTGTGTGTTTCTCACGTCCCAAATGTTTCAGACGGTGAGGGGACAACCTTGTCATCTTAAATACTGTATTTGCATGTTGATTGACGGTCTTGCAACCAGAGCTTGCTCAAAGCATCTGTGGGAGCTGGGTCACTGCAAAAATAGATTTTCTCAGAAAAAGAAAAGCTTCCGTTTGCTCGAGACTTTCCACGTTGCTTGAAAGTCTTTCCTCATTTTTCAACTCCGTGGATCCTGAGCGGAATACCAAGTGGTTGTGCCGATTGTCGTGCGTTAGCAGCCAGAATAAAAGACCCTCTTTCTTTTAAATCCTTTGGACTGTGGGGGGAAGACGGACATTAGAGGCCTGGGGGAGGAGGGAAGCAGTGACAAGGAGGAACACCAGCTCAGAGTTGAGATCCTGCCCAGTTTGATAACAACACTCGACTGTACAGACACACGCGTGCTGTCTTTCCCAGCCTCGGCTTGGCTGAAGTGTGCCGGGAACGCAGGCTTTTACTGTGATGTGATTCAGATTTCACTTTAAGTGAGGAGAGCTGTGACGCCTCGGTCCTTATTTGGAGCAGACCTCATTCATTTTAATCATATCTGTTATTTAAATGGCATCAAATAGAAGAAATAGATCTCAAAGAAATAGTCCCTGTAGAGAAACTCACTGTGGACGGCCTGAAACGTTGTGATGTCTGCGGCCCAAGTTGAACCGCGAGCCGGCCACAACTAGGTCTTTGTGGTTCCCTCTGAATCAGTGGGCGTAATTCGGCCTTCAATCGCGGCTGGGAAATAGGGCCGAGGTTCTTCCAGTAACATGCTGCTGGCCTATTTGTGTTTCCATGTTTTATTTTTTTTGGTGGTGTGGCCGGGGGTTGAGATGTACAGACTGTAAGGTGCAGTGGTGGCACAGCTTCAAGAACAGGGAGTCAACCTCAGATAAGACGCGTTTATTCATGAAAGCCAATGTTTTCTAGTGGCACCTTTTTAATCTGTAGCACCACAGGAAGCACGGTGGGGAGCAGCCACATCCGGCCATGAGGGCAGAACTCAACTGAACTACCGATTGCTCCTCAGAGATTAGACGTAGGAAAACAACACGCCGACCGAGCGGGCGCACCTCGTGCGTTAAACAGGATGCTAGTGACACCTGCTGCTCGCACTGCACTTTCTTTTTCAGTCACATTGTTGTGGCCCTCTGCGGTGCTTGATTTATTTTCCAGGGCCTTCTGCCACACACTTAACTTGCTCTAATTGGCTTTTTTTTTCGATTCAGCTTGCAGGCTGAGCCACCGCGAAATAACTCGCATTGCTGCCACATGCAAACTGAGGAGTGGCAGGCCGTTAATCACGGCGGAGGAATTCCTGCAGTGTTTCATTATTTTAGGCTAGTGCCATGTGGTCTTTTTTGGGATGTGAGCGGGGATACAGTATGTGCTTGCTTGTGTTTATTTTTGCATTCCTGTGTGGGATTTATAATCCCGAAATGCAACCTCTGCATATGACGTTGTGACATTTTCGCCCCTTGAGAAACTCTCATTCTTCTTCTTGGAGCTGCAGACACAACATTGATTTCCTGCCTTAATGCCCCAACTTCCATCTCATATACTGTGATGAATATGATGAATGATTGGAGCTGTAATCTTCATTGTCTTCAGGATTTATTTGTCTCCTGTTCGCATTTAGCTGCAGACATCTTAAAATCTTTTTTAGGATTTATGTCTAATTATTGTAAAGAGTTGGAGAAGATGATACCTTTTGTTCTATTATTATAAATTAACCTTTTTACCGGTGGAATCTCAAGGGGGTGCCCTGTCAGGAAAAGGGTGTCGCAGCACCGACAGGACATCCAGACTGCTGAGGAAGGATTTGTGTCGATTAATGAAACGTTGTGGAAAGTTTCTGACCAGCTAACAAGTGTGTGTCTCTCTTCTCTCTCTCCGTCCAGACTGATTCGGAGGCCCCGACGTCAACCGCTGCTTTGATGAAGGTCCAGCGGCGCTCTGAGCCTGAACCTATAGCGGCTCAGCACCGTGCCCTCCAGCTCAGCGAGCGGAGGAAGGGAACACAACTGAGCCAACGCTGCTGGTTCTGCTTCCACGAGCTGGGAAGATCCTGCAAGTGCAGAAACACATTTCTTTTGACATTTACCACAAACTAAACAGAACTAAAACCACATTATTGAACGCTACATGTTACACTTACAGTATAAAGTAGTGATGGATGAAATGTTGCAGTGTGTGTGAGATCAAATCTCAGATGTGATAAGTTATATATATATATTTTTTATATTGTTTGATATGTTTAGCT
The DNA here is from genome assembly GCA_032191485.1 of Leptoclinus maculatus. Lineage (NCBI taxonomy): Eukaryota > Metazoa > Chordata > Actinopteri > Perciformes > Stichaeidae > Leptoclinus > Leptoclinus maculatus. Next base: position 5,002,098 of record JAVDOI010000021.1, on the reverse strand, counting down.
TGGGAAGAGTTTGCTCAGTTGGTTTTAAGTGTTTTTGACTATGTAGCATAGCTTATTAAGTAAATCCTGAGTGCTGTGGGCCGCCTATACTGCCCACCACAGGGTGCCACATCACCCAATTAGCGGTTGTCAGTGAGACAACCATTTTTGTAAACTGTAGAAAAGAAGGACAATTAAAAGGACGCCGTGCCAATACTGAACTAAACTTACAAGTTACAGGAAAGGAGGGTAAAATCTGACTTTTAGTGAACCAGCCCTGGTGTGACTCAGACTGAAAAGGATGTTTGAGTGGGAAATAATGAAAGGTTTGTTATTTATAGCTGCTGTGTTGTGCGGGACAGAGAAGGGTGGTCGACTTGTAACCTTTCGCTCGGCGGTTTAACGCCGCCTAAACGATGAACCCTGCAGCTGTGAATCACTGTTTGAGTGAGGCGGAGAGTGTGTGTGTGTGTGTGTGTGTGTGTGCAAAGACATTCGGAGTGTGTGTTGTGCACTGTAGGAAACACCAGTGTTAGAATCTAACTTTTTATTTGGGAAAATATTAATGTAGGCCTACATGGGCTGTGTACAGCATAGCTAGGTTTGTTGAAAATATCATTTTAATCTCATTTATCAGGAAGAAATATTTTATAATAACAATTAAACACAGTTGTTTGATGTTTTGTCAGTTATTATCTGTATATAAAGAGGATTAGAAGCATTAAATGTTAATAAATGCCTACATTGAAGTAAGTACGTTTTTTTTTTATTATTTGTCTTTTGGAGATATTGATTCGGGAATAATCAAATGTTTTCCTTTTGAATAATTCCTCAAATTTCTAACCGAACTCTCCGAAGCGGCTTGGATTCTTGAGACATTGTTGGGTTGTGATGCATGAAGACTGTGGGTGGTACAGACACCAACATGTTTCACAGTAGGAAACTCATTTCCTTCACAGCCCACTCCAGTGACTTCACTATGTCACTCTCAGACCTTGTGAGTGGCACACCGGCGTCTTCTATATAACGATCTATGACTAATGTCAATATTTAAAGCTTGAAATATCCCCAAATTAACACGCGTCCGGTTCCACAATTGAGTCTCGCGCCCCAAACAATCATCTGGAAAACACATTGCAACGTAATCGTTGGCATGAAATTAAAGCACTTTAAAGTTTGAATAGTTAGCTAAAAGTTATGGTTGAATTATATAACGGGACAGATAAATGCTTATCTGGAGGAAACTGTGCTCATTTTCATCGGACTTCACAATGAAAGCGATAGTATGTTTATTTAAGTCATCACTTGACTATTCATCCTGTTTTGGAAATGAACTCTGAATTGAACCATTGTAACGTTTTCCCCCAAACAATTTTTTCTCCCGCTTACAGTTTCCACAAACCTCACAAAGACAGGAAAGGGAAAGTAGTTCCCTTGTTCATTGGAGGCACTTGACATATTTACTTTATTTTTGATTTAAAGCAGATAATTGGACTATTAATAAAAACAGCGGGGCTCATCTGGAGGAAACCTAACCTTGAGTGGACTTCACAATAAAATCCCTTTTGTTTTGGTCCCTCTGTGTGTTTTATGGAAGTCACACTGGTCAGAAATATTAATATGAAGTATTTGGCTGGTTCCCCTTTGAGTTCAGAATCCAGAGTTGTACTCGTACACCACTAGATGGTGACCATGTTTGAAGTGAGTTTTCAAGTTGTCCCATCCAGCATTAATTTAATTTCTCCACTTCCACTCCTCTTAAATAACACAATGAAGAACCTAGCATAGCTGTTAAGATGTAGAAGTTGTCATACTTCCTTGTTTGTAACTCTAAAGGGGCAACGAGCCGCTCTACCTGCATTTATCACACCATGGTGTGGTGGGCGATGCAGTTCGTTGGGTGGGGTGTTTGTGGGCAAGTGTGTGTGAGTGCCTGTGCCAGATTGTGCGAGCAATGTACGTCGGCTTTTTAGCACTTTTAAAACCACACACACGCCACAGGCCACGTCGCTCCTCCAGCATCTTGCAGCCCTGCGCTTGTACATTCGGCAGACTCCCCACTGTCACTGCTTCACTCTCCACTCATTCGACAAATCAGTTTTGATGTTTTGTTCGTGTGCACTAATTTACATTCCACTGTCTTTGGATATATGACAAATGATGTTCTCCTATTGTCTATCACAAGTCATTTGTTGTCGGAATGAAACGCTTCATGACCTTTTAGAATCAGACGTCACACGAGGAGGCCCGTGGAGAGTTTTGGCTCACTTGTCATTTACACTGTAGCGGGTTTCAGTCTGAAGTGAAAGGTGCCATTTCCTGGATTCGATCGTGTGACGAGCTGAAATACGACAACAAGAAGGTTTTTCCCCCCAGTCCGATAGCACCTTGGACTAGTTTCGGTGTCAAAATCACAACGTGGGAAATGTCCAGGTAATGCAACTCTCCCTGCAACATCATCAGCATAAAAGCCTAATTAAGTGTGGCGTACTGGTGGCATTCCCATCATCCTCAGCTGTAGTTCATGTTTACTTCTAATTTGCACGCTAAGCTTCGATGCTTTGAGCTGAAATCAGTGCTTTGCTCACCATATGGTCAGCTAACGTGCCTCTTGTGTCAGGCTTAAACATATTAATAGCTACATTAGCCCGCAAAATGTGTATTATTTGCTGTAAAACAACTTCCAGCCAGTATAGATATAGAGACGTTTATAAAAAGCATAGCTGCACAAGACGTGTGAACACAGTATATCTTTACAGGAAACAAACACACGCACCACAAGAGCGCAACAGTAGTGGTTTCTCATGTGAGACATTTCACTTCTGTGCTATTGCACTTTGATTGACAGTACCGGTAATACAAATGCACGACACGGAGTCCACGGCAATGTTCATTGTTATTCAGGACAGAAAAACACATCATTATGCAAAAAAACCCAACACAGATCAGTAAATATGAGAACAAATCAGATACAAGTGTCTTGTAATCTTGAAATGAATGCAATAATAATGCAATTTAACTCGGCGGATTGATTTCAAGGCACTGCGGACTGTTTTCATAGATGGGAGATGTCGGCAAAGCATCATGGGAGGGCTGGCGGCTCGGTGTGTCCCTGCACTTTCCTGCACAATTGGATTGAGAGGAAAGATCAGTTGTTGTTCCCATAATCCTTTTAGTGAATATGTACTGTATTGCGTAGTCATTCTTGTTGTTTTGTGGCTTTTTTACTCTTTTGTTTTTTCAGATTAGACCGTCTGCTGCAACAAATGTATGTGAAAATTCAAAAAATGTCTCACCTTTACACATGCGTCTCGATGCAACACATGAAGTTAGCATCATGATGAAAAACACCGTGATCCCGCCCGCACGGTACACAAACGGCCAGAAAATGTCCTCCGTCACTGGGAGATGACAGAGGGCATTTGATTGAGCATCATGTAAAGGAAACGATTCATGTGAGAGAGTGAATTAAGTTCTTTTACCCGGCTCTGAAGTCATCACTGCAACGGTGGTGAGCTCACCTGAAAAGCATTCAGATTGTTTATTCACCACATAACAGTGACAGATCTTCAATCAGGTTATTTGGGGGGAAATGAAGGCTTCTAAATGAATGTCTGCATCTGTGTAGAAATATGAAATATCAGTCTCACTGCACAACTCTATTTTGTTTATTCTTACTTGTGTCATTGCTCCTTGTAACATTGGCGCCTCCACCATCACCTATAAAACAAAGCACAGCAGCAATGTTAAGTCTTTTGATATGAAGACAGACATTTTGTTAAGATGTATTAAGTAGCAGTTAAAAATCAGAGCTGCGCAATGTGACCACAGGTTTCTTGGGTCAGACAGATGTATTAAATGACTGTAAAAGTCTCACTCACCGTGGACAGAGACGTTGATGTTATGACTGACACTTTCTCCAACTTGACACTGATACACACCTGAGTCGTTTCTGCGTACCTTTTGAAAGATCAAAAATGATCTCCCTTCTAAATGTTTTAAAAGTGTCCACTCCGTTTTAATGTGACTGCTGCTGCTCACGTCTACGGGGACATCAGTTGTCTCACGTTTGTACCAGGAGACTGTAGGCGGTGAATCGCTGCAGAATTCAACTGTGCAGTGAATCCGAAGGTCTTCTCCGAGGACGGCTTCATAAACAATGTTACGATCGACTAGAGCTGCAACTTCACAATCTGAATATTCATCTGCAAAAGGAAAAAATAAAAAAAGCGAAGCTAATTTTATGTCATTTCTACTGGCTGAAATGTAAATAATGAAAATGCAATGAAAAGTATGCAGAATATTTTCCATCAACCATCTAAAAGATCCTCCTGACGTGCAAACAATCACCTAAAATCACTCCATTATAGCATCAAAGACCCAATTTCTTCACATTCTGTCAGTTTAACAGCCATTCATTGATTTTCTTTAGTTTTTGACTGCAAGTGTATTTAAAAAAAAAAAAAATGTTTAGCATCTTTAACATGCAAGTCATCTGATTCCTATCCGTGAAAACGAAAACTTACTATCGGCATCCAGTGTGAGGAGCAGCGCCGCGCAGACGGACACGCGGAGGATGGTCAGGCAGCAGTTAGGTCTCATGGTGGAAAAGAAAACCAGCTATCCACTTCTGTAAAACAACTATCAGTGAAGTTCTGCTCTAGATGTCAACGTCAATGACATGTGGTTTACTTCACTTCCTGCTTTTGAGGACCGTGGTCTTCGGCGTATGCATACCTCTATTACACTACATGTCACAGCACAGAGGAGGACATTTCAGGCACACACAGAGTGTTTTAAAGACAAAAAAACAGTCGGCAGGGAATGATGGATGTAATCTTAATTGAAATCAAACAGTTATGGATACACATTATGTTATTTGATTGCACAAAATGATTAGATCGTTATTACATTCTTGATTTCCCAGTTTGAGAAACACAATAATTATTAAAAATAGAATTACAGAAGGTCATTAGTCATTCATATAGTCAGACAGTGAGTCACTAGTTGATATGGCACAGTTTGTAAGCTCGTGAAACCATTACTGTTATTAGATATGAGGTTACTCGACAGGGTAAATTCAAGTCACGGATGTGCATCAGCACAAGGACACAGTTTTAACCCACACGTGAGTGCATGACACAAAACATTCAAACCCAGATTGCAAACAAATCTATATTAGTTGAAGACATTTTGCAAAATTTCTGTAAAAAAGTGGTGCTTTTGGCCTCTCCTACGCTGCAGGTTTACGCAGACACTGAGGACTTCGTAGCCTGATTTCAGCCCCCATGTTAGAGGATTCAGTATTTTTCTTGTCAACAAATCCAATAAAACACCAAAATCCAACACATTAGTCCAGCTCCCAATTCTTTGACTTCCCTTGTCTGTGGCCCCCGAGCACATTGGTTCTTACCGAAGACGAAAAACTTAAAAAAAAAACGGAGCACAAATATACTGTTACATTTTTTAAAAGTGATTTCCCCCAAACAGAAAAGCCCTGTTGGTGTTGGCAGACGCTACTAGAACAGGAGTCAATGATGAGATGGACACCGAACGGACGGTCGAGCTTGGTTGCACTCCGTTTCGATTGGGCACGTTTGGAGTGCACCCATTTCTCATTGGTACATGATGACCTCACACATTTCCAGCAGAGCCTTTAAAGCATTGACCGAAATTGTGAAGATGCTAATTTTAGCATAGGGCTAAAATTGAGCTCCTCTGGGATGTGGCACTTTGAAATGTGGTCCCCTGGGTGTTAACAGTTGCTGAGTTTACATCAAGACGTCGTGCTCTTTGAAGTGATTCAGTCTCGTGGGTGACGGGTCTTTAACGCGGATAGCCGCGTACTCTGATGTCTCCTCCCTCGGCCTCCGCGGCCGGGTGGCAGCAGCCGCCGCTGGAAGCTGATGGTTGAGAGCAGCATACACAACAGAAGCCCCCGCTTCCTTCACCGCGAGCCCCCGTCTCTCTCGGTCCCCTCTCGCCTTGCCGTACACGTGCTCGTTGTCTTTCAGCAATGGCGGCTCGTCGGGCTGTGAGGGCGCGGCCTTTCTCCGGGTCGACCGCCGACACGGCGGAGCAGGGGGGATTCCTCTTGGCGGAGGCTGAGGGCTGGTGTGCAGGAAGGGCTGCTCGACCATGGGGATCGCCATGTACTGCAAAAAAAAAAAAGCATCTTGCATTAAAATGTTTGAAGAATTTTTTTAAAAATGGGACGTTACGGTTTGAAATGCACCTTTTTCTTACCTGATTTTCCGTTTGCGTCTCTTTCTTTGATTTTGATTTGCCTGCATGTTGACATTTTGCTGAAGTTAGTCACTGTTTTTAAAGTCACAATCACGTCCCGTGTGAAATATTTCTTCAACGTCTCACCTTTACACCCTCGCATTGATACGACCGATATAATTATCACGACGATGACGAACGCCACAATCCCTGCAGCGAAGTACATGTACAGCCATAGATCCTCTGAGGATGTCTGATCCAAACTTCTTCCTGCTAGAAGAAGAGGAAGTGAACATGAATGTGTTTGATCCTAACTAATAAAGGGTACAGTGTTTGAAGAATTCAGATTCAAATGAAATATCAGTCTCACCGCACAACTCTATTTTGTTTATTCTTACTTGTGTCATTGCTCCTTGTAACATTGGCGCCCCCACCATCACCTATAAAACAAAGCACAGCAGCAATGTTAAGTCTTATGATATGAAGACAGACATTTTGTTAAGATGTATTAAGTAGCAGTTAAAAATCAGAGCTGTGCAATGTGACCACAGGTTTCTTGGGTCAGACAGATGTATTAAATGACTGTAAAAGTCTCACTCACCGTGGACAGAGACGTTGATGTTATGACTGACACTTCCTCCAACTTTACACTGATACACACCTGAGTCGTTTCTGTGTACTTTTTGAAAGATCAAAAATGATCTCCCTTCTAAATGTTTTAAAAGTGTCCACTCTGTTTTAATGTGACTGCTGCTGCTCACGTCGACGGGGACATCAGTTGTCTCACGTTTGTACCAGGAGACTGTAGGCGGTGAAGCGCTGCAGAATTCAACTGTGCAGTGAATCCGAAGGTCTTCTCCGAGGACGGCTTCATAAACCGTGTTACGATCGACTTTAGCTTCAACTCCACAATCTGATTCTTCATCTGCAAACAACAAACGCAAACAGAAAAGGTTAGTTGATCCTTAGTTTACAGTTAACTGTGATACTAATGTAGCCATTTAATCTGATACCAGCTAATGACAGAATTATGGCTGGTGAGAATTATATATTATGATTTATCTTTCAATGGAATCGTACCGCGATGCAATCATTTATCGAGATATCATGATACACAACGATGTCGTCTAAATTGATAATAACAAGCACATACTAACTCAAATTTCTCAGAAAATGTATAAAAAGACAACTTAATTAATAAGGTTAAATCAACATTTTATGAGCGTGTAAGGACAACGAACACACGACTTAATACAGTAAAACTAATGAAACACACTGAAACTGACATTCACTTGATGAATGGAAACACAATTTGCACGAAAAAAGGAACTGAGAGAGTGTAAGTACAGCGTCCCAGGGGGGAACCGTAACCCCTCGTCTGAATCTAAACCTCAGATACTTTGCATGAAATCTGCATCATACCTGTAAATTTAACACCAGATATTCTGCTGTTCATGAATGTTGATTTAGTAAGTCTACTGGGGAGTACAGTAGTAAAATGGACTTTGTTTAAAGCAAAATCATACATGTTAAACATGTATGATTTTGCTTTAAACAAAGTCCATTTTCAAACGTTGGCTGCTCACTGCCACCAACAAGAATCACTATTTAATAATACGCCCTCTGGCCTCAGACTACAAAGAAACATTTGAGGCACAAGGAAACCACAGTGCACACTTATAGATGAACACATGAATGACACTGTGGTCAGTGGCAGTAAATAGAGTCGTTCACATAAGATGAGAAATCACACCTTCATGATGACAAATGGTAAGTTATAGCAACCAGGAACATGACTTATAAAGCCAGAGAGTACAGAAAAGTTTATTTCTGCCTCTTTTAAGTTTCGTATGCAATCTCTAATTGTTTCCATCAAACTCCCACTTCCACCTGCCGTGGAAGACATTACCTGAAAGTAGCATTTTTTTAGCATCTGAAACCGATTTTTATGTTCATGACTTCAACAGACATTCATGGTAGAATTTACAGACTTTTAAAGAAGATTAAGATGATAATGTGGTTTATTAAAGAAAGAATAACCGGATTGACGTAACTTGTTGGGTTTTGGAGATGACTGTGTGCCAACTTCTTCCTTTTAAAAACTGTATAAGCTGCTTTTTTAACTCTATTATCACATACTTTTAAAGTGCAATGACCGACACAGAAACCAGGCCTCCAACCTTCACCAGAGAACTTGGATAGCGGTCACAAAGCTGACTTTTTACTCCAAGGGCCGGATTGAACACGCGTGAGACCTGCAGTGGAAGGAGAGGCGACACTACACAAATACTGAGACTGCACAATACGCCCCAAAAAGATAAGAACTTACTGTCAGCTTTTAAGGTGAGAAGCATCCCTGCCAAGATGAACACATGCAGGACGGTCCAGCGGTGGTTAGGCCTCATGATGCCTCCGTCGTAGCCAGTCCGAGTGGGAAATGTTCCTCCGAGCACATCGTTATTTGGTGAACAAAACAGAGAAGTGCTGAAGCTGATGTTGAAGCCACTTAGATGCACGCCGCTTCCTCTTTCTATACTCTCTTCCTATCTCTGCCTCTTTCCCCTTTAAAGCAGGGGCGGTGAGTGCACTGGAGGGGAGAGAAGGTCCGTGGGTGGGCTTGCTTCTCTAAATGTTGCAGTAAAACATCTCAGATTCGGGGGATCCCACCTACGATACAGCTATATAGCAAAGATCTGTCTCTCTCTTTACCTCTCTTTTCATTTCCGAGTCTTGTTTCAGTCTGTGCTCCTTTGACAGCGACTTTATCACTTCTTGTCAATGTCTGTGGTTCACTCTCTTTAAGCTGACTTCCTCCACCCTCTCCCATCCTTTCATCTTCACCATCTGCGTCTCCTGCAAACTTGTGCGGCCTTGTGCACAGCAGTGTGGTTTCATAGGAGGATGCGCAGCGCAGTAAAGGGGAGATGGGGACGCTGTGGCCTCTTTAAATGCCTAATCTGTTGAAGTGTGTGCGTGTGTGGTTGCTGTCGGGCAACACCATCAGCCCGTGGGACTGCTTATCTGTCAATGAGTCTGCCTCGTTCAGCTTTAAAGGACGACTACACCAGTTTTACATATGAAGTTCGGTTTATTTGTCACAGACTTTATTTAGCTGGATGTTCAAAGTCTTCTGTGGCTCTATACATGGAGATATCTGAAAATGAACCCTGATGATGTCAGGGTTAAATATGATAGAGCTGTATTATGGGATATGTAGGATCCACATTTCTTTTAATCTGTCTTGTGTAGAAATGAGCGTATAACAAAATCTAGATAAATACTCCAATAAAAGCGCTGCATTTAAATTTTTACCCATTTAAGAGTAGCAGTAAAAGCATTGACGCCCACCTTTAACAATTGTTGTCATATTGCTGGTGGCCCTAACAATGCATTATATGAGTTTATGATGAGCTTATTATAGTAGCTTACTATTTTTTCATATAAAACCTTGCTTTATCAGATAATTTTAGTGGAATGAAAGTACACACGTATTCAGAAAATAACAATACCTCACTGTAAAAATACTCAGAATAGGGTGTTAAGGTATTATATAGCTCATATATACTTTTGGGGTATTATCACTGCTGCATTTAGCTGTGATAGTACTTGATGAACTTGGTAAATTATCTTGTTGTTGCGATTCGCGCAATGAGACAAGGAGGGTTATTTGAGATAATAATAAAATCATTGCTATTGAGAAATTACTATATATTTTCTGGAACAATGGCGCCATCGTGTGGCGTTCAGTGGCAGTGCACGTTACCGGATGCTAGCGTATTGCGCAATCGCACTACTGTTTACGTAATGACGTCGGTCCCTACGTCTCCAGCGAGCCGAAAATGGCGGAGTATCTGGCATCCATTTTCGGCACAGAGAAAGACAAGTAAGTTTTATTTAATATGTATTGTAGTGGTCGCCCAAACGATGCATGTCATAATAACTATGCATGCAGCTGCGCTTCTTCTTCGCCCGCTGGGCTCAGTGTGCAGCCGCAGCGCTGCAGAACGCTGCAGCCAAGCTAACAGTAGCCACAGGAAGCTAACTCCGAGCTAACACATTGAATGAAACTCAGGAAGGAACCTCAGATAACCTGCAGCTGTGTGTGCAGAGTCACGTTATTAGTGCATAAGTGTGATCTCGTATTTAATACAGTACTGATGAACTACTAGTTGATATTGTCTAGTTCTAATACTAAACACTATTATAAATACACTGTGCAATACTACAATTAGTATGTCTGTGTATATCATATTTTAGTTATTGTGGATTTTTTACTGTTTTACTTAATTTTATATTTAATATTCTTTACTGTTTTATTATTATTATTACTGTTTTATTATTATTATTTATAATACTTGTTTTGATCTTGTTTTTTTTACTATGTCTCTTGTTTGCACTATATATAATATTATTATTATATATATTATATTTGTATATATTATATGTACACTATGCTGCTGTAATCCTGTATATTTCCCCACTGACTAATAAAGGATTATTTTATCTTATCTTACTTAGGTAGGTAACTAATAAATAATAATACTCATTAGTGCACAAAATCCACAGCTGAAAATAGTCCCAACAAATACACTCACAACACGACAGTACCTTTAACAAAAGAATATATGTGTTTTTGTCCTGTTAGTAGCGACAGAAAGAGGAGAAGTTTGAACATTGTATTTGTTGACAGTAACAAAAGAATGAAACCAAATGAAACAAAAGTCTGTTTTCTGTTTCTTCTCCAGGGTCAACTGCTCCTTTTATTTTAAAATCGGCGCGTGCAGACATGGAGACCGCTGCTCGAGATTGCACAACAAACCGACCTTCAGCCAGGTGAGGATCCCAAGAACACTGTGACGTATATATCGCTGTTCGTGGTGAATAGGCTGCGTTCATGTAGCGCTTCACTGCAAGGAGCGTTGATATGGACTATACCCAGACACTAATCGCCACTTTCTCCTCAGGATGCTGCGCCTGCACATCCATCAAAAGATCAGAAATAGCACAAAACTGAACAAGCGTCAAAGGAGTCTGATCACATGCTTCTTTGCTCTTTCCTCCTGCAGACCATCTTGATCCAGAACATCTACCGTAATCCCCAGAACAGTGCACAGACGGCCGACGCGTCGCGCTGTAAGTTACAGATTTGTCAGCCACCTCTCTTTTCTATATTCTTTGCTCGCGTACAACAACAGATGTTAGGTACTGCTTCAGCCCAGTTAACCGGAGACCCGGGTTGTGACCCTATTGTATCCCAAGTTTAGTTACTCGTCAGGCATTACCTGAAACCAACAGAGGGCACAAACGCCTGCTCATGGTTCCTCCACTCTCTTGTGTCGTTGGACTTTTGCCAAAACACAAACTTACAGGCTGTGCTGGTTATGTAGTATTTAGAGCCGCGTGTGTGCAGTAAACATGTTGAGGCCGGTCTCATAGAGCTGAAGCAGTGCCTCTCATACAGGTAAGTGTAACTGACTTTGTGTTTTCCTCCGGTGCCCCATATACGTCAATGACACATCCAGTGAGTTTTAAAGCATTCAGTCTGCCATTAAAACACCAGACGTTCGTAACTTCGGCGTCGGTGGAATGTCCTCTATCAGCACCCTTACAAGAGGCGTGGTTTAAATAGAAGCGGTACCTGTGGACTCGTGAAAGGACGTTTTATTCTTTAGTGTTTTTTTGCTTTCATATCTTGAATGTTGCGTGCATGTGACACAATTCTGGAACAATTTGATGTTTTCAACAAAAAAACAAAAAATGTAGGATACCGCTCGAGACAACTCGTAAAGGACCTATTTATCAGCCGGTAAATGTGGTCCGTTGTTGTAAAAGAGTAACTTACGGTTGTGTCGTGCAAGGTTGCATCGGAGCAGTGAATGATATGGGTATAAAATCATCAATAAAGTTTGCTGTTTCTTATAATGCACGAGTTAAAAACGAGATAAGAAGACAAAAGTGGGCCGTTTCAGCTTGCGTACAAACATGTGATTCTTTGACCGTCTTTATGTAGCTCAGCGTATTCATGCTTCACTAAACCAACACGCGTGTGCCATAGCCTCTAACATAAGCCAAGAAGACACACGTTAAAAAGCCCATTTTATCTGTAATATTATGAAGAATTTAAAAGAAAGCAAATGCTAAAAGTAGAGGGAACGGAGCCAATATCGTAAACAGTGAGGGGAAATAAGCTTCTCTTCCAATAATACCAACAGAGTGGCCATTTCTGACGACACCTAATACCGGAAGGGGCCGCAATTCTAATGACATTTTTCCTCCTCAGCTCTTTATTTTGGTTGATTTATGTCACAGAAGTTTACGTTTTGTATTTCAGACCATTTCCCTCTTGAACATTTCCCTTCATAACCTTCAAAACTCTGCCCAGTCTGCTGATGGTTTACACTGTAAGTTCTCCCTTCATCTTGCAGGACCCTCCAGCACTTAATTTACTGTCTCACACCTCCCCCACATAAATCTGGCTTAGCGCAGGAACATATCCTCTAGAGATGTCTTAACACCAGGCCCCACGTGCTCTTCTGCATGTTTTCAATCTAACGTAGTGTGTTTTGGTGTCAGGTCCTTCATTTTTGCTGATGTGTTAGACCTCAAAAGGGCAAAATGAACTCACTGTTTCTGTGTTCTTTGCTTCACACGTAACAGTTTCACACCACCTGATTCATTGAAGCAGGTTCCTACTAGTGCTGTCCTCGACGTAGGAAAACTCTCCTTCATGTTCCAGCCAAGTGTTGTCATGAAGCAGTGGAATAGTCCAAATACGTTCTTGTGGGATTACGTCATGGCCCCCTCTGCACATGATGGACACATAGTTACACAAACAAGATCATCATGTTTACGTTGCCACAGTTCATATTTTGTTTGTTGAGAACGAGTTGTCCGTCTGGCGTCGCCCTGACTGTCCCCTTGTTTTGTAGGCGCCGTCAGCGATGTGGAAATGCAGGAGCACTACGACGAGTTCTTTGAGGTCAGTGACCCTTTTGTGCCGCCGTCTCGCCTTTCGTTTCACGTGTAGCGCGACGTGACGTGACGGGGGGGGGGGAAACGGCGTTATCTGCCTTTCTGTCGCACATCGCGGGCTCAAAGGATTGCCAAAATGTATTCAGTCTGTGCCAAAGCAAGAGCTAATATTTACACAGGAGGGGATATGCAACAGCTGCACTTACACATGAGAGATTACCGTCAGTTCATTATCTGTTTTTATATAATTCTGTAACTTCCCTGTGGTGTTGTTACCGTACAATTAAAACTAAGCAATGAGAGAGCGTGTCGTTAACTTTTCTCTGTTTTTTTTTTTTTTATTCCCGATACAGGAGGTGTTCACGGAGATGGAGGAGAAGTACGGCGAGGTGGAGGAGATGAACGTGTGCGACAACTTGGGCGACCACCTTGTCGGCAACGTCTACGTTAAGGTTGGTAATCGGTCAAAATGTATCCACGAGAGAGAGAGAGAGAGAGAGAGAGAGAGAGAGAGAGAGAGAGAGAGAGAGAGAGAGAGAGAGAGAGAGAGAGAGAGAGAGAGAGAGAGAGAGAGAGAGAGAGAGAGAGAGAGAGAGAGAGAGAGAGAGAGAGAGAGAGAGAGAGAGAGAGAGAGAGAGAGAGAGAGAGAGAGAGAGAGAGAGAGAGAGAGAGAGAGAGAGAGAGAGAGGTGGCGCTAAAGCAAATGAGGGTGATGTGAAATGGTGTGATTTTTAAAATGTCACAAAGCGTCCGTTTATCCTCAGCCGTCCTCGGTGACCTTAACGCCGCATGCTCTCTCGTGTGTAGTTCCGTCGCGAGGAGGATGCAGAGAAAGCCGTCACGGACCTGAATAATCGCTGGTTCAACGCCCAAGCCGTCCACTCGGAGCTCTCCCCCGTCACTGACTTCAGGGAAGCGTGCTGCCGCCAGTATGAAATGGGGTGAGTGACACCTGGTCAACACCGATATGTCCTCTTATGTAAAGTCCTTTTTTAATACAATGAATGTGATTTTATTAAAGAGTGCTGCTGCTATCCACGTACGCGTGTTTGGGGATATCAGCTGACACGATCGGGGCCTGAAGGGGATACGTGCCCTCCAGCAGAGCACTGCAAACATGACAGCTGCGTGGCCACTGTGTGAATCTTCACGTTTTCTGTTACATGCAAAGATAAACTTTGTCCTTGCACAGTGGGAGGAAACGTTCTTTTCCTTTTGAGTCCTTCAGTGTTTTTCCATTGGATCAGTGGGTTGTTTGCGCTGCAAGTGATAAGACAAACTCGCTGTGTGTGTGTGTGTGTGGGGGGGTGGGCGGGGATAAGGATCATATGTTCTACTTGGTGGGCTGGCTCTGCTCCTCAGCATGTGTTATGCATTAAGAGCCAACTTTTCCTCTTGGCAATGCTTCACCATATGCAAGCCTAGCAAGTTTAATCCTACCCTGTCTTCCCACAGAGAGTGTACCCGGGGGGGCTTCTGCAACTTCATGCACCTGAAACCCATATCGCGGGAACTTCGAAGGGAGTTGTACGGCCGCCGCAGGAAAGGGTACAGAAACGTCCGAGCGCTTAACAGTTCATATCGGAATCAATTTCCGACGTGTCACTTCATGTTGTTCCTCTCTCCCACCAGGAACCGCTCGGGATCGCGCTCCCGGGAAAGACGCTCCCGCTCGAGGGACCGGCGGCGGGAGCGCGAGAGGCCGAGACGGTCGAGGGACCGAGAGCGCTCTGGAAGGTTCTGAAAGAAGCCACCACGGCCGACCCGATGTCCTACCACACACACACACACACCCCACACCCCACACCCCCCTCCTGACCCCAGCAGTGATGACAAAGTTATTTTCTTTATTGGTGAATCGTTGGAAGTGTTTTTCTTTTATTCCCTTTTTTTAAGACAAGCTTGTGTCGCTTTCTCAATAAAACAGATTTGTAACTCTGCACAGGCACCGCTTGTTTATATGAACATGAGGTTATTTCTTATGGAGAGACCTTTTATATCAGGACGGGGCTGATTATTGGTAAACTGCATGCAATGTGATCCTGTTTTTGGAAAGACATTTATATCAAAAAGTTCTTTATTATACTGATGATGATGGTCATTTGCTGCTAAAATGAGCACCAGTTATTTTTCATATCATCAATCGTCACCTCTCTTTAATTATTACTCTTAAACTTTGGATAGTCTTCAAACTGGTACAACTGGTACAACTGGTAATGGCAAAGCTATGAGTCATTTTAGATTTGCAACTTGTTTTGTTTTGCTTCATTTACACTGTGAATGATGCAATATTAGCTAAAGCCAATCCTCCATGCCTTTTCCACTACTACCTGTTCAGAGTATTACATTTACAAATTGCACTGAAAAATATGGAAAAATAACATTTTTCATTATACAAGAATTGTTTCACCTACACTAATCTCAAATAATGTAATCTGAATAAAGTTTACCAAAACTCTGGTATAAATTCGCAAGCTTTGCCAAAAATAACATTTACATTACATACATATATATATATATATATATGTATATATATAGTTAAAAGTGCTCAAGATGTCACATGCGTCAAAAGTACACGCAGTCAATAAAAGGTAAACAGATGGTGCTGTTGACTTTAGGGGCGTTTCCACAAACCCTTATAGCGAAATCGTTGCTCTGATTGGTGGAGCCGACCAATCCGACGCCCTCGCTGCAGCCAATCAGAGACGTGAGTAAAACTTTGAGCACCTCCCCCTACGTTGGATCCACGTGTGTCTTTGTCGGGAGGCGCTTCCTCCGCATTGTTGTACTGGCTGCGCGTGCACATTGCGGTCCTCCGTGAATTCTATTTCTTTTACAGGAGTTATTAAATCATAAGGTGAGTGGGAATTAGCAAATAAGTGAGAGAAATGCTGAAAGAAATATGTAATTGATAAATCAAATCATTGTGACGCTTGGTGACTGAGAGACTGATGCAACATCGGAGCTGCGCAGGAACCATTTTTTTTGTCAGATATTTTGGTTTTAGCTCATTTTCTGCTTTTTTAAATCAGCTGCCTTTTATTCTGACATCCACTTTTCCTGTTACATTACTACCGGATGTTATGGCTGTAGCGCGGGTATAACACATATGGCTGCAGCAGACTGTTAATGTGACCTTTATGTTGATCGATAAAGCGATGAATCCTTTGCTTTACAACAGTGACTAATTCAATTGAAAACCCGTATTTTGTCTGATCAGCAGTTCAAATTCCAAATACATTTTGTTTATTATTGCAAAAAACGACAAAGGGCAGCAAAATATTTACATTTTATCAGCTGGAACCAGTGAATTATTTGCATAATTACTGTACGACAGGATTATTTAACATTATGAAAAAAGTATTGTATTATAAGAACAAGAAAACAAATCAAAATAGACTAGATCGACTCGTCGTTTCAGCTTCATTATAGCATCCTGATCAGTGTTCACACTTTGTTGTCCTCTATATGACAGCTTTTAATCACAGTAACATTACACCTGGTTTCCAGGTGTGTGTTTCCTGCTGGTTTACATCGTGTTTTTTTTACTGCCGGCATTCCTGCTGCTGACATTTTGTCCTCCCATTTGCTATGGCTGAGTGAATATCTATAGACTGCTCTTCCTGTGCCATTGACCAGCTGATAGGTTGCTGCTGGCAGAGCAGTTGTCTGACCATTTCTTTTTTAATTGCCTAAAAATCTACTGCTGCCGTTTTCATTATACTGTAAGAGCTCTGAACATACCAGAGGAGATTAGAAACGCTCCAACATAAGCAGATGAGCGGCTGTGATGAAGGGAGAATGTAACAGAATGTTGCCAGGCTCACATCAGGTGATTTCAGTACTGTATTTCTTCAGCCTGGTTGGAATTTGAGGATTTGATTCTTGAAAAGGAATTAACTTTATCCTTGTTAAACCCTCTGCAAGTCTTTTCTACCAGGCAGCCTGGGCTCCGTGCCGCATGTGCTCTCACTGGAGGATCACATTGCCCCCCCCGTGAACCTGTCACCAGATATACTCTTTCCTACATTTACCACCTTAACTAGCAGTGAGACGTCTAGTGGCTGCAGAGATCTGATCTCAAGATAGGAACAGTGTCTTTTTATATCAAACAGGAGTCAAAGTATAACATTGCATTTTAACGTGCTTCACTAACCCTAAAGCAGCATGTCTCAGGGCAGTTTTCTCTCCCACGCCTAGCTGTTTGCTTAAGAAGATGTTTTTTCAGTGTGATGACTTAGCCAAAGAGGGGTTTAAACATCTGGCCTCGCTGTGTGCGTTGTGTATTAGTGAAGGTTCATCTGCTGCGCTTTTCTGCCGGACAGAGAAACCCAAATGCACGTATTACTAAGTAAAGAAAACATCTATGTCAAACTCTGTAGGGGCTTAAAGATCTGATTCATTATCGATTTAACCTGCAGATTATCTTGTCAATTAATCAACTGGTCAGTAAAATACCAGATAAAAAGTCAAAAGAAACCTTTTATGATGCTCAAAGTGGAAAAACAACTATAAATCCACACAATTTAAACTATTAATAAACTAGATGCAGATTCGTGTCCCCGTCAAATGACAGCTTTTCCACTTCAGTGCACTCAGAATGAACTCCCGTTTGCGATTTTATTGAACATTTAGTTACACATTTGTGACTTTTACAACATTTTACAACCGGTAATGACGGGCAGATTGAGCCAGTTTAGGTTTTCATTCACAAACACAAAGATAATGTGCGGGAGATAAATACACGTCTGCACGTTTGACATAAGCGGTATGAGTTTTTAGCCCTCGACACATTTAATGAATGATGCAATATTGGCAAAAGCTTGATCAGAAAATCTTCTGTGACTTTCAATTACTTTCAGTTCTGTTTTTTTCTTATTAGATTTCGCAGAAAGCAGAATCTTATTTGACTAATTTCTTAGTGCGTGGGAGAGCAAAGGATGTGGGCTAAGCTTGCCCAAAGTGCCTGGTTAAGCATGACGAAGCTGTATTTATTGGTGCTGGTATGACTCAGCGTTAATGGAAGAAAAGAGTAGTTCGGTGGTAGTTTTCCACTGGGTGCTGCTGACACGTGGTAACATATCGATGTGGTGAGAATGAAATATGAGCCTCCAACCAGTCGACGGTTTGTATGTACATAAAAAAATGATTGCATAAACCTATGTCCTCTGCTTTTGTCCAGGGGTAAGCCATGCCGTCAACCAAAGAGACCACCGTCAAGGCCCCCGTGTGCCCTCACGCCGCCAAGCTGCTCACCCACACCAACGGGGAGGGCAAACTCCGCGAGGACTCGTTCCCGGTGAACGGCGTCGACGCAAAGAACGTCGCCGCCGAGAGGAAATGGATCCGGCCCGACCTCCCCAGCCGCTGCACGTGGCACCTGGGAGCCTCGAAAGCCGACTCCCCTCACACAAAAGTCACACGGTTGGTGGTTTGAAATGTTTGCGTTGTTGTGTATTGCATTGCTCAAAACAAGTTCTCAGGCCAGAAACGAGTGTGGAACAGGTGTTGGTATCTCAGGCTTGTGGGACCAGGACGAAAACCAGTTGAGTGAGGTTATTGGTGTGATTATCTTTGCAGTGGTCTCTAAATGCATTTCTTCTCCCGCTTTCTCCTCCCAGAGCCGCCGCTCCAACCATCCTACCAAACATCCTGCACCGGATCGGTGACACTCCCCTGGTCCGCATCAACAAGATCCCCAAAGTGTTTGGACTCAAATGCGAATTATGTGAGTCAAGCCCAGACACATTGTCCCGTCAGACAGTAGGTGTGACCGTTGTTTGCTCATTGGCACTCAGCAAACACGCAAGTGGTGGGGTGAGATCTTTTGAATCGTAGCAACGGAAGGCGCTTCAGGGTGGAATGCATAATTTAGTCTGATGTAATAAATCTTTCTGTTGCGTGTGTGTTTTGTAGTGGCCAAGTGTGAGTACTTCAATGCCGGTGGGAGTGTCAAGGACAGGATCAGCCTACGGATGGTGGAGGACGCCGAGGAAGCCGGCCTGCTCAAGCCTGGAGACACTATTATAGAGCCCACCTCTGGAAACACTGGTAATTATCTGCACGTGTTGCTATGGGGAGGGGAGTTATTTAAAGGTACAAGTGGTATGTTATTTAGTTGAAAAGCGGCAGTGTCGTAAAATGTCTGTGTGTGTGTGTGTGTGTGTGTGTGTTTTAGGTATTGGATTGGCCCTGGCTGCAGCTGTAAAAGGCTACCGCTGCATCATTGTCATGCCTGAGAAAATGAGCATGGAGAAGGTGAGTTCTCGGTCATATTGAAACTATTACTCACTACTTCTGCTAAATGCAGACTGGTGATGCAATAACTGTACAATAACAATAAGCAACCTCTGATTTTGTACTTGGGTGTTTTCGGGTCCCCAAATTCTGGTTAACGGTGGTGGGGGGGGGGGGGGGAACAAAAAAAAGGTGTAAATGTCACTTGTGGCTTTTGTCATTTTTGCGACGTTGCGTCTTTTTGTTTTCAGCTCATGGACTGACAAAGCTGCAGAGATGCTTTGAAACCTTCGTATCTAAATTGGGGTATCTGAATTGTAACGTAGGGCGAATAGAAGTGCACCTCATGCTTTGGCAGATGATCCTTAAAAGACACAAAAATTGACAAACCATTCAGTTCATGTCTCATTTGGTCACATTTTTCCGTTCATTTTTCTCTACAGGTGGATGTCTTGAGGGCACTTGGAGCCGAGATCGTCCGCACACCCACCAGCGCTCGCTTCGATTCACCGGAGTCTCACGTCGGCGTCGCGTGGCGCCTTAAAAACGAGATCCCCAACTCTCACATCCTGGACCAGTACCGTAACCCGAGCAATCCTCTGGCCCACTACGACACCACAGCTGAGGAGATCCTGGAGCAGTGTGACGGTACGAGCAGCTTTTACCCACCACACTGTCGTAATCATAAAATATTGAAGATTGTTTATATCTTGTATATTTCTTCTCAAGAATACAAATGTACAGTTTGTTGCCTCCGTGCAAGTATATTTGAATCAGCAGAGTAAACCTGAATTTACCTTAAAGGTAAACTGGACATGCTGGTGGCAGGAGCAGGAACAGGGGGGACGATCACAGGCATCGCCCGCAAACTTAAAGAAAGATGCCCCAACATCAAAGTAAGTTGTGTCTGTCCAGAAGTCAAACGCTCCCCGGTTTCTAACATCTGTTGAGCTGCTCGTTGTTTATGAGTGGTTTGTGTGCTGTCTGCAGATCGTTGGTGTTGACCCAGAAGGCTCCATCCTGGCGGAGCCCGAGGAGCTGAACAAGACCGATAAGACCCAGTACGAGGTGGAGGGCATCGGGTACGACTTCGTCCCCACCGTGCTCGACAGATCCGTGAGTTCCAGGAGCTTCTTTTTTTTAATTTTCTTACCTCCCTTTTTTTCTTATGTCACAATGTAATATTTCTTTTTTTCTGTTTTCTTCAGGTAGTTGATACCTGGTACAAGTCAGACGACGAGGAGTCCTTCAACATGTCTCGCATGCTGATGAGAGAGGAGGGCCTGCTGTGCGGTAGGTGGCGCAGGTTCCCCCGCCAACACAAATACCAGACGAGCCAGCGATGTAATGAGGTCGGCTCAACTCTTGGCTCTTTTTTCTGTCACAGGTGGCAGCTCTGGGACGGCCATGGCAGCTGCAGTGAACGTCGCCAAAGAGCTGAAGGAGGGCCAGCGCTGTGTGGTCATCCTGCCAGACTCCGTCCGCAACTACATGTGAGGATCCCCACATGTCAAACCACCACACAGTCTATTTCTGTAATGTCAAATACTCCGAATAGTGATCCTCAGGTTTAAATAAGGCTTTTACTGGAATATTTACACTAATTATATTAACATTCCTGGTTCAAGCAGCACCAACATCTGGGGAGCAGACTCCACTTATATCCGATGAGCCTTTCACAAAACACGGCATTGACTAAATGACAATCAAGCCGCCTTTAATGGTTAAAGCAGCGTCTGTTCAATAATAACTGATCAAAACTGTTTGTGCATCGTTCATTCGGAGGCTGCAAGTCAAGGCGTCCTTTATCATCAGACTCTTTTTCAAGTGGCGTTCGGTCGTTACAGCTCTTCCACGATTGCATTCGCTCAGAAAAAATGGAATTTTTTTTTTCCCCCTCTAGGTCCAAGTTCCTGAGTGACAAGTGGATGGTCCAGAAGGGCTTCCTGAGTGAGGACGACCTCATGGTGAAAAAACCATGGTGTGTGTGTGATATTACAGGCTGTATTCTCCTCTTGTGCAAACCTCCTCCATGCTGTGTCGCTTTAAGACCCTCTCATTTCTCTCTGTTCGTCAAGGTGGTGGAACCTGAAGCTGCAGGGTTTGAACCTGTCCGCCCCGCTCACCGTGCTGCCTACCGTCACATGTCAGAGGACCATCAAAATCCTGAAGGAGAAGGGCTTCGACCAGGCGCCCGTGGTGGACGAGGCTGGGTGAGATTCCAGAAAGAGAAACTAGCCAACTGTCATGCTGAAATTCTGCATGTCTGGACCTTTGTGTTTCATTGCAGCACCTTGTTGTGCTCTGCAAAGGCTTTAACTTGACCTTGTGTGTGTTTGTGTGTGTGTACAGGGTAATCCTGGGCATGGTGACTTTGGGGAACATGTTGGCCTGTATTCTGGCAGGGAAGATCAAGGTGTCAGACCCCCTCAGCAAAGTGCTCTACAAGCAGTTCAAACAGGTCAGACACTAACTGAAACATCTCTGTTCGTGATGCTCTCGGGATGTTTGCTAAACGAAGTAAAGGCTGAAATTGTAGACTAAATTCTTCATTCTGATTGGCTGACAGCAGCAGCCAATGAGACAAACCAGTTTAGGGGAGTGGAAAGGCTTTAAAGAGGGTTTATCAAGTCAGGGTGTGAAAAACGACAAAGTCCAGTTGTGATGTTTTGACTGGAGTTGATCCAAAACAGATTGTGAAACCAGATTGCTAAAATTGTATTACGCCAAGCAACTGTAATTAAAAAATGTGGTTACGGGAGGAAACTGTTTTTGACTTTGTGGAAAGTTTTCCCATCAGTAAAGATACCAGAATTAAATTGTTGGCACATTTCTTACTGAGCCGATACATTACATGCCACAAGTTATTGAGTCGTTGCTTTTTTTCTTAGATCCGTCTGAATGATAATTTGGGGAAGTTATCCCGCATTCTGGAGACTGACCACTTTGCCCTGGTGGTACATGAACAGATCCAATGTAAGTACATTTTCACAATCATATACACACACTTCCTTCATTCAAATGCTCTCATTTCCCTGAGCTCTCCGCGCTTCTGTCTTGAGCCCCAAAATCTGATAAACTAAATGCAAAATGTTTAGCTATGGCTCCCCCCAGTGGTTAAAAAAACGCACTGTAGCAGAACAGCAGTGCACAGTGTCAATCTAAACATTATTAGTTATTATAAAAGGAACACAAAGCTTTTGACAACTCCTCAAGCAGGGTAGTCATTCCTTGCGACAGTCTGGCCATCTTTCTCCTCATCTTCATCCCGCTCTCCTCCGTGCCGTTCTTTCACCAGACATGACGGACGGCTCTCCGTGTCTGAAGCAGATGGTTTTCGGGGTGGTGACGGCCGTTGACCTGCTCAACTTTGTCACGGGCCGGGAGAGGAGAGAGCGATCCATGTCGGAGTCCACCGACGAGCTGAACTGAACTGATCCAAACCACTTGTACATTTCTCACGATTACACAACAAACGCAATAAACAGTTTGGTAGATGTCTTTTAAACATGGCAAATAATCTTGTGAAGGTTTCTGATTGAGGTTGCCTATTTTAAAAAAAAATAATAAATACATTTGAACTGGAGTCTTAAACTCTAATCCGCAAAATATGTCTTTACCACTATGTCAACTTGTTATAGGGTTACTTATTATTTGAAACAGTTGATTATTGCTTGGTTGTAGTGCTCAAAACAAATCTTTTGAAGTTTGTAACTTGTAGAAAGTTTTCTGTTTTCTATCAGAGTCTTGGATAGAGGCATCTGTGTATCTGATTTATTCGTATTAAAGACTACAAGATGGTTTCGCTGTGGCCTTTTGTATCCATCAAACAGATAGACAGGATAGTATAAAAGCCACATTCATTTTATTTACAAAGAATAGACAAGTAGACAGCTGCTGTACATACGCACATTATCTTTCCAGTGCTGCTCATGATGTGTTGCCTTTTAATTTGTGTTGTGCGAACACAAAAACAGTAACACATGCCTTGACTATTTAATCTAAACTGTGTCTGAAACGTTTTGTATTGCATCATTTTTCCTCAATGAATGTGTATGATTAAATAAAGCTTAAAGGAATGTTTTGACTACTTTCAGACAATTCTTTTTTGTTATAAATTGCGCAAATATATAAAGGGACTTACTGGATTTTATTGCATTTATATTTTTATATATATATATATATATATATATGATAATATCATTGTTAAATATGATTTAAATAACTTTTAAAAGTAATGGTAGTTGTGTTAATTAATTCAGATGTATGGACTTTAAGTTTTTTGACAGCAGAATGTCTCTAACCGCCAAGTTTATGCATTTTTATGAAAGTTTATAGGACGGGACGTAAACGCTAATATTAACAGTCATTAACGCGCTGTGTTTGTGTCTGCCATGTGGTTTGTGGCGCATGTAATAGTCACCTCTTAGTACCGCATTGGCGGGGCTTAATTTGAGGCCGTCTGTTTTAATTGCGGAGCTCAGACTCCGCCCCTAACGAGCTCCTCTCCGGTGCCCGCTGGACTAGTAAAGGAGCAAGTCCCTTTACGTTGGCATTAGCCAATCAGCGCTGTCAATGCCGCTGCGATGTATGTGTGTTGTGTGGTGGCTGCTACGAGCAAGGCAAGACAGGCAGTATGGCGGAGGAGGGCAGTGTGTACGAGTTAGAGGGGCTCGAAAAACAGTTGGACAGTTTGTCGAGCCGTTACTCAAGTGATGACATACGAGCCGATAGTAAACCGTTCTGCTCTGACTTTTGCGAGGTAAGGAGCCGGAGTCGAAGTTGGTGACAGGCTTGTTGTCGAAGATAAGAGCTAATATATGTTAGCCGACTGGCCGCTACACGGCTAGTATTTAGCGTCTAGCTAACGAGCCTAGCATTAGCTTCTAGCATCTAGCTAACAAGCCTAGTATTAGCTTCTAGCATCTAGCTAACGAACCTAGCATTAGCTTCTATCTAACGAGTCTAGCATTAGCTCTTAGCATTTAGCTAACGAGTCTAGCATTAGCTTCTAACATCTAGCTAACGAGTCGTTAGCATTGGCTTCTAGCATCTAGCTAACGAGTCGTAGTCGCTTTAAAAACAAATGTATTGCGGTAACGCCCTCTAACATGTATGTGTGTGACAACCTAGCCGTAGATTCAGGTTACACGTTATCGAAGCCAGTCAGTAAATCTGTCACAATATGACTGATTGTTCACTGCACAGCTAGCAAGCTAAATATGCTAACCCAGCTAGCCCAGAATTTTCCTGCAAGTTTAGCTTAGTACGCCGAATGTTTACCAAACTATCGACTAGACAACTTTTACGCACGTCTGTAACACGTTTGGTAATCGTTTGGTAATCGATTTAGCTGATGTTAGCTAACCTCTCACTTAAGGCTGTCATGCAATTAGTAGCGTGCATTATTATCAATTATTTGAAATAAAGCCCAATCTGTCTGAACCAAATAACCATTCAGCTGTACGATGTAACGTTATAACATGATTGTAACATAATTCCTGGTGTCACAAGATGTCCTCACACCCTGCCGTTGTCACAATGCTGCGAACAAGTCAGTGCATCTCATGGAAAAGTGCATTTAAATGTCAGTTGTCTGGCATTGTTGGTACATCTTGTACATACTGTCACTGAAGAGATTTTAAATAGACAAACAGTGGAAAAATAATCAAGTTTCCTGTTGACAAATTCATATTTTGCTACTGAGCTAATGGCATGCTATTCAAACATTAATTTTGAGATCTAGCTCTGTATGAAAACATAGTTTGGATACTCATGAAGGTGAATTCATCAGCTCGGCTTTTTAAATATAAAATAAACTCTAGATGCAATGCTTCATAACTTACTGCAGTTTAATTTAGTCGTTTTACAGATTAGACAAAACCCTGAGTGCTAAATTGTTGATTTGTTAAAAGGTCTCCAGTGGTGCTCAAGAGTGATGCCTTGGATCTCCACCATTAGAGGGCAACATAAGCATATTGTGTTTTAGGGATTTGACAGATCAATCGTAAATATTATGTAAAGGAGCAATAACTGTCCTATTGTAGCTGCAGACTGTTGTCAAAAGTGTGTTGAAGGGGAAAGTTGCAGACATAACTGTTTAGTCAAAATATCTTCACCAGGTCTCACGTCACTACAGTGAGTAGATATATATTAGATTAAATATATTAGATTGGCAATGTTATAAAACTGAGAAAAGCATGAAATCGTAATATTTTAAAGGCTGAAAGCAGAATCTTTTGGCATTTTTGCTTGCAACTTTGACCAATCATTGCAGCGCCAATTGTTTGCTATTGATAACACGGCGTAAATGCTAGGCTGAGGTACCTACAACTGCAGTTAAAACATCTAATATCAGCGCAGACTTAAACATCCTAAATGTTACAGGCTGGTGATTGTCCTCGCATTCTTGTCTTTGTTTTGTCTTTTCTCCGTGCAGCTGGTGGAGGAGTACGCCACTCGCTGGCAAGTGCCGCTGCCTCAGCTCAGGATCCTTGAGATAGCTCTCCGCTACTTCGCTCGAGCCTCCACCTTCTTCACATCAAACTGTGATCATGTGCTCCACACACTCAGTAGTCTGGCCTTGTAAGTATATATGTAGTTATAACTACAAGGTAGTTGACATGGGGACTGTGTTGTTAAAATGTCTTGTTTGAATTATTGTTCCTGAACAAAAAGACTTCTTAAATTTATGCCAAAGCATCTCACTTCGAGATTCCCGTAAGAAAGAAAGTAGACTGGAAGTATCGTGTACGGTTGTGTTCTTGTTCCTGCTTTGTTCAGTTTTGCTCCGATGTCCAAGTTTCACATCAGTTTAATTGTGAATGATTGAAACCTTTTATTGCCTCTTGGGGAAGTGGCCTTGCACAATGTGCCCTTGGAGAAGCACACATAGCGCATCAGACAGTACATACCCCCTGTAAAAACACATTGGATGTTGATAAGACATTTATAATACACTTTTGTTTTTATAAAACAAACATGCTTGGAAATAATCAGGGTAAAGAAAAAAACATTCAAATCCATTATAAACACAAAACAATAAGAATATTCACATATACAGTATGTGTAACCTTTGTTTTTATATATCTGTCAAACATCTCTAATAGTCGTGTATATTTGGGGACAGTTGATGGCAATGTTTTTGGAATTGAAAGTTGATTGTGTTCGTTGGCTCGAGCAACTAAATTTGCGAGCCAGAAAAAACCCCTGGCATGCTGCCAGCTGTTGACTCTTACTCCGTCCATGAATACTCCATCCCGTCTCCCAGAGGGTTTCCCTCTGCTTTCCAATTAAGTGCATTCCTCTGCCTCTCTAAGCCGACTCAATATTAATCTGAGTACTCGCAGAAATGCAATTCTTTGTGTGGAACTGTTTTTTTTTTTTTTTTTTGTAAATGTGGATTTGTAGATACAAGCCAAACAATTTTGATCTCATCACAGGAGCGTTTTTGAGTTGCTGCTGTTCTTTGACCAGAAGGACTTCCACCAGGAGCCACTGAATCACTTCACTGTTACATTCCAGGTGAGCATGATGTGCAGATCCCTTCAGAACGTTATAGTAAGACAAGGTGACGGTTCTCTTAATATATTCATTAATATACCAGCACTTTTTGAAGCCATTTCTCCGCATGCTCTTTCAGGAATGTCACTCGGCGCTCGCGAGGCATCAGAATGTTCACTTGCTTCAGGTGGAGCGTTTGGTCCGGGGTGGTGGGCCTTGGGCCGGCCCAGCCTTGCAGGCAATCCTCAGTGAGTCCAGTTTACCTCAGAGTGACGGTAGGTGACATCAGTAGTAGTACCACTGATTTCAAAGGGTTTCACTCCAATTTCTAGCTGAATTGCTCCTCCAAAGTGCTTAAAAATAGTTTGATCCTTGTTTCTTTCCTGCTAATCTTTAAAGCAGTATCAACGCAAACTAAAACCTCTCTCTCTCCTCTGGCTTCTTGACGGTACCTCAGTGGACGGGTGCGTCAGCTCTGAGCTGC
The DNA here is from genome assembly GCA_032191485.1 of Leptoclinus maculatus. Lineage (NCBI taxonomy): Eukaryota > Metazoa > Chordata > Actinopteri > Perciformes > Stichaeidae > Leptoclinus > Leptoclinus maculatus. The sequence continues at coordinate 4,974,698 of JAVDOI010000021.1, read as the reverse complement.
CGGTGTTCTTTGAGCTCCGGGTGCGCTACCTCTTATCCTGTGAGCGGGTCGGCGAGGCCATGGCCCTGGCTAGGTGTTGTGCCCGGCATCCCACGGCAGGACAGCACTTGTTCTTCCTCCAGGTCTACCTCACGTGGCTTTTCAAAACCTCACAGCACGACCGCCTTCACAAAGAGGTGGGTGGAGTGGCTGTTGTATGCGGATGACTTGCACGTCTTTCAGAAAAATTGCGAGAGCTACCACACCATTATGGATGCGATCCATCTGTGGCTGAAACTGATGCTTTCGCTGTCCTCTGTTTTTCAGGTGGCTGAATTTAATGGTAAAGATGCAATTCATATCATCTGTAGTTTGGAGTGTGAGGAAAAGGATGAGTTGCTACTAGCCCTCAGCAGAGCATTCCTCTCCCAGCAGCTGTGCAGGGGAGACATGCACTATTTGTGGTAGGTGAACTTAAATCTGATGCTAATGTGAAGTTGGTGTATAACACCAACTCAGGCCTCCGCATTTAAGAAAGCATTGAGAGCAATTTCTAACTCCATCCTTTGCAGTGATCTTGTCTTCATCTGGAGTAAACTTCACAGTCGGTTGAATACATCCAAGCAAGCTCTACTTGAGGAGAGTCATCAGCTGATGCTGTCTGCGACCAATGTCAACTCAATCTTCCCATTCATCAGAGCCATACTGCAAGAGGTGAGAGATTTCAACTGCTGTGTAGATTTGTTTAGATGCATTGATATTCAATCTGTTGTTTGTATCTCACTAGCTGGGTGAAGATGGTATCCAGTTCTGCGTGGAGCTGTGTGTTAACGCCCTGGGGTCTTGCCTTCCCTGCGACGTCATCACCAAGTCCCTAATCTACAAAACCATCGCCGGCCTGCTGCCCAATGACCTGGAGGTTGCCCGGGCGTGCGCTCTTCTGATCTTCTTCCTCGAACGCACTGTCGAGACCTACAAGCTGGTGTACCTTCTGTACATGCATCCTGATCAGGATTACCACGTGGAGTACAGCCCCATCAGAAATCATGTTCGCTTTGAAACCCTGCAGGTAGAGCACCTGTTCAACAAATAGTGCAATTTAAAAAGGCAAAGTGTCAGTTAAGACCAGCATTGTTGCTCGTCATTAATCCATATTGTGGTACCAACACGTTCTCTTTTCTATCTCTCCTCAGGTCTTGAAGAAGGACCTGTATTTTGACCCAGAGTTTTGGAACCTCATTGCTTTGCGGACCAACTGTTTGAAGCTGATGAGCGAGAAGGGGGTTAGTGGTGACCTCGAGGAGATCATGGATGACAAATGGATCCGGAGCTATTGCGCCAAAGAACCTGCTTCCCGATCAAGCACATCAGCATGTCAGAAAGGAAGTAAGGGGGCAGCAGCTAAAAAGCGGCACCATAAAGAGGACAGACGTCACGACATTGACGCTGCATCCAAGAGATTAAGGGTGGGCCTGGGAAAAACACGGCTACACGTCGACCACACCGGAAAGAAGAAAGGCAGCCATCGGTCATCATCGCCTGAACCTTTGAGGCGTTCATTTTGGCAGCTAGACAGACTACAGGACAATGTAGCTGTTGGCTATGGAGAACTTCGACGCACTACAAGACTCTCGGAGAAGAACCCACCAAAACGGAGGATTAGACAACCCAAGTGGCTTGTTGAAGACTCAGGAAATCTTGGAGAGGATAATGTTCTTCCAAAGATCAAAAAGCATGGGTTGAAACATCAAAAGCACCATGGATCCAATGTCGTAAAAGGGTCAGAAACTGTTGAGCTCAAACACAAACCTTCAGTAAACTCTCATTTAATGGCAAACAGCAGCAAGCACCAGAGGGACCCACTCAAACAAGCCACCCTTCCTCAAGTAATCCTTGAGCTCTCCCTACCAGACAATGAACTGTTGGGAATGTTTAATGAGGACACTTGCAACAGACAGAGAGGTTTCCCTCAAGTGCTTCTCTACAGACCGACATTGAAGGTTCCTGCCACGTCCGAACCTGTGAAGGCCGTGCACCGCAAAGAGGTGATTCTGAGAGCGCGGGATGCAGCCATGTTTGCACAACAGTTGCACTGTTACGCTCGGCGGCAGAAAGGGAAAGGTGTCGGGCCCAATGTTCAAGGCTCAGTTTCAACAATCACGCGCTCCTCAGTGCAAGGAAGTCCTCCAAAAGATCCAGAGAGAGAGCTCTGTGACAAACCTGACGCTGAGATTGAAGGTGGAACGGCCTATCACACACCAGAAGCAGCTGAAGTTACAAAATCCCCAGCACTGGAAAAAGTACTTCAAACTACAAAAGCAGTCTCACGAAAGACATTTTCAGAAAGAGAGCCCTCTGAGAAGTCTGCTGCAACTGAAGTTACAGAAGCCCCAATGTTAGATAAGGTCCTGCAAGCTCAAACCATAGCTTCAGCAAGAGAGCTCTGTGACGAGTCTGCTGTTGAGATGAAAGTCACTATTGCCTCAACAGCGACTAAAGTGACTCCGTCCCCAGGTTTAGATAAGGTCTCTAAAGCCGTTAAAGACACTTTTAAAACCACAACTTCAGCTGAGGTCTCGCAAACTTCTCCTCTGGTCAACAATCAGATGTTAGTTCTTGATAAAATCCCTCCAGTCTCAATAATGGCCAACATCTCTAGCGTTGGAGCTGCTGATCCCACGCTATCGCAGTCTCAAGAACTGAATTCACTCTCATCTCAGGCTGAAACTGGCAAAGATCCTGTTGCAAAAGCAGACGACCCAGAGGTGCTCACCGCTGTCAGCAACAGCCTCTCTGAGGTGGACGTTAAAGATGTTTCACTGAAATTCCCCAAAAGACACGTGCCTTGTGAAAATGACACGGGTGGAGGAACAATGGGCACTACTTCTACAGATCGGGACAATATAAAAGACATATCTGCTCTGACATTAGTAACCGAAATGGTAACTGAACTTGCACCTGAGGCACTTGCTCGAGATCTGGAGAATCGCAAACAGCCAGCTCCTGAGGACGGTACCACCAAGGAGCCAACATCTGGAAGTAAATCCAAAGTTCCTCACAAATTACGTACTACCTCCAGCTGTTCTGTAGTTGCTGATGTGCAAGGGAAGGAGGAGGGAACTCTTGTGTTTGATCCAGAAACAACTGAGAATGGTGATCTCCCAGAATCGGAGGAATCCAAGTTGGATTTCTGTTGTACCTTCTGCAGCAAGGTGTTCAAGGGAAGTCGTGTTGTAGAACATGCTATGTTTCATTATCGTAAGGATGAGTGCATGTTCTGTGGGACGATGTTCAAAGATGATCTTCTGGCCATGATGCACCTGTCCGACCATATTGAGAAGCTGAAGAGGAGCAAAGAGTCAGATGGTAACGATGTCCAAGAGACCAAATATACCTCTGCCAAAACTAAGACCACAAACGTGTCTTCTGGGCGCCGCAGCAGTGGGAGATCGAGGAAATCTACAGACTGTCTTAAATCAACGAGCCTTCCACATTCAACCCCATCTGGGTCCAGACAGTTGAGGTCCAACGGCAAGCCAGTGGATGAAAAGAAACAAAAGCAGCTTCATACTAAAACTCCTGATCACAAGGTAAACGGGCATATTGGGAAAAAGAAAGGGCTTGACAGACCAAAAAGGGACACCTTGACCCCGGAAGCTAACCCGCCACTTACACAGCAGGAGGAGACCTCTGATGCAGCTGTACACTCCAGGTTGCAGGAAAACCAAGATACAGAGATGGATTCCTCCGCACAGGTGGACAGAGCGGTCAGCTGTTCCGAGAAGACAGAATCCCTGCAGGTCCTGAACACAGCCACCAAACAAAGTGACAAAGTTGTTGAGGAGAAACATGTTGACCCGCAAGAGAACGTTTGCTGTCCTGTGGAGGGTTGCGGCTGGTTTACCAAAAAACGCATTTCACTCCTTTACCACACACTGGAAGATCACTATGGCGAGGTCGAACCTTTAGAAGTGGTGTTCCGTGCAGGAAACGGCAAATGCATCAATTGCATGAGGGTCATGTGGAGTTTTGAACATTTTCAGCACCACGTTGAAAGGCACAGACTCTCTCCTCGGCATCCTTGCCTTCATCGGGGATGCACGTCCAGGTTCAAAACTGGAATAGAAATGAGACGCCACGCCAGGAGGCACAGTCCGCTGCAGGCAGTGTGCTGCGTCCCTAGTTGTTCTCAGCTATTTATTTGTCTCTGGGCGCTGAACCTTCATGAAAGAGAGCACTATGTTTCCAAACCAGACAGGAATGCAGAAGAACAAACGGGGGACAAAGGGGATAACACGCCGGATGGAAAGAAACAACCGGATCATAGGCCAAAAGATGCAACCGCTGACACTACTGTAAATACGACTGAGAGTGTGAAGGCTCCTCGTATATTGAGAGGAGAAGCTACACATAACTCCTCTACAGAAAAACAAGCTCCTCTTCCCACCACTGTCGATGCATCTCTGTCGAAAGAGGAGTCGAAAGAGCGAAATGAGTCCAAGGATTCTCACGTCTTGAAGAATCTTTCTAACAAGGACACCACCTCACAGCCCGCCGGCCCTAATCTGAGATTAAGGCAAACATTAAGGAAGGTAACAAATACAACCAAAAGTCACAAAGTCATCTCATCGTCGTCGTTGTTAAAACGGAAAGTCAAAGTGAGGCACAAGTTCAAGAACAAGCAGGTCAAAGGAAACACAAAAGGCCCTGAAAGAAGAGGGCGTCCTCCGACGTCGAAGGAAGCCGTGCATGATGAAAATACGACTTCCGGTCCAATCAATCAAACTGTCCCAGAAAAAAGTGCTGAGCTTGCAAACCCCCCTAAAGCAGCAGAGAGCTCAGATGTTAGCAACGAATCAAAAGAAGAAGAGCAGGTCAAAGGTGTAGGCAAAACTACAGAAACGTCGATGAACAAATCAAAATCTAAGAAATCAATGAACAAACGGATGAAGAATAATCACGTTAAACAAAAGGGGATTTTACATAATACCCCTCCAGCTATTATGACCGCAAACAGTTTAAATCAATCAACCAGCACCACCTCAGCAGACAAAACACACCAGTTAACGGCTAAGAAACTACATAAAGTGAAGAAACGCTCCACTCCGAAAGAAAGTCAAACGGCTTCTTCAGACTCCAGCAAGTCAAAGAAGCACAAGGTTACAAATGGTGAAGCCAACACAAAGACGGTCAAGAAGAAATGCCCTCTCAGAGAACCAGAGGCAAGAGCGGAAACCACAGACTCAACAACTGTGCCTGATGTCCCAGCGAACGGTTTAAATGAGAGAACTGCACCACCAACCACCTCAGGAGAGGAAACGCAAGAAAAATCCAAGAAGTCACTCATGAAAACGGAAGGAAAGAAAGAAACGAGGGCTCCCCGTGCTTCTTCAGACTCGGGCAAGTCAAAGAAGCACAAGGTTACAAATGGTGAAGCCAACACAAAGACGGTCAAGAAGAAATGCCCTCTCAGAGAACCAGAGGCAAGAGCGGAAACCACAGACTCAACAACTGTGCCTGATGTCCCAGCGAACGGTTTAAATGAGAGAACTGCACCACCAACCACCTCAGGAGGGGAAACGCAAGAAAAATCCAAGAAGTCACTCATGAAAACAGAAGGAAAGAAAGAAACGAGGGCTCCCCGTGCTTCTTCAGACTCGGGCAAGTCAAAGAAGCACAAGGTTACAAATGGTGAAGCCAACACAAAGACGGTCAAGAAGAAATGCCCTCTCAGAGAACCAGAGGCAAGAGCGGAAACCACAGACTCAACAACTGTGCCTGATGTCCCAGCGAACGGTTTAAATGAGAGAACTGCACCACCAACCACCTCAGGAGGGGAAACGCAAGAAAAATCCAAGAAGTCACTCATGAAAACAGAAGGAAAGAAAGAAACGAGGGCTCCCCGTGCTTCTTCAGACTCGGGCAAGTCAAAGAAGCACAAGGTTACAAATGGTGAAGCCAACACAAAGACGGTCAAGAAGAAATGCCCTCTCAGAGAACCAGAGGCAAGAGCGGAAACCACAGACTCAACAACTGTGCCTGATGTCCCAGCGAACGGTTTAAATGAGAGAACTGCACCACCAACCACCTCAGGAGAGGAAACGCAAGAAAAATCCAAGAAGTCACTCATGAAAACAGAAGGAAAGAAAGAAACGAGGGCTCCCCGTGCTTCTTCAGACTCGGGCAAGACAAAAATGAAGCACAAGGATATTAATAAAGAGGACAAGAAAACGCCGAAGGGAAGGCCGAACGATGCAAGCAAAACATCTGCTTTGAAAAAGAAAGCCAAGTCGAAATCTGGGCATCAACAGGTTGAGGCTGAAGCCGCAGTAGAGAGCTCTCCTGATGCAACCGGTGCAACTCTTTCCTCCGTCCCTGCTGCCACAGCCAGCGGCTTAAATGACACGACTTCTTCTCCCCCCGCTGGAGATAACGCACAACCGGTAACAAAAAAGGAGAAATCCAAGAAACCCCACATCGCCAAAAACTCCAACCCCAACGAAGCAAGTAAGAAGCGCAAGAATGTTCATAAAGACGGCGACACAAAGATTGTGAAGAAAGCGCGCAAAGATCAAGGTGTTCGATCGGCATCCGAGAAGCCGGGAAAGTCACAAACTGGCGTCCCACCGCTCGCTGAGGTGAAAGCAGAGTTACTCTCTGTAGGTGAAGAGGGAAAAACACCGCAACCTACGATCAGCAACGCCGCTTACTCTGTCATACCGAACGGACAGGCCCCTAGGGAAGGTGCTAAATCGAGCGCGCTAACGAACTCTCTTGCGGGGTACAGCAGCAGGCCGTACATGCGTCCGCCGCCGACAGCGTACCTGGACGAGAAGTACATCACCATGCCGAAGCGAAGGAAGGAGCTGTCGTTCTACCACTCGTCTCAGAAAAGCCCCCCTCCTCAGCAGGCCTGCGTCACAAAGACTCCGCAGAGGCAACGGTGCACCAACTGTTTCGCAACCTTCAACAGCGCCGAGGATCTGCAGAGTCATCTCCAGCTGCAGAAGTGCTCCAACCTCTTCGGATTCGACTCTGATGACGAGGGTGAGTCTGCATTGGGAAGTTGAAATCTGAAGAATGACAACGACAACCCTGATTGTGATTATCTATCGGAAAAAAACGTTCTTTAATATACCAAAACACTTAGATATTATATATTAATAAATGCAAGCACAGAAGGTAAATTTGTTGAACCGTCTTATTGGGTAGTTGTGTCATTGTTGTCTCTCTTTTTCCTGTTTCAGGTAACGGTTTCATGCCTAATAAAGTCAAAGTGAACTGACGTTTCGGATGCATAACAGACTGACCCGTGGAGCTGCACGGAGGCGGACCAGAGCTCTCTGGACGACGCGTTCGTCCGGAGGCTTGAGAACTGAAAAGGGTTCACCCGACTTTCACCGCAGCGTGTGCCTGTAACGGACACATGAATACAGCCAATCACACGACAGAGAAACTGAATCCCAGTCGGACCGTCAGCAGAACAGCGAGTACTGAAGTGCCTGCTCTGGAACCGCCGTGCTGTTTCCAGCTGCTTCACCTGGTATGGAGATTAAGAATTGTGGCTTAAAGTCGGGACTCGTGAAAGCTGTGAAAAAAACACTGATGCAAGACGACAACGCTGCTCCTTGCTGTCACTAGGATACATATTTTTCACATCAGTAAGCCATATAACGCCATTGTTTGCTTTTTGCACTCTCGATTCCTGTCTGCTTCAACTTAAAGTGATGGAGATTGTACGACGATTGAAGCATCTGAAAGTCCTGCTATTTTAACATCTTATGGTTGCATATGATTTTCAAAATCTTTGAAAAGTTGTTGTATCTTCGTTCGGGAAATGTTGTGTATAATTCTTGTTTAAATACTAATTGTATTTCTTATATCCCTATGGGCTTTATTGGGTCTCTGCTTGTCCTCGCCTTGAGTAACCAGTAGGGGGCGCTGTGCACCAATCTGTTAACATTTCATTTTTTCAAAGCATAAGATGTTATTTGCTCTCCACTGGAGGGACTTGACAAATTTCCTTTAGCAATAACTACCACCAACTACTAACTGCCGGTGTCCCACTCGCATCATGATCATGTTCAGTTTATTATTCGCTCGTATTATATTTTCTCACTTAAACATGTTGACTGCACTGTCCAAGACCTTAGAAACATTGTGATTTCTCTTCCCTTCAAAGAGAAAGTAATAAACAACAGTTTTAAAGTGTTACCGGGAGGCCGCAGGTTATAGTTATTTATCTTTTGTAAATATTTGAAGAGTTTCAATCGCGTATTATATAAGGTGGGTGTTGGAGCTGGGGTTTATATTTTGTTCTTGGAGTAAAAATAAAACTTATTTCAAACGTATCTGTTGGACTTCAGAATGATATCCGAGGAATGAGCAGTTTATTCCAAAACGAAGGAATATATTGCTCCGGTGCGCTGGCAACAGATAAGACGAGAGAGGATTGAATTATGTAGAGGAGATAAATCCTCGTGTCCGTCTCACCGATGTCAACGTGAAACTACTTAAAAGCTCAAACAAGAGGATCCAAACTGTGCCGTTCTCCACCATGTTTTTAACCACGCTCGTGACATATTTGAATTGAAATTACATTTTACTGGACTTCCACCAACTGGAGCCTCTCTCGGGACATTTTTAAGGGTAATTTTCTGTGTTGCATGATTATTGTAAGCAGAGCAGCCAACGTGCGCATGACTGGAATAACCCTCGGCCATTAATCGTGCACGGGAGTCCTCTAATGACGTAGTGAGGCAGACAGAAAGGCGATCTCTTTGTTTCCCGTCTGAGTCAACAATGTTGTTTATTGTGGTAGACGCAGAGGAAGAAAGAGAGACCGACAAAGAGGAGGGAGAAGAAGAAACCGGAGACCACGGGGAGAGTCGCGTTCCTCCCCACAGGTGTGCAACTTTTCACTAGATCGGCGTTTGAAACGTGAGCAATGCAACATTTGTAATCTAGTTTCCGGGAAATATTACACGCAATTAGGTTTCCTTTAAAGGAGCAGTGGCACAATGTGTTATTCAAACATACAGAGCAACAACATATGACTTGTCAAAATAGCACATTGTTTCTTTTACAAAAGTTTAATTCATGGGCAATAAAATACACAATTGCTCAGTTCAGTACATTCAGGGGTGTTGCTGCTACAGCCTCAGTTGGTCTGGTGTGAGCGCAGCACATGGTGGCTGATTATCCTATATATATATATATATTTTTTTTTTTTTTATATATATATATATATATAGTCATCTTAGCATCGTCCCATAATAGTCATTTGTTGCCGGTGTTAAGCAAAGGTTACATAGTGTTGCTTTAAATGACAAAATGTTATTTCAAAAATATATATAACATACAGGAGATGCTTTTTATATTTCTCACAGGTTGTCGCTGCCAGAGTACCCTAAAAAAAACAATATTTAACATTATCGAAACGGGGACACAAACATATCAGTCTGACAAGATCAATATTTTAAAAAATCAATACTTCATAACTACTTTAAATATTTGCTCGACATCCATATAGCACAAACACAACAATAATCTCTACACTGCAATCTTCAACCTAACTTTTTTTAAATCAAAAATGATGTTAGAGGCTAACATTGATCTTGCAGTGCAGGCAAATGGGCAATTAAAAACATAATTCAAATTCACAATAATTAAAACTGCTGGAGTACAAAGACATGAAAATAGTTTCATTGCAAAACAATATTTAGTATTGATAGTGACTTAAATACAGTATTTTACAACTCCACGTGGTTTCCTCTTCAAAATATCACTTTTAAATATGAAAAAAGATTTAAATATTTACAAATAATATTACTTAAGAGTGTGTAAAGTTAAATTACTAGAAGTGTTGCCATCAGTTTTGATTGGATTCAGCCACGTATGAGAGAAATGTTCAAAGAGGAAAGTAGAAACTAAATGATAAAATAGTTTGTTTAAATTAGCGTGTAATTAAACAGGGTCTGGCATTAAACCTCTTCTCTCTTAGACGAAGCGAGAGGGCTGAAGTTTAGACTTTTATGTAAAAAAATAAACAAAAAAACAAGCAGCCTCACTCCGTTCCTTTCAGTATTGTTGTTCAAATGAAGCTGTAGTGTTGGAAACAGCCTCTGGTGCTCTGAATGGATCACCCAAACATGCTGTCACCATTTCCACCTCCGCTAAAAGAGGGAATATAAGGCCCCCGGCAACAAAACATTACATGATTTCTGCAAAATACATCCTTCAACCTCTCAAACATCTCGTGACTCAAGACTGCCAAAGTGCCTAAAGCTTATTTAATCTTTTAAAAAAAAAAAAAAAAAAAAGCATGGAGTCTGGTCTGTTATTATTTTATTCCACTTTCCATTTCACACAGTCACGAGCGGTGTCTCTGCTGCATGCCGGTGGTTGAATATCTTGCTCCAACACGTTGCAGCGGGGGTGAGCGCTGGCTCCGCGTCTGATTGGTCCATCCCTGCTGTCCTGCTTTTAGGTAAGTGTGATTGGTGTTCTAAGAGTCAAACATATCTCCTCATTTTGTCTTTGGCTGAGATTACTCCACTTGTGTGAGTTTAACTGCATACTGTTTTGTCCTTGTTTCACTGGGAAGCGCTCCTGTCTTCCTTTTTGAGTGTCCGAACACAGACAGCGTTAATAAAACTCCTCTTAAGTGCTGCTGTGGTCCAGCACATGTACATGTGTAGTTCCACCTTCCTCTCAGGAGGCACTTCCTCCTTAATTTCCACTTTCTTTGAAGGCCAAAAGGGTTTTGAGCTTCACGTCGAGGGGCGATGTGTGGCTTCACCTTGCAGCCTTGCTCCTCTGCCTGCCTGTGATTGGTCAATTCCACTTCGGCCTCATGTGGTTGGGGATGCACTGGCAGACCTGGTGGCTGTAGTAGAAATCACCATAGCACACACGTCTGGGCTTTCTGCACGGCAACCTGTAACAACTAGACAGAGGAGGAAGAGGCACAACCAAGAGGAAGATGGAAAGTAGAATAAAACAGAGAGGAGAAAGTGAATACACAAAAGGAATGACGACAGAAAGGATTGGAACAGAATATCTTTTGAGGGAAGGGTGGAGGAACAGAGTAGCAATAATAACACAAGGGAGCTTATACTCTCTTGGCATGAATACTATCAATTATTCAGATCTTCACATCCCTTTTTTGGATAAAACCCCGATCCAGGGTGCATCAAACGATTCCGTGCATGAGAAAAAGAGGGAGTTATGCTCAGAGGGGAAGAATAAGGCCACAATTCTGGGAACTCTCATCTTCAAAATCACAGTAGGTGTATTGTCTTCTGTGCACCACCTCCTGTGACCAGATGTTTGAATCCCAAAAAAAAAAAATAGACAAAAGAATGATGGGAAAAGCATTGTGCGTACTCGAATACCAACGCCTCATATTGTACTGGGTTGCGCCACTTATTCAAGAATCCATTCTAACTTCGTAGATACTTCTGTGAGCTTTTCCCACAAAGCCCCGATTAGAAATCCCTCGCATCAAAGCTCATGTCTGCGTTCATGTTTTCCCTTTGTCACTCCGTCCGTCTCCGGGTCTGTCTGTTCACCGTCATCCAGCGCACCCTTGTCTGCCTCTCTGCAGGCCTCTCGGGGTCAGAGGGAGGTTGAGCTCTTTGCGTGCCGGCTGTGGGAACGGCGACACACACGCATGCAATACAAACGCAGCTGGGACCGCGGCGCTCCGACGCTTTTGTACACCGCGTGTCCATAAAAGGCCATATTGAAACATGTGAGCTAAAGAAAACGGAGGAAGAAAGTTGTTCTTTTTCGCATTTGGAATGCATGACATGTCCATTGAGGGTTCGCTTTGCGTTCTCCCCCTTCCAACTCCCTGTTTCTCACAGCTCTGGTTCTCTTTCCTCACCCCTTTCTCTCGCAAGGGATCCCAGGGTGAAGACTTGTGGTGGCGGTCAGCAACTCACGCAGACAGGACCAGTTTGCCCAGTACAAAGCCACTGGTTCGGCTAACTGCATTTAAATTTGGAAAAATTGGAAAATAGTTTGTCTCCAAATTGAAGTTGCTGTCTTGTCCTTAACTACAGTCCCACCGAGTTGGAGCTTTGAAGAGTGAACTAATATGTAGAGCAGCAAAAGTGGCGAATATCCATGGTGCCAATACAGTTCTGTCATTATTGACGAGGACACACAACCAGCCGTCTGTTAACACCTACCTGCAGGAGTTGGGTTTGAACCTCTTGCCCTGCCGCAGACACGACTGCGGACTCTCTCTGCACTGACACAGGCAGGTGTCGGGGTTCAGGGGCTGATTCCCGGGACACTCTGCGGCACACACGCAGCCACACAGCTCGTCGTCCCACCGCTGGCCGGTTGGGCACCACTTCCCCTCACCTTGACCTACACACTGGCATTCACCTGAGAGAAGAAGAGAGTTTCATTTCATAATGAAATCCAGACCATCAGATATTGGATTGTGCAGCTCTGTTGGTGTTGTTGCCAAATATCTGGTGGTCAGGTTCTGACTTGTTAGCCCTACTTCCCAAAAACCACCCTCTGTCTGCGTTTATCCATTCCGGCTCCGTCTTGCCTGGTTGCTTTTCCAAATTACAAGCCTTTTATTCGGAACTTGGTGTATTCACAGTAAACCAATCCTTGTGAAACCAGAGGAAGCCACAAAAAAGAGGTATTTTTTTAACCACTTTTCACAAAAAAGAGCACGAGAACCTATTGTGTGACTCTCGCTGGTTCCCCGTCATATTCGTTTGTTCTTTCTTTACATCCTCTAAAAATTCCCGACTTCCTCTCTGACTTTTAATTCTCTTCCCCACAGCGTAACAATATTTTCAGTAACTGAAACCCTTCCTTACAGGTGTCGTGGTCCAGTTTCCATCCTGGATCGCAGCTGTCCTCGGTGAGTCCATTTCGACAAACGCACTCGCAGGTGGACTCGTGCAGAACCCTGTTGGGCCCGCAGAGAGCCAGCAGACCCGAGTCCAGCGCATCTGGAAGCCAAAGTGGGAAGAAGGTAAAAGTTTAGTTTTCGTCTTTCTGCAGCCACAGATGTCAATCAAACTGATTGTAATCGGTCACTCTCTGCCCCGTCGGTATCTACGTTCAATCAATAAGGTTCGCCAGTGTTTATTATTAGAAAAAAGAAAAAGTAGCTGGAGATTGTCGGCACTGTAGTTCACTACATGATTGTACAAGTAAAATGCCTCAAAGACACTTTCGCTTCTCGCGTTACGGTTGAATAAACATTCCCTCGGCGGGGAAGTGGTTTCAGATCGTTTCATTTGCCGCCTAGGCATCATCATCATCATCATCATCACCACCAGGCTGTGGTGGTGGAATATATGAATACAATTTTTTGCTGAAATCTGACCCGCATTCCAAAACCGGATCAGCGTGGAGCCACATTTTGGATGACTTTGCGTTCACAAACACGCTTTTTGAAATAAAAGCACATTGGGGGGGAAGGGGTTGTGCACTCCACACTGCAGGGGTCGGCAGGTGTTGTTAGAGTCTCTCACTATGTCCCATCCTGAACCTGCTGCTGTGTCATCGCACTACTCAAACCCTTCACTGATGAGGTGAACCCAGTTTGTATGAACTGACCAACTGACCACCCTTACCTGTCTCTCTCTCAGAGTAGTTTATGGCGTCTGTGGAGACGCACACACAGTTCACTGGATCCCATAATGACCCAGAGGCACAGGGAAGGTCGGGCGGGGAGCACCTGCACAGACGCGCGTATTAGAAATCCACGGAAACTTGACGAATGACTCAGAAATGCGCGTAACCACACACACAAACACACGTCACTCACAGGTGATCTGTCGCGGCTCGTCTGATGATGGAGTGGAGCGGCCGCTTGGAGAGGCATTCGCACGAAGTGTGGTTGACGAAGGTTACCATGATGACGGAGCGATCCATCCTGGGCGGGGAAAGTTCCATCAACTGGCGGGAGGAACAGAAAGATGAAGGTTAGGGATGTGTGTGTGTGTGTGAACAAAACTGTAGAGTGTATACCTCTTTGTTTTTTCCTTCTTCTTCTGTCTTTACAAGAATACTGGCTGTGAGTGTTATGAAGTGTTTCGGCTGACGTGTAGAGGATGATGTAATGATTGCAAGATTGTGCAACTGTGCGTGACTCTTGACTTGATGTCCAGTTGTAGCCAAAGGGTGTCCCACTGCAGTAGGGCGGTGTTTGCGATACAGACGAGCTCGTTACACAACTGGGTAGGTCTCTTTCTGTCCTCTTTCCTGAGGCAGTTTGAGGTGTGAGAAGCAGAAGAATGCCAAGACGACCGTGTAATGCGAAGCGAGTGTTTGGAACCGTTCAAGTGCTCAGACGTGTCCGACATGGGAATAAACAGGAAGCTGCGCCACTCACCGTCTTGTTGACGAGCGCGTGACTCGTGTTGGTGCAGTAAAAGGCCTCGTTGGTGCAGCACCCGCCGCACCGATGCAGCGCCACGCAGCGCGGGAGGTAGAACTGACTGGTGGATTCTGGGTACTCTTTGGCCACCTCGACACACACCTCTCTGGGCTGGCATGAGGTCCGCTGGATCTCCTCTAAGATGACTGAAAACACATGTGATTAAGTAACTGATACAAGAGAGCTTTGAAGTTATCTGATAATATATTCAGAAACCACTAGTTTGCCAATGTCAACTAAATCTACTGTATTGCACATTTTGGGAGTAATCTCGACGTCTACCTCCCAGAGTCCCGTCCACTTTGAAAAGAGCCTCCTCCCTCGGCTGACCCCACAGATCCTCGCCGTTAGAGTGGACCAAAGGGCTCGCTGAGGAAAAAGACGGGGAAGAGGAGGAGGCGTGCCAGGATTTCTTCCTCAGGCACTGCTGAAGCAAACTGTATTCGGGGTAGATGAGCTGTAATAGCTGATCCACGCTCGTCACTGACTCCAAACTGGGCTGGTCATCTGACAGCACTGGAGCCTGGAGGACAGGAAGGAACCGTGCAGACAAATGTGACTTTAATGACAATATTTAGTTCTTTATGTGTTGCCAGAAAGTGTTGTAATCACTAAGAGGGGGGGAGGGGGGGGGGGGGATATTAGGTTGAAAACTCTTCGTCTTTGTCTTTTGGAGGAAAACTATTAGATACTGTAGAATTTACAGAGTAAGCTTTGCTGGTTTGAGCTGGATGAACAGTGAATACCTCAATGTGTTGCAACATGTTACTGTTGGCTACTGTTAGTTATTATGGGTACGTGTGTCTTCTCCTCACACACACACACACACACACACACACACACCAGGTTGCATTTGAGTACACGAGGTAGCTACAAAGTCTGCGTTTTCTTCATGCCTTAGTATTGCCGTTCTTGCTCTTTTCTTGTGGTTCCCTTTCAAAGCTTCCAGACTGCTAGGAACTTAAAACAGAGTCACCTGAGGCTACGCGATAAAATTGGAAATGACTTGCCCTGCTGCTGCAGTGCCCTCGAGCAAGACGCTGTGATCTGAACCAGTTTACCAATCTGGTTGAATGTTTCGTTCTAACATCTAAGTCCTTTTGGTCGCCTTATCAATCAATTTGTTCTGGTATTATTCCGAAAAGAAGGATTTTTGTTTAAAATATTAAGAAAATGACATTATCAACCGGATTTGAAGAGGTTACAGTGTTGACGTCATGTCAAAGACGCCAATGTACTGTGGGAAATGAGCATGCTAAGTTGTTTTCTCATCTCTGTGACAAGTCCTTAAATGCAGCATTAGGCCTGCTTATATGGACCAATTAGGCTGGAGATTGTCGGCTCAGCCAACAACCACGTTATTATTATTATTGTACAGAGTTGTGCC
Source organism: Leptoclinus maculatus (assembly GCA_032191485.1). NCBI lineage: Eukaryota > Metazoa > Chordata > Actinopteri > Perciformes > Stichaeidae > Leptoclinus > Leptoclinus maculatus. The sequence continues at coordinate 4,958,910 of JAVDOI010000021.1, read as the reverse complement.
GTATTGTTATGTGCTGGACCAAGTCTATGCAGGAAATCTTCAGCTTACAGTAGCTCCATAAACATTTCCCGCTGTGAGTCATCCCCGTAATGATTTTTCTTCTGCCGTCGTGATAGATGACTCCTCTCCGTAGACGTTCGGCAGATGAAAGATTACTTGTGGAACAGACTGGCTGCTGGATCGTCTGTGGGGACCAAATGTCGGCCCGTTTGAGTATCACATATTAATGCTTCCTCCGGGGAGGGAGCGTGGTTGTTTAGTTTCCCAGGCCGAGAAGGAGCAAACTGGTACAGCTGGCATCACCCAAACAGAAACCAGATCTCCGTCGTTATCAGTCTCTCCATTTATCTCTTTCCGTCTCCCCGTCTACCTCCCCCTCCCTCTCTGTCTCTTTCCAGACATCTCATATGTCTCAACACATGCGGTAAGCTGTGACAACAAATGGGAAGTTGTATTTGAACAAGACCATATAGAATACATGACTAAGAAGCTACAGCCGTGCGAGTGGCTCTTTGAGGATGAACAGCAGTGCTCACATGCTGATATAATGGCATGCAAACATCATCATGCCAGTATATTGTCCTTAAACATCACTGATTTACGCACATATTTTCTGCAAGTGTATCTTTTTTTTGGGGCCAGATTTTGGTATTTGCACTCAGCCAATTTACCACCAAAGGCTCCATAACTGTTAATAGTTGAGAGACACAATCTATAATAATATTGACAGTTGAAAGGATGGATTCTTCTCTCTCTTTCTTTCAAAGTCTTCCCAGATTTCCTCTCTCTCTCTCTCTCTCTCTCTCTCTCTCTCTCTCTCCTTTGTGTTGTTAAGTGATTGCATGACATGAGGTCATCGCTGTGGGACCATGAGGTCATGATGGACGAATGACCAGCGCTCTGGGGTCCAGCAGTAGATCCTGCTCGCACACAGACTCACGCACATGCACACACCCATGCATTCGTCACTCACTCCTTCTTCCAGTATAAACTTGTCATGTCTGCAGCTAATGATACGCACAAACACACAGTTTTACTCCTTCAAAACAATTGATAGCTAGCTATTCCGCCAAAATATGTGCTTGGGATTCATTCATTCAACTCCAAGAGGATTGTATTTCGTAAGATCTCTTATTGAACACAATCCCCTTGTAGTAAACTATTTCAACATCAAGAAAAGACACTGCCCGACATGTTTTTGCATTTCCACAGAAAAGCAGTGAATAGTTTCCTGGTTGGCTCATAAACAGCATTTACAGTAAAGCAGACAGTTGACGTCACAAGTTGTGACTCTACAAAAAGGGAACATGTTTGTGACTGTTTGAATACTTGTATGAAGGAAAACGAAGTGATTTAATAAGCTGGCTCTGAAATTAGACTCCCTTTAATTCCTTTAAATGTCCAGTGTATACGATTTGGTGTCCAGGAGAACTGAGGCGGCCAAATAAGTGGAACCAGTCTAGAACCAGTGCTTGGTTTGTCCGTTCAGGGCTACTGTAGAAACATGGCGGCAGGATGTAGACATAAAAAGCTAATTCTAAGGTACCGAAAGCAACAATTGTTATTTTTAGGTGATTATTCATATTCCATTTCTGCCAATAGATGCCCTTAATGTTACACAATGTTCCTTTAATTGACCTACTAGTAGCAGCGTTTTACTACAATATACATTATCAGAACGTATATTTAAGGAGGGAAGTAGGGATGGCGGATCAATACTCGGACCTGCTCGGTACAATAACTACTGCAGCTGGTGTTGTGGATGACTGCATCATCGTGCGGCACTCTTTGATCATGTCAATCACAATATTTAGCTAAATGAGCTACTTTACAGTGGTTTTGAAGATTCTTCTTTTACTCGTTTCAAATCTTTCTGGTTTGGGCCGTTGCTTTGAAATATACATTTCTATGCTGACGATACTATCTTGTGTGTCATCAGATGATCAACTTTACCGCAAAACAGATTCAACCACCTCCGCACCTCTTCTATGCAGTGGTTGAATGCAACCGGGTACATTTGCTCAAGTACTGTACTTAAGTATCAAATACAAGTATTACAATCTTTCAAAAGAGCACAGAGCTTTGGTATCCCTTCTCTCTTTTCCTTTAATTTGTCACCTGTATGTAGTCAATATAGCAGACACACGTTCACACGCTGTAGAAGTTAGTGGAACTCCTCAATAGACAATGAGTTTCTATCGATGAAGGGGGAATTAAATGTCTCACCTCGGTGGCCATGTCTCCAGTTGGGTAGTAGTCCGAATAGTCTTGTCCTGAGCACAAACTGCTGACATTAAGCATCCATAGGAGCAAAGCTGGCATCCACATAGTGAGGAGATGGAGAGGAGAGGAGATATCAGGGCAGAGGAGGAGGAAGTTAGTGAGGTGAAAGAAAGTGAGGGAGGGGAGGAGGAGGAGGAGCGGGAGGGTATCACAGACTCGGCAGGTATCTCTTTGCTCCTCTCTTCATTCTATCCTGGGACAAAGTTGCTCTTCCGGCGCAGGTTGTTTGAAGTTGGGAGACCAGCTGAATAAAACATGATGAGGAAACCGTCTCCCCTTCTCGGCGTCAAACTCGGCTCCTTTTTTCTTTCACTTCAGCAGTGCACTGCGTCTCCATTCTCGCTGCCGTTTGATTTGATGTCAGGTGTCTGTTTGCCTTTTATCTCTGTTTGTCTCTCCAGCCTTGGTTGTCTTCGTCAGTCTCTTCCCCTTCGCCCTTCACACTTGCCTTCTTTATCTGTATTTTCTCTTCACACAACAGCTGTGCTCTTCCCCTCCCTCTCTCAGATTATCCCTGCCTCTTTATCTGTCTCCTGTTTCTTCCTCGTGAACCTCCGGGGCAAAGCTCTGTCTGTCTCGCTCTCTCTGGGCTTTTTTTTTTTTCTTTCTAAATCTGTCACAACTTTTTCTGTCGGGCTGCCTGATCCTTTGAGAAGCATCAAAGAGAGAGAGAGAGAGAGAAAAAAAAAAAGAGGGAAGAGCTTTTTCCAAATCCTGTTTCCCAAAAAAAAGTCGTAGCAGGAGGTTTAAAAAAAAAAAAAAAAAGGCCAACCAGAGTGAATGTGCGTCCTGCTCATAGACGTCCTGCTGGAGTGAATGAGAAAAAATACAAGAATAGGAGGATTGTATCTTGTGGGCGGAGTGTGAAGGAGTTTAAGGAGCTGATTCTGCGTTACAGCTGATTATACTAGCACACTAGTAGGCTACACAGTGTCTGCAGAAGCAGTCAGCGCCTTGGCACTGACACACTTTCCTCCGAACACATGCCATCATCCTCCTTTTATGATTTAGATTCACCGGAGAGCCTTATTTGTGCTCTTTAGAACGTTTCAAAAAAGGCCAAAAAAAGAGATCCGACTGTCAGTTATGAAATCGGATGAAGCTCACATGTTCCCTGTCACTCTGCTTGGTTATCTTGAGGTCTTTGTCCTTCCATCTTTGTAATCCCTGGTAATGGGAGCAGCTGCCAGTAAGACTTAAAAAATGTGTGTTCAGTAGCAGCCAGCGGTGATGCATGTGTGAGTTGCTTAACTGCAGCACTAAGTGCCTTTTTATGAGCTGCTAATACCTTTGATGTCTCTCTCTCTCTCTGCTGTTTCTGCTTCATGTCAGCTGTCGCCGAGTCCTGCTGGTTTCTCTATTCACCTATTTCAATGTCCTCTTGCGTGAGAAACAGACGGACATCAAACCACACATTTGGTATCGCACACCTGCAGCTCCACACACCTTCTCTGCCTTTTACTCCTTTCACACGTCATCGAGCTCCATCGCTGTCTCCCTCCCTCCCCCTCTCGCCTCTTCTCTCGTTCTTTCTCCCTCTGCTTTTTTGCCGTTCAAGGTCCTAAAAGTGGCAAACTTTGCATACCTCCTTAACGATACCGCCCCAAGGCTGTGGGCATCTGTGTCTGTGTGTCGTGGAGGATGAGGAGGAGGAGGAGGAGGAGAAGGGGGAGGGCAAGAGGAGGTGAGCAGTAGCAGGAGCTTTGTCTAAATTATGATATCTTTCTCCCCACCCCTCTCTTTTAGGGCAAAGCCGTCACAGACGACTGTAAAATAAATTATGGGGAACACAGACGGATAGACAGATGGGAGACAGGAGGCCGACAGCGACGAGGAAGGAGAAAGAGGTGTGTCTGGGAAACGCTTGAATGAGAAAACATCCGATTTTTGGGCCAGTCACTGCCGGCCTTTTCAAGGATTAAAAACGCATGCACACACACACACACACACACGGTGGCAAGTGTCTGCTTGCAGTACGCTTCATGTGTTGAAATCCGTGCAACCAAAATCCACATTCCAGTCATTGCTTTCTCCATTTCATCATGTGAGCGTAGAATTAGAGATGATAGAGAGGGACCTCGAGGCTTGCCGATTCCTCAGAGGGTCTAATGTTCTTGTTTAAAACCAAATCACTAAAAGGAGAGGATCACAGGTTTGAATTTGAACCTCTCTGATAAAATATTTACTGACCACGATCCTCCCCAGAGGCTGAAAACAAACCAAATACAACTAAACAAAAACAATTCAAAAAAATACGCCAATTTTGCATCCAAAATGACATCATTTGTCACGTACCACTAACTTCACGTCTCAGGAGTCACTGCTACGTTTGACAGATATCTTCCATGCTGTGCCACAGATGAACTTGGTGAACCTTCTCAAAATCAAACTGACACTAGCGGGCCGCACACAGTTGAACTATTTGATGTTAACGGCTCATATCAGATTTTACACAGAATAATAGGAAGGTATGTGTTAAATCAGCACATCCCAAGAAGGGCAAACTACTCAGTTCCACTTATAACAAGGTTAGTAGTGCATTTATGACAACTAGGAGCTTTGTGAAAATGCACTCGAATGACCCTCGAACACCAACTGACATGTCTGAACTGGAACCAGAGAACTCCTCTGAGCTCCAGGTGGATCGGAGATGTTGTGCTAAAACTGGAGAAACCACACTGTTGTAATATTAATAACACATGTTGTCATTGCTCTCGGAAACAAAGAAAAATCTTTCTTGTTTTGCATTGTTTTTTTTTATTTTTCTTAGTGCCCACATTTCCCTTTTCTCCAGTCATCAACTAAACATGAACAAATGTATTTATAAGGAATTATTTTACACGGCGTCTTCCAGCAACTTTCTTGACTTCAAAAGGTTTATATGCAATATAGAAAATAAACATCAAAAGAAACTTCTTTTGAAAATATATTTAATTTTCTACATGATATAACAGCCAGCAAACGTCCATTTAAAGCAACACACCAACACAAGAGATATCATTCGTGGCTCAGTTTCTCTTTTCTCTTTCCTTGCTCAGCATCGTCTCCGTTTATCCAGCGGCGTTCCTCCGTCACGACATCCTGTGCCCTTTGCGCCAGACACCGAGTCCACACAGCGGTGCCATTGTGCTCCATAGTTGTGGTAAAAACCTCTTCCTCTTTTGTGTCAGCGACAGTTTAGAGCATTAACGGACTCCACAGCTACTGAGCCGACGTTGGCAGGACTGGAGGCTCTTCAATGGGCTCATCCGTCTTCATGCTCTCAAGCCCTGGCCTCGGTTTGGCCAGCCTGCTGTAAATAGTCATGGCCTGAGGGTAAAAGAGCGCAATAGTTAAGAGATATTTCATGATAAAAACTTGAAATATATCTTTTTTTTAACTAGCATATTTGTGGGGCGAAACCAGTATACCTGTGTGACCATTCCACTGACGTCCCCGGTGTTAGAGGGCAGGAGCACCGTGTTGGACACTTTGGCGAGGTTGGAGAAAGCGGAGACGTACTGTTCGGCAACACTCAGCGAGGCCGCGGCACTCCCGTTCTGTCAGGAACACAACCTGGTTACTGTAAAATACTGGGAATAACGTTTCCAAATAACCCAGGATGATTTCTAATCCTTTAATGACAAATGACGTCATAATATATCTACTTCATACCTGTTCAGCCAGAGCATCGGACAGCAGACGAATGGCCTTGGATTTGGCTTCCGCTTTGGCTAACACAGCTTGGGCCTCACCTTGAGACAACACAGCGTGTAAAGGAGCACCAAAGTTGATTTGTTTTGGATTTACAGTATATTGTAAATATCGCATGTTTTGGTTTGTTTAAGGAAGAGCCTTGTGTAGTGTTGTAACGCAGTCTGCCGGCACGCAATTAAATGCTTTGTGGATTCAGAGTAATGACGGTCCTACGTCAACAAGACCTTCAATTAAATTTGTGATCACACGATTCATGCATGTAACCAACCGGCTGCTTTGTTTATCTGCTCGGCCTTCTGTCCCTCTGAGGCGAGGATTTGGGCCTGTTTGCGACCCTCTGCGATGTTGATGTCTGCTTCTCGTGTCCCCTCGGACTCCAGCACTGTGGCTCTCTTCTTGCGCTCAGCCTCCACCTACGCAGGAAGCGGAGAACAAAGACGGAAATATTTCTCCTCCGTGGAAACAAAATACTAAAATCACCCAGCGGTTGGTCGAGGCAATTTTCACAATGCAGTACTTAGGTTACCTAAAAACGAGGCGGTACTGCACAGAATATTGCAAAATGTCTTACCTGCATCTGCATCGAGTCTTTAACACGAGGAGGAACTTGTATATCTTTGATTTCATACCGCAGGCAGCGGATTCCCCAGTCGTCTGACGCCTGGTTGATGGAGTGGACCATGTTGGAATTAAGAGACTCCCTTTCCTTGAAAACCAGAGAGGCAGCAGGTTCAAGGTAAACACCTGTATCTTGATTGTGTTTGCAATGTAACACACACACACACACAAGGCAGTGCAGATGTTTCTTACCCTGAATACTTTATCCAGCGTGAGTTTGCCCAGTTCTGATCGCATTGTGGTTTGAGCGAGCTGAGTCACGGCATATTCTGGATCCTCTACACCATAACTGGCCTGGAGAGACACAGAACTCATTAGTCTCGTGTTTAATCCAGCTATCTGGCGCCACCTGCTGGTAAAAGACAGCTCCTTGATTACTACAAACCAGTTTCTCGTCGCTTCTTCTTAGCAACGTACCTTAAAAGGATCTAAGATTCTCAAATAAAGGACTCCGTCAATTTGCAGAGTCACGTTATCTGTGTAAAGATAGAGAACGTATCAGTTCATTCAGCCATGACGAAGGTTAAATAGACCAATAATAAGCACAGCTTTTTCCAAAAACTTACCTTGGGACACAGCTGACTGTTCAGGAATGTCAATAACAATCTCTTTAAGGCTTTGCACATAACGAACTTGGTCAAGTATGGGAATGAGGAAGTTCAGTCCCTGTAAGAAAGGACAAAAGATTTGGTTAAATGATGTTAGTGCTCTGTTAATGTACACCAATACATTGATGAATTTTAGTCCTGGAGATAGAAATTAGCCTCTTTTTATACCGGCTCTAAGATGCGGTGAAAGCGCCCCATCCTCTGGACCACCCAGGCCTCCTGCTGTGGCACAAACAGCACCACGGTGTTCATGGGTAAACGGGAGGCCCATCGTTGCTGGACTGGAGTCGGCCACAGTCTGGGCACCGTCCGCTGGGAGTTCTGCAGAGACAGGAGACACATAGTGACGTACAAATCAGTTAATCTGTCCCAATTATACCCACATTTACCTCTAAGATCTCCTACTACTGCTTCTCATGTATGTTAATATTGTAAAATAGGTCTTTTACTATTTGGTGGTGGTTGCAAGAGGTTGAAAGTTATGATGTTAAGATTTATTTTTCCTTGAGCAAATGTTGGGGTTGTGGATAATTGAAGGAAATGTTCTTAATTATATTCAAGTTTCTGGGTTATATTTAGTGTCCAAGTGCTGGTTAAGGCTTCCGGTTAATGACGTCATCCCGTAAATGCGTGGCCTCTAAGTGCCGCAGGTGAAATGTAAGGTTAGTTATTTTATCGATTACAAGGTCTAAACTAGTAGTAGTGCAGTAACGTTGCAGATATATATATATATATATTTAAAGGGTTTAAATAGAAATTGCAGTGTTTATTGATACAAATGCACATATAGAAAGCTTAAATGTCAGGTGCCAGCGGTTGAAATAACTGGCTAACGTAAAGTGACTGTTCCAGCTAAAGCATAGGGCTAAAGTTAGCATGCAGCTAGTTAGCATGCAGCTAGTTAGCCAACCTTTCAACCAGCACAAAAAGACTGTTAGTGTCAAATAAACAGTGTCTTTACCTTAAAAACCGCACCGCCAACCTGACACAATGTCCGTAACATGCTTTCAATGAAAGCAGTTAAATGATATAGACGGTTACATAAATGTTAAGGTGTTAAATCCAGACTGTCCCCATTGGTGTCAACAGCGTTAGCTTTGAATGTTACAGCGCAACATCGCCCCCTATTGTCTCGGAGGACTGCATTGCAGCTGATTATGTGATTATGATAATAAAACAATAGTGTGATTATGATAGTTAAACAATAGTGTGATTATGATAATAAAACAATAGTGTGTAACCTTTGCCTCTTATAGTATCAAGGACAGGCTATACGATTTATTTTTCTTGTTATGTCCAACAACATAATGCAAAATAGTACAACATGCAACATGGTATTATAATAACAATATAATAACAATACAATAATAATACTATTCTATTTCATTGTATGTACTGTGCAATTTTTATATTTAATATGTTTTACTCTTATTTTTATTGTATATATTATGCAATTTTATGCTTCATATTTTTATTGTTTACTCTGTTATTTTGATTGCTTAAGTCAATTTTTTGCTGCTGTAGTGAACAAATGTCCCCTTGCAGGATGAATAAAGTATCTATTCATTATGAATTGGTAGATTTAGATGTAACTGTTACACTCAAGACACTTCTTTTTTATGTCTTTACAGATGTATTTTTAATTTCTCTCTCTCTATATATATATATATATATATATATTACTGTAACTTTTTGTTAGGTGTCAAAATAGGACAACAATCTGCATTTCGTTGTGCAACCCTGTTGTACAATGAAAATAAAATAACCTGTAATCTTGAAACGAGAATACATTTAAAGCACTGCTGTCTTAATACACGTTACAAAGAGATATATAGATCTATCATTTATATTTTACCATTTTAAATGGAATGTAAGAACCATTTTCTCAAACATTATGATTTGCAGACTTTGTTCACAGACCACAGCTTTACACTTACATCTAAGGATGAATAACACACAAAAGTATAGTTCTGTATTTGACTTTTATTATTGCAATGTCAGTTTTTGCATGACAGTAATATACACGTTAAACAGAACTACAGCATGGCAGAGATTTAAAAATGCAGGCTTTTACTTTTTCACTTGCTACAGGAAATAAATCATGTCAGAGTCAAAAACAGCACAGAGAAGCAGCCTGTAAACGTTTGGTTAGATCATACCAGACTCAACATCTTTTAGTGGAGATTATTCACAGTTTAAAAAACACAACGGTAATGAGGAAGTAGAGGAACTTTGCAATAAAAGGGAAATCTTTCCGACGTTTGTAAGTCCTATATGATACAAAAAATTATAGAAAATTCTTGTCACTTTATAATATTGCATTCATCTTATGTGTAATGATGTTTTTCAGCAGCGTGTGACAGAATAAGAAAGTCTGCAGCTGAAGCCACTGTCTAGTGCATTGAGGACCACACAGTGAGTAATCAGACCACTCTCTCACACACACACACACACACACACACACACTCACACACATACATATGTATATATATACACAGGTGATACAGACATAATGTTTCATTGAAACTGAAAAGTGACCAAACACAGATCATTTAGTCTACAGGATCCTGTCGTGCTGAGAGTGAGGCTGCAGTATTTTCAGTGTGATGATGAGTTTGATAGCTTTTCTAAACCAGGGGTAGAACAGAGCATAAATCAGAGGGTTCAAACAGGAGTTAATTATCATGATCCAAGACAACACTGCAAAGTATGACGCGCTATTGGAGAATTCCTTGCCTGCTAGAAAGGGATAGTAATACGGGCAGAAGCACATTAGAAACACAGCTATCACAATCCCAAGAGTCCTGGCTGCCTTCCTCTCTGATCTTTTAGCGGTTGAAGCTAACGTAACAGTTGTAGCAGCAGTCTGCAACCGAATGACACGCTGCTGAGAAATGGCAACAATAAACACCCTCATATAGAGAACAACCATGACAGTACAGGGCCCAATAAAAGTGATAAAAAGGTCAACAGTTCCTGACATGTGGCTGATGACAAACACACACTCCCCATGGCAGGACTTGAACCTGTCCGGCTGCCCTAAGTGTCCCATCATAAGCCAGCCATTGAAGAGAAGAGAACAAGCCCAACATAAACAGATACATGTTTTAACTCTGTTCAGGGTGATCTTTGTGGCATAGAGCAGTGGGTCGCAGATAGCAACATAACGGTCTACGGATATGAGCACCATGTTGCCCACAGAGGCAGAGAGCAGACAGGGAGAAACATAAGGAGTCAGAGCACATATCACCTCGCCCAGCAGCCAGCATGTCTCCACGTAGAGCAGGCCCTCGATGGGCATCACCAGCAGCCCCACCATCAGGTCGGACACGGCCAGAGACAGGAGCAGGGTGTTGGTCGGGGTGTGGAGCTCCCGGAAGTGGGAGATGGAGATGACGACGAGCATGTTGAGAGTCACGGTGAGCAGAGAGACGGAGGCCAGCAGGGTGTAGAGCACAGCAGTCTCGGAGCGGGGTTTAGGCAGCCGCCTGCAGGAGGAGTTGAGGTTGGGAAAGCATAGCAGAGAGTCCTCGGTGCTGTCCATCAGGGAGGAGGGAAGCAGGGATGAGAAGTTATACTCTCTACTAGACAGCTGATGTATCCTCCTAATCTCCCTCCCACTTTTACAATCAAAGAAATGATGTAACTTCTGTCCCCCTTATCATCATCTTAAAGGTCATTAACCCCTCTCTAGTTTATCTTTTCACACTTATCTTTAGTTTTTTTACTCATATATTGTGTGTCCACCTACCACTTTCAGATAAGACATAAGGTCCCATATTATAAAAAGTGAGATTTTTATGTCTTTTTTAGTTTTTTATTATTATAAAGCAGCACCAAGTGCTGTATAAATACTGTGAAAGTCTCGAAACGCTACACAAATTGTGCCTTTAAACGAGCTATTAGGTTTATACCCAGTTGCAGTGTGTGAATGACATCAGCTGACAGGAAGTAAACATGGACCCAAACTGCCTAGCAGTTCCGCTGAAGACAGATGCTGAATTCAGGTGTATTCAAACAGACAGTATGATAAAAACAAAGAGTTTTATGAACATTAAAGCATGTCAACATGTTCTAGTAGAAACCCAAAATACAAGAATGAACCTGGAAATGAGCACAATATGTGTCCTTTAAGCCGTCTAAAAAGACAAAGCTAGAGGAGAAATGAATACCACTTTAAACGTTTAAACGAATAGAATTACCGGCTCTAAGATGCGGTGAAAGCTCCCCATCCTCTGGACCACCCAGGCCTCCTGCTGTGGCACAAACAGCACCACGGTGTTCATGGGTAAACGGGAGGCCCATCGTTGCTGGACTGGAGTCGGCCACAGTCTGGGCACCGTCCGCTGGGAGTTCTGCAGAGACAGGAGACACATAGTGACGTACAAATCAGTTAATCTGTCCCAATTATACCCACATTTACCTCTAAGATCTACTACTACTACTGCTTCTCATGTATGTTAATATTGTAAAATAGCTCTTTTACTATTTGGTGGTCGTTGTAAGTTATTATGTGTGACAAGATTATTATTATTTTTCCTTGTTGCGGTTGTGGATGATTGTAGAACATTTTCTTAAATTATATTCAAGTTTCTGGGTTATATTTAGTGTCCAAGTGCTTGTTATGACTTCCGGTTAATGACGTCATCCCGTAAATGCGTGGCCTCTAAGTGCCGCAGGTGAAATGTAAGGTTAGTTATTTTATCGAATACAAGGTGTAAGTAGTGCAGTAACGTTACAGATATATATATATATATATATATATATATATATATATTTAAAGGGTTTAGATAGAAATTGCAGTGTTTATTGATACAAATGCACATATAGAAAGCTTAAATGTCAGGTGCTAGCGGTTGAAATAACTGGCTAACGTAAAGTGACTGTTCCAGCTAAAGCATAGGGCTAAAGTTAGCATGCAGCTAGTTAGCCAACCTTTCAACCAGCACAAAAAGACTGTTAGTGTCAAATAAACAGTGTCTTTACCTTAAAAACCGCACCGCCAACATGACACAATGTCCGTAACATGCTTTCAATAAAAGCAGTTAAATCATATACACGGTTACATAAAGGTTAAGGTGTTAAATCCAGACTGTCCCCATTGCTGTCAACAGCATTAGCTTTGAATGTTACAGCGCAACATCGCCCCCTATTGTCTCAGGACTGCACTGCAGCTGATTATGTGATTATGATAATAAAACAATAGTGTGATAATGATAGTAAAACAATAGTGTGATTATGATAGTAAAACAATAGTGTGATAATGATAGTAAAACAATAGTGTGATTATGATAGTAAAACAATAGTGTGATTATGATAGTAAAACAATAGTGTGATTATGATAGTAAAACAATAGTGTGATAATGATAGTAAAACAATAGTGTGATTATGATAATAAAACAATAGTGTGATTATGATAGTAAAACAATAGTGTGATTATGATAGTAAAACAATAGTGTGATAATGATAGTAAAACAATAGTGTGATTATGATAATAAAAGAATAGTGTGATTATGATAATAAAACAATAGTGTGATTATGATAATAAAACAATAGTGTGATTATGATAGTTAAACAATAGTGTGTAACCTTTGCCTCTTATAGTATCAAGGACAGGCTATAAGATTTATTTTTCTTGTTATGTCCAACAACATAATGCAAAATAGTACAACATGCAACATGGTATTATAATAACAATATAATAATAATACAATAATAATATTATTCTATTTCATTGTATGTACTGTGCAATTTTTATATTTAATATTTTTTACTCTGTTATTTTTATTGTATATTTTGTGCATTTGTATGCTTTATATTTGTATTGTTTACTCTGTTATTTTGATTGCTTAAGTACATTTTTTGCTGCTGTAGTGAACAAATGTCCCCTTGCGGGATGAATAAAGTATCTATTTATTTATTATGAATTGGTAGATTTAGATGTAACTGTTACACTCAAGACACTTCTTTTTTACATGTCTTTACAGATGTACTTTTATTTTCTCTCTCTCTATATATATATATATATATATATATTACTATAACTTTTTGTTAGGTGGCAAAATAGGACAACAATCTGCATTTCGTTGTGCAACCCTGTTGTACAATGAAAATAGTAATACTTGTAATCTTGAAACGAGAATACATTTAAAGCACTGCTGTCTTAATACACGTTACAAAGAGATATATAGATCTATCATTTATATTTTGCCATTTCAAATGGAATGTAATAACCATTTTCTCAAACATTATGATTTGCAGACTTTGTTCACAGACCACAGCTTTACACTTACATCTATGGATGAATAACACACAAAAGTATAGTTCTGTATTTGACTTTTATTATTGCAATGGCAGTAATATACACGTTAAACAGAACTACAGCATGGCAGAGATTTAAAAATGCAGGCTTTTACTTTTTCACTTGCTACAGGAAATAAATCATGTCAGAGTCTAAAACAGCACAGAGAAGCAGCCTGTAAACGTTTTGTTAGATCATACCAGACTCAACATCTTTTAGTGGAGATTATTCCCAGTTTAAAAAACACAACGGTAATGAGGAAGTAGAGGAACTTTGCAATAAAAGGGAAATCTTTCCGACGTTTGTAAGTCCTATATGATACAAAAAATTATAGAAAATTCTTGTCACTTTATAATATTGCATTCATCTTATGTGTAATGATGTTTTTCAGCAGCGTGTGACAGAATAAGAAAGTCTGCAGCTGAAGCCACTGTCTAGTGCATTGAGGACCACACAGTGAGTAATCAGACCACTCTCTCACACACACACACACACTCACACACATACATATGTATATATATACACAGGTGATACAGACATAATGTTTCATTGAAACTGAAAAGTGACCAAACACAGATCATTTAGTCTACAGGATCCTGTCGTGCTGAGAGTGAGGCTGCAGTATTTTCAGTGTGATGATGAGTTTGATAGATTTTCTAAACCAGGGGTAGAACAGAGCATAAATCAGAGGGTTCAAACAGGAGTTAATTATCATGATCCAAGACAACACTGCAAAGTATGACGCGCTAGTGGAGAAGTCCTTGCCTGCTAGAAAGGGATAGTAAAACGGGCTGAAGCACATTAGAAACACAGCTATCACAATCCCAAGAGTCCTGGCTGCCTTCATCTCTGATCTTTTAGCGGTTGGAGCTAACGTAACAGTTGTAGCAGCAGTCTGCAACCGAATGACACGCTGCTGAGAAATGGCAACAATAAACACCCTCATATAGAGAACAACCATGACAGTACAGGGCCCAATAAAAGTGATAAAAAGGTCAACAGTTCCTGACATGTGGCTGATGACAAACACACACTCCCCATGGCAGGAGTTTAACCTGTCCGGCTGCCTTAAGTGTCCCATCATAAACCAGCCATTGAAGAGAAGAGAACAAGCCCAACATAAACAGATACATGTTTTAACTCTGTTCAGGGTGATCTTTGTAGCATAGAGCAGTGGGTTACAGATAGCCACATAACGGTCTACGGATATGAGCACCATGTTGCCCACAGAGGCAGAGAGCAGACAGGGAGAAACATAAGGAGTCAGAGCACATATCACCTCGCCCAGCAGCCAGCATGTCTCCACGTAGAGCAGGCCCTCGATGGGCATCACCAGCAGCCCCACCATCAGGTCGGACACGGCCAGAGACAGGAGCAGGGTGTTGGTCGGGGTGTGGAGCTCCCGGAAGTGGGAGATGGAGATGACGACGAGCATGTTGAGAGTCACGGTGAGCAGAGAGACGGAGGCCAGCAGGGTGTAGAGCACAGCAGTCTCGGAGCGGGGTTTAGGCAGCCGCCTGCAGGAGGAGTTGAGGTTGGGAAAGCATAGCAGAGAGCCCTCGGTGCTGTCCATCAGGGAGGAGGGAAGCAGGGATGAGAAGTTATACTCTCTACTAGACAGCTGATGTATCCTCCTAATCTCCCTCCCACTTTTACAATCAAAGAAATGATGTAACTTCTGTCCCCCTTATCATCATCTTAAAGGTCATTAACCCCTCTCTAGTTTATCTTTTCACACTTATCTTTAGTTTTTTTACTCATATATTGTGTGTCCACCTACCACTTTCAGATAAGACATAAGGTCCCATATTATAAAAAGTGAGATTTTTATGTCTTTTTTAGTTTTTTATTATTATAAAGCAGCACCAAGTGCTGTATAAATACTGTGAAAGTCTCGAAACGCTACACAAATTGTGCCTTTAAACGAGCTATTAGGTTTATACCCAGTTGCAGTGTGTGTGAATGACATCAGCTGACAGGAAGTAAACATGGACCCAAACTGCCTAGCAGTTCCGCTGAAGACAGATGCTGAATTCAGGTGTATTCAAACAGACAGTATGATAAAAACAAAGAGTTTTATGAACATTAAAGCATGTCAACATGTTCTAGTAGAAACCCAAAATACAAGAATGAACCTGGAAATGAGCACAATATGTGTCCTTTAAGCCGTCTAAAAAGACACAGCAAGAGTTGGAGGAGAAATGAATATCACTTTAAACGTTTAAACGAATAGAATTACCGGCTCTAAGATGCGGTGAAAGCACCCCATCCTCTGGACCACCCAGGCCTCCTGATGTGGCACAAACAGCACCACGGTGTTCATGGGTAAACGGGAGGCCCATCGTTGCTGGACTGGAGTCGGCCACAGTCTGGGCACCGTCCGCTGGGAGTTCTGCAGAGACAGGAGACACATAGTGACGTACAAATCAGTTAATCTGTCCCAATTATACCCACATTTACCTCTAAGATCTACTACTACTACTTCCTACGGGTTAAGGTGGAGTCTTTGGTTAATGAGATGAATCTATATAATTTCCCCCAATGTTTCATGTATGTTAATATTGTAAAATAGGTATTTTACTATTTGGTGGTGGTTGCAAGAGGTTGAAAGTTATGATGTGTGACAAGATTATTATTTTTATTTTCCTTGAGCAAATTTTTGGGTTGTGGATGATTGTGGAAAATGTTCTTAATTATATTCAAGTTTCTGGGTTATATTTAGTGTCCAAGTGCTTGTTAAGGCTTCCGGTTAATGACGTCATCCCGTAAATGCGTGGCCTTTAAGTGCCGCGGGTGAAATGTAAGGTTAGTTATTTTATCGATGACAAGGTCTAAACTAGTAGTAGTGCAGTAACGTTACAGATATATATATACATATATATGTTTAAAGGGTTTAGATAGAAATTGTGTTTATTGATACAAATGCACATATAGAAAGCTTAAATGTCAGGTGCTAGCGGTTGAAATAACTGGCTAACGTAAAGTGACTGTTCCAGCTAAAGCATAGGGCTAAAGTTAGCATGCAGCTAGTTAGCATGCAGCTAGTTAGCCAACCTTTCAACCAGCACAAAAAGACTGTTAGTGTCAAATAAACAGTGTCTTTACCTTAAAAACCGCACCGCCAACCTGACACAATGTCCGTAACATGCTTTCAATGAAAGCAGTTCAATTATATACACGGTTACATAAATGTTAAGGTGTTAAATCCAGACTGTCCCCATTGGTGTCAACAGCGTTAGCTTTGAATGTTACAGCGCAACATCGCCCCCTATTGTCTCAGGACTGCACTGCAGCTGATTATGTGATTATGATAATAAAACAATAGTGTGATTATGATAATAAAACAATAGTGTGATTATGATAATAAAACAATAGTGTGATTATGATAGTAAAATAGTGTGATTATGATAATAAAACAATAGTGTGATTATGATAATAAAACAATAGTGTGATTATGATAATAAAACAGTGTGATTATGATAATAAAACAATAGTGTGATTATGATAATAAAACAATAGTGTGGTTATGATAATAAAACTGCGTGATTATGATAATAAAACAATAGTGAGATTATGATAGTAAAACAATAGTGTGATTATGATAATAAAACAATAGTGTGATTATGATAGTAAAACAATAGTGTGATTATGATAATAAAACAATAGTGTGATTATGATAATAAAATAGTGTGATTATGATAATAAAACAATAGTGTGATTATGATAATAAAACAATAGTGTGATTATGATAATAAAACAATAGTGTGATTATGATAATAAAACAATAGTGTGATTATGATAATAAAACAATAGTGTGGTTATGATAATAAAACAGCGTGATTATGATAATAAAACAATAGTGTGATTATGATAATAAAACAATAGTGTGATTATGTTAATAAAACAATAGTGTGTAACCTTTGCCTCTTATAGTATTAAGGACAGGCTATAAGATTTATTTTTCTTGTTATGTCCAACAACATAATGCAAAATAGTACAACGTGCAACATGGTATTATAATAACAATATAATAATAATACTATTCTATTTCATTGTATGTACTGTGCAATTTTATGCTTCATATTTTTATTGTTTACTCTGTTATTTTGATTGCTTAAGTACATTTTTTGCTGCTGTAGTGAACAAATGTCCCCTTGCGGGATGAATAAAGTATCTATTTATTATGAATTGGTAGATTTAGATGTAACTGTTACACTCAAAACACTTCTTTTTTATATATATATATATATATTACTATAACTTTTTGTTAGGTGTCAAAATAGGACAACAATCTGCATTTCGTTGTGCAACCCTGTTGTACGGTGAAAATACATACATTTAAAGCACTGCTGTCTTAATACACGTTAGAAAGAGATATATAGATCTATAATTTATATTTTGCCATTTCAAATGAAATGTAATAACCATTTTCTCAAACATTATGATTTGCAGACTTCGTTCACAGACCACAGCTTTACACTTACATCTATGGATGAATAACACACAAAAGTATAGTTCTGTATTTGACTTTTATTATTGCAATGTCAGTTTTTGCATGACAGTAATATACACGTTAAACAGAACTACAGCATGGCAGAGATTAAAAAATTGTCGGCTTTTACTTTTTCACCTGCTACAGGAAATAAATCATGTCAGAGTCAAAAACAGCACAGAGAAGCAGCCTGTAAACGTTTGGTTAGATCATACCAGACTCAACATCTTTTAGTGGAGATTATTCCCAGTTTAAGAAACACAACGGTAATGAGGAAGTAGAGGAACTTTTTTTTTACACTGCAAACTACAGAGATGAAATGCAATAAAAGGGAAATCTTGCCGACGTTTTTAAGTCCTATATGATACAAAAAATAATAGAAAATTCTTGTCACTTTATAATATCGCATTCATCTTATGTGTAATGATGTTTTTCAGCAGCGTGTGACAGAATAAGAAAGTCCGCAGCTGAAGCCACTGTCTAGTGCATTGAGGACCACACAGTGAGTAATCAGACCACTCTCTCACACACACACACATATATATATATATATATATATATATATATGTATATAGACACACACACACACACACATACAGGTAATATAGACATAATGTTAATTAAAACTGAAAAGTGACCAAACACAGATCATTTAGTCTACAGGATCCTGTCGTGCTGAGAGTGAGGCTGCAGTATTTTCAGTGTGATGATGAGTTTGATAGCTTTTCTAAACCAGGGGTAGAACAGAGCATAAATCAGAGGGTTCAAACAGGAGTTCATTAGCATGATCCAAGACAACACTGCAAAGTATGACGCGCTAGTGGAGATGTTCTTGCCTGCTAGAGAGGGATAGTAATACGGGCAGAAGCACATTAGAAACACAGCTATCACAATCCCAAGAGTCCTGGCTGCCTTCATCTCTGATCTTTTAGCGGTTGAAGCTAACGTAACAGTTGTAGCAGCAGTCTGCAACCGAATGACACGCTGCTGAGAAATGGCAACAATAAACACCCTCATATAGAGAACAACCATGACAGTACAGGGCCCAACAAAAGTGATAAAAAGGTCAACAGTTCCTGAGATGTGGCTGATGACCACCACACACTCCCCATGGCAGGAGTTGAACCTGTCCGGCTGCCCTAAGTGTCCCATCAAAAGCCAGCCGTTGATGAAAAGAGAACAAGCCCAACATAAACAGATACATGTTTTAACTCTGTTCAGGGTGATCTTTGTGGCATAGAGCAGTGGGTTACAGATAGCAACATAACGGTCTATGGATATGAGCACCATGCTGCCCACAGAGGCAGAGACCAGACAGAAAGAAACATAAGGAGTCAGAGCACACATCACCTCTCCCAGCAGCCAGCATGTCTCCACGTAGCGCAGGCCCTCGATGGGCATCACCAGCAGCCCCACCATCAGGTCGGACACGGCCAGAGACAGGAGCAGGGTGTTGGTCGGGGTGTGGAGCTGCCTGAAGTGGGAGATGGAGATGACGACGAGCAGGTTGAGAGTCACGGTGAGCAGAGAGACGGAGGCCAGCAGGGTGTAGAGCAGAACAGCCTCGGAGCGGGGTTTAGGCAGCCGCCTGCAGGAGGAGTTGAGGTTGGGAAAGCATAGCAGAGAGTCCTCGGTGCTGTCCATCAGGGAGGAGGGAAGCAGGGATGATGAATTATACTCTCTACTAGACAGCTGATGTATCCTCCTAATCTCCCTCCTACTTTTACAATCAAAGAGATGATGTAACTTCTGTCCCCCTCATCATCATCTTAAAGGTCATTAACCCCTCTCTAGTTTATCTTTTCACACTTATCTTTAGTTTTTTTACTCATATATTGTGTGTCCACCTACCACTTTCAGATAAGACATACTTTATGAAGTTTAACCAGCGACGTTTTGCTTTTGAGTTAAATGAGTTACTAAGAATTTTACAGAACCCTTCATTACTAGCTATTGGGTCTTGGGTGTCACTTATTGTAAAAAGTGAGATTTTCATGTCTTTTTTTTATTATAAAGCAGCACCAAGTGCTGTATAAATACTGTGAAAGTCTCGAAACGCTACACAAATTGTGCCTTTAAACGAGCTATTAGGTTTATACCCGGTTGCAGTGTGTGTGAATGACATCAGCTGACAGGAAGTAAACATGGACCCAAACTGCCTAGCAGTTCCGCTGAAGACAGATGCTGAATTCAGGTGTATTCAAACAGACAGCATGATAAAAACAAAGAGTTTTATGAACATTAAAGCATGTCAACATGTTCTAGTAGAAACCCAAAATACGAGAATGAACCTGGAAATGAGCACAATATGTGTCCTTTAAGCCGTCTAAAAAGACAAAGCTAGAGTTAGAGGAGAAATGAATATCACTTTAAACGTTTAAACGAATAGAATTACCGGCTCTAAGATGCGGTGAAAGCGCCCCATCCTCTGGACCAGTGGTCCCCAACCTTTTTTGCGTCACGGACCGGTTTCATGTAAGACAATATTTTCACGGACCGGCCTTCAAGGTGTGGCGGATAAACACAACAAAATAAAATGATACGACCGGCATGAAAACAAATATAAAATGTATAAAGAATACAACTCACAATAACGCTGAATCAGTGGGAGCCCTGAGCTTGTTTCTCTGCAACGAGACGGTCCCATCTGGGGGTAATGGGAGACAATGACACCCAAAGTCTGTTCCTTATGTCCAGTCTACTTCGTCATTTTGTTTTGATTGCTGTCATTGTAGAAAATCCCGCTTCACAAAGATAGGATGTGTGAAATGGAAGCAGGGTTTTCAGTGCTTTTGTGGCGATCTCAGGATATTCAGCCTTGATTTTAATCCAAAACACTAGCAGAGTTGTCATCTCAAACATACTTTTAAGGCCACCGTCATTTACAATCTCCAGCAGCTGATCTTCCTCTGTCGCCACATATTATGCAGAGCGGGCTTGGCGCGTCAGAAATACTCCTGATATTTAATTAGACTCCTGATATTGTCTGTTAAATGAAGCTGTCTTTTTCTTGGAAGTTGTAGGCTCTTCTTCTGTCTCCTTAGTGGGCCTTTCCCCCTTTGCAAAGAAGCTCTCCAAAAGTTATTTACTAATTTTCGATAGTTTGCGGGCTTCATTTTTGAGGTAACGTATCACGTGACCGAGCCACAGGCGGATGAAATTGGGAGAGAATCTGGTAATTTTTCAAAATAAAACTTCGTTCAGACTCTGATAATCAATAAGCCGGAAATAATATATTTATTCTTTCTGTGCGACCCGGTACCAAATGATCCACGGCCCGGTACCGGTCCGCGGCCCGGTGGTTGGGGACCACTGCTCTGGACCACCCAGGCCTCCTGCTGTGGCACAAACAGCACCACGGTGTTCATGGGTAAGCGGGAGGCCCATCGTTGCTGGACTGGAGTCGGCCACAGTCTGGGCACCGTCCGCTGGGAGTTCTGCAGAGACAGGAGACACATAGTGACGTACAAATCAGTTAATCTGTCCCAATTATACCCACATTTACCTCTAAGATCTCCTACTACTGTTTCTCATGTATGTTAATATTGTAAAATAGGTCTTTTACTATTTGGTGGTGGTTGCAAGAGGTTGAAAGTTATTATGTGTGACAAGATTATTATTATTTTTCCTTGTTGCGGTTGTGGATAATTGCAGAAAATGTTTTTAAATTATATTCAAGTTTCTGGGTTATGTTTAGTGTCCAAGTGCTTGTTAAGGCTTCCGGTTAATGACGTCATCCCGTAAATGCGTGGCCTCTAAGTGACGCAGATGAAATGTAAGGTTAGTTATTTTATCGATTACAAGGTCTAAACTAGTAGTAGTGCAGTAACGTTACAGATATATATATAGATATTTAAAGGGTTTAGATAGAAATTGCAGTGTTTATTGATACAAATGCACATATAGAAAGCTTAAATATCAGGTGCTAGCGGTTGAAATAACAAGCTAACGTAAAGTGACTGTTCCAGCTAAAGCATAGGGCTAAAGTTAGCATGCAGCTAGTTAGCATGCAGCTAGTTAGCATGCAGCTAGTTAGCCAACCTTTCAACCAGCACAAAAAGACTGTTAGTGCCAAATAAACAGTGTCTTTACCTTAAAAACCGCACCGCCAACCTGACACAATGTCCGTAACATGCTTTCAATAAAAGCAGTTAAATCATATACACGGTTACATAAAGGTTAAGGTGTTAAATCCAGACTGTCCCCATTGCTGTCAACAGCGTTAGCTTTGAATGTTACAGCGCAACATCGCCCCCTATTGTCTCAGGACTGCACTGCAGCTGATTATGTGATTATGATAATAAAACAATAGTGTGATAATGATAGTAAAACAATAGTGTGATTATGATAGTAAAACAATAGTGTGATTATGATAGTAAAATAATAGTGTGATTATGATAGTAAAACAATAGTGTGATTATGATAATAAAACAATAGTGTGATTATGATAGTAAAACAATAGTGTGATTATGATAGTAAAACAATATTGTGATTATGATAATAAAATAGTGTGATTATGATAATAAAACAATAGTGTGATTATGATAATAAAACAATAGTGTGATTATGATAATAAAACAATAGTGTGATTATGATATTAAAACAATAGTGTGATTATGATAATAAAACAATAGTGTGGTTATGATAATAAAACAGCGTGATTATGATAATAAAACAATAGTGTGATTATGTTAAAACAATAGTGTGATTATGTTAATAAAACAATAGTGTGTAACCTTTGCCTCTTATAGTATTAAGGACAGGCTATAAGATTTATTTTTCTTGTTATGTCCAACAACATAATGCAAAATAGTACAACGTGCAACATGGTATTATAATAACAATATAATAATAATACTATTCTATTTCATTGTATGTACTGTGCAATTTTATGCTTCATATTTTTATTGTTTACTCTGTTATTTTGATTGCTTAAGTACATTTTTTGCTGCTGTAGTGAACAAATGTCCCCTTGCGGGATGAATAAAGTATCTATTTATTATGAATTGGTAGATTTAGATGTAACTGTTACACTCAAGACACTTCTTTTTTACATGTCTTTACAGATGTATTTTTTATTTTCTCTCTCTCTCTATATATATATATATATATATATATATATATATTACTATAACTTTTTGTTAGGTGTCAAAATAGGACAACAATCTGCATTTCGTTGTGCAACCCTGTTGTACAGTGAAAATACATACATTTAAAGCACTGCTGTCTTAATACACGTTACAAAGAGATATATAGATCTATAATTTATATTTTTCCATTTCAAATGAAATGTAATAACCATTTTCTCAAACATTATGATTTGCAGACTTTGTTCACAGACCACAGCTTTACACTTACATCTATGGATGAATAACACACAAAAGTATAGTTCTGTATTTGACTTTTATTATTGCAATGTCAGTTTTTGCATGACAGTAATATACACGTTAAACAGAACTACAGCATGGCAGAGATTAAAAAATTGTAGGCTTTTACTTTTTCACCTGCTACAGGAAATAAATCAGGTCAGAGTCAAAAACAGCACAGAGAAGCAGCCTGTAAACGTTTGGTTAGATCATACCAGACTCAACATCTTTTAGTGGAGATTATTCCCAGTTTAAGAAACACAACGGTAATGAGGAAGTAGAGGAACTTTGCAATAAAAGGGAAATCTTGCCGACGTTTTTAAGTCCTATATGATACAAAAAATAATAGAAAATTCTTGTCACTTTATAATATCGCATTCATCTTATGTGTAATGATGTTTTTCAGCAGCGTGTGACAGAATCAGAAAGTCCGCAGCTGAAGCCACTGTCTAGTGCATTGAGGACCACACAGTGAGTAATCAGACCACTCTCTCTCACACACACACACGTATATATATGCAGGTAAAACAGACATAATGTTTCATTAAAACTGAAAAGTGACCAAACACAGATCATTTAGTCTACAGGATCCTGTCGTGCTGAGAGTGAGGCTGCAGTATTTTCAGTGTGATGATGAGTTTGATAGCTTTTCTAAACCAGGGGTAGAACAGAGCATAAATCAGAGGGTTCACACAGGAGTTCATTATCATGATCCAAGACAACACTGCAAAGTATGACGCGCTATTGGAGGTTTCCTTGCCTGCTAGAGAGGGATAGTAAAACGGGCTGAAGCACATTAGAAACACAGCTATCACAATCCCAAGAGTCCTGGCTGCCTTCCTCTCTGATCTTTTAGCGGTTAGAGCTAACGTAACAGTTGTAGCAGCAGTCTGCAACCGAATGACACGCTGCTGAGAAATGGCAACAATAAACACCCTCATATAGAGAACAACCATGACAGTACAGGGCCCAATAAAAGTGATAAAAAGGTCAACAGTTCCTGACATGTGGCTGATGACCACCACACACTCCCCATGGCAGGACTTGAACCTGTCCGGCTGCCTTAAGTGTCCCATCATAAGCCAGCCATTGAAGAGAAGAGAACAAGCCCAACATGAACAGATACATGTTTTAACTCTGTTCAGGGTGATCTTTGTGGCATAGAGCAGTGGGTTACAGATAGCAACATAACGGTCTACAGATATGAGCACCATGGTGCCCACAGAGGCAGAGACCAGACAGAAAGAAACATAAGGAGTCAGAGCACACATCACCTCTCCCAGCAGCCAGCATGTCTCCACGTAGCGCAGGCCCTCGATGGGCATCACCAGCAGCCCCACCATCAGGTCGGACACGGCCAGAGACAGGAGCAGGGTGTTGGTCGGGGTGTGGAGCTGCCTGAAGTGGGAGATGGAGATGACGACGAGCAGGTTGAGAGTCACGGTGAGCAGAGAGACGGAGGCCACCAGGGTGTAGAGCAGAGCAGCCTCGGAGCGGGGTTTAGGCAGCCGCCTGCAGGAGAAGTTGAGGTTGGGAAAGCATAGCAGAGAGTCCTCGGTGCTGTCCATCAGGGAGGAGGGAAGCAGGGATGATGAATTATACTCTCTACTAGACAGCTGATGTATCCTCCTAATCTCCCTCCCACTTTTACAATCAAAGAAATTATGTAACTTCTGTCCCCCTCATCATCATCTTAAAGGTCATTAACCCCTCTCTAGTTTATCTTTTCACACTTATCTTTAGTTTTTTTACTCATATATTGTGTGTCCACCTACCACTTTCAGATAAGATATAAGGTCCCATATTATAAAAAGTGAGATTTTCATGTCTTTTTTTGTTTTTTATTATTATAAAGCAGCACCAAGTGCTGTATAAATACTGTGAAAGTCTCGAAACGCTACACAAATTATGCCTTTAACTTGTTACCACTCCTGTAGAATTCGTCTAAAACGCCTATCCAAGGCATACCCAAAGTAAATTGAAAGCTGTTCTTGAACCATTTGGAGTACATGCATGGTTTTGGTCTCTTTTGAAAGGTAGCACTCTGAAGGTTCTTATTTCCGCCTGAATATTTATTTGCAAACAGATGCCTGCAGATGACTATAGCTGTGACTTATTAGCTGGAAAACACAATGGGACCATAGCACGAAGCCTTACCTAGTCCAGGTTCAGATTTGATAACAATACCACAAAAAATGAATATTTTACACATGTTTTCCTAAGGGTATGTCTAGGCGCTTTCCAAAAAAGGACATTTGGGGACCCACGGTAACCATGGTCACATACCTAGGCTGTGTAGAAATGTGTATTCCTAATTCAAACTAAAGCTTATTTATGTCGATATATAGTTATCTATAAGTTACTTCGCCATCATTTACTTTCACAAATTCTTCAAAACTCTCAAAAACCACACTTTGCAGTTAACGCACGGACACAAGGACCTGACTCGCGGTTTCAACAGTCACTTCCACGTTCTGCCTCTAAATCCACGCCCTGAATCTGCATATCATTGTTTTCGTAATTTCATTGGCTATACGAAGCGTCAGTCATCAAAACGATCGGTTGCAATTGGCTCGAGCTTTACACGAAAGAAGAGGGGCGGGCACTGTCCTTCAACGCGGACTCTCGTTGGCTATTGTAGGCTCTGGAGAGGACATAGAAGCTCCTAATAGGTCAAATGAGCTGTCATTCAAAACGTCACAATGCAGCCATCATTTTGAGATACAGAGACCGGCAAAATGTACATGAGAACTGAAGTTACGTTGGAAAATACATAGAGAGTTAGGCATATCTGCCGGCTAATTTGAAATGATGCAACAGCAGTCCGTGGGTATTTATGGACGTAATAATGTGTTTTGGACAAAATATTTTACTGGATTGGATCGTCTGGACCTTTGGCAATGTAACAAGACCCTTTTTGATGGAATATTATCGATGGATGAAATACTATTTATCAAGCAAAAATGGTGAGTTGCCTCGATTTTCTAATCGTTTATTTGTGGGTTGGTGGTCTGACAGAGGCGTTGAGTGTACCTGCTGTTGTGATTGTATTGTAATGTTCCACTTACGAGTCGGAGACAGACCACTCTCCTTCCCTTAGGAGGCAGCTGCACCCTGTAGACGACCTCGCCCACCCTCTCCAATACTCTGCAGGGGCCGGCCCATTGACTGTCGAGCTTCTTTCGCTGGGGGTTGTAGACCCAAACCAGGTCTCCAGCCTCAAAGTGCTTTCCTTTTTCCCTCACGTCGTAGTTGCGTTTTTGTCTCACGCCAGCACTCAGCTGCTGTTTCCGGGCAAAAACGTGGGCTGACTCGAGGCGGTCCTGCAGCCTCCGGGCATACTCAGGACCTGGGGAAGTGTCTGGGGACTCAGGTGGCCGTCCAAAGGCCATTTCTGCGGGGGTGCGGAGCTCTCTCCCGAGCACGAGGAGGGCGGGTGTACCGCAGAGCAACACGCCATGAGCACCAAAGGCCTGTCCCAGTCACGCTGGTGCTGCGAAGTGAGGATGGCAAGCTGCTGGCCCATGGTGCGATGGAATCTTTCCACCAAACAGGGGGGAGGTGCG
Source organism: Leptoclinus maculatus (assembly GCA_032191485.1). Taxonomy (NCBI): domain Eukaryota; kingdom Metazoa; phylum Chordata; class Actinopteri; order Perciformes; family Stichaeidae; genus Leptoclinus; species Leptoclinus maculatus. Next base: position 4,931,980 of record JAVDOI010000021.1, on the reverse strand, counting down.
AGTCTTGTGCATGCCCAATCTTTCACACATGGACGCAAACACCCGAGACTCGAAGTTCCTCCCTTGGTTGCTGTGTATGGTCTCCGGTACTCCGAAACGGCTGAACATGCCTCCCACCAGGGCCTCCACGACTGTCTCTGCCTCCTGGTCTGGGAGGGCGTACGCCTCTGGCCATTTTGTGAAATAGTCTATGGCGGTGAGGATGTAGCGGTTTCCTCCGTCTGAGCGAGGCAGCGGACCCACCACTTCCACGGCCACCCTTTCCACCGGTGCCCCCACTGGAAACTGCTGCAGTGGAGCGTGGGAGCGACCTGGGGGACCCTTTCTTGCCATACAGGGGTCACAGCGGCAGCAAAAGTCCTCCACGTCCCTCCTGCACTGTCCCCAGTAGAAGCCTTGACAGAGGCGACGGAGTGTTTTAGAAACACCGAAATGTCCAGACCCTGCAGCTCCATGCATGGCTTCCAGCACCGCCTCCCGCAGGTCCTTGGGGACCACCATCTGCCACCTTTCCTCCCCTGTTGCTGGCTCCTTCCACGCCTGCTGCAGCACGCCCTGACTCAGGTGCAGAGATCCAAACTGAGACCAAAGCCCTTTGGTTGCTTTGGAGGACACTGCCACCTCTTCCCACAGTGGCCGCTGCTGTGCCTCCACCCACTGCAATACAGGCTGTAAGTCCGCGTCCTGCACCTGGTGTTGTCTCCACTCTGCCCAGTCCACTGTCTGCAGCTCCCGGCATATGAACTCCTCCACCCGTCGAACTGCAGCACAGCCTCCCTCCTCCTCACACAGTTTTTTCTCGCGGGTCTCCCTCCGTTCGCAGTAGCGGCACCCGTCTGCGGCACATGGGCGGCGTGAGAGTGCGTCTGCATTAGTGTGGCGTGCCCCTGCCCGGTGCTCCACTTTGAAGTCGAAAGCCTGGAGCTCCTCCAACCACCTGGCCACCTGCCCCTCCAGCTCCTTGAATGTCATGAGCCACTGCAGAGCAGAGTGGTCCGTCCTCGCAGTGAATGGCAGGCCACACAGATAGTACTTGAAGTGCCTGATTGAGAGCACCACTGCCAAGAGCTCCCTGTGGGTGACGCAGTAGCGCCGCTCAGCTTTGTTGAACGCCCGGCTGAAGTACGCCACCACTTGCTCCCCCACGGGTCCTGCCTGGGAGAGCACTCCTCCGACGCCCGCCCCGCTATCGTCCGTGTCCAGCGTGAAGGGTAAGCTGGGGTCGGCTGGGGCAAGCACCGGAACCTCACTCAGGGCGCACCGAAGGCTGCTGAACGCCGTCTGGCATTGCTCCGTCCACGAAAAGTCTCTGTCCTTCTGCAGCAGCTGAAACAGGGGCGCAGCAGTGCAAGCAAACCCTCGTACAAACCTCCTGTAGTACGAGGCCAGGCCCAAAAAACTCTTCAACTGTTTTTGGTTGGTGGGAATGGGCCAGTCGGCGACTGCCTGCACCTTTTCTTGCATGGTGCCGATGCCTTCACCCCTTACCCGGGACCCCTTCCAACACCTTATCCATCAACCTCGCGAAGGTGGCAGGGGCATTACAAAGTCCAAAACTAAGGACCTTGAACTGCCACAGTCCCCGTCCGGTGCAGAAAGCTGTTTTGGGGCGGGCCTCCGGGGCGAGTGGCACCTGGTAATACCCACTGCGGAGGTCCAAGGAGGAGAACCAAGAGGACCCCGAGACCAGGTCCAGAGACTCGTTAATGCGGGGCAGTGGGTAGGAATCCTTCTTGGTTACTCCATTTACAGGCCTGTAGTCAGAGCAGAGTCGCCAGCCGCGTATCTTTTTTGGAACCATGACAACTGCAGCTGCCCAGGGGCTGTCTGAATGCTCGATGATCCCCGCCTGCAGCATGCTCGCGACCGCTTCATCACAAGCCTGCTGGCGAGCCGGCGTGGGCGGCACTTGATAGGTCGCGCGTCCCCTGTGTCAATCTCGTGCTGTACTAGATGAGTTTGCCCTACCTCGTCCTCACTCCTGGCGAAACTGCCTTGAAACTCTAGCAGAAGCTGCCACAGCTGTTCCTGCTGCTGAGGATGTAGGCCGCCACAGTTCTTGCTCCACACCTCCCTTACCGCAACCAGAGTCCCCTCCTCCTCCTGGTACAACCCAGGCGGGGTTGGGGTTGCGTAGGCCATGGTGGAGTCAGATGGGGAAGAGGCACCCCTTGTGGGTTCCTCGGGGAGGCAGGCGATGGGTGGAAGGTTTCCAGATACAGTCTCTACCGTACTTGTGGATGGTGTGAGAGGTCTGGGAGGAGGCACAGTAGGGGTGTGGATGGTGGTAATCGTGATAGCAGGCCCCCCATGGAACCTCACTGTGTCTCGTTGCAGGTCCAGCTGGCAGCCTGTGGCCTTCAAAAAGTCAAAACCCAGAATACATGGATCCTGCACTGAAGCTATCTACATCTGGTACCGTACAGCCCCCCCCCCCCCCCCCCCCCCACAGATATAGCCAACAGACATATGCCTTTCATGGGTGCCAGCTCTCCGGTGACCGTGCGCAATCGCACAGCGGTGGGGTCGAACAGAGTCCCGTCCGGGACCATATCCGGCCTCACTAACGTTATTGTTGACCCTGTGTCCACTAGTGCAAAGCAGGGCACTCCTTCCACAGTGACAGGGACGAAACAAGAATCGCCCTTACCGGTACGTCCCACTGCAACGACAGGCTCCAAGCATGCGCTGTCATCTGCTTCTGGGGGAAGTGGAGCCTGGCTCCCCCGGCTGTGATGTTTGGTTCCTCCATCTGATGTTGAGGCTTGTGAAGACAGGGTTGGAGTTAGGGCCGGGGTCCGCATATCCTCCTCTATGCGGGCCCTGAGCCGTTTCCCTGAGACTTGCTTGACTTGGGGCACTCCCTGGCAAAGTGCCCTGGTTGACCACACCCCCAGCAGACCCTGGGCCCGGGGCGTGATCGGTGTGTTTGCTGTAATGACACAGCCCTAATCAATTCAGTCACTTCAGTCAACCATGCCGGTCTTTCTTCTTCTGAGGAGCTCTGCATTGCAGCCCTCACGGCAGGTGGCCCTCACGACAGGTGGCCCCTCCCTTTCACAGTTTCCAGCCACTACACCCCACACATTCTGTCTCTCCACAGCCATCTCCAGGGCCGCCTGCAAAGACTGTGGGTGTTGCAGCTGTACCTGGACACGCAGTTCAGTGGGGAAGATTGCTCTGATGAACTGGTCCCGTGCCAGCTCGCTCTGTACTTTTGGGGGCATGTGTACATAAGCCTGTCGCGACAGGCTTTCAATGTCCTTGACTAACGTGTACAGTGCGTCCCGTGATTGGCCAGAGAGAGGGAAGTGACAGCCGTACCCCTCTCCTACCAGCTGTTACTGTATAGGGTCGCTACAGTATCTTGAAATGGTTTGCATAAATCGAATTACAAGAATCTTAGCTTTCCAAAGAGATGTCGCATTAGTATCTACCTTTTACATGGAAGTTGTGTACATGACACAGATGTACACTAAACACTAGCGGCCACGGGCGGGCCGTCGGAGTGGTAACTTAAACGAGCTATTAGGTTTATACCCGGTTGCAGTGTGTGTGTGAATGACATCGCTGACATCTTTCCCTGGCTTCCTTATGGGGACAATAATGGCCTCCTTCCACCTTGCTGGTATGCTACCTTCCTCCCACACTTTATTATACAATGTTAGTAACTTATTCAGCCCATCTCCACTTAATTGCTTTACCATAATATAACATATTTCATCATTTCCTGGGGCAGTCATTCCAGCTTTAGCAACTGCTCTTTTTAACTCCCCCATTGTAAATGGCACACTCATTTCATCTTCAGTATTCTCCTTCTTCCTCACGGCCTCCCTATTTTTCAAATCGTTTCCTCTCTAGTTCGTTTTCCTTCGTCAGACACATTGTTATTGCTGTGTATCTTTACAAAAGTATGAACCAATGTCTCAGCTTTCTCTTTATCAGTCACCGCTACTTCTTCTCCAGTTGTCAGCACAGGATAACTCCACTCTCTTCTGTCCCCTCCCATCTTTCTAATCATCCCCCACACTTCTCCTACTGGGGTTGTATTTCCAACTGTGTCACAAAACTTCCTCCAATATGTCCTTTTTGCCTGCCTTATTGCCTTTCTCACTAATGCCTGAGCCTTTTTGAACTGTATCAGATACTGAAAGTTATGAGTTATTTTCATTAACTTAAATGATTTATTTTTCTTGTTATGTCTCCAACAACATGATGCAAAATAGTACAACATGCAACATGGTATTATAATAACAATATATTAATAACAATATAATAATAACACAATAATAATACTATTCTATTTCATTGTATGTACTGTGCATTTTTTATATTTAATATTTTTTACTCTGTTATTTTTATTGTATATATTGTGCATTTTTATGCTTCATATTTGTATTGTTTACTCTGTTATTTTGATTGCTTAAGTATATTTTTTGCTGCTGTAGTGAACAAATGTCCCCTTGCAGGATGAATAAAGTATCTATTCATTATGAATTGGTAGATTTAGATGTAACTGTTACACTCAAGGCACTTCTTTTTTACATGTCTTTACAGATGTATTTTTTATTTTCTCTCTCTCTCTATATATATATATATATATATATATATACATTACTATAACTTTTTGTTAGGTGTCAAAATAGGACAACAATCTGCATTTCGTTGTGCAACCCTGTTGTACAATGAAAATAAAATAACCTGTAATCTTGCAACGAGAATACATTTAAAGCACTGCTGTCTTAATACACGTTACAAAGAGATATATAGATCTATCATTTATATTTTGCCCTTTCAAATGAAATGTAATAAACATTTTCTCAAACATTATGATTTGCAGACTTTGTTCACAGACCACAGCTTTACACTTACATCTATGGATGAATAACACACAAAAGTATAGTTCTGTATTTGACTTTTATTATTGCAATGTCAGTTTTTGCATGACAGTAATATACACATTAAACAGAACTACAGCATGGCAGAGATTTAAAAATGTAGGCTTTTACTTTTTCACCTGCTACAGGAAATAAATCAGGTCAGAGTCAAACAGCACAGAGAAGCAGCCTGTAAACGTTTTGCCGACGTTTTTAAGTCCTATATGATACAAAAAATGATAGAAAATTCTTGTCACTTTATAATATTGCATTCGTCTTATGTGTAATGATGTTTTTCAGCAGCGTGTGACAGAATAAGAAAGACCGCAGCTGAAGCCACTGTCTAGTGCATTGAGGACCACACAGTGAGTAATCAGACAACCACACACACACACTCACACACACACACATACATACATATGTATATATACAGACATAATGTTTCATTAAAACTGAAAAGTGACCAAACACAGATCATTTAGTCTACAGGATCCTGTCGTGCTGAGAGTGAGGCTGCAGTATTTTCAGTGTGATGATGAGTTTGATAGATTTTCTAAACCAGGGGTAGAACAGAGCATAAATCAGAGGGTTCAAACAGGAGTTCATACAGGTGATCCAAGCCAACGCTTCAAAGTATGACGCGCTAGTGGAGAAGTCCTTGCCTGCTAGAGCGGGATAGTAATATGGGCAGAAGCACATTAGAAACACAACTATCACAATCCCAAGAGTCATGGCTGTCTTCCTCTCTGATCTTTTAGCGGTTGAAGCTAACGTAACAGTTGTAGCAGCAGTCTGCAACCGAATGACACGCTGCTGAGAAATGGCAACAATAAACACCCTCATATAGAGAACAACCATGACAGTACAGGGCCCAATAAAAGTGATAAAAAGGTTAGCAGTTCCTGAGATGTGGCTGACGACAAACACACACTCCCCATGGCAGGACTTGAACCTGTCCGGCTGCCTTAAGTGTTCCATCAAAAGACAGCCGTTGAAGAGAAAAGAACAAGCCCAACATGAACAGATACATGTTTTAACTCTGTTCAGGGTGATCTTTGTGGCATAGAGCAGTGGGTCACAGATAGCAACATAACGGTCTGCAGATATGAACACCATGGTGCCCACAGAGGCAGAGACCAGAGAGAAAGCAACATAAGGAGTCAGAGCACACATCACCTCTCCCAGCAGCCAGCATTTCTCCACGAAGCTCAGGACCTGGATGGGCATCACCAGCAGCCCCACCATCATGTCGCACGTGGCCAGAGACACGAGCAGGAAGTTAGTCGGGGTGTGGAGCTCCCGGAAGTGGGAGATGGAGATGATGACGAGCAGGTTGAGAGTCACGGTGAGCAGAGAGACGGGGGCCAGCAGGGTGTAGATCAGAACAGCCTCGGAGCGGGGTTTAGGCAGCCGCCTGCAGGAGGAGTTGAGGTTGGGAAAGCATAGCCGAGAGCCCTCGGTGCTGTCCATCAGGGAGGAGGGAAGCAGGGATGAGAAGTTATACTCTCTACTAGACAGCTGATGTATCCTCCTAATCTCCCTCCCACTTTTACAATCAAAGAGATGATGTAACTTCTGTCCCCCTCATCATCATCTTAAAGGTCATTAACCCCTCTCTAGTTTATCTTTTCACACTTATCTTTAGTTTTTTTACTCATATATTGTGTGTCCACCTACCACTTTCAGATAAGACATAAGGTCCCATATTATAAAAAGTGAGATTTTTATGTCTTTTTTTGTTTTTTATTATTATAAAGCAGCACCAAGTGCTGTATAAATACTGTGAAAGTCTCGAAACGCTACACAAATTATGCCTTTAACTTGTTACCACTCCTGTAAAATTCGCCTAAAACGCCTATCCAAGGCATACCCAAAGTAAATTGAAAGCTGTTCTTGAACCATTTGGAGTACATGCATGGTTTTTGTCTCTTTTGAAAGGTAACACTCGGGACCATAGACATGGGCGGCGTGAGAGTGCGTCTGCATTAGTGTGGCGTGCCCCTGCCCGGTGCTCCACGTTGAAGTCGAAAGCCTGGAGCTCCTCCAACCACCTGGCCACCTGCCCCTCCGGCTCCTTGAATGTCATGAGCCACTGCAGAGCAGAGTGGTCCGTCCTCGCAGTGAATGGCAGGCCACACAGATAGTACTTGAAGTGCCTGATTGACAGTACCACTGCCAAGAGCTCCCTGTGGGTGACGCAGTAGTGCCGCTCAGCTTTGTTGAACGCCCGGCTGAAGTACGCCACCACTTGCTCCCCCACGGGTCCCGCCTGGGAGAGCACTCCTCCGACGCCCACCCCGCTATCGTCCGTGTCCAGCGTGAAGGGTAAGCTGGGGTCGGCTGGGGCAAGCACAGGAACCTCACTCAGGGCGCACCGAAGGCTGCTGAACGCCGTCTGGCATTGCTCCGTCCACGAAAAGTCTCTGTCCTTCTGCACCAGCTGAAACAGGGGCGCAGCAGTGCAAGCAAACCCTCGTACAAACCTCCTGTAGTACGAGGCCAGGCCCAAAAAACTCTTCAACTGTTTTTGGTTGGTGGGAATGGGCCAGTCGGCGACTGCCTGCACCTTTTCTTGCATGGTGCCGATGCCTTCACCCCCTACCCGGGACCCCTTCCAACACCTTATCCATCAACCTCGCGAAGGTGGCAGGGGCATTACAAAGTCCAAAACTAAGGACCTTGAACTGCCACAGTCCCCGTCCGGTGCAGAAAGCTGTTTTGGGGCGGGCCTCCGGGGCGAGTGGCACCTGGTAATACCCACTGCGGAGGTCCAAGGAGGAGAACCAAGAGGACCCCGAGACCAGGTCCAGAGACTCGTCAATGCGGGGCAGCGGGTAGGTATCCTTCTTGGTTACTCCATTTACAGGCCTGTAGTCAGAGCAGAGTCGCCAGCCGCGTATCTTTTTTGGAACCATGACAACTGCAGCTGCCCAGGGGCTGTCTGAAGGCTCGATGATCCCCGCCCGCAGCATGCTCGCGACCGCTTCATCACAAGCCTGCTGGCGAGCCGGCGTGGGCGGCACTTGATAGGTCGCGCGTCCCCTGTGTCAATCTCGTGCTGTACTAGATGAGTTTGCCCTACCTCGTCCTCACTCCTGGCGAAACTGCCTTGAAACTCTAGCAGAAGCTGCCACAGCTGTTCCTGCTGCTGAGGATGTAGGCCGCCACGGTTCTTGCTCCACACCTCCCTTACCGCAACCAGAGTCCCCTCCTCCTCCTGGTACAACCCAGGCGGGGTTGGGGTTGCGTAGGCCATGGTGGAGTCAGATGGGGAAGAGGCACCCCTTGTGGGTTCCTCGGGGAGGCAGGCGATGGGTGGAAGGTTTCCAGATACAGTCTCTACCGTACTTGTGGATGGTGTGAGAGGTCTGGGAGGAGGCACAGTAGGGGTGTGGATGGTGGTAATCGTGATAGCAGGCCCCCCATGGAACCTCACTGTGTCTCGTTGCAGGTCCAGCTGGCAGCCTGTGGCCTTCAAAAAGTCCAAACCCAGAATACATGGATCCTGCACTGAAGCTATCTACATCCGGTACCGTACAGTCCCCCCCCCCCCACAGATATAGCCAACAGACATATGCCTTTCATGGGTGCCAGCTCTCCGGTGACCGTGCGCAATCGCACAGCGGTGGGGTCGAACAGAGTCCCGTCCGGGACCATATCCGGCCTCACTAACGTTATTGTTGACCCTGTGTCCACTAGTTAGGGCAATTGGTCTATAATTTGATGGGTTACTTGCATCTTTCCCTGGCTTCCTTATGGGGACAATAATGGCCTCCTTCCACCTTGCTGGTATGCTACCTTCCTCCCACACTTTATTATACAATGTTAGTAACTTATTCAGCCCATCTCCACTTAATTGCTTTACCATAATATAACATATTTCATCATTTCCTGGGGCAGTCATTCCAGCTTTAGCAACTGCTCTTTTTAACTCCCCCATTGTAAATGGCACACTCATTTCATCTTCAGTATTCTCCTTCTTCCTCACGGCCTCCCTATTTTTCAAATCGTTTCCTCTCTAGTTCGTTTTCCTTCGTCAGACACATTGTTATTGCTGTGTATCTTTACAAAAGTATGAACCAATGTCTCAGCTTTCTCTTTATCAGTCACCGCTACTTCTTCTCCAGTTGTCAGCACAGGATAACTCCACTCTCTTCTGTCCCCTCCCATCTTTCTAATCATCCCCCACACTTCTCCTACTGGGGTTGTATTTCCAACTGTGTCACAAAACTTCCTCCAATATGTCCTTTTTGCCTGCCTTATTGCCTTTCTCACTAATGCCTGAGCCTTTTTGAACTGTATCAGATACTGAAAGTTATGAGTTATTTTCATTAACTTAAATGATTTATTTTTCTTGTTATGTCTCCAACAACATGATGCAAAATAGTACAACATGCAACATGGTATTATAATAACAATATAATAATAACAATATAATAATAACAATATAATAATACTATTCTATTTCATTGTATGTACTGTGCATTTTTTATATTTAATATTTTTTACTCTGTTATTTTTATTGTATATATTATGCATTTTTATGCTTCATATTTTTATTGTTTACTCTGTTATTTTGATTGCTTAAGTATATTTTTTGCTGCTGTAGTGAACAAATGTCCCCTTGCAGGATGAATAAAGTATCTATTCATTATGAATTGGTAGATTTAGATGTAACTGTTACACTCAAGGCACTTCTTTTTTACATGTCTTTACAGATGTATTTTTTATTTTCTCTCTCTCTATATATATATATATATATATATATATATATATATATATATATATATATATATATTACTATAACTTTTTGTTAGGTGTCAAAATAGGACAACAATCTGCATTTCGTTGTGCAACCCTGTTGTACAATGAAAATAAAATAACCTGTAATCTTGCAACGAGAATACATTTAAAGCACTGCTGTCTTAATACACGTTACAAAGAGATATATAGATCTATCATTTATATTTTACCCTTTCAAATGAAATGTAATAAACATTTTCTCAAACATTATGATTTGCAGACTTTGTTCACAGACCACAGCTTTACACTTTACATCTATGGATGAATAACACACAAAAGTATAGTTCTGTATTTGACTTTTATTATTGCAATGGCAGTAATATACACAAAAACAGCACAGAGAAGCAGCGTGTAAACGTTTGGTTAGATCATACCAGACTCAACATCTTTTAGTGGAGATTATTCCCAGTTTAAAAAACACAACGGTAATGAGGAAGTAGAGGAACTTTGCAATAAAAGGGAAATCTTACCAACATTTTTAAGTCCTATATGATACAAAAAATGATAGAAAATTCTTGTCACTTTATAATATTGCATTCGTCTTATGTGTAATGATGTTTTTCAGCAGCGTGTGACAGAATAAGAAAGACCGCAGCTGAAGCCACTGTCTAGTGCATTGAGGACCACACAGTGAGTAATCAGACAACCACACACACACTCACACACACATACATACATATGTATATATATACACAGGTGATACAGACATAATGTTTCATTGAAACTTAAAAGTGACCAAACACAGATCATTTAGTCTACAGGATCCTGTCGTGCTGAGAGTGAGGCTGCAGTATTTTCAGTGTGATGATGAGTTTGATAGATTTTCTAAACCAGGGGTAGAACAGAGCATAAATCAGAGGGTTCAAACAGGAGTTCATACAGGTGATCCAAGACAACACTTCAAAGTATGACAAGCTAGTGGAGGTGTCCATGCCTGCTAGAGAGGGATAGTAAAACGGGCAGAAGCACATTAGAAACACAGCTATCACAATCCCAAGAGTCCTGGCTGCCTTCCTCTCTGATCTTTTAGCGGTTGGAGCTAACGTAACAGTTGTAGCAGCAGTCTGCAACCGAATGACACGCTGCTGAGAAATGGCAACAATAAACACCCTCATATAGAGAACAACCATGACAGTACAGGGCCCAATAAAAGTGATAAAAAGGTTAACAGTTCCTGAGATGTGGCTGACGACAAACACACACTCCCCATGGCAGGACTTGAACCTGTCCGGCTGCCTTAAGTGTCCCATCATAAGCCAGCCATTGAAGAGAAGAGAACAAGCCCAACATGAACAGATACATGTTTTAACTCTGTTCAGGGTGATCTTTGTGGCATAGAGCAGTGGGTCGCAGATAGCAACATAACGGTCTACGGATATGAGCACCATGGTGCCCACAGAGGCAGAGACCAGACAGAAAGAAACATAAGGAGTCAGAGCACACATCACCTCTCCCAGCAGCCAGCATTTCTCCACGAAGTGCAGGACCTGGATGGGCATCACCAGCAGCCCCACCATCAGGTCGGACACGGCCAGAGACATGAGCAGGAAGTTAGTCGGGGTGTGGAGCTCCTGGAAGTGGGAGATGGAGATGATGACGAGCAGGTTGAGAGTCACGGTGAGCAGAGAGATGATGGCCAGCAGGGTGTAGAGCAGAACAGCCTCGGAGCGGGGTTTAGGCGGCCGCCTGCAGGAGGAGTTGAGGTTGGGAAAGCAGAGCAGAGAGTCCTCGGTGCTGTCCATCAGGGAGGAGGGAAGCAGGGATGAGAAATTATACTCTCTACTAGACAGCTGATGTATCCTCCTAATCTCCCTCCCACTTTTACAATCAAAGAGATGATGTAACTTCTGTCCCCCTCATCATCATCTTAAAGGTCATTAACCCATGACCATGTAACTTGTGTGTCCACCTACCACTTTCAGATAAGACATAAGGTCCCATATTATAAAAAGTGAGATTTTTGTCTTTTTTTGTTTTTTTTTATTATAAAGCAGCACCAAGTGCTGTATAAATACTGTGAAAGTCTCGAAACGCTACACAAATTATGCCTTTAACTTGATACCACTCCTGTAGAATTCGCCTAAAACGCCTATCCAAGGCATACCCAAAGTAAATTGAAAGCTGTTCTTGAACCATTTGGAGTACATGCATGGTTTTTGTCTCTTTTGAAAGGTAGCACTCTGAAGGTTTTTATTTCCGCCTGAATATTTATTTGCAAACAGATGCCTGCAGATGACTATAGCTGTGACTTATTAGCTGGAAAACACAATGGGACCATATCACGAAGCCTTAAGCCCCAGTTCCACCGAAAGCCGGATGTCCCCGGTCATCTCGGATAAAAAGAGGTGAGAACCGGGGTGATCCGGGAAGGAAATCGTCCCGGATGACAACACATTTGACATGTTTCCCGGTTCTACTACGGTTCTACTATTGTTCCGCCACGGATCACCCCTGTTCAAGCCTGGTTCATCCCGGATGGCCACGGTTTGACCATGGATGAGCACGGTTTGACCATGGATGAGCACGGTTTGACCATGGATGAGCACGGTTTGACCATGGATGAGCACGGTTTGACCACGGATGAGCACGGTTTGACCACGGATACGCCACTGACACGGCCCGGATGCGTCACGGCTATAAATAGTTCTGATTTTCAGAGACAAAATCACTCTTCCGAAAATATTTGAAAGGACAACAAAATGCCGAAAATTAAACCCAAGAAGAAGGCGATGACTGCTGCAAAGAAGAAAGCTGCTGCTGCTGCAGCAGAAGACTAAAAGAAAAGAAGAGAAGAAGAATCTTCCTCAGACGACAACAACACGCCGCAAATTAAACCCATCCGCGGTGCTCCGGGGTGTCAACTAGCTCCCGTTTCATCCCAGATTAACACGGTTATGCTACGGTTCATCCCAGTCTTACTACGGTTCATCCCGGTCCTACTACGTTTCTTCCCGGATGCGCTACGATCAACGGCGCACCCCTCTCCATTCCCGGATGTCCCCGGATCACCCCGGTTGTTAGTTGTACGTCCGACAAGCCGCTCGTCTTCCCGGATACGCCACGGACGGCCGCGGGTGGCCACGGTTCAGCACGGATGGCCACGGTTTTACTACGGTTCATCACGGAACGTCCCGGACTGACTACGGTTTCACTCCCGGATGACCCCGGATCTGATCCGTAGTGTCTCCGGGGACATCCGTAGTAGGTCCGGCTTTCGGTGGAACTGGGGCCTTACCTAGTCCAGGTTCAGATTTGATAACAATACCACAAAAAAATTATATATTACACATGTTTTCCTAAGGGTATGTCTAGGCGCTTTCCAAAAAAGGACATTTGGGGACCCACGGTAACCATGGTCACATACCTAGGCTGTGTAGAAATGTGTATTCCTAATTCAAACTAAAGCTTATTTATGTCGATATATAGTTATCTATAAGTTACTTCGCCATCATTTACTTTCACAAATTCTTCAAAACTCTCAAAAACCACACTTTGCAGTTAACGCACGGACACAAGGACCTGACTCGCGGTTTCAACAGTCACTTCCAGGAAGTGTAGCCGCTGTTGGACCCTAGTGCAGACATTTTCTACCTGAACACTCCATGTCAGTCTGTTGTCAATGTGTATGCCCAGGTATCTGTAAGAGTCAACCTGTGCTGTGTTCTGGTCATGGCTAACCACTGGTGAGTGGTCTCCAATGTCTTTGGGGTCGAATACCATCTCCTGTGTTTTCTTGACGTTGAGGATGAGGTTTGTCGCACCACTGGACAAAGTTCTGAATCTCATGTTTGTATACAGCTGTATCTGATGTGTCAGACATGAGACCCAGGTGAATTCAGGTGTATTCAAAGTATTGTTTCCGTAATAATGATGAAGTGTTGAGTGTATTATGAGTATCTGTTTGAACCTTGGCTACACACACCTGACACCATTTCCTGAAAATCTGTGTTTCAAGAGTGCAAAGACTTCCACATGTATTTGTCTTCACCATTCGTAAATCTTTTGGTCGAACTCGTATGCCTTGTTTTTAAAATAGTGTTGACTTTTAAAGCTCCAGATGAGGAGCCACAAGAAGCAGCCCGACTCCTCAGCCCAGAGGAGGTCACAGTGCTGATTGTTCCGGCCTTCTTGGCTTCATCGTTCATCACGGCGGCCCGAGCTCTACATCCCTCTTTGAAGGCCGAGGACCATCAAACCACCATGTTCTACTACATCTGGGATCAAAAGGTCATGTCCATCATATTCAGAACATCTGTCCACTATACAGGATCAAAAAGTAACACATCTACTCAGTGTAATGTGGAACAGTATGGATTTTAATGGGCATACACAGTCGTATAGTTTCATACACTTAGTAAGTATACTAAGTATTATACACATTTAGTTCTGTATGTAATCCTGTCCTAATTATCACAGTCCATCTTTTAGGTGACACATCCCATCCAGCTCATTATTTGCCAGTTTAATGTTCAACCAACAACGTATAAACACAGTTTTCTACCGTTAGATTTCAGTCTAAAGCCAAGTGAACTGCCATAAAAGTGTATTCATCCACCGGCATGAATGGAGAATGGACGGCTGCTCTGAGTTTCAAAACTTTTTGAGACATAGAACAGAGTCTACTTGACTTGTTTACCTGTTTTCATTCATCCAGTTTGTTTTTTTAACACCTCAGATTGGCCTGGTGCCTCTGTGGTTTAGATGTGTTACTGTAAAGAGTCATTGTGAAGGAGGCGAGCTCTGCTAATGAGCCTCTCTCGGACAGTAATCAGTGCTTGTTTTTGCTGCTGGGCGAGAAGCTGTAATTGGATCTCAGAGGTATTACACTCTGTGTTTGTTGACATAGTTGCATGTGTCCGTGGTGGATGTTACATCACATTGTACAGTAATTAGGTATGTTTTGCAGTTTTGTAATGTTCTGTTAGCACATGTACACCTCTAAATGCTTTACATCGTAACATATATTATTATATCTAATGTATTATTTACTTTACTCTACTTTTCTTCCTGTTGAATCTTCCTAAACGAGCGGGTTAGTGATTGAGGGAGAAGCTTGCAGCACTACGTGGCTGTTTTGGTGTTCAGAACCTGCAGTGAAGCTGAATGTTCTGCTCAAGTGTTGCATTAAATGTTAGTTTTAGAGTTTTAGAGTCGTTAAGCTGTCAGAGAGGCTCGGTGCTGTAGTGGTCAGATCTCCCTCTCAGTTGGGTTTTCAGTTTTAGAGACAGAACAATGAAAATAAGTATTAGTTGCAGCTCTAGTATTATAATCATGCATTTCATTTGCTGACGACCTTTTTGTTAACTGGGTTACAGTGGACTCGAGGGCCAGCAGCTACAGCCCCATCACCTGTATACTCAGGAACACCAAGGGCCACTTATGGTGAAACAGCAACAGAGGAATGTATGTTTTTGCAAATATTTCATTGTTTTTCTCCAAAACACATACTGACTAGCATGCACACTATTATGATTACTTAGAAAGTGGCTTCAGGAAATGGACAGGCATATGGGGACATGTACCTAATCTAATCTATTTTATAACATTGATCTCAATCATTGGGCAGTCCAGTAACTGATTAACCTTCCTGTTACCTTCAAATTTACTAACATCTTTTATCCTCGGGGTCAATTTGACCCCAGCAATTTAAACCTCCAGAAAATTATTATAATTAAAATTGTTACCCAAGTTTATGTGTCAGGTACTTTATGTTTGTTTGTTGACTACCTAAATAGCCCTTGGCTTAATAATGGCTTTATATTATTTCTAAGTACATATTTTTGTTATCTATAACATTTGGAATGAAAAACAATTTCTGTTATCAAGAATAGTAACATGTATTATTAAAACAAACACAATGTCAGTATTGTCTGAAGGGACAGCGCCCACGAAATGCAACCAGACATTCATCCACAGTCACGTGGGGGCCTGGATAGTAAAGAAAGGGTAATCGCTGAACCCACTTGTCCCTTACATCCCGTATTGCTGCGAGTTTGTCGCGCTCTCGTCGGCCCCGCCTTGTTTCTCTGTCATCAAAGCGTATGACACGGGAGAAAACATGGAATGTGTTTAGACACATGGTGGCTGGAAATATTGCCCTTCCAGTGTCAGCAGCCCAAAGGCTCGCAGTTGCTTCACCTTTTGACTTGTACACTCCTCCCAAAATGAGCAACCCAATGTAGGCTTGCAAGTGGCTCACATCCAAGTCTTTCCAACTGTCCCCATACACGTGCCTCCCCTCTAAATTTGTCATCCTTTTCGATTGATGGTGTTATGAAGAGCTCAAATGCTGATTGCATGTCTTGGACATGGCTGACAGCGTATCTGGTGGGACCTGGAACCATTTTGATGACATTAGCAGCACTAAGTCTACCCTGTTGTTCAAGTGGGGAGACGGACCATAATAACTTTCCATTTTTGGAAGGTAGTGTGTTTGCTGGTGGTTGAGAGACAACAGGAGGGTCAACACTGAGGGTCTCATTCTCATCAGAGGAGGATGCCTCATAGTCAGGGTCCTCCTCAACGTCAATCTTTTTTTTGGAGACGTTAAACATTGAATGGGGTCAAATTGACCCCAAAAGTAACAGGAGGGGTTAAGTACCTTGTGTGAATGAGGTGTGGACCTGGAAACACTCATATGCATGTGATTCTGACAGAAATTGGACCATACAAAACCACAGCCATGAGTACCTCTATCAAAATGAATGGTGAGGGACATGTTAATAGATCTTAGATGATCGGACAATAATGTTTCAATGAATGACTCCCCAGGACCCCCCCGTCCTGTGCTGGTTCTCGCCGAGGAGCGACTTCGCCGAGGCTCGACTTCGCTCAGGTTGACGAACTGACCAGTAGACGAATCCAAGATGGCTGACAACGACCCGACGGGTTACTTCTCGCTTAATTGTGATTCACAAAGACAAATGGAGGAAACCGGAGGAAAAGGGAGACTCGTGCGAACGTTACTTGTGAGTTACGATGTCAATCGGGCTGAACGGCCACAACAACAACACAAACAAATACGAACACATGTCGCTGCGTCCATTGCTAAGTTAGCTAGCTTTAGCGTAACGTATGCTAACGTAAACACAAGCTGCCATAGTATAGTACGGCATAAACAGAAAATAAAAAAAAAATCAATGTAGAGTATGCCATGAAAATGTAACAAAAATACTATGATATGCCTACAAAAACCCATTAAAATGCCATAATATAGTATGTCATTAAACATGTTGTATGCCATAAAAACTTTCATTAATCATTCATAGTATAGTATGTCATACAAAGACACAATATAGTATATTATAAAAAGTCATATAAACTCTTAAAAAATCATAGTATGTCATAAAAAAGTAAGTATAGTCATTAAAGCACATGACGTCATAGTATAGTGTCATATTGTTCATAAAAACGTCATAGCATAGGATGTCATCAAACTTTAATGAAACAAATCAAAGAAGTCAGTATGTCATGAAATACGTCTTTACAAAATGTCAGTCATAAAAAGTCATGAAATAAAATGTGAAAAGTGTTAATAGTGTGTCATGAAAAGTATATTTAAGAATGTTGAATCAGAGTCTGTCGTTGGAGCAGAAGAGACTTCATATGTTTTGTAAACGTGTTAAATTCCCTGTTTTCTGTCCAGAAGGCTGAATGACCAAGAAGAGCCTGCAGGAGACCACAACTGGTGCATGGAAGAAACATTTGGTAATTATCAAATCAACTAGTAGTAGTAGTGCTTGTTGTATTTGTTGTATGTAGTAGTATGCCTTAAATAAATGTATAAGTCATTAAAACATATTATAAAAACTTAATAGTATATTATGCCATAAAAAAGTCATAAAACATAGTATTGAATGCTATAAATATATTCATAAAGATATGATACTAAAGTATCCATGATTTAGTTTAATAAAAAATCATAAATAGTATAAATAACATACAATGCTAGGTGAGAAGCTGTAATTGGATCTCAGAGGTATTACACTCTGTTTGTTGACATAGTTGCATGTGTCCGTGGTGGATGTTACATCACATTGTACAGTAATTAGGTATGTTTTGCAGTTTTGTAATGTTCTGTAAGCACATGTACACCTCTAAATGCTTTACATCGTAACATATATTATTATATCTAATGTATTATTTACTTTACTCTACTTTTCTTCCTGTTGAATCTTCCTAAACAAGCGGGTTAGTGATTGAGGGAGAAGCTTGCAGCACTACGTGGCTGTTTTGGTGTTCAGAACCTGCAGTGAAGCTGAATGTTCTGCTCAAGTGTTGCATTAAATGTTAGTTTTAGAGTTTTAGAGCCGTTAAGCTGTCAGAGAGGCTCGGTGCTGTAGTGGTCAGATCTCCCTCTCAGTTGGGTTTTCAGTTTTAGAGACAAAACAATGAAAATAAGTATTAGTTGCAGCTCTAGTATTATAATCATGCATTTAATTTGCTGACGACCTTTTTGTTAACTGGGTTACAGTGGACTCGAGGGCCAGCAGCTACATCCCCATCACCTGTATACTCAGGAACACCAAGGGCCACTTATGGTGAAACAGCAACAGAGGAATGTATGTTTTTGCAAATATTTCATTGTTTTTCTCCAAAACACATACTGACTAGCATGCACACTATTATGATTACTTAGAAAGTGGCTTCAGGAAATGGACAGGCATATGGGGACATGTACCTAATCTAATCTATTTTATAACATTGATCTCAATCATTGGGCAGTCCAGTAACTGATTAAGTACCTTGTGTGAATGAGGTGTGGACCTGGAAACACTCGTATGTATGTGATTCTGACAGAAATTGGACCAAACAAAACCACAGCCATGAGTACCTCTATCAAAATGAATGGTGAGGGACATGTTAATAGATCTTAGATGATCGGACAATAATGTTTCAATGAATGACTCCCCAGGACCCCCCCGTCCTGTGCTGGTTCTCGCCGAGGCTCGACTTCGCTCAGGTTGGCGAACTGACCAGTAGACGAATCCAAGATGGCTGACAACGACCCGACGGTTTACTTCTCGCTTAATTGTGATTCACAAAGACAAATGGAGGAAACCGGAGGAAAAGGGAGACTCGTGCGAACGTTACTTGTGAGTTACGATGTCAAACAACAACAACACAAACAAATACGAACAAATGTCGCTGCGTCCATTGCTAAGTTAGCTAGCTTTAGCGTAACGTATGCTAACGTAAACACAAGCTCTGAATAACATCATGAGGAAAGAAAAAAGAAAGAGGCGGACTGTGTTGCTGTCTGATAATGTACTGTAACTGATAACGTATTGGTGAATGAATACACAATTAAATGTTTTAATTTGAAGCCCGATTCTTCCTGTTAAATCTTCCAAAACAGCTCGTTAGTCAAGTGTTGCATGACAATGTTAGTTTTAGAGTTTTAGAGTCGTAAGCCGTCGTTATAGTATGTAGTAGTTTGTCTTAAATATATTCATAATACAGTGTCATAAAAAGACACATTATAGTATCAAGTCATAAGAAATGTCACAGTATAGTGTGTAATAAAATGTTGTCATAATATAGTCTTCCATAAAAAAGATATATAGTGTGTCATGAAAATATGATACAAATAGTAATAATGCCATAAAAAAAATCCATGATTTAGTTTAATAAAAAATAGTATAAATATTTATATAAATAACATTAAAAAAATATAAATAAAGAAAAGATAAGTAAAAATATAGTATGCCATAAAAAAATGTAAAATAGAATGTAATAAAATATGTAAAATGTCTTAGTATAGTATGCCCTAAAATATCCACAATTTAGTCTAAAAAACGGCATAGTATGTTATAGTAAAGTTTCCTAAAAATATAGTATGCCATAAAAAGTCAAAAGAAATATTATTGTATGTCATAAAAAATACCAGTTTAATGTGCCATGACAAAGTTATTGTATAGTATGTCATAATAACATCTAGATATGGTATGTAATAGTAAAACATAATAATGTAGTTTTGCATACATATTTTCTAAAAATATATATTTTTAAATCATATATATCATTCAAAATATCCTAAAAATGTCATAGTTTAATATATCATCAAAAATATTAGTGTTTGTTATAAAAAGTCATAAAATGTAATTTTGTAGTGTAATATAGATAGTTCATTCAAAGTATTTTAAAAGTCACAGTATAGTTTGTACTCATGAAAACGTTGATAACCGTTGTTGTATTTATTGTTGCAGTAGTAATAATAATCCATGTATGTGATGCATGTTCTAATGTTGTCCTTCTCTTCTCCTCAGATGAGTGCAGACTTTCCAGACCAGACCTGAGGACGACGGGGTTTCTTCTCTTCATCCACGTCGTCTTCTGCTGCTGTGCGGTTACTCTGAGATCTAAAATGAGAGAGTGGGGGGGTGGTTCAGAAGCTGAAAATTTGCTGTGCAGCTGACTTTAAATAAAAACACTTTTCCATAACCCTCTCCGTTCATTTCTCTGAAAACCCAGGGGGAGACGGACGTCTCGACCCCCGGGGTAGTGGACATTGATGTCCTCACATAGGTGAGGAGCGAACCCGGGTCAGCGCGATCCAATCCGGGAACTGTGTAACCACACCATCACGTCACTCACGCTTTGAACTGTTCTCTTGGTATATTTGACTTCTTCCTTTGGCTGTTAGACCTCAAAAGTCACTGCACCACATAAGGATTGAACCCACAACCTCCTGTCTTCTAAGCAGTCGTCTATCACCTCGAGCTATCTGATCTGACTCTCACGTCTGTTTCATTGCATATTTGTCTCCTCTGTTTTGACTGGTTGACCTTAAAATGTAACATATTACTGAAGGTACTAACTCATAACCTCCAGTCACTCATAACCCAGCCTCACTTATGTCAAGTCGTACATCTTCATAGAATATTTGACTTCCTCATCTTGGGTGTTGGACCTTAAAAATCACCGCACCCCGGGATCGAGCCCACAACCTCCAGACTCCTGATCAGTCCTCTATCACCCTGAGCCATCGGATCTGACACGCTGACCTGCTGCAGCGTCACACATTCTTCTGCAAAAATAAACTATCACTCTTCTCTATAAAGTTCCTTCAGTTTTGTTGTTGGTGTTTCAAATGTGTGGAGGAAACAGACTGGACCTTCCTGAAACACAGTTAGGGTTTCATCCTTTCACCTCATGTTGTCACGCATCACTTGTGTCAGCACTTTCACTCAAAAGTCACTGCACCTCACAAGGAGCGAGCTCATGAACTCAGGTCTTCTGAGCAGTCTGCTAACTGACTGAGCTATTGGGTCACACCGCCTTCACTCAGCTCTTAAACACAGAAAACCTCTGGACAAAAACTAACATTTAAGCTACTTTACAACAATGAGAGATTGTTCTGCACATTTACAAATAAAACACCAGATCACATTATGAATCATCTTCAGTTCTGGAGTCTCAAATCAGTCGTGGAAACAGACCGGACCTTCATGAACCAGAGCTTGGATTTGATCCCTTCTCCTCAGGACACCACGCGTCTCTCACTGTCAGCTGCTTATCTCAGTGAGCTATCCCTAAAGCTCGAGGCCCGCACATCTGTTCTGGGCTTTGTTCTCCACACTGCTGCTATATTATCTTCTTAAAATCAAATTCCCAGACCGCGAGTCGAGAACCGGGACACATGAAAAACCAGGAATCCTTACCGCTTGACCATCTATGACGCTTTAACCCTAACCCTACCCCTACCCCTAACCCTAACCCTACCCCTAACCCTAACTAAGTAAACTATAGTAAGTTTAGTATTAGGGTTAGGGGTAGGGTTAGGGTTAGGGTTAGTATTAGGGTTAAGGTTAGGGTTAGGGTTAGTATTAGGTTTAGGGTTAGGGGTAGGGTTAGGTTTGTTTGAGGGCTTTAGGGTTAGGGTTAGGGTTAACCCCTAAAGCCCTCAAACAAACCTAACCCTACCCCTAACCCTAATACTAACCCTAACCCTAACCCTAATACTAAACTTACTATAGTTTACTTAGTTAGGGTTAGGGTTAGGGGTAGGGGTAGGGGTAGGGTTAGGGTTAAAGCGTCATAGATGGTCAAGCGGTAAGGATTCCTGGTTTTTCATGTGTCCCGGTTCTCGACTCGCGGTCTGGGAATTTGATTTTAAGAAGATAATATAGCAGCAGTGTGCAGAATAAATCCCAGAACAGATGTGCGGGCCTCGAGCTTCAGGGATAGCTCACTGAGATAAGCAGCTGACAGTGAGAGAAGCGTGGCGTTCTGAGGAGAAGGGATCAAATCCAAGCTCTGGTTCATGAAGGTCCGGTCTGTTTCCACGACCGATTAGAGACTCCAGAACTGAAGATGATTCATAATGTGATCTGGTGTTTTATTTGTAAATGTGCAGAACAATCTCTCATTGTTGTAAAGTAGCTTAAATGTTAGTTTTTGTCCAGAGGTTTTGTGTGTGTCGTGGAAAACAGACCGGACCTTCATGAACCAGAGCTTGGATTTGATCCCTTCTCCTCAGGACACCACGCTTCTCTCACTGTCAGCCGCTTATCTCAGTGAGCTATCCCTAAAGCTCGAGGCCCGCACATCTGTTCTGGGCTTTGTTCTCCACACTGCTGCTATATTATCTTCTTAAAATCAAATTCCCAGACCGCGAGTCGAGAACCGGGACACATGAAAAACCAGGAATCCTTACCGCTTGACCATCTATGACGCTTTAACCCTAACCCTACCCCTACCCCTAACCCTAACCCTACCCCTAACCCTAACTAAGTAAACTATAGTAAGTTTAGTATTAGGGTTAGGGGTAGGGTTAGGGTTAGGGTTAGTATTAGGGTTAAGGTTAGGGTTAGGGTTAGTATTAGGTTTAGGGTTAGGGGTAGGGTTAGGTTTGTTTGAGGGCTTTAGGGTTAGGGTTAGGGTTAACCCCTAAAGCCCTCAAACAAACCTAACCCTACCCCTAACCCTAATACTAACCCTAACCCTAACCCTAATACTAAACTTACTATAGTTTACTTAGTTAGGGTTAGGGTTAGGGGTAGGGGTAGGGGTAGGGTTAGGGTTAAAGCGTCATAGATGGTCAAGCGGTAAGGATTCCTGGTTTTTCATGTGTCCCGGTTCTCGACTCGCGGTCTGGGAATTTGATTTTAAGAAGATAATATAGCAGCAGTGTGCAGAATAAATCCCAGAACAGATGTGCGGGCCTCGAGCTTCAGGGATAGCTCACTGAGATAAGCAGCTGACAGTGAGAGAAGCGTGGCGTTCTGAGGAGAAGGGATCAAATCCAAGCTCTGGTTCATGAAGGTCCGGTCTGTTTCCACGACCGATTAGAGACTCCAGAACTGAAGATGATTCATAATGTGATCTGGTGTTTTATTTGTAAATGTGCAGAACAATCTCTCATTGTTGTAAAGTAGCTTAAATGTTAGTTTTTGTCCAGAGGTTTTGTGTGTGTCGTGGAAAACAGACCGGACCTTCATGAACCAGAGCTTGGATTTGATCCCTTCTCCTCAGGACACCACGCTTCTCTCACTGTCAGCCGCTTATCTCAGTGAGCTATCCCTAAAGCTCGAGGCCCGCACATCTGTTCTGGGCTTTGTTCTGCACACTGCTGCTATATTATCTTCTTAAAATCAAATTCCCAGACCGCGAGTCGAGAACCGGGACACATGAAAAACCAGGAATCCTTACCGCTTGACCATCTATGACGCTTTAACCCTAACCCTACCCCTACCCCTAACCCTACCCCTAACCCTAACCCTAACTAAGTAAACTATAGTAAGTTTAGTATTAGGGTTAGGGTTAGGGGTAGGGTTAGGGTTAGGGTTAGGGTTAGTATTAGGTTTAGGGTTAGGGGTAGGGTTAGGTTTGTTTGAGGGCTTTAGGGGTTAACCCTAACCCTAACCCTAAAGCCCTCAAACAAACCTAACCCTACCCCTAACCCAAAACCTAACCCTACCCCTAACCCTAATACTAACCCTAACTAAGTAAACTATAGTAAGTTTAGTATTAGGGTTAGGGTTAGGGTTAGGGTTAGTATTAGGTTTAGGGTTAGGGGTAGGGTTAGGTTTGTTTGAGGGCTTTAGGGTTAGGGTTAGGGTTAACCCCTAAAGCCCTCAAACAAACCTAACCCTACCCCTAACCCTACCCCTACCCCTAACCCTACCCCTAACCCTACCCCTAACCCTAACCCTACCCCTAACCCTAACCCTAACCCTAACCCTAATACTAAACTTACTATAGTTTACTTAGTTAGGGTTAGGGGTAGGGTTAGGGTTAGGGTTAGGGTTAGGGTTAGGTTTGTTTGAGGGCTTTAGGGGTTAACCCTAACCCTAACCCTAAAGCCCTCAAACAAACCTAACCCTACCCCTAACCCTAAACCTAACCCTACCCCTAACCCTAACCCTAATACTAAACTTACTATAGTTTACTTAGTTAGGGTTAGGGTTAGGGGTAG
Source organism: Leptoclinus maculatus (assembly GCA_032191485.1). Classification (NCBI taxonomy): domain Eukaryota; kingdom Metazoa; phylum Chordata; class Actinopteri; order Perciformes; family Stichaeidae; genus Leptoclinus; species Leptoclinus maculatus. The sequence goes on along the minus strand of JAVDOI010000021.1, from coordinate 4,907,881 downwards.
GGGTAGGGGTAGGGTTAGGGTTAAAGCGTCATAGATGGTCAAGCGGTAAGGATTCCTGGTTTTTCATGTGGCCCGGTTCTCGACTCGCGGTCTGGGAATTTAATTTTAAGAAGATAATATAGCAGCAGTGTGGAGAACAAAGCCCAGAACAGATGTGCGGGCCTCGAGCTTCAGGGATAGCTCACTGAGATAAGCAGCTGACAGTGAGTGACGCGTGGCGTTCTGAGGAGAAGGGATCAAATCCAAGCTCTGGTTCAGGAAGGTCCGGTCTGTTTCCACGACCGATTAGAGACTCCAGAACTGAAGATGATTCATAATGTGATCTGGTGTTTTATTTGTAAATGTGCAGAACAATCTCTCATTGTTGTAAAGTAGCTTAAATGTTAGTTTTTGTCCAGAGGTTTTCTGTGTTTAAGAGCTGAGTGAAGGCGGTGTGACCCAATAGCTCAGTCAGTTAGCAGACTGCTCAGAAGACCTGAGTTCATGAGCTCGCTCCTTGTGAGGTGCAGTGACTTTTGAGTGAAAGTGCTGACACAAGTGATGCGTGACAACATGAGGTGAAAGGATGAAACCCTAACTGTGTTTCAGGAAGGTCCAGTCTGTTTCCTCCACACATTTGAAACAACAAAAGTGAATGAGCTTTATAGAGAAGAGTGATAGTTTATTTTTGCAGAAGAATGTGTGACGCTGCAGCAGGTCAGCGTGTCAGATCCGATGGCTCAGGGTGATAGAGGGCTGATCAGGAGTCTGGAGGTTGTGGGCTCGATCCCGGGGTGCGGTGATTTTTAAGGTCCAACACCCAAGATGAGGAAGTCAAATATTCTATGAAGATGTACGACTTGACATAAGTGAGGCTGGGTTATGAGTGACTGGAGGTTATGAGTTAGTACCTTCAGTAATATGTTACATTTTAAGGTCAACCAGTCAAAACAGAGGAGACAAATATGCAATGAAACAGACGTGAGAGTCAGATCAGATAGCTCGAGGTGATAGACGACTGCTTAGAAGACAGGAGGTTGTGGGTTCAATCCTTATGTGGTGCAGTGACTTTTGAGGTCTAACAGCCAAAGGAAGAAGTCAAATATACCAAGAGAACAGTTCAAAGCGTGAGTGACGTGATGGTGTGGTTACACAGTTCCCGGATTGGATCGCGCTGACCCGGGTTCGCTCCTCACCTATGTGAGGACATCAATGTCCACTACCCCGGGGGTCGAGACGTCCGTCTCCCCCTGGGTTTTCAGAGAAATGAACGGAGAGGGTTATGGAAAAGTGTTTTTATTTAAATTCAGCTGCATAGCAAATTTTCAGTTTCTGAACCACCCCCCCACTCTCTCATTTTAGATCTCAGAGTAACCGCACAGCAGCAGAAGAAGACGTGGATGAAGAGAAGAAACCCCGTCGTCCTCTGGTCTGGAAAGTCTGCACTCATCTGAGGAGAAGAGAAGGACAACATTAGAACATGCATCACATACATGGATTATTATTACTACTGCAACAATAAATACAACAACGGTTATCAACGTTTTCAGGAGTACAAACTATATTAGTACATTTTCATGAAACTATACTGTGACTTTTAAAATGCTTTTAATGAACTATATTATACTACACAATGACATTTTATAACAAACACTAATATTTTTTATGATATAATAAACTATGACATTTTTACATACTATACTTTTTTTATTTTGTATGATGTATTGCATACTATACTATGGTATTTGTATGACATTACTATGAAATTTGACATGACACGTGACATTTTTATGCCTCTTTTATAGAATACTAAACTAAAACTTTTGACATACTATGATTTAAAAATATACATTTTTAGAAAATATTTATACAAAACTACATCATTATTTGTTACTCTTACATTAGATACCATATCTAGATGTTTTTATGACATTTTATGACATGCTATACAATTATTTTTTCATGACATACTGTATTATGACCTTTTATTGAAACATACTAGACTATGACATTAATTAATTCATTCATATGCATACATTTGACATTGTGATGACATTTTTTATGACCTACTAGACTTTTTAATGAAATTGTTACGATGCTATATTATTACATTTCTTAAAGTACTTTTTTAAATACTTTATGGCATAGTTTACTATAATTGTTTATGATACATTTTCTGACACTAAATTATGAATTTATTTATTGCATATAATACTACCTACTACATAACTTTTGGGGAATATTATACTTTTAACTGTTTAATTAATTTTGCTATGACACCACAACATTCTTATTATATTTTTTATGGCACTACATTATAACATTTTATGACGCTATACTGTGTTTTTTATGGCATATGTCATTTTTGTATGACACAATATTCTGGATTTTTTAATGGTTTACTATCATGACATTTATTTATGAAGTTATTCATGGAACACAGACTTTTTAATGACTTTATTATGATTTTTTTTACATTATGACATTTTAATGACAATATATGTATTACTTTATGGCATAGTTTATTATGACTTTGAGAAATTGTATGACCCTAAACTAGGAACTTATTTGTAGCATAAGACTTTTTAATGATTTTTTTTAATGACATACTATTTAATTCATTTCATGGCATACTATACTATACTAGGGCTTTTTAATTAGAAATCTTCATGACACCAAAACATAATTTTTATACAATACTATGACATTTTTAACAACTTTTTATTTGACATTTCTATGACTCCTAAACCAACTACTGCTAATTGACTTGATAGTTACCAAATGTTTGTTCCAAGCGCTGCAGTTCTCGTCTCCTCCGGGCGCTTCAAGTGTCTTTGTTCATCCAGCAGTCCGGACAGAAAACAGAGAAGAGAAAAACACCGACATTTACTAACAGAACAGACTTTTTCGTATCAGTTTTAATTCAAGATAGATCATAATAAGAATATATCCTACCTCAGAGCTTCAGCACAGAGATGTTCCTGCAGTCGGCCTGCATCAGGCCTTCTCCCCAGATGTCATCCATTGAGGCCGCTTATCTACAAGTGTGACACAAATAAAAGCTCCTGTCTTAACATGAAACACAGCTGACAAAGTGAAAGACATACATTAATATTCCACTTTTACAGTTACATGTATAGTTAGCGTTAACACTGGAATTAATTAAAAAAAGATTAATAAAAGACAAAACCTGAAGAGAATAGGTTTACAACCATCGAGATGTTTTGAGTTCAACCATGTTGCACTGATAAATTAACTTTCTTTTCCATTTATTTTGCTTTTAATTAATTTGACTGCAATTAAGATAAGATATACTCGTTATTTATTATTTTCTTAATCAAAAATCACCAAAATTACGCAAATTTTTCCAAAAATGTGTGTTGCAGTGTAGCCTACAGGTGTTGTGCGGCTTGTCACACTACACTGCAGGAAGAATGCAATGATTACATATTTTTCTAATACCTCTTTTCGTCATTGCACTTTGTCGACTGCACATAGACACCAATGCAATTTGGCAAATTTGTGTTTTGACAAAGCTTCGCTTACAAGTTATTGATTTAGGAAGTTCTAATCTGAGACACACACTCACACAGGTGGCGTTGATTACCGATGGATGCAGCAAGCATGTGTTTGTTTGTTTGTTTGTTTGTGTGTCCGTTCAGCCTCTGACAAACCTCATAACTCACCTTAAACTTGATGTTGTTTTCCTCCACTCTCTCTCTCTCCTTCAGTGCTTTTACATTTCGTCCTAAAAACGTCTTTTTGCAGCAGCTTCGTAAAGAACCGGAGTAAACGCGACCCATGAGTTGTCAGCCGTCGCGCATGCGTCATCGGGTCAGCTCGTCGAAGTGCGTAAAGTAGCGTCACGGCGTGATGACGCACGGGGTGGGGGTGGAAGGGGTCCCGTCATGAGAAATGTATTATTTATTACTCATCATTCAGCTCGATATCGGTGTTTCAGTGGTTCTGTTGAAAAAAAAGACGGAACTTGCCTCAGGATCATCCTATTTTAAAGTTTTCTTCAGTATTCATTTAAGGGAACATTGCAAACATAAACTACTAATATTCGGCATACCTTTTAATGGTCTAATAGTAGTTAGAAGTACCTGCTTTTGAACACTAGGTGTCAGGCTTCACGCAGGTTTGGAGTATGGTGAGTTTTTAAGTGGTGGCCCCCAAATGTATGTCCATTTACTTGATAAAGTATAAAAACATCAACAAAACAACATTAATACTGTAGACAACTTTAGAACGACTCTTTTATTTTGAAAAAGAAATGTTTTAAGTCACTTGTAGCTTTGCCTTAAACACAATCAACTCCAATTTCATGTATTTTTTCTTTAATTCCTTTTTATAAATCAGAATGGTATATTATGCATGCAATACCGCATTAGCCGCTTAGGTTTTCATCTTCCACAGAGAAAAGAAAACAAAACATGAAACACAAAAACCCCTTAAAAGTCCAGATGAAGCTGCTTGGAGAAGGGTGGTTTGGAGAAGCCACAGCATGAAGCGATGTACACAGTTTGCGGTTGCATAGTACAGTACATGAAGTTCCTCATTTTAAAACAGCATGCCGTTTTTGTATTGCACATCACTGAAACTTTGTATACTGGACCTTGCTGTTGTTCCAAGTGTTTCCCACACGGGTCGTCGTCGTCGTCTCATTCCAGCACATGTATACAGCAAATAGCATCTCTCAAAGACATTATGTACATTTATTTGTTATAAAAATAATCGCCAGCATATATTCATCTATCACATTTTCTACTGGAATAAATATTTGTTCTTTTGATTATTTTTATTTTTGTCTCTTTTGTTTTACACTTTACCAAATAAATTCTGTATTTTGTGGTCACCTTGAGACCTGATGAGTTTCATTTGGAGACAAAAGTTTGGCTAAAGGGGAAACAAAAGGAAAAGAGAGCCAGGACTGTTTTTTTTTTTTTTATTCTGAGAGGGAGCGTGGCGTTATTTTTTGTCGAACGTCTCTCATCATTTTAGGGCATTCACCAAGAGAGGGATGCTGGTCTGGAAACCCCTTCTGATTGTCTCAAGCGTCCCCAAGCTCAACATTGGTTGGTTTGAGTTTGAATGGAAAATGTCTCCCTGTTCAATCAACCAGTGGGATTTATGCTGTGGGGCAGAGTGAGACACATTGAAAACACTACACACTATACGGAGAAATCAACCCATTCTCATCTCTCTTTTGTGCTATACAAGTTTTCACCCCTTTCATCCAGATCTATACAAAGTGATCTATCAGAGAAAGACCGTACACCTTTATTTTGCATTTAAATCAATAAGTTAAGAGCTGCTTTGCATCACGTGGGGAAATACGTTGACTCAGTATTTAATGTACTTTTTAGGCTTGTTTGTCAGGGTATAAAAAGGTTCTTCCATGTTCTCCTGTGGAAGTTGCTTGAATTAGACCTTTGGAAATGAGGTCCCTTAAAACTGTGTCAGGCTGTGAAATGTTTGTGGGCGGTCAGATACCCCTCCTCGATAGGACCGACGCACAGCGTGACAGTAGAAGAAGAAGAAGCTCCTCCTGAATAACACGTGATCAGAAGCCTAAAAGCCCTGCTAAAGCAGCCCTGGTTATTCAAATGTGAACTATTTAGATCGCACTCTGTATAGACCTCGAGACAACAACAAATCATTACATCTCGTCATATTTAAGGGAAGCGGATCCTTCTCACTGCACATGTCTGGTCCGTGTTCCTGTACCGTTCTGATATCAGAGAGCAAATCAGCAAAAATAATCGCTTGTTTCACTGCAATTTATTTTCTTACACTTAACTCAGTTTCCATCTTTCCAGAAGGAACTCCAGAAGGGAAATCAGAAACCATGAGCACCCCCCCCCCCGACAAAAAAAGCCCCATTATTGATTTGCCTCCACCGTGACTCTTCAGATAACTTGTGTTCTTGTGGCTTTCGTAATTACCATATTTTTGTCCCGCTAAGACAACAGCTTAACTATCTAATTATTTCAATAAACACATGTTGCTTACTCTCAAAAAAAGGTGAGGAGGGACGACGAAGTACGGAAGACCTTTGCCCTGTGATTAAAAGACCAAAAAAAAGTGCTCGTTTCAATTTAATGTTCGATTTAGCCAAATGTGTTATTAATTTAAAGCCTGTTTTAAGGCTAGAACTGCTCATCTGGAGATGAAATCATCCAGTCGTTATCAAAAAGATAGCTTGAATATCTTAAAGTAATTAGATATGTACAGTGTATTATGACAATGACAACAAGTCTTAAAAACTATTAGCAAGCACAGCAGCTCTCTGCTTCCACACAAAGTGCCACGAGGGTTCCGGTTTACTCTCGTTAAGGAACCTTCTTCCACGGGACCGTTTGACATTTGTTTCAGTTCACGTCACTCAGAACTCCTCACGTCACGGTGACTCTACTTCTGAGTCACGCGCGTTTCCTGTTGAGCTGTTTCAGTGCATTTTAGTTACAAACCGCAGGGATCCAGAGATATCACTTTTCTGTCATTTTTGGGCCATCTTTTTCTTTTTTTTTTTTTCTGGAGAGATGCGCCCTATACTTCTACAAACATCAACTTGCTTACAGTAGGGGTTCTATTTTTACGTTTTGGAGGGAACATGCTCTGCAGTCAGGACAACATGCCAGCTACACAGAGAATGAACACGATGCAACCGATCCCGCCGTGTCACATTTTGAACGCTTTAATCCCCTTAAACACCACGGGGAGGAACTTCAATGGCTATGAGCCGATCGCATGACTTAACCGCCATCTGTACCTTTGTTTTAACGTTACACGACTCTGATTTCAATGCTAATAAAATGAAGAAAAAAAACCGACCTGTAGTTTGAGCAGCAGAAGCTATTTTCGGTCCATCAAACTAAAGAAACTCGTGTTCTTAGTCTTATTCTTCACGCTGGCAGGGCCAGAGATATCAGAGAGAACATCCCAAAAGCTTCTCACAGCATCGGTTTCCACGCTGGTCCACATCTCAACAACACGGCATCTCAAGTAGTATTTTGCTATTGTCTTTCACTATCCTAATCCGACTGTCACAGCTATTGCCATCTCTAGCTCTCTAAGTGCTAGGCTGTATTGCCTTCTCCTACAGAGTTGACTGAGATCTGATCCCAGCACCATCCAGAGTCTGCTTTATGACGGCGAGGGTCTTCGCCCAAATGAAATCCTAAAGCTACGCTACAGAAAAGCTGGCCTTTGCTCAAAGTGACTTTCAAATAGCAAAATAGTTTGGGAATGTGAAGCACCAGTTTTCAAAAACTAGCAGTCAGATATCGTCTGTGCACCCCCCCCCGCCCCCCCCTTCACACACACGAGCCCACCACCAACCGACGCCTCTTTCCACACAGTCAGGTGATTTAGAAAAATTGGACCTCCGTATCTACACCACATTATAAGAGAATCCAGAATGCTAGGTACAAAATATCAATGAAGTGGATGCGGAGGTTGATCATCTAACAGCATGCAGTAAGCTAAAATGGTGAGAGGATTTATACATGGCCCAGGGTATGGGTCAGCAGTCTGTGTGCAGCGGACCTCCCTCCGAGCTGGTGCGATGTCCCAGGGCACTTAGCGGCCCACACACACACACACACCATCGCCATCTGACCACTATCCGTAATTAGCTTGCTGACACAGGCAGCGAGCAGCGATCTGCGCTGCACGTCTGCTGAGCTTCGCGTTAGTACAATCCCAGAAGGTCCCAGTAACGTGACGTAAAGGAATTCATTCTACAGCATTAGTTAAACGTTGGCGTCCTGGGCCTCTTGACTACTTGCGCTCTGTTGATTGACGGAGAGGTCGCCCTGGCAGCTTGATTAAAAACAAAACACCTGAACGTGATTTTGTTGGACTTTTAAAGAGAAAAATAGCCAGGTAGACAAAACTAATTAACGCAAACCGAAACAAAAAAAAGGTACAATTTGGGACCGTCTTGGCTCTGTTGCAGCGTTTATTTTGGAATCTGGGCCGTTTTTGGGCCCCCGGCGGTGACGGAAGTGGGCTCAGAGCCGGTGCCGGGAGTCATGGCTGTAGCTGCCCGGTGAACTGCGATTGCGATGTGGCTTGTATGCATCCTGATAGGGGTCCTGGTAGTCCTGGTAGGGGTCCTGCTGCTCTCGGCTATGCTGCGAGCCAGAAGACATGCGGTTGCGTCCCTTGTGCGCCCGCTCGTTGTGGTAGTTTTCGTCTGACGTCATCAGGTTGCGCCGTTCATTCGGGGTGGAGTGGTCTCCCGTGTGGTTGCTCTGTCGCATTCTTTGGCTCTGCTAATCACGTGAACAGACAAAAAAGGACACCAGTGAGGCTGGAGACAACAGAACGGACTAGAGATCAATGCAAAGTACGTCTAGGGTCATCGTTCTTTTCCACTAATTCAGATGAAATGAAACGTAAACACTAGAAATGACAGCAAAGCAAAGTGTCCCTCCTCTCTTACCTGTATCACCTCCTCACACAGTGCAGACAGCTCTACAGATCAATAGCAAATGAAAACAACACCGACAACATCCGCACAAGGGGCCCTGGGACTAGTGGGTTGTGTACCTGCAGTCCAGAGATGCTGGTGGGGTAAGGGGTGAGGGTGGTGGGGCCCAGGTTGCGTCCCAGCAGGGGGTTCAGGGGCGTCGCCATCGAGGTGTGGGTCGCCTTCCAGTAGGCCTCGAGGTATTCGGCGAGATGCTCACAGGCGTCCTCCAGCTGGTTCTCGTCCAGGATGATGTCAAACATTTCCTGTTAAGCAGCAGATGGTCAGAGGCAGGAAGGCAGCTATGAAGCTACCGGTGAAACCTAAATGATCTCCACACTGAGGTCCTGCTGTGAAGACTGTCATTATATAATATTAGTGTATTAAATAATCATTTAAAAGGAAGAAAAAGGAAAACTGTGAATACAAGAGCGTCCCATTAAAACCTGGTTTCATGACAAATATGTCGTAAAAAAACAGTTATTTATGTTTTTTTTTTAACACAGAAGAAGTAGGAGGCCAACAAGCCATGATAAGCCAGTACATAAGAATCCACTTACTGGAGGACACTGGGCCAATTTGTCAGCTGCCACAAGCTGGACATTCAGGTGTTTGCTCTGGGACTTCCCTCTGGACTTGACTAGCCTCTGCAGGACCTGCAAGGACAGGACGGGAAGGTACACGACGCTCCAGTTTACACCGAACCAAAAGGAATGGCAGCTTTGTGACTGCACTCGTTTCAGGTCGCTCGGCGCTCCCCATCATCACGTGACCTCACATCAAAGTGAACGGATTCTAGTACTGATGAGAGACATCTTTCTAAGTGACACATTGTGAGTGCAGAAAGTCATGTTTGTCAGCATAAACGAGGCACGTTTTTTTTTATGTTTATTATCATTTATCCAGTCTATCTTTATCTTTTATGGACTATAGATCTGAAAGAAAGTGACATGCATTCAATCATTTACTCCATACGTTATTGCATTTTGTTTAAATAGCCTGACTTAATCATTTTATAGTTTTGCACATGAAAGTAAAAATGTGCTTTTGGTTGTGGACTGGTCTTACTGGTCAGCATCAGGGCTGTAGGACACTGAGATCATATCCTTTTTTAGCAGTTTTAGCAACTTTAACCTTCTACATATAAAAACAACACATGGTTGGTTTTTATTTGAGTCCGGTATCGACTCAAACTATTTAAATTGGACTACTTGTAATCCAAAATGAATGACCCAAGGCGATGCTGCCTCCTGTTGGTCTGTAGACTGCTCAGTTTTCCTGGTCAGCTGTAGCTGTAGAGCATGCTACTGCATGCTAGGAGAGGTGTGGTGTAGAGGTCACTGACCAGGATGTGTGTGTGTGTGTGTGTACGGGAGGTTCTCTTGTGTGAGAGCATGTGAGAGTATTCAGCCTCCACACCCGGACAAATACTCTGGTCATTGCTGCCGTCCCGGTGTTTCGGGGAGGAAGTGCAGCAGACGAACTTCCGCCATGCAAAGATGCCGTGGTGCAGATTACTTGGTGCAGATTTGAGCCTCCACTGAAGCCTTGCATGTTATAGTCAGTGGCTTTTGAAGAACAGTATTTCATGCTGGCTTTTTGCAGGGAACATTGTGTTTGTGCTGAGCTGCTAACACCAGTGGAGGGGAGATATCAACCTGACAATGGAGACCGTTACCTTTAACACGACTAGGTGTTCTTGTTGTTTTGTCTCCACCAACTGAATGACTCTGTAGGACAGTAGCTGTGGAGATTATATCACATGTTTATATCTCTAGGCCAGGCTTGACATTACAACGAGGCTGATTGGTCTGTACGCAGATACAAACTAAATAAAACTGTTCATTTAGTAATCACTGTCAGGTCAACCTTGCCAACTGAGCTTGTCACAGAGAGTCAAACTGGTCCGACCATGTTTGGCTATGTCCTCCCCACACTCAGTACCTTTGGCGAGGAGACTTTAACGTGAACAATTATGGGGGCCAGGGAGGTCTTGAGGAGCTGGGCCGGGTGGTTGATGGTGTCAGCGTCCAGCACCACCAGCTGCAGGGAGCGGGCCAACTCAAAGATCCTCTCGATTTCACTTTGCACCTCAGCTGACGAGACAAACGCACAATACATGTCAACAATGGAACTAACTCGCCCGCTGATTCGCTGCTTATTATAGAAATACCTTTAAGCTTTCTTGACTAAAGTGGAAAATAAACTGAGCGCAGTGGGACAGTTTCCTTACCTAAGCTGGAGCGAGTGTTGGATCTTTCGATGATGGCCCTCTTACTGGGGTTGTTGAGAACAGACCTCTTGGCTAATGATATATCTGCCGTGACTCGTGTGATAGATATCCTGTCAAATTGTGAGAGAAATATGGAAAAATGGAATTCACCAAGATGAATTAGTAAGATTCTCAGAGGAAATGTATTTTGTCAACGACATGAACAAAATACTCAGTGATGCATGCTGTCAAAAGTATTTCCTTGTGTAATAAAACGGTTTCCATCCATAACTTCCATCTTCATGTGGGAACAAACGCATCGTAGTCTCTTCCTCTTGGACCGCTAAGATGATCTCATTCAAGTTTTGACAGGATATGTGAGCTTAGACGACACATTAGACGACATAAATGTCATTTAAACTAAGATGAAATGCAGCGGTGAGATGATTAACTGTCACTATTTGTCTTACCTGCCATCAAATCTGTGCTTGAGGAAGTCGAACAGAGCTTTCTGCATCATGTCTGTAACCTGCGTAGAAAAATGAAAATCTTTTACGTGACTTTATTAGAAATGTGATTCATGATTTTGAATATATTGAAAAAAGAGGTTAATAGGAGTAAAAAATGCTGAATGTTCTCGTTTTACAGGCCACAAATGTACTGCTTTGATATGTAGTTAATGCCCCTCTTCCACAGTCCACATCTGGATCGTCTTCCATGTTTAAAAATCCTAAATCTAACCTGTGTGCATCAGTTTATCTCACACTCCTCCAACGAGGACTAATAGCTCATGTATTCCCCCCCCCCCCATCATCTGTGTACACCACGGAAATGATAGTACTGAATAGTGTTGTTCATATGTTGTGCATTCCTTGTAAAACAACACATTCATCAACAGAAGTAGGAGCACTGAGACGGTTAAAAGCCCAAATCTGCCAATCGCACAACATATTTCCAACATAACCTCTTCGTCTCCTCGTTAGTCTGGCTGCAATCTGGATGTTACGTGGGCGCCGACACACTCACAATTAACTGCGCCAACAGCGAGCTATTTTGGGGGACTCGGGGAAAGACGTAGAGGACTCATCTCCGTTCAGTAATCTTGTCCTTTTTTCGCACCGCTAAACATCACATTTACTAATCTCTGCTTTGTGGGTGTCATTCAGTGGCGCTGAATCATCGCTATATTTAGTGTTTTGGAACGAAGGCCCCTAAATCGGTGACATAAGTTAAAAGGATGTTTGAAGATTTTCTGATTGGCAAAGCTCACCTCATAGCCCTTGAGCGAGGGTCCCACCAGCACCACAGGCCTCATAGAGGGAACCACGTCATACGGGGGGATGTGCTCCGTCTGTTAAACACAAAACGCATTTTAATCAGCAGCAGTAGACGCATCAAAACAGACAATGGACCAAAATAACTTGGGAGTATTCGGAGCAGGCGGCTGTAATGGACTGCTGAGTCAGCTGACCTTAAATGGTGTAACTGCAACATCGCGGTGTGTAGCAAAATGATATTGTAAATTAACAAAACATATATAAAACAAAATGGCAATGTATTGATGTTCCTGCAAAATGTAAAATTATTATATTATATATACAGAATTTTATTCTATTGAAATATATTAAAAATATTCTATTATTATCATTTTTATTTGTATCATTGGACACTAGAATTTTGTATCTGAATCTGTCAATTCAAGCCGCGTTAAATTCAGACAGATGTTTTTCAATGTTAAGACGTTTTTTTTCCTCAGGACGCATCATTCTAGTCTCAAAAACATCTCAGTATGTCCCTTGTTCTGTCCAGCGCACCTCTAAGTCTGAACCAGGCCAGATGTTTTTCCTCCCCACTTTACAGTCTTTATGCTAAGCTAAGCTAACAAGACGCTGGCTGAAGTGAATGAGTGAATTTGATGCATGTCATAACACTTGGCACTGCAGCACTTTGGCATCACAGCAATGGTGATGACTTGGCACTGTGTATACTTCAGTAGGGCTGAAGTATTACGATGTGACATGAGGTTGTTACTTCCTGCCAGTGTTACAGAGGATGGTAAATGAGTGGGTTTTACCGTCACCAACTTACCACTTTCTGTTTCTGCTTTCCTGTAGGAGGGGAGAGAAGACTGTCGTCAGTAGCTGCTGCTAGAGGAGGCGTCGCCATAATATTCAAACGCGCTTCACATGATAATTCATCATAATTCTTAAAGAAAGGAAACCTAACAAGGATAACCGGCAGGATAAACATGTAAAGAGTATTTCTATTGTCCTAAGGTTATATTCACAAAGTCACATGAGTGCAGGGGGGGTTCATAGTCTTGTCGATGGGTTCGCACTGTGGTTAGCCCCAGTCTCAGAACGCCTGCAGTCCTCAACTGGAGGAAGAGGAGGATCATGGGAAAATGTAGCAACAACTCTACGCAGTGAACTTATGCTCTATGCAGGGACACGGGAAGGGTTTAGAGTCTTATTGTCTCTACGTTGGCTCGGCTCTAAGCTGGCTATTAACAGCCCTCTCCCCCTGTCCGATGTCCTCACCTGCCGAGGATATGAGGGGTCGGATAGAGGCAGAAACCTCATCCTCTACACTGGAAGAAGAGTTCCCTCCAGACTTACTGGAAAAGACAAGAGGGGATGAAGAAAGACAGAAACACACCGTGGTATTAATGTGGGGAAAAAGTCAAAAAGAAAAAAAGGCTTAAACAGAGACAGTAACAGAAAGGTAGAACAAACACAAACAGTGAATATAAGCTATCAACTGCAAAATGTTCACGTCTGATCCACTGATGTCAGCAGTCCGCGGCCATAAAAGGACAGTTATATTCAATTACCGACTTCAACATGTGAAGGGCGTACGTTTGTAATTAAGGAGTGTCCTGCATGGTGTATTCATGAGGCCTGGGGTTTGGGCTTTAACACAGGATGAGGGAATGTATGTTTGGCTGAGTTCCATTCAGAAGGTCTGAAATTCACAGCTGACCAAAATCCAGAGGTTCAAATTCCCATTTCGGATGATGAAAAATGTGCTCCCCCGTGCAGCAACAGCTGCGTTCTCAAGCTAAGCTATTAGCAAAGGACACAATACCAACTCCATTAACACAACTCCAATTGTTTGTTTGCCAAATTTCCTTTTCACAGCTGCACATTGTAACCGATGTTTGACTGTGTGTAGTGTGTTTACACAGTCCGACACGACCTTAAAGTGAGCTAAACTATCAGTCCAGTAGGTCTGCATCTTTGAATACAACACTAGCAATCAATACCAAGCACATCAGTAGTGGGTTCATTCATTCAACAGGATCATTTCACACTTTAAGAACATTTAGATTTTAGTCATCGAGCGCTTTTCAAAGACGCGTAACATGATTAATTAGGTCAGTAGAAAAAGTGCAGAATGGAGTAAAACACGTCTCTATGCAACGGTGTGGATAATACGCCTCTAAATAAATGTTGAAGAGAAATAAACAAGACCAAAAACAATCTGACAGATGTTGAAACTGTTTGACTTTTACAGTCGGCATGAGAAGAAGTCATGGAGTCAATAGTCAGGAGCAGACCTGGGGTCAAAGTAGAAATACGGAGGCTCTATTCTGTGTCTTTGACAACAGAACAGAGCCTCCGTAGTGTTTGATCTGCATCAGAATGTATACAAGTCATTGAGGAAATCATCAAATGATCAAAATGATTACATATCTTAAGTTTTGTACCACGTTCCTAATTACTTTTTTAAAATAAATGCACACTAATTACCTCTCATACGCATTTTTTTCGTGTGAACATTCACTGCTGCGCGAGCATATAATGCTATTTATGGGACAAACAGGCAGACGGCTGTGCCGCTCTGGTACTTACCCTTGGACACGTCCTCTCTTTTGCTCCTGCTGGAGGCGGATGTTCTCGAGCTTCAGAGGGCTGGGGATGAAGCCGATCTCACAGCCCTCTTTCACTAACCGGCCGATCCACCAGTCGTTGTTGAACTTCTGAGCACCGCCACGTGAAAAGAGGAGGAACAAAAAAAAAAAGCACAATGGGAAATCTTTGAACTCAAATCCGCCATAAAACAAAACATATTCACATCGCAGTATGTAAAGTACACATGTACCTCTTTTATGTGGAGGAAATCCTTGCCGTCAAAGGAGATGGCCGTGGCTGGTACTGGAACATCCTCATCCAGAGCGCCACAGTAGCTGACGTTGGTCCTCACGGCAAATGCCACAGGTTTAGTCTGGTGGACGGAAACACACACACACACACACAGTGAGTGACAAAGAATACACATTATGCACCTACTTAGGATATCTATCGGCCAGTTTCTCATTCATATTTCCTGCAAAAACATGAACTGGCGGTGCAGAATGGTTTGGCTACGTGTCCCAGGTTTGGCCAACCTTGGCTCGCTCCAGTTGAGTGGTGGCCTGCTGCTCCCTCTCCTGGCGGCTCTGTCCCGGTCCTTGGCTCTGGCTTGGGCTCTGGCTCTGGCTTTGGCTCTGGCTCTGGCTCTGGCTCGGGACCTGGGCCTGCACCTCCCGCTCCTCCTCCAGAGAGACATCTGAGTCTGATGGTCTGCTAGTGTATGAATCCGCTGAGCCCTGCAAACAGGAACCACATAGCGGGGTTTAGTGGAACTGTGTAGCTGAGATACAAACTCCGCTCCCAATAGGGTCGATGCAGCGGGACACTGTTCCAAAAATCGAGGACTTAAGGTCGTTGTGTCCACACCTTTTCTGACTTTAAGTGTCTGTCTGAATAGACAAAAGCACACAAGCTCTTAGGTTATAAAAGGATGTAGTGCAGCTTAATCCTGGACCTGCACAGCACAATGAGGTCCACTTAAGAAAAAAGCTTCTTTATGGGACAATGTCGTAAGTTTTGGGCGTCTTGGCGCTCTGAATTGCAGAACAGGTGAAATGGATGATGTGGAAAAAGAACCGAGTGCCAGCAGCATCTCAGACAAAGTAGAATTTCCCCCATCCCTGTGCTGTCAGCAGTTTGTATGACCACACGCAGCCAATCTCACACATCCAGACAATTCTGGATAGTGACGACTTGGATCGCCGCTCCCGGAAAAGAGACGGAGCGGATTCTGCATCTTTTTGGTCCGGGATGTCTAATTGTTCTTTCACTTGTCTCGTGCAAATCGTGACGCTGACACACACACACACACAGTTGCAGAACATCAGAATTCTAAGATAGTAAGTCACAATTAGGAGATGTAATTTAAGATATATATATATTGGAATAAGTTTAGCTACTTTCAAGATACTTTGAAGGCCTTTTTTTTAACCCGACACCATTTTGGGAAATTAGAGAGGTAAGAGAGGCCCCCACAGATATGAAAAATGGTATTAACATTACATCGAGACGTGCTCGACTTGTTCATCCTGCCACTCAGCGAGAATCCCAGTAATGCAACTTTTTTTTTTTTTTTTTTGCTGGGACATGACTGGACCAAGTGCTTCCTTCTGCTGTGTTAATCTAAACAATCAGCCACTAATGATGATTCAATTAAGGAAGACCATTAGTCTCGAGGAGATCGATCAATCTAGTCGTCACAGCTCAGCACTTTTCTTGCTTTTCTTACAAGCTAGCAGCAGCAAGGTCTGACTTCAGCTCCTCGTCGCCGTGTGCATCCAATCACAAGCGAACAAGAGTAAAATGCTTCTGTTGGGACTGATGTGTTCATTAAAAGGGACATTCCAC
The DNA here is from genome assembly GCA_032191485.1 of Leptoclinus maculatus. NCBI lineage: Eukaryota > Metazoa > Chordata > Actinopteri > Perciformes > Stichaeidae > Leptoclinus > Leptoclinus maculatus. Next base: position 4,891,509 of record JAVDOI010000021.1, on the reverse strand, counting down.
CCAATCTTACACATCGAGATCAGTCGACTCGTCATGAGAAGTACTGCTTGTATTCTGGAGGAGCTTTGTTGAACTAAGCCCCGATGACGTCATCGTGATGTCATCAGGGTTATCTAAGCTAAGAGATGAATTTTGAACAAAAGGCAGAGAAAGATGTTGGTATTTGCCAGGCAAGGAAGGATCTAATGGGAAAATCATACTTAGTTGCATTGTGGGAATTGTAGGATCCAATGTTTTTTGTGGTTTAACCCACACTAGAGAATAAAAGTGAGGACATCTCGGCCTCCGCTGCTTCTATTGCGACCAGTCTTTTTATAACCCGCCTCTCGCAGAGCCACCAAATTCGTGGAAATGTAACAGTGCTGCTGGACTACTAATTTCACAGTCACAAACACAATTCATAAACAACAGACTACCCTCCAATAGTTAATGTATTTTTTTTTTTTTTCTTATAAACCCTTCAACTCAACACTAACACGTCATTTCGTGCCTCTGTGTGGAAGCTCTGAGGTCGCATTGTGACATCCGAGCTACTATCCAATGGAGTAGCTTCGGCATGTGACTCATCAACATCAGAATCCACTTAATGACATCACGATGCATGTTCCTTCCGAGCCTCGGCAGACATCACGCAGTCGCAGGGTCAGATGAAAAAAACACTCTTGTTACATTCGATTTTTTTTTTTTTCCCCCAAGTCAGAAATGCAGAAACGTGTCAAATAAAAATGTAGCGTTTGATTCGACCCATGTAACGGGCCTCAGGGGAGAAGTAGGTGATTAACATCTTTCCATCTTCCTCTGTGAATCACTGCTCGGTCCATCTCCGAGAGGTACAGAGTGTGATGAACACTAAATGGCTCCTCCTGGCTCCGGTGGTCTCCTGACGTCCGTTCTTTACAGGCTTATATCAGCCACATATATACGGCACATAAAGCACACATCACACACAGATATGGAGACATACATACATAACTGTAGCCATCTGCCTAATGTGCACCCCCCCCCCCCCACCCCTTCACACACACCACCCACCCAACCCCCTTCCAGCCAAGCATAGCCCACGATCACGCTGCACTGTACCGTTGGCTAACCCATCAAAGGCCTCTTATGTGTGTGTGTGTGTGTGCACAGCTGAGCTACTTTCATCAATAAACACACGGCAAGAGAGCGCAAAAGCAGATTCACACATCACAAGCACTCACCGCCTCCGAGTCTTCAAATCCATGCAGGTACAAATTGTCATACATGGAGGTTTGATATTCCAACGAGCGCCTCTAGAAGAATGAGGGGGGAAAAAAAATGAGAGTGGAGGCGAAGGAGGAAGGAGGGGGCACCACAGAGAAGAAGAAAAAAAAAAAGGATGGATGGGGGGATGACGACAATCCCTTCTCTCCACAGCAGAGAAGAATAATATTTTAAAAAAAAATCTCCCCTCCCGTTGGATCACGCCTGGTCCACCGGAGGCCCGTTGCTTGATGGATGCAGCTTCTCCCTGATCTCACAGTGCTGCTGGCTGGCTCACATTATAGGATGGAGAGGCTCTCCCTGGAGGTAGCCCAATCCTGGCATTTCATTTCATCAGGCGTCCACACACTCTCTCTCACACACACACACACGCACACACACACCTACACGGACACACACATATACATATACACAACGAGCAGCAGAGGCGGCGGCGGCAGCAGCAGCGGCGGCGGCAGCAGAGCAGTGGATCCTTCCTCAATATCCAAGCCTGATGACAGAGCTAATGTGCAAGGAGCTGATTGGCTGGCTGGCTGTCCACTCAGCTTGGATGAGCGCTCTCCTTGATTTTTTTTTTTAGTGCGGGGAGGTAGCGGGGATCGGGGGAGGGGGATGGGGGAGTAAAAGAGGGGAGCAGCATCCTCCATTCCTCTGTTAAAGCTCATCCTCACTCAGCTTATTTATGCTCTAGAGAGAGCGGAGAAATACATTGAACCCGGTTCTGGTGATGAATGTATACAGTGGATCCATGTATTAAAAAAAAAATGGCAGTTTATCTCCACTTTAGAATTAAATCATGAGTGACGTTTCTATACCACTAAAGTGAAGTAAACGGCACACTTGGGTCCACGGCTGGGGCCAGGATTTTAGAAATACCAAGACCAAATTACACCTTGTGCACCCGACCTATATGTTTTATTATTTGGATTTTTCACATTTCATTTCTGAAATACTGAACCCTTCATAGCGCTGGGTACCAAACCCTGATACATTATCGACTATAAGCTGGTATCAAACTATCGGTGAGATTCTAACGCCTGTTTATTGATTCTTTAATCAAATACGTCCTGATATTAATCACAAAACGTTACTTATTTTAGGCTAGATATAATTTAGGCAAAGCTTTTTCTAAAATCATTGTTGCTTGGGAAGCAACTTCAATATTTAATCAATATATTTAAATATTTTTGTTGACAATTAACTCATCTATTTCATCTTTACACTCCTTATATCCAAATGAATGAGCAGTATAATCGTATGCATCATTAACATGGAGAGGCAGCTTGTGTTGTGGTCTCAGGAGTAATCCTGCTGCTGCCCTTGAGCAAAGCACCAGTCTCAGATATGGACTAGGTTGTTGGGGGCTGTCCACAGTTTCTAAACTCCACAGGGTGCCTTTAAACCATTAACAATTTGCACAAAAGGTTAACTATAAGTGACTGAGTCTATTTCTTCTTTTTTACACCCCAGGCCTGTCTTTGTGTTTTCGGGTACCTGTCTGAGGATGAAACTGGTGGAGGTGGTGCTGCCATCAGACCTCTTGAGTCGGCTCCTCCTGGAATAAGTCCCTCGATTCACCTGAATGGAAAAAAAAAACAAGATCTAAACCAGCAGAAACTCCTTTTTCATTTCTTTAATATTGTGTTTTTAATAAAGCCACATCAAGCTAAAACACAATACTTTACAAGCACCACAGCACACAGAAAACACATGTAACACGACCAAATGTGGATCATACCGGTTGCTTACTTTGCTACTTACCTCCTGACTTTCTCTCTCTTACTTTTTCTCTTCCAAAAAGTCCAAATATAACCCGCAGAGTTAATCTCCAGGGAGCGAAATTAATTATCTGCCAGTGATTTGCCCCATTTATGTTGGAGTCTCCAGAGTTAATGACAATGTCACTTGTTAAAGAGCAAACCTACTTCCCTGAATTCATAAAAACGGGCCAACAATCTAGGTCACCATCTCTCTTTTGTGCCTCTCGATTCAAGCCAACAGCAAAAAGCCAAGAAGAGATATGAAGGATAAAGTTGGCTATGTCTATGAATACCCTGCTATTAATATCCGCCTGCAGCCTCCTATGATCAATCAAGCTGAGGACAAATGATGTCTCAGTTATCTAACATTCCCTTCTTTATATACAGAACATTTATACAGGTTAACACATTATACACCTGAAACATCATTTAAATCCTCAAACACCTAACAGCATTACATTTCAATAAGACGTCAACTGAGCCCATTATGGGCTTTAAAAAAGTGTTTCAGCTAGATGACGATATTAATAAAAGGATTAATATTACAACATGGTGTTACTTTTAAAACATAAAGTGGAATCATATATTGTATTTCAGGTCATGTGTTCCAACTGAAGGACGAATATAGACTAAATCAAACTTCTGTGAACATTTAGTGCTCAATAATAAGACTCTCTTAGTAATGTATTCAATTAATAACATAACGCTTTAATTTATAATCATATTACGTCATTAAAAACAATGTAGAGACGTTATGAATCTCAAAAAGGTCAAACCAGTTCTCCATATTAGAGATAGTAGTTTAGAAAGAGTTTGTGAAACTATCTCTGCCATATATTATTTACAATGCGCATTTATAAATCAACCTATTTATCTCTGAAGATAAAGCAGTGCAATGTATTACTCAAACTTGTCGGTGTTTTATAATGTATATACAATATATATTTTATTATTTCAATACCTACACTTCACATGTGCCTCTCTGCTTTACAATTCCAATTGAAGAACAAAAGTTATCACTATTTATGACTGTTTTTTTATGAACTCACATGAAAGATGGGCGCTTGGATGCCCTCGCCGATCTTGTTCCGTATGTAGATGTGTCGGGACATTTCGGCCAGGACATCGGTCCAGAGGGCTGGCTGCTCCGGTCCGGTCCAGCGGAGGGGTTGCGGGTTCCGGGCTGCGCGCTCCAGCTTCACGCGACACAGCAGAACAACTGTCGGTCCACCTTCGACACAGGTGTTGCGGTGTTGGTTCTTGCTGTGGCTCGCGCTGTGGCGGTTTGGTTCACGCACACTACTGCTGCCGCTCGAGCCACAAAACCAGATGCGCCTGAGTGATGGGCGGAACTATTTTAGAAATCCGGGGGGGGGGGGGGGGGGGCTAAAATGAGTGTCTTAAAGAGTCACAACTATTAACTAGTAACTATTTTAGACATAGTGAGGAATCATTTTAAGATCTTCAAGATACTTTTTTATTACATTTATTGTAATAATAAAAACGTTTCCAACATTTAATACGGTATGATGGTACAGGTCAGACTACACACACACACACACACACGTATGGCTGTGACCATGCCTCTGACCCCTTAAAATTAAATATTAAATTAAAAATAACACTCTGAAAAGACTGCATATTTTTAAGTCAAGGGTTTGTCAACCAAAAAAATTAATTGTCATTTGAGTCATTTTTAGAGGCGATGATATCGAGTGATTCACAAGAAAACAGAGATAATTTATTATGTGCTTATTATTACCACCAGAAAATTTGAATTTGGATTATATTTATACTTACTGCTAGTTCAGAAGCAGGCAATTAGCTCCAGCACGTTTTGAGCCCAGGTTATCTCCAAAACGTTGCAAAATCGTACTCTTAAATTAGTTTCTGTAGCCAATGATTTATTTTTAGGTACGTTTTAGATCTGATGTTTTACCCTAACCAGGATATTTATCAGAATGTATTCTTCCCTCTATACATGCACAGCTATTCCTGCGCCACTGGCAGACACACAAAGCACAATAGATCCATCCCCACGCTTAATAGTTGCCAAGAAATTCTTTCATCTCGATCATATTTCTCACTGTTAGTGAGTGTGGCCAAAGCGCTCAGTTGTTGTTTCATCAGTCTCCAGCTCTTCCTTCCAATCCTTCCAGCACTTTTCTACATTTGTGTTGAGATCACTGAGTTTATGTCTGATGGTACTTCCATGCAGATTGTGCTGCAGACACAATCCTCCTTTAGATCTTGGGAGCACTTAGTTGGCGAAAGGCATCTTTATTTATGAGTAATAGAGTACAATAATACAGCATGAGGGGGGCGTGCTGCCTCTCTCTTTGCCCAGCAGATGGCAGCATTATCAAAGTCAAAGCAACAATAATGTGCAGAGTGAGGTGTGTGTTCTAGAGGTCTAGAGGGGGGGGGTGCTGCTCCTTCATGGGCACATTTGCTCACATTATCAGGAAATTGCGCCGTTATTGTGTACTTTGTGGTACAGAACATCTCCTTCCCTGCAGGAATCCGGCTGCCTTTTAACAGGAGCCATTTGTAAACCTGCCCTTTTTCTTTTTTTTTCTCGACCCTTCAGTTGGACGAGAATAACCAGGAACATTTCATCTTGTTCCTGCATCCATCTCCGCCACTTATTCGGTCACCTGGGACGTTGAGTGCTCCACACACCTGAGTGTCTTCTGCGCTCACCTGGCTGACAGAGCAGTGAAGACGGAGACAGCCTCAAAACATCGTTGTCCCTCTGCTTTAAATATCCATCTCCAACCTGTTGAACCTGCGTGAATGGTCCACATATAAACCACTTTGTTTCCGCGGCTCTGGACGAATCCCTTTAGACAACCTCATGGTCCAGTAGAGGCATGTGATATTTGGAGACCCTGGAGCTACAAAAGTCATGCCAACAGCTCATCAAATAAACGAGAATGACCCACTTTGTTTCATGGACTTATGTCTTCACGTGTTCGGAGACACTTTGATCTGACAAATCTTCTGAGAGAGGACTAACTTTAAAGTGGGAGGATTATGTTCTTTCTTCTCTCTTGCTTGGCAGCATGGTGGGACAGTCGGGCCCTTTTAAACAGAAATGGTTATGTATTATGGTACAGCATTATGTTTAGGTATGAAGTCAACAATAGGTATAATTAGGAACTATGAGGAACTTCCACCTAGTCTGAGACAATTCATTTAACATCTGTATCACCTCCCAAATATATGTCTGCGTGGGTTATCTGTCGGCGTGGATAACCATGATATTGGCACCAAAATTGATTTATTCATCTTTGTTGTTGTTTTTTTTTTACAGTGTACATTATACAAAAATATAGAGTACCAAAAGCTCACAGTGTCCAAAAAGGCAGTGTTAAGTCAAATCCACATCATATTATAATAGCACAGATGTATTTTGGGAGCACAAAAAAAAATCAATTTTAGGGATCCGTTGACGAAGGTCTTTAAATACAAAACACAACCTTCTTCTGTCACAGCACAGGGTGACAATTTAAGAATGAATATCCCCATTGTCCAAATACACACAAACATATTTGTACAGTTTACACACACACACACACACACACACACACACACACATGTACCGTATACTCATGTAAGTGAGGCAGCGCATGCAGTCACATCATCAGGGCTGTTTGTTTCATGCTACATAACAGAAACACCCAAATTCAGTTCTTGGTATTTACAATTTAGGAACTCAAGATATGCAATATACATTTTACAGCGTGGAGTAACTTAAATATTAGCAATCCTGCACGGAGTAATGAGCCTACTACTTTGGGCTGTTTTTTCTTTTTTTAGCAGTGAAAATGTTATATTTTGTCTGTAATTTCAGAATAATTCCCAAGAACAATATCATTTGTAACTTAAAAACAGAGATGGTGTGCAAATACATTGGAGCACTTTAGTCAAATGTATTGACAGTCAAGCATATTTAACATATATACGGAGAACAACGATGCTAATAACAAAGACAAAGTGATTTAAATTGATTTACTTTGGATTTCCTTGTTATTTCTACCACATTAAATTGTTTCTTCCAGGATACTTCTTGGAAAATGATTCTGAGATGGCTAACCCCTAAATAAGCGTTGCAGAATTTGTCAAGCATAATGCCTTCATAATCCACAGAAAGGTGAAAAACACACCTATACAAAGCAGCAGTAACGTTACCTCGTTCACTCACATTCACATCTACGAGCAACTATAGGAACTAGTTCACCTAACCTGCACGTTTTGTGGACTGTGAGAGACAAAATAATGTGTTCACACATTATTATTTGTTATAATCCAACATGCTTCTTGATTGAAAAAAACGTGTTATTTAGCATTTTGGCAGCCACTTCCAGTAAACTATAAAAAAAAAAAAAAAAAACGCAGACTTGAAACCTGCCGGAGCGAGTTAATCCGCCACATTGCTGAGTTGCCTTTGTGTTGCGTGGCACTGCAGCTGGGAACGTCGTGGCTGATTTATGGCGAGAGGCTCTGAAAACAGCTGTGTAATATTTTTTTTTGGTGATTTATGAAACAATAACCTTAATGTAATAACAAATCTGGAAAATATATGAGCGTGACTGCCAAAACAAACATGTCCCCATATGTTTACAATATGAAATAATGATACAGCTCGGTGAAATCTGTGAACACAGCTAAAATAATTCATAAAATCTGCTGAGAGAAAAGTCAACAAGCTTTTATGTTTAATAATGTACAGTACAAAGTGAGGAGTGTCGGAAAAAATGTCCTCTTCAGTGTTGTTTTCTACTCTGGATTCTGCTAAACGTGAAAATAAAGCAAATAAGCCAGAAATCTGCTTCATTCACACACAGTGAGGGATGTTGTTTGTATCACAGATATCAGTCTTAACTGATGTCAACCCCACACGTATGTGTCCAATCAAATATTGTACAGTATTAGTGAGTCCGCTGAACCCACCTGCTGAGAATGAGAGAAAAAGGTAAAATCCCCAAAAAACGTTAACCAAGCGGACGAGTCTCTTCTCAAGTCCAGCGGAAATCCAGACACATTGCATTGTCCATGAAGTCTACTGCACCTGAAGGGTATCTGGGTGCTACCCTGTGCTCTCACAAACAGAGCACCTCAGGGTGGAGGAAGTAAGAGGAAGAGGGGGGGGGCACCTGCACTGGCGAGCGTGTTCCTCTGAAGTTGTACCATTGTGGCTTTGCCCACAGACGCATCCCCGAAATCCAGACTTTGTTCAACTTCATCCTGTGAATTTATTACTCTGCAGAATATTACAACGACCGCAGCAGTTTGCATTCTGCTAGTCTGAAGGCTAAGGGGACGGAAACCTTCAGTTGGTCTAACGAACATTTTCTCCTGTGACAAGGACAGGAGCACATGTAAGCATGTATGTATAATTAGTTGCATATGGCGCACACGGCGCACGCTCGAAACCGTACAGTTCTTTGCATGCTGGAGCAACTCGAGCATGAAAAACTACAAATATGATGTTAAGTTGAAGGTTCTGGAAAGAGACGTTGCTGCAGAATTTTTTTAAAGAATGTCATTTTTAGTTCCTGTCTAATTCGGGTGAACCGAGTCTTCAAGATCTCATTTAACTGGAACATGAGAGTGTTGTTTGTTTGTTTACTGAGTAAAACACTTTGTGGTGGTGTTTGGGTGAGTGAAGAGGACTGGTTGGGTTTTTTTTTTTAAGAGCCTGACCTCCTCTCAGCTGTGCATGTAGGTCCTGCAGGGGGAGTCTGGATGGAAGTCGTACTTGCCCAGGCCCGGAGGGTAGTAGGTGGTGGTGAACATGTTGCTGGAGGGCAGCGGCGAGGGGAAGTGGTTGCACGTCTCCTCGTTGACGTGGAGATTGTTCTTGTTTAGCGTCTGTAGCGAGGAGACATGAAGAGAGTCAGACAAGGGATCATCTTTCTCTGAAACTCTTTTCTTTAAAAGGGTGACAGTACCTAGAGTATATAACGAGACTAATTGAGCCAGCCCACCTTGAACTCCATGGGGATGTACTTCTCATTCTTTGGCGTGGCGTTGCCCTGCTTGTTGTAGGTGAGGTGGTTGGGTGTGCTGGGGTGGATGACAGCTGACTCTGCGGACGGTCGGTTCAGCTGGTGGCAGTAGGTGTAGGCCAGTGCCGACAGTAGAGCTGCGACAAAGAAACTGGCTGAGCCCACGGCGACTAACTGGAACAAAGTAAAGGCTGGGAACAGAAGGGAAGAGAGCAAAGAGAGACGATGAGACAAATGCCAATCCTTCCTTTAGAGTTGTATACTGGGACTTGATGTCACTATCTAACTTCCCCGATCTTTGCTCAATCCCATGTCGCACTGGGTAAGAACCCTCAAACAAAAGTCAATATGCTGCCAACTGTGTGGTCCACACCAGGTGAATGAAGAAAAAAAGCCAATAACTTTGTAACTTTCAACATGTAGCAGCACCGAGTTATTGTTGTTATTACAGAGACTTCGGTTTTAGCCGAGCTGACATTGATCGGAGGCTGAAGGCTGAAACCCGGCACAAGTCATGTGGGGGATGGAGGAGGTGTGTCTGAGCTGGGATCAAAGTATAATCATTTTTTGGGGAGACTGAAAAGAGAGACATCGCTTTGTTTTCACTCACTTCCACAGCTCTGGTCCTCTTGTCCGGGTAAAATAACTGCAGAGGGACAGACAAACAGAGAGCCCATCGATTTAGTGAAGTAGAATCACTCTGAAAGATGAAACAACAAAAAGACAAAGGCATCGCTGTTCTCGAGGAAGGCAGGATGCTGACATCTCCATTAATTCATCTTTTTTTTTTATTTCTACACAGAGTGAACAAGTCAGCACTTACTGCGTCTGATTAAACTTTTGTACCTGGATTTTTCCAGCTTATATCAGCAATTTACGACACGCAGCCAATTTGTTCCAGCAGTTTGTTCACTAAAAGCGTGTGCGTACCTGGCACCTCATGAGGCTGGCAAGGCCTGGACTGGGTGATGTTACCCTGGCAGAGACTGGCCTCAGCCTCCCGGTCCTCGTCGCAGCGACGGGTGCGATGCTGCAGACCCTCCTCATCGCAGCCCCCCCACTCTGTCCATTCACCCCAATCTGAGGGGACAGAAACGAAGAAAAGCTTGAGATTGAAAAAGAGAAACTGTAACAAGAACGATTTTCTGTCAATTTGTGCTTTTATTTCATGCACATCATGTACAATAAACAAAGGCCTAAGCTGAACACCATAACTGGATGTTTTGGGATCTGTCTTTGCATCTTTGCAGGTTGAGACATGTTGGCCACAGTGCTTCGGTTATCATCAGTCAACAGCCAGTCACAGTTCAGCCTCCTTTGTGTGCCCACAGGGCTTCCTTTGTTTACTGAACAAAAGCTCAGAATAGACGAGAGGTTGATGACACCGATTTGTTTTCCATGTCTTTTTTTTTTGAAAGACAAAAGGAATAAAGGTGCATACATGTCAATGACCAAATTTGAGGCAATTTCACTAACAGATTTTTTCGTTGTGTGTGTTTATTTTCTGACTTTCATCCAATGCATGCTGGGAAAGGCCCCAACAACCTCAACCCAAATATTGATTCCCCGCTTGCTGTGTGGAGGAGATTTCCCATCAGTGTCTATACAAACCACATTATTCAATGTAGGGAGACAGGCTCAATCAAGGGAGTGAATTTATGGCGTGAAGATTATCTTTGTCGTACTTTAAAAATGCAAAACAGCGGAAAAAGAAAGCTGCTTTTACATATAATCCATGATGTGGCTTTAAATATGCTGACTCGCCTTCACAGGCATGTGTGTGACAGAGCGCCTCTTCAGTGTGCAGGCCGATGCAGATGTCTCCTCCACTGGCAGGTGGTGGGTTGCTGCACGTCCGAGTCCGCTGGTAGTGTCCGCCGCCACAGCTGGACGAGCACTGGGACCAGGAGGACCAGCAGGACCAGGCTCCGCTCACTGGAACACACCCGCATAATACACTTTATTGAACGTTTTCCCTGCTGTTGCAACTACACTGGGCCAGCCAGAGAGCTCCCTGTCACCTGGGCACGGTTGAGCGCTGCAGTCCTGATACTCCACCGGGGATCCGACGCAGGTGCTGGGGTTCGTCCTGCCCTCTGTGCTCGAGCAGCTACGCTTCCGGGTTCGGAAGCCTCTGGAGCACTGCTGAGAGCAGCTGGACCACGTTTCCCACAATCCCCAGCGCACACCTTGGGGCTGGGACAAAGTTCGCCCACTAGTCTTCACCAAGTCATCAACCAGAGCTGGAAATACACAGAAACAGGAATTTACTTAGAATCCCTACATTCTAACCCTCTGATTTGATCTTTTTATTGCATTACACACACACACACACACATTAAAATTACATTTACACCTTCCCAGCTACCTATTTTGGATTAAATACCTAAACTGACATGATTTTGTATCTTTCGTTTCTGCGTGAAAAAGATTCCTTGAAGGGAAAGGAAAGGAGAAGCCGTGGACACGTGTTTTCTCGTGACGGTTCAATGATGCTTAATCAGGCTACTGATTGATGTCTGCATACAGTTTGGCTACATCCTGCTTTTCATGGGACCAGCTGTGTTTATTGTGGCAAACTGGGAGCTCTGCCACCGGCAGCACTCTGTAAAGCCCAATCAGATGCAGCGCTACTCAGCAGGTTTCAGTATATTTGACTGGTCTGTAGAGTTACACCAGGCTTAAATTTGTTTCAGACTGGTATAATCCAAAAATAAAGACTAATCTCAACCTAAAGTTTCCGCTACATGTCTGCTGTTCATTCCCAGTACTCACAGTCAGTCTGGCAGACTCCAGACCCGTCATTGGGGCAGAACCGGGTCTCCATCTTCTTCTTGCCCAGCTGGAGCTGCTGGGGGTCGGCGAGCAGCGCCCGGCAGGTGTACCTGAATCTCTGCTCTTGCCTGGACCCATCTTGGCTGACGTTGACCGGCATCCAGGGGGTCCAGGGGGTGTTGCGGCGCACCTCGGGGCAGGCCTCCAGGTTACAGGTCTTGTACTCCTGGAGAACAGGAAAGGTGAAACGATGAAACAGCTACTTCTGTCTATTCTTCTGCAGGTTTTCGTCGTCTCCCGAAAGGATCCTAAAGATCCAGTAATCCATTATGAACAGCTTGCAGAGACACACTGCTGCTGAACAACACAAATATTGCCGTTCTTTCTGGAGGGACTTTATTACGCGGCTAATTACTGTGTTTAATGGGACTCCTGGTGTTTGTGAAGAGGCAAAGAGCCATGGAGGGCTGCACCACGCTTGCAGACACACACAAGGGCTTCTTCTGGTCGTGAGTTCCAAGAAACACAAGTGGCAGTGTTTGTTCTATTTGCAGCACTAGCCACCACGGCTCGTTGATCGGGGCTCCTGTGAGGAAGGAGGTGGGATTCTTGGAGGGACAGCGAAAAAAACCTGTACGTGTGTTACACCCTCGACGTGAAGCGCCTCACTATAGCAGGTAAAAAGAAGCAGCTGTGGTACTCGACAGATGAAAGGGCCGAGGGGCCACGGCGCAAACAAATCGGTCATCAAATTAGAGAGAAAGAAAAGGGAAAAGTCCCATAATCCATCTGGTTACAATTTACTGAGCACATTCATGCTCTCAAGGGGATTCATCTTTTGATTGCTTTAAATAAATGTGACTAAACTAATTCATCCGGTTTGAAAAGGCCATGAAACAGAAGAGAAGACTTGAAAACATATTTATCTTACAAAGCATATACTGAAATAGTTACTGTAGATCACATGAATGCAGGTTTAGTAGAATGAGATTAAGATCATATTTAATGTCTATAATATCAGAGCTGGGGCTGGTCACTCTAAGCTTTCTTTATAGCTAAAGCCAATACATTCATTGTGGCTTGAACACCTTTAGCCTCATTCCTTTAATAAGCAAGCACTACCGTACCATGGAACATCCAGGACAGCTGTTGTCATTCTCACAGGTTCTGGTCCTGGAGTGGACCCCCCCTCCACATTCAGCACTGCAGTGAGCCCAGGGGGCCCAGGCTGTCCACGCCACTGGCAGGGGACAGGGCTTCTTCTCATTGCACAGCCTGGAAACACAGTGAGACACCGGGCTCATTTCCATCCCAAAGCGCTGATATTCTGACTTCTGTCGCGTTGGTAGCGTAGACGAGGTTCTACCTTCTGGCGCAGAAAAAAAACGACGCAAAACGCGTTCCCTTCTCACCTCTCCTCTCGACCCTGGCCGACACAGATTCGACCACCGTGGCGAGGCGAGGGGTTGTTGCAGGACCGCTGCCTCACTTCAAATCCGATACCACAGCTGCTGCTGCACTGGCCCCACGAAGACCAGGGAGTCCAGCCGCCATTCCTGAGGAACAGAATCGGGGGAATCCATTTGTTTTATTATTACATTTTTTTTTTAAAGCCGTCAGCAGATTAGAGTAACTGGTCTGTGAAGTCGTGAGGATCTGCATTAAAGGGGGCTGCACCTGGAACAGTTTGCCACCTGGATGAGTGGGCCTTTACACTCGACCCCGCCACACCGGGCCAGAGGTCCGTCGCACGAGCGGGACCGACACACGCAGCTGCTGACGGAGCCCTCGCCGTCATTGTGGTTACAGGGCTGCCACGGCGCCCACGAACCAAAACCGCCATCCTGTGTCAGGTTCCTCACCTCCAGAGACGATTCAAGGGGATTAATGTCCACGTCATATGCACATGAATAAGTCACATTCGCACCAAAACTACAGCTTGATGCTACCACAATATTATAATAAATATGTGTTTGTGTTTCTTACTGGGCACTCAGTGATGTTTTGGGTCCACTGGTTCATGTTGGAGCTCTCCTCGATGGTGGTGCAGCGCTTCTGTTTGTGGTCCCAGCCACAGTAAGGGTCCCGAGCTTCCAGGCACTGACTGATATGAATGCAGACAAACCAGTCAGTCATTATTGCAGTTGCAGAGCAGAACAGTCTCGTCGACTTTCTCTGTATTAAAAGGACTTCTATTGTGTGTCAAACAGAGCATGCTGGGTCTGTCAACAGAGGGTCTGTCAATCGGCTTCTGATTATCTGAAAGCCTGAAATCTGAGTGACAAATCGCTCTAGAAGCTGAAGTCGTATGTGATGCTGCAGTGATGAGGGTCTCTTGGATCGTACCTTTCAGATGGATAGCTGGAGCAGCGCTCCAACGGGATCTTCACCAGTTTGTCATCGAGCCCAACAATCAAAGATCTGTCATTGTGAAGGATTTGCAGGCTCTTAATTGGTCCAATTTGCCCTTGAGGGAGGAGCCTGAGCTCCTCCAGGTAGCAGCCTTGAAGGCTTTTATTGGTTGTGGAGAGAGCCTTCAGGATGGTGCCATATTCTGATTGGACAAGATTAACAAGGAGGAACATTCTTCAACTCATTCAACTATTCATTTAGTAATACAACTGTCTTTCTTTCATTTTGCCCCAGTTGTCTACCGCCTCTCTCACCAGTGCCGATGTACATGACGTGGAAGAGGGCGTCCCGGCCCTGAACGATGTCCACCACCAGCTTGGAGAAGCGCAGGTTGTCCTGGGTGAGCAGAGGGTTGACGGTGATGGGCTGGACCACGTCGTTCATGAGGAAGAGCCGCTGGGCGTCCTGGAGGCTGCGCTCTGTCAGGTTCCCACCGGGGCCTCCCTCCTCCAGGGTGCCACACTGAGGGACGAGAGTCACGCGTTAAGAACCTCGGCTGGTGGTTTTGAAACCTGGGAGCACAAGCTAGAAACACTGCGGCGTAACTGAGATTGTAAATGGATATATATATATATACGAAATAGGTGTCTCAGTAGGAGGGCCTTTGTTCAGCAACAAATGGATGAATGTACTTAGTCAAACCTTCTTCCACGAGAAACATCAATATCAGCTGCAGAAGGCCATTACTGACAGCGTACGTATATGTTAAATACATAAAAAACTAAACTATTTTAGATTACAGAAACTGAAAATGTCACTGCAATGTCCCTGCAGCCCAATTTTGGCAGCATTTCGTATATATGAGATGGGAAAAATGCCAAGCACTTATTGTTGTAGGTACATTTGATGGAGCTGGGCTAGAATTTTCTGCAAGGAGCTATCACTGTACACGGCACACCGAGATGAAATGAAATGTCAGTCTTGGAGGGAACGCTGGGAAATAATGGAAGGACAAAAACGTTCACACCTACCATCATCGAGTTGTCAGAGGAGAACAGCTATCTGGCTCCAGTTGGTCTAAATGTGTGAATTACCTGAAAATTGGGTATGGGGTTGGGCGTGGAGAGCCAGGCAGTGCGGGGGTTCTCCTGGTAGCGAAAGGGTCCGTTGAAGGCCTGGGTGATGGAGCTCAGATTGAAGGCACAGACAGCAGACGCTGATATGCTGTTCCTGAAGGAGGAAGAGGATGTGATCACAGGGGGAAAAAAAGCAAGATTGAGATAAAGAGAATGGTATTATTACACTGGGCTTAGAGAGTTTCACTGGCTGTTAGTATCTTCAGTAAAATCATATAAGCATAAGTCTTCAAACAGTTAAACTCTAGTATCTAGAAGAGGAGTGTTTAGTCGTGTTATTAATGAACGCTACTCACACATTGGTGGTGAAGATGCCGTAGATCAGGTCCTGCTCTGGTAAGTAAAAAGTGCTCTGCAGCTCGTTGTAGTAAAAGGGGATTTCTCCCGAGCGTGAGCAGTTGAGTCGAGCCTTCATGAAGGTGGTCCAGGTGTCCTCCAAAAGGAAACGTCCGCCCATGTCGTTCTTACAAACCCGGGCCACGCGAGAGAACACTATCTTGCCGCAGTCGTTTTCAACGGCGGTTTCCCTCAAGAAGAAGTAGGCGAATCGTCCAATCTCATAAACAGACACGAAGTGAGGCTCTAAAAGGACAGACGAGAGGAGGAGAAAGGAACGACGTGGGAGATATGACACCCACGAAAACAGAGACAAGGGTCCGATAGGAGATGAAAAGCAGGACAATTCTTTACCGTTGAGCCACTTGGAGTTGTACTGGGCGGTGCGCAGTGGCGGCATGTTCCCCAGGCTCCTGTAGATGACGGGGTCCCGTCCTGAGAAGTCGATCACCGTCGCGGCGTACAGCTCGCCTCTCTCTGTTACCATGGCGGTGGAGTTGTGGCGCGGGTCGTAGGGACACCGGGCGACGCCGTTCACCGTGTCCAACACCTGACTGAAGTTACCAATCTGACAGGAAGTTAAACAGGTGTAAACACAACTCAATTCACAACCAACGGACGGCACCGTGGGTTGAAAAAGGATTATTTCTAACAAATAATTACATTAATTTGCTCAACTTTTGTGGTGGTGAAGGATGTCTTCATTAAATATTATTTATATTAATACTTTTTAGGATCATAAAGACAACAAATCCAATTATTCATTAGCATACATTGCAAAGAAGAACTTCCTTCAATTAATGAATCATTCCAGTAAATTTATCAATTAGTAAAGTTATTTATTAGCTGGTTCCATCTTTTCAAATGTGAGGATTTAATGATGATTTTTATGTCATGTAAATGGGATTTTCCCCTCGGATCTGATCTAACGGACATTTCAAATTTTTTATTTTTGACTAATTTAGATGGCTCAGACCTGATCATCACATCTCCTGACGATTAAACTGTTGTACCAACCTGCCTGGTTACACAGACTGGGGTGAAAGCGTTGGTCCCACAGGTAAAGAGCGTCCTCCCACTTATCAACAGCACCCGGATGTAGTTTTGACACTCCTCCTGCAGACCAACACAGCACAGCTCAGTTCCAATTGGTCGTCCATAAAACGCAATTTCGGACGACATTTTGAAAAGAGTCATCAAAGACTTCTGTCTCGTATGAGGCAGCACACTACCTCAGTCTTCCCTTTGCTCTGACAAGAGCGCTTTGTGTCGTCATCGGGTGCCCATTCTGTCGCCTGGGGGGGGGACAAAACAACAAATATTTTAAACATTTCAATCCATTTAAAAAAACATGTCTCTTTAACGTGCGCTCTCGGCTAACGTTACCTGTATGAGCGAGGCGTTGCTCAAACTCAGTCTGAAGAGGAAGTTCCTGTAAAAAGAATGCAAATGATCAAACCAAACCATCTCCATTGTATATTGGCAACATATATACAATGGATACATATATACAATATACAATACATATGGATGCTGTTTGAGTTTTGGTCTGCTTTAATTAAGCTGTTTGTCACCTTGCTCCCACAATGAGCTGGTTTCTGCTCAGGTCCAGTGCCAGCTGGGAGAAATCCTTCACTCCTGGATGGGAGAACTCTGACATCCACGGCCTCAACGCTGGACAGAAGAAGAAGAAGAGGAGACATGAAAGAGGGGGGAAAGCAGTGCAGAGCCATAATATGAAGTGCGTGGGAACCCTTTCTCCACCAAATGCTACCTGGCTTCAGTTAAGCCTTCAGTGTTTTCACTGATGTGTCACATTTCTCTCCAGTGAATCACCCGATCCTGCAGTCTGACAGCTCTGAAATCGCCCATGAGCCTTTTCAACCACACAGCCTAAGGCTTCGACTTTACAGACAAAGGATTTGATTTAAAAAATTGGTGCAGAATTATAATTAGAGTCAGGAGGTCTGGTGGCAAAAATGTATCACAGCCAGACACTTGAAAACATCTGACAAACAATCCCAAAATACAACAATGTATGGGTAAATAGAGACGGATATTGATATTTGCTTAATGAGCCCTCTTGTGGTCGTCACAACCATCACAATATATTAACAGGAATATCAATAAAAGCAAACGCAAGTCCTTAGTTTGACTTTTATTGCAAGGCGAGGCAAGGCAAGTTTATTTGTATAGCACATTTCAACAACAAGGTAATTCAAAGTGCTTCACATAAAACCATTAAAAGCATCAACGCATTAGGCGAAAGAAAAGGAGATTTAAAAACAATTAAGAACATTCATTGAAACATTAAAAACAGTCATTAAAACACTATTAAAGCAGTGTAAGAAAACAAATACAGTAGTAAAATGCAGAAATGCAGGAGATTGATTAAAATCCTTGAATCTGGTTCAATTAAAGCAAGGGCGTAGGTTTGGTCTCAGCATTGGTAGGGACACTGCCAGCACCCCCCCCCCCCATATGAGAAAAACGTAGTTGATATTATGTTGAACAGGCAAACTTTATTAAAATATATTAATATTCCGGGTTCCGCGCTGAACCCGTTACGCGTGGAACCCGTTACGCGTGGAACCCGTTACGCGTGGAACCCGTTACGCGTGGAACCCGTTACGCGTGGAACCCGTTACTCGTTGAACCCGTTACGCGTGGAACCCGTTACTCGTTGAACCCGTTACGCGTGGAACCCGTTACGCGTGGAACCCGTTACGCGTGGAACCCGTTACGCGTGGAACCCGTTACGCGTGGAACCCGTTACTCGTTGAACCCGTTACGCGTGGAACCCGTTACGCGTTGAACCCGTTACGCGTGGAACCCGTTACGCGTGGAACCCGTTACGCGTGGAACCCGTTACGCGTGGAACCCGTTACGCGTTGAACCCGTTACGCGTGGAACCCGTTACGCGTTGAACCCGTTACGCGTGGAACCCGTTACGCGTGGAACCCGTTACGCGTTGAACCCGTTACGCGTGGAACACGTTACGCGTGGAACACGTTACGCGTGGAACACGTTACGCGTGGAACCCGTTACGCGTTGAACCCGTTACGCGTGGAACCCGTTACGCGTGGAACCCGTTACGCGTGGAACACGTTACGCGTGGAACCCGTTACGCGTTGAACCCGTTACGCGTGGAACCCGTTACGCGTGGAATCCGTTACGCGTTGAACCCGTTACGCGTGGAACCCGTTACGCGTGGAACCCGTTACGCGTGGAATCCGTTACGCGTGGAACCCGTTACGCGTGGAACCCGTTACGCGTGGAACCCGTTACGCGTGGAACCTGTTACGAACAGGACCCCGTTACGCATGGAACCCGTGGAACCAGTGGAACCTGTTACTTATGGAATCCGTTACTTATGGAATCCGTTATGTATGGAATCCGTTACGTATGGAATCCGTTACGTATGGAATCCGTTACGTATGGAATCCGTTATGCGCGGAACCTGTTACGCGCGGAACCCGTGGAACCAGTGGAACCTGTTACGTATGGAATCCGTTACGCGCGGAACCCGTTAACCGTACCTAAAGCTGAACAATAAACGAGCTACTGGCTGTTTTTCATAAACCACATGAAGTGCAACAAACGCATCCTTCCCCAGAAGGTTTCAGAGCAAATCACTGGCGTCCAAAATGAATGCTGGTTCCTTCTATTCGACGGGCCAGCTTGTGAGACAAATGTATCCAAAACAATAACAGCACGGTTTGCCAGTCGAACACTTTGAGCTGAATGGAAGCTGACATCCTGTCAAAAATAATATCATCAAAGACCCTTGACCTCATAGTTGTTAGACAGAACATTTAATGAGGCCATACTGTAGACATTCAAAACATTCATGAACTTCATATAAACCCTGATGCACAAGATAAACTAACTGAGAGCTTTTAACACTGCCGCGCTGTAATTATCTCTATTTTAATCTGTTATCTTCAGTGGGTGTCAGGTCACATGACCTCCTTATGAATGTAGACACGTGATCAGCGACCAGAAGGTGGGAGACAAACGTGGACCCGTCTGTGTGTATAACTGTCGGAGAGGAAGGACCGACGTTGACGCACCCACCTTGGTAAGAGACGACAGGATGCTCCTTTCTGGTGCAGTCTGCTGGTGTGACGTGAGGCTGCTGGGACAGACACACAGACGAACAGAGGACCAGCACGAGGCCACAGGGGGAGAGGGCCCGCGCCCCCCACCCTGACGTAAACATGGTTACAACCACATCCAGTCTTCTATCGGGTCCTCGGGAAACACCTGGTGGAAGAAGAAGGAGGAGACGTCTGTCGATTTAAGCGTGAAACAGTACTTTTCATTTCTGCACACCCTTCCTCCGTCTCTGTCCGCCTGTCCATCAATCAAAATTAGTTTTGCCAGTCCCCCCCCCCCCCCCCTCTGTCTGTCTGCTCTGGGTGTCCAGCCCCTCGGTGTCAGCGGGACTCGGTCACGGCTAATTCACCTCAAAAGGCCAGAGCCGCCAATCTCTCTAATGCCGACTCTCAGACCACGAGGGTGCCATCGACGGGGATCTCTCTGACTGAGGAGACCCATTCAAAGACGAGACTGGGCCCAGAGCCAAACAGGGGGGGGGGGGGACTTTGAACTGGGAGCCACATGAAGGGTCTTTGTGTCAACATCAAAATCCTTTTATGTACATCAAATCTGCTCCATGATGATGATCTGATGATGATGATGATGACCACAGGCCCAGAGTGTCAAATGGCACAAAAATGCTAAAAAGCAATAAGATGACGATTTAGGCTGTCTGCTTGTGGACCTTTGAGGACTTACTCTCACACAGTCGGTCACCATGTCAAACAACCTGCAGTGAATCTGAGAAGTTCCCTCAGTGATGCCAAATAACTCCCACAATGAGGCCAACAGGTAGAACACAGCTGACAAATGGAGCTCTTTTCTCACCACCGTGTGAACATACGGACATCTGGCGCCAACTTTACTGTTACGGCACAACATTTTACAATCATTTTTTCGTATGAGATACACACAGAAGGGGATGACATGTCTTTTTTAAACCCTCGAGGAAATGTTTTAGAGATCGCTTTTGATCATAAACCTGAAAAACTTTTATTTTCTGAAGAAAATGTACATTCGTACTGGTCGAACACGCCTGAATCTCTGACCGAACTATCGGCGGTTGTAATGCATTGTGGGTAATGTAGGCAAGGAATAAGAATGCCTGGAAGCCAAGAAGACGATAGCTCTTTTTTCAAACTGTCCATTGTGAGTCCTATTTCCGTATTGTTTTAAGCCCTCATGTCACTCAAAGCAATAAAAGCAGTTGAACTGTCAGCTGAGGTCCGTGGAGAGCAATAAGTGGGACTAGTGCACGCCTTTGATTATCAATTAGAAGGATGAACTAGTTTAGACTTGTATAATCTTCCAACCCTTTAAAATTTCACATTATTCTTCTAAAATAGCAGGTTTGTTAAGCTCCGCCCGCTCTCCGTTAACCCCTCGACTGGTGTCACTGCAGCTCTGGAGAATGGAGGCGGTGAATGTCTGCCTGTCTGCCGCTCACCGGGAGGACTGAATGGAGGCAGAGGTTTTCCCCGACCTGCTGGGTCTCACATTGCTGCCTAATGAAGCGACAGGGGAGCAGAGCCTTCGCCGCTGGCCTCGCCTTTTGTCCCGCGGCCGCGCTCCTCTCGCCGGGCCAGTGAGAGGCCTAGTGTTTCTGGGACTTGTCCATTCGGCACGACGAGGGGGAGCAGCAGCAGACGTCAGTGAGATTCATCAGGGGCGGTAGGAAACGTTGGGATGCAGATTCTCACTCTGTGATCGGCCTCAGCTAAAGACGGAGACTGCTTATATTAATAAGGTTGTTTGAGCCCTCCATCGACCCAGATGAGTGTTCTCAGATCCAACACTTCTGTGAAGGTTTGGTTAAGTTTAGTCAACTAAAAGTACTAAAAAGATAGCTTACGTGATTTGACATTTGAGGACAGCCTTTACAAGATTGGCCACAAGAGGTCGCTTAACAGGAAAATGTAGACATAGGCCTTTTTAAGATGTTGTCGACTTTATCGGTGATGTACACACTATAAAGTTGACCGCGTTGTCCTTTAAACGCTTTCTAAATGTAGCTGATCACAATGTGTCCTCAATGACTTTTGAGTACTTTAGAATCAGCCAAAACAGCGTCAAGATATTTTTGATTTTGGGAGGAAACCATGTGTTGATGGAAAAGTAGGAAGTAAAGGCGGGCAAACATTTAAGCTCCCGTGAGCGTGTCAGAACATTCATTCACTTGACGGAGCTGCCGGCGTTGGAAAAACACCATAAAGCCTTAACAACCTGCGAGGAGATTAGAAAAACAGAGTCTCTGATTCATGTGACCTGTATGTGTTTGGACTGTGGGAGGAAAACCACGGGAACACGAACCAGACATGTGACCTCCTCACAGAGAGAACCGCTGCCAAGATGTTAACCCTCTTATAGCTGCATAACACTTTGTTTCCCTGTATCGAAAAAAGCAAAATATGCCAGATGTATACTTTATATCTGAGCATCTATTCTATCTCTACAGATGTTGGCCATTTTTCTTTCTCAGATTGATTTATTTCAGTACTTTTTTCGGGGCCCGTAGATCATCCTGTGATTCACGAGCAAAAAAGCAACGAATTCAAATAATGAAATAGACTTCCTGTTAATCGTCTCATACTGTACGCTAATGTAAAGCAGAACTAGTTGCACTTCATCACAGTTGTACAACGTTCAAGTACAGAGATTTTTCGTCAAACCCTCCACCTTTCTTTCAGAAGACGATGTGTAGTTGAGACTTTAAGAGTTGCAAGCTTGAGACAGTTCCTAATCTTAAGATTTTAACGAGAGAGCGAGTATTTGTGAGCCTCCCTTCTTTGATTCAAGAACTTCCTATTCAGGCACTCTTGGGCTTTTGTCTTCGGGGGCAAACTGAAGCAGCCGATGCGGGAGCAGCCCTCCCATGGTGTGTGTGTGTGTCACGTGGATACCTTCAACCCTCCGCTTATATACGAAAGAGTCGATGCGATGGAGTGGAGGGTAAAGCGCGGATGAGCCTCTTTTGTGGCCATGTGACCGCTAAGCCTGCTAACAGTTTGAATACGCCAACGGGGCAGCCGTCCTGACACTGTGGAAGGTGCTGTTTCTCATTCTGTCAGGATGAGTAAAACCTCTTCTGTCATTTTCCTACAAAACCGCTATTATGGGGGATTATATGTCGCGATCTGACGACAAATGCTTAATAACACCTCCGGCCCGGGATTACGCAGGCTACGAAATGAGCACGCTGAGACACCGGGTGCACGTGTTAAGTGAGCGTCATTAAAATCCTCTTCACGTCAATAAGTACGTGTAATTAATTTCCCTGTCATACAGCACCTGATGTATGACAGGGAAATTAATTACACGTAATTATTTCCTCGTTCGGAAGCCTCGCGGTTTGTTCCTCCGTGGCATCAAAAATAAAAGGAGTGAGTCCAGCGTTTGACCTTTGTGTATCCGCCTCTTGTCTCAACTCTCTTGTACTTGGACTTCATCCAAATATCATTAAAAGAAACAGTGAACCCCCCCCCCTCTTACCCCCCTACACCGAAGAACCTGCTCCAAATTCCTCCTTCAATAAAGGGGGCTCACAAAACAACAGCTGCTGCTGAAAGCAAATCTCTAAAAAAAAAAAAACTCTCTCTGTCTTGACACAGCAGCAGCTCACACGCCACAGTAGCCCTCACCTTTAAAACCTGTAATATGAATGACCAGTGAAGTCAGATCGGTCGGAGCAAACGGACACTGAGAGGGCATCCAAAAGTCTCTCCATCAAAATATTCAGAGAGGACCATTTCCGAGGCAGTGTTCTCAGCTCCTTCCTACCGGGGGTTGAATGGCCTCTCTGTGCACCCTGCCAACTATCTGCCAATGGGCGCTCTCTTTTACAAGTGAATAGACTGAGTTTAGCCACAGTTAAAAAGACACACTAACGTGCCATGGCCGCGCCACAATGGCCGCTCGGGGAATTTGCCAAACCTAATGATGCCGGTTTGGCCCCGGCTAGAGGAGGTAGAGAGCAGGAATCCTAAAGAGGCACACAGCTGCACTGATCCCTCTCCTCCTATCTCCCCTCTCTCTCTCTCATCTCCGTCTCCCTCTGTGCTCTCATCATCAACTCAATTGCTTTTTTTTTTTTGGGCTTTCTGGGAAAAGACACGTAGAACCAAATCCGTCTGCGTTCTCTGAAAATGTTCCACTATCAAGTGTTTTTTTCCCCACATTTTGAAGGAAAGTCACGAGACGCGACTGACAAATACTCTGTGACTGTGACAGACACAGTCAGCAACCAGCTGGTGGATGTAGTGGTGTCAGTATGTTTCCCTTTAGGAGTTGAACGGAGCTAAAAGGAGAGTAAACACTGGAATAACATTCATCAAGTGGCCAGAAACCCGCCTCCGTGGCTTCTAGGTTGATCAATTTAACCCACAATCCACAATCCAACCATGATGCCCTCTGAGGCAAATTTGGGATGCATTAAAAAACAGAAGATGTACGTGCACTTAGCTTGTTGGGTGTAGCTTGTTTTGACTTGAGCTCTGCCCAGAAGGGGCCGAAATAGACAAATGCAAAACACGCAGTGCAGGACAAAGTCTCCAGTGAACGGATACATCGCTTAACATTTGAATTTGAATAAATAAGGCACTATATGCAGGTATAAATCCTCTTGGCACGGAGTAAAGGGTCTGTCACATTCATTGTTTTGTAGGCAAATAAAAATATTGTTAGTTGTATTAAAGACGGTCTTTGGCATCTTTCTCCAAAGACATCCACAGCACGGTACGACCACATGTTGTCGCATGACTGACGCTCCACGTTTAGGTCGCGTGATGAACCAATACTGTTCCCAAGGCTGATGAGTTTAACTTCTGACAGTCTTCAATGCCGACGAGTTTGAGTCGATGGGAACAGAGCGTATCGAGTTGGAAAATTCCGTCCGATATCAAGGAGAGGTTAAATGGAGGAAAACCATTCAAGCTATTATGCTAAAGTGCAATTTGAATGTTCGGGGCTGCAGAACACAAAGCTCTAGGTTTGGATTTCGTTATCTCAGTGTGATGAGTAGTTTGTGTCCTCGCATCTAGTCGTACAAAATGTGCAGACACCGGTCGAACGAATGCTATCGTGCCAACTAAGACTGTCTTTCAAACTCCTGGCCGACGAACATTATCAGCTTTTCAGTGATTAATACGTTGCATCCAATCGGTGCTGTTGTCATGGAGAAGGACCGTATACAATTGTTTTCCTTATTACAGATTATAATGAGATATGACTAGTATTAATGGCTCCTACCTCACTAGAATAACCAATTAAAGATCTGTGAGTCCACCTTGATCCTATTTGTCATCCAATCAACTAGGGGTGCCTGCCCTGTTGCCAGCAATTATTTGGGGGGGGAAAAGGGAGAGAATAATTGCAATTTTTACATATAAATTGACCGGTGGTAGCTGCTTCTAGTCACAAATATGCATCAGTATCCCAAGAACGTTTCCAGGGGTTGCAATCAGTGCAACATGTGGGCTCCCGCTCGAAAGAAATATAAATTGCTCATTTATTGAACGGTAAAATGAAAAGAAATACAGAACCCAGCCTGAGGCTATTGATCCAGGCTTTTCTCTCCTGAAGCCAATTACAGCACTCATGCCTCAGACAGAACAAAGGAAATATCCACACTACACATTACTTGAACCCCCCCCCAAAAAAAAACAACACATGTCTATCCGTGCTAAATGTAGTCTCCGCAGGGAGAGCGATACACGCTGAGGATGGGAATGAAAAGGGAGGGAGAGGTCGGGGGTCACGGTATCGATCACTTGAGGGGAAATTAGCCCGCAAAGAGGAAAACAGACAAAGTGGCAGAAAAACAGCCACAAAAAGTGGGCGACTTAGACACAAAGACAGAAAGGGACAAACACAAAAGAATGAATGATTGCACCGAAACAGCCAACCTCCACATGGGAAAAATATAAATATATATACGACACTGCACACACAGATATACAAGAAAATAAACTTACTTGTTCACCATCACCAAACTGAAGCGGGAGACGAACTCAGATCCTTCACATGGTGAGAGGGAAAGAACGAGAGAGAGAGAACTTGTTACACATCGGCACGCAGTGGCACGCTGACCAGAGTGTGTGTGCAGGGCGGAGGAGGGAGGGGGGGGCGTAAAGGGGTGTGTGTGTGATGGGGAGATGGGGGGGGTAAAGCATTCCTGTTTGTGCAGAGCAAGCTTAGGTCTCTGAATAGAGAGGCATGTCTGTGTCTGTGAGTGTGTATTGTAATAATCGTTGAGAGGTCCTTTGATTTTGATGAAAAAAATCACCAAATGTGTGTTTTCATGCAGAAATAAGCTTTGCGTGAGATGTAGACTGCAGCCTCCACCGTCTCAAATATGAAAGCCATCTGAATCCGGTGTACATGAAGTGATCTGGGGTCAGTTTTAAATCAGCCTGGGTACTAAATGAATCCGAGCACAGCTGCGGCGTCGCCAACGTGCAAATGAATGAGGCGACAGAGTCAATAGCGAACGCAATTAGCTCAGACAAACATCGTGTTTGCCTAAACAAAGTCTGGCCTCCGGAGTCACCTGATGGCCAGCAGAAGAAGAAAAAAAGAGTGTTTACTGGTGAAGTTGATTCAAAGTAGACAAGTCTCAACTCAAGCAGTAAGTGAACCTTTGGTTTGGACCATTTTATCAGAAACATTGAGTGGATTCATGTTTTCTCTTCACGCAAACAACCTAAAAAACATTTACACGTATCATTCTTTCAAATATACCGCCGTGGTGATGACATACTCGGGCGTCAACAAGCAGGAAATATGATTTTGTACTGTTGACGGCGACCCGGTTCGACGTGCGCTACAGAAGTGCTAATCTGAGGAGGCGAAGGGGGCTGACCAATAAATCATATCCAGTGAGGAGAAGAAAAAAAAGGGGGGACAGGATCGCTTTGCTTCTCGTGTGCCCGGCGGAGCGTAAGAGATAAATAACACTCCCCGGCCTCATCCCCAACCTTTACAGAGCAGAGACATTCATCTCTCTCGGCCTCAGAGAGGATGAATGGGCTCGTTCCTGTGCAAACTTCAGGATGACCTCCTCCGGCTCTGTTTTTTTACAGCCCTCCTGTCACCGCCGAGGCTGAATGATTACAGGCACAGTGAGACGCAGAAACCAAAAAAAAAACAGGACCAAGTGAAAGATGGCAACGGCTTGAACTTTAAAAAAAAACAAAAAAACAGCCCCCAAGCTGTCAGCCTAACGAGTGAATATGATAGTGACTTCTGAATCACCTCGTGTGGTTGTGAAGCTGGTTTAGAGCTCATTCAGCCTCTAATTGCCTCTTAAGTGCCAGCGTCTTCCTAAAAGCCCCAATTATTTGTGGTGGAAGCACGTTGAGGTAAAAAAATAAAATAGCTGTTATGAGCACTTTGCATTGTACAAATGTCATCGCCTGTCTCATCATTTCAGTGTCAGAATTGTATAATCCTAAAACATCCGTGTATCTGCGGGTCAACACATTTTTTTTTTTTACTACTTTTAATAGCAGGCGTTAAAAGTCACCGCATGTCTTAGCGAAGGCTTGCGCAATATGAATATTAATATATTAAAAAACAGTTTACAAATTAGGTGTCTCACTTCTGCAACTCCTAAAAGTCATTAACTGATTTTTGTTGCCACTTGGGGGCAGCAATAAGTTGCACATTACCTGTTATTATTCATGAGAACATATTGATTCGTGCTGCTTTAAGTACTCCAACATTTGGGCGAAAGGCAAAAACAATCACGAGGCCACTGTTGTTTCTTTTTAGAGCGTTTTTTTTTTATTTGGGTTCACACTGATGAGAGGACCAGAAGACGCTAAAACGCTGAATTTAAAAAAGCACATTATCTCCAAAGATTTCCATTAATCCACGACCAGCTGCAACGGAGGCCTGCAGCGGTAACCCAACAACTCTTAACCCCCAAAACCAGCACCCGACCCCCACCCCACGCCACAGCCCTCAATGGATGCCTTGTCCAGCACATAGCGCTCCACTGTGAAACAGGCCCGTGTGTCGCGAAGTAATATTGACTTTTAATGCTTCAAGCATTCAGCTCGCTCCGTTTTCAAACAAACCGGGCTGTGTTGATTTATTAAAACCCCAGCAGACACCTAGGTTTACCTTTCTATGGAGCAATACAACTGTGCTAATAGGAGTCACACACACACACACACACACACACACACACACACGTATGTGCAGTTTAGAAGCTGGATAAGCCAGTTTAAAAAAAATCTAGGTTAAACTGAGAGTTTGATATTCTGGGAAATATGCAAAAAGTTATGAGAAATATGCTAAATATGAGACGAGAAGTCCAGACTTGTCTTGTTTACACTTCCTATCTTGTTTATTTACTCGTGTCTCAAAATAGAAATGTAGAAATGTGAGCTATTTCTTGACCACGGGTAATGGTTAGCGTCTCAACACCCCCCTTTAATAAAACACAGTCAGTCACTTGTGATTGAAAGGTTGTTGGTTTAAATCCCTTATTTGGGTGCTCTCCTTCACCCCCAACAGCTATGTTGGTCCCAAACGCAAGATGCTAAACGGCAAAATCCCATCCACCGATGTTGGATAACTGTTGCTTTCTACCACGTTTTCCAAGAAAAACACACCACTCTCCCTGAATAAATAAAGGTGACACACACACACACACACACACAGTCTCAAACCTGAACACCCAGCCGCCTGTCCATCAGCCTCGGCCCTCTTTCCCTCCTCATCCATCTTTCTCTCCTTTTCCACTTCAGCCTGACCTCGTGTGAAACTGTGGAGGTCTGTGGGTAACACGCTCAGGCGTCCAGAGTAATGATTTAATGCCACTTCCATTAAGGGGGTTATATATTAGCAGCAGTAAGTACTGAGGACTTAGCAGCTCGGTTTCCACACAGGTTGTAATTTAATGTTAAGTTATTTATTCAACCATAAACGATCAATAAACACATCTGATAGGGTCCTATCAGTACACATATATGATTGACAGGTACATGAGAATCCACACATTGAACTGTAGTGGAGCACATCTGTGTATTAGCTCAGGATCAGCTCTTCTCACATCATCATGCACATGATAAATAGATCTTGTCATGAATAATTTAGTGTAAAGTGTTAATAACAGTTATTGCACCTGATGTTTTCACGGGTACCAGAGCACGCGTTACTAGTTCGGCACCGAAAACAAGCACAAAAAAAGAAGTAGGCTGTCTTTTCAAAAGCTTCCTCGTGAAATTGAGTAACTAAATGAAGCTGGAGCTTACCTTCCGCTCCTGATTCCTCCTCGTGCGATTCCTGCTGTTTTGTGAGGTTTGCAGAGACGTGAGATGGTGTAGGTTCATCTATCCGGACCTGTGTGGACTCTGCTGCAGGCTCTGTCAACTGTAACAAGTCACCGCTTAAATCCAGACCAGTAGGGGTGATCCAGACCAGTAGGGGTGCTGTCAATGTGGACCAAACGTGGACTAAACTGCAGTGATGTGAGTGAGGCTCGTGTGTCTGAAGAGTAAGCAGCCTTGATATTAATTAACAGTCATGTGTGATACCTCCTTCACAAATCCACAGTGTAGACATCAATGTTATCATAATAGAAGGTACCCTTTGACATGCAGCTGGTTTTATTGGCAGAGGTTTGCTGGGATCATTGGGAGGAGAAAGAATACATGTCAGAAATCACTGAAGTTAAGCTTGGCTGCCACCTGCTGGGACATTGCCCTGTCCCTTGTTATAATAACGTTATATATTATTTATACACCAAATATGTCACGGTAAGCATAACGTGGATTCAATTAGGTGCTGGAACAAGCAGATATAATATACAGTGTATGATTATTTCTATCTGTCACATTATACTCACCTTTTTCTTTTACAGGGTAATAGTTAAAAAAAAAAGAAAACTGTCAAACAAATGAATAATTACCTATTTATTCCATTACATATTACTCTTATGGTGAGTAGTTAAAAAGGCCGCTCTCGGTATTTTAAAGTTACTAAATATTAAAAATATTAATAATATTTAAAAAAAATTGAATATTTTAAAAAATACACAATATATACAGTAAAAATACCAGACTAAAAAATATTAAATATAAAAAAATGCACAATATATACAATTAAATTAACTAACTAAAGATTTAACGTAATTTTTTCTAATCTATGAAGTCATAAACAATATTCAGTGGTGGAAGAAGTATTTAGATAACATTACTTTACTTATTACACAGCGTGAAAGTACTCAAAAGTACACCAGAGAAATATTAACATGTATGTATTGACATAAAAAGTACAATACTTCCCTCTGAAATGTAGTGAAGGAGACGTCTAAAGTAGCATAACATGGACATATTGAGGTTAAGTACGAGAACCGCAACATTGTACTTAAGTACAGTACTTGAGTAGATATACTTAGTTACTTTCCATACTGCTAATAGACACGTAAAACAACAATGAGCTGTTTCTACTTTGTTACGATGATGGAGTCATTTCCCGCGCTTTAGGTAATTCATTATTAACTAACAGGATCAACGCGTTCACCTCTCTGTGTCACGTCCGTCCAATAGAAGCTGTGAGCCAATGGCGTGCGTTTGACACGGTGCTCTCGTCCAATGAACGACGAGCAGAGTTGATACAGACAGCCAATAGGCGGAGAGCAGCATTGTGTGACCGACGCTTGGTCTGCCGGGCTCATTTCGCCGCTTCTCCACCCGGCTGGTCTTTTTAGATCTCACTGCAATGGCGGACCAGCAGCAGCAGCAGTTCTACCTCCTGCTGGGCAACCTGATGAGCCCTGACAACACCGTCAGGAAGCAATCAGAGGTGAGAGAACCACACGTTGCGGATTTGACGAGTGACAAGTACTGCGATTGTATAAAACAGTGGTTATCGGGGTTAGCTAAAAGCTAGCCGCCTATAGCTAACCCAGTCCGGCCGCGCGCGCAGTGAGCTCTCGCGTCAGGCTCGATAGCCCACGTGCAATGTGAAGCTAGGGGGGACCTAGCTAGAGGAGTACCGGAAGTAGCATGGAGCTACGGAGTTGCTACAGTGTTGCTAGTTTCATTAGCTAGCAAGCTAGCGCTGAACAGAGTGTGGCTGCTAAAAGAACCAGAAATTAAATGGCGACACACACGTGTCACGTTATAGGTGGAATGATCAACAACAAACCCGTAGTGGTTATGTTACAGATGGAGTCAGACAGCAGAGCTATGCTAGCTGTGATTTGTCCCATGGCCTTCAGTAATTTTGATCTGGAAGTCAAGTTAAACACAAACGCGTTGTTGTCTTCTGAGTTTAGTTTAAAGTGAATTATCTCCGTTTCAGTCACGTCACCAGTTAAGGCTCGGCTCATCCCCTCTCACTGGATTAGGTGCTCTAGTGGATTTGTTTGGGCTGAGTCGAGCTGGCCTATTCACTTTCCCCACCACCACCACCATGATGAGCCTCTTGTCGCGGCAAAAGCATTGTCTCCACAGTTTCACCTCTTTTGGATGAGGCGGTTGAATCTTATCACGCTCATCCCTCGCTGTGCAGTCAGCGCTTTTCTTTATTGAACCACAGACTGTCTGCCGCGATACTAAGCTCATTGGAATCCATCCTTTTATAGAAACTTTCCCCTTTCTACTCTTACACACACACAATAGGAATTGATCCATCCGTTGAGGACTTTAAACCCATATATGAACAGCTAAAGACTACAGCTGCTAAACATTTAGAGGTGCCCACAACACAAATTAAGGGATGGCGAGCCATGAAGTGTCCCCATTGTTTTGAGCTTTTGCAATAGCTAGTTTTAAAGTCACCTAGGCTGTTTGGGAGTATGCGATGGACTGCTAAGAGCTACTAAAAGCTACACATGTTAGTGGATGTGAGGCAGATGATGATGCTGGTGAAGAAATGTGATTATTAGGAGAAGTCGTGTTCGGGCAGGAGCAGCCTGTGTGTACGGTTTCTACTTCAACGTGTTGACTCAGTAATCTGGTTTCTCTCCAGTCACACTGTTGCGACAGTGACCATCATCTTAATATTCGCCTCGGAGCACACCCAGCCTTCACGTGTGTGTGTTTCTTTTATGGCTTCTGTGAGGTAGCTGGAGAGCGTTCGAGACCAAACCAAATCCACAGAACAGCCAGTCTTATTTATTTAAAACGTCACATGATGTCGAAGGTCTGAAGTGTCCAAACTGCAATAAGAACTTGGTGGCTGCTTCTATTCTTGCTATTTTTTTAACACTAGTCTGTTGGAAACCTGTTAAAATCTAGAAGTTTTCATTATTGTGATTTACTGCTCTTGCGTGTACACGTGTCCTGCTTATTCCTTTACCACTTGATACAATCCAAGGCCTACAGTGATTACAGTCAGCGCCATAAACACCTAGTGAATGAAACAGGCTTTTAAATAACCACACCCACGTTGTTACCGCATCCATAAAGATGAATTAAACTGGCAAGCAGGTTTCGGTAGAGATTCATTTCTCGCAGGGCTAAAATAGTGCATTTGTGATGAGTCGTGTTTCACTCGCACCACTGACCCCGTCCTTTTTTCTTCACAGGAGACCTATGACACCATCCTGGGCCAGAACAAGATCACATTCTTGCTGCAGGCCATCCGAGATGCATCCGCTGCAGAGGAGGTTTGTACTCTTTTTAACGCCGACAAAAGTCACAGGTCACGTGACGCAGCATCACGTCGGCGTCGCTGTCGTATCTCTGCTGTTGAGACAGTTGCCACGTTCGCGGCATCTCGTGAATGTAGCGCGGCCACCACGGCGTTGGCTCGTTATGAGTCACGGTTTTGGCATCCGGGCGGTTATGTTTACTCCCGAGTTCACCAGCTGCTTGGTCCCTCATGCTCCCTCTCCTTTTCTTTACCCCAAGGCTGATATTTTTAGAGTCTTGAAATGGGAGCAGGCACTAGGTGCTTGACCCGTGGAGAGTGATGCTGCCTTTCTGAGATGCATGTCTGGTAGCCGTAAAACACAAACTGGCAAAATGAACCCAAAGAAAAGCTGTAAAATAAAACTGGCTTCTAATCCCGGCTCAGGTCAAACAGATGGCGGCGGTGCTGCTGCGGCGGCTGCTGTCGGCGTCCTTCGAGGAGGTCTACCCGGGCCTGACGCTGGAGATGCAGACGGCCATCAAGACGGAGCTGCTGACCAGCATCCAGCAGGAGACCTCGCCCAACATCCGCAAGAAGGTCTGCGACATCGCAGCCGAGCTCACCCGCAACCTCATAGGTAACGGATTCATTTTACCGTGACAAATGCAGCGTGTTGATGTCATTTTATTCAGAAAATGAATCGTTGATTGTGCCGTCTTTCATCCAGATGACGATGGGAATAACCAGTGGCCCGAGGTGCTCAAGTTCCTCTTCGACTCTGTCAACTCTGACAGCGTTAACCTGCGAGAATCTGCCCTGCACATATTCTGGTGAGCCCCCCTGCTCGCTTCATCCAACATCTTTTATTTGGGACATGTACATTGACACGATTCGTCTGCCTGTAAGCACTGCCGGCTGACAGTTGTGTGTCTCGTCCTCCTTTAGGAACTTCCCGGGGATCTTCGGCAACCAGCAGCAGCACTATATGGAGGTTATCAAGCGCATGCTTGTTCAGTGCATGCAGGACCAGGCAAACCCACAGGTAAGAGCTCCCCCGAGCGGGATTTAGGGCCGTTAATATCCCGATTTTATACGACTGTACATTGTATTTATTTCAAACTATCCTTCAGATTCGCACCCTGGCGGCTCGCGCTGCAGCGTCCTTTGTTCTGTCGAACGAGAGCAACTCGGCTCTGCTGAAGCACTTCGCCGACCTCCTCCCAGGCCTCCTGCAGGTGAGATACCTTACAGATGAGAGATCTACTGCAACAGTGTCTTAGTGAGCGTTACCCGTCTGTGACTCGTGATGGCTGGTGGAGGTTGAGCCCTCAGATTGCGGCAGTCGCGGCCGAATGAACGCATTTGCAGCGCTGACCGCAGATTCTGTTTTCAATCAGGCTGTGAACGACTCGTGCTACCAGGCGGACGACTCTGTGCTCAAGTCCTTAGTGGAAATCGCGGACACGGCACCCAAATACCTGAGGCCCAACCTGGAGCCCACCCTGCAGCTCTGTCTGAAGGTGAGTCAGAGAGCACCCGAGTGCCAAATATTCCTTGGCATCAGATTTGCATTACACCGATGTTGACCGTAAGCTCCCGTGTGACCCAACGTGTCGCCGTGTCTCTTCAGCTGTGTGCCGACACCAACCTGACGAACATGCAGAGGCAGTTGGCGCTGGAGGTCATCGTCACTTTATCGGAGACGGCGGCGGCCATGCTGAGGAAACACACGGTCATCGTGGCTCAGAGCGGTGAGGAGGAGAGCGTTAACCGTTCGCTCCCCTATGAGTTTCGTCCGCCCTGTAGGTTCCCGGGCGAAATAGTTTTTGGACAGTCGTAATTATGCGTGTGCTGTGTCTTCAGTGCCCCAGATGCTGGCTATGATGGTGGACCTCGAGGACGATGACGAGTGGGCCATGGCTGATGAGCTGGAGGACGATGACTTTGACAGGTAAGGCCTGGTGCATCACCACCAAGACACGGATGTAAGGGACCCTCAAAGACAAAGCACTCAAAAGGTTTGAAAGTGTGTTGCGTGATTTATTTCTCCCCCCCCCCTCCATCACCAGTAACGCTGTGGCCGGGGAGAGCGCTCTCGACAGAATCGCCTGTGGCCTGGGAGGAAAGATCATCCTGCCCATGATCAAGCAGCACATCATGCAGATGCTGCAGAACCGTAAGTAAAACCTGCCGCTATTCAAACGGTCGGAATTCAAAATCAGTTTGGCATGAACATGAGATCAACCCTGTGCGTCTGTCGCCAGCTGACTGGAAGTACCGCCACGCCGGGCTGATGGCGCTGTCGGCCATCGGCGAGGGCTGCCACCAGCAGATGGAGGCCATCCTCCAAGAGATCGTCAGCTTCGTCCTCATCTTCTGCGCCGATCATGTAAGAAATTATTTAGTTACTTGCGTTAAGGGGACTTTACGCAGCATCTCGTATGGTGGTAATGAGTTTGGCTTCCTTTTCCCTCCTCAGCACCCGCGGGTGCGCTACGCTGCCTGCAACGCCATCGGACAAATGGCCACAGACTTTGCCCCGACCTTCCAAAAGAAATTCCACGACAAGGTAACAAATGATCCGTGCGGGACGGGTTCACACGGTAACTGTTTACTACTGTGGACTCTGACGCTGCATCCGCCCCCCCCCCCCCTTAGGTGATCTCGGCCCTGCTTCAGACCATGGAGGACCAGAGTAACCCTCGGGTGCAGGCGCACGCTGCCGCCGCCCTCATCAACTTCACAGAGGACTGTCCCAAAACCCTGCTGATCCCGTATCTGGACAGCTTGGTGCAGCACCTTCACGTGATCATGGTAGCCAAGCTGCAAGAGGTACAAATAGATACTTAGTGTTATTTTTTTCCCCCATTTGTTGCAAGCCAGGCTGTCGGGAGTCTTAACTGTGTCCCCTTCCCTCCTCCCCAGTTGATCCAGAAGGGCACCAAACTGGTCCTGGAGCAGGTGGTGACGTCCATCGCCTCGGTGGCGGACACGGCCGAGGAGAAGTTCGTGCCGTACTACGACCTGTTCATGCCGTCGCTCAAGCACATCGTCGAGAACGCCGTGCAGAAGGAGCTCCGGCTGCTTCGCGGCAAGACCATCGAGTGCATCAGCCTCATCGGCCTGGCGGTCGGCAAGGAGAAGGTACGTCCCCCCCCCCCCCCCGAGGTTCTGTAAAATGGAGGATGGCTGCCATCTTCATGTGCGTCCCTCTCTTCCTGTTCTGTTCCCAGTTCATGCCAGACGCCTCCGCCGTCATGCAGCTGCTCCTCAAAACCCAGACGGACTTCAATGACCTGGAGGACGACGATCCGCAGGTGGGGGAGGCTTGAACGGAACTTTGAACCATCCAGGTTTTTCTTTATCGCTGTTGCAGTATAGTCACCCTGTTCTGCTGCGGTTTAGATCTCCTACATGATCTCGGCGTGGGCCCGGATGTGCAAGATCCTGGGGAAGGAGTTTCAGCAGTACCTGCCTGTGGTGATGGGCCCCCTGATGAAGACCGCCTCCATCAAGCCTGAGGTGGCCCTGCTCGACAGTAAGTACTATATACATGTTTCCCTTTTTACGACGCAAAAGCAGCGGCGGTATTTGAACGCGTCCGTCTCCGTCTCGTAGCCCAGGACATGGAGAACATATCCGAGGACGACGGCTGGGAGTTCGTCAACCTGGGAGACCAGCAGAGTTTCGGCATCAAGACGGCGGGTCTGGAGGAGAAGGCCACTGCCTGCCAGATGCTGGTGAGTAGTCTGGTCCGCTACGGAGAAACCAGATGGTAGCATTGATGTAAATCCATTGTTTATCTCTGACTGAGGTCAGTCCCGTCAGTGAGACGCTCTGTGTTGTTTTTGTTCCAGGTGTGTTACGCCAAAGAGCTGAAGGAGGGCTTCGTGGAGTACACGGAACAGGTGGTGAAGCTGATGGTTCCTCTGCTCAAGTTCTACTTCCATGACGATATCCTTTTTTTTTTTTTAAAGACGGTGACTTCTCACCTTTTTTTTTAGCTATAACTGGTGGCATTACGTGTACATGAAGGGTTTGAGGATTCGATGGTGTTCCCCTTAACTGTCTCACGTGTGCGGGTGGCGGCGGCCGAGTCCATGCCCCTGCTGCTGGAGTGCGCGCGGGTCCGAGGGCCGGAGTACCTCACCCAGATGTGGCACTTCATGTGCGACGCCCTCATCAAGTCCATCGGCACCGAGCCGGACTCCGACGTCCTGTCGGAGATCATGCACTCCTTTGCCAAGGTAACTTCATGCGGCGTTTTTTTTAACATTTGGATAAATTTTTAGGAGCTGGGCCCGGTTTGTGACCTGCGTTTTTGTTTTCGGTCCAAAGTGCATCGAGCTGATGGGAGACGGCTGTCTGCACAACGAGCATTTCGAGGAGCTGGGCGGCATCTTGAAAGCAAAGCTGGAGGAGCATTTTAAGAACCAGGAGCTCAGACAGAGTGAGACTTCATTCCAGCCACAGAATACGTTTAGAATTTTGAAAAAAAAAATCTCCTTCGTCTCAGCCCAATAAAAGATGATGCGTGTGCGTTTATACACAATCCTCACCGAACACTTCTTTGCTCCTCACAGCCAAGAGACAGGACGAAGACTACGACGAGCAGGTGGAGGAATCGTTACAAGACGAGGTGAACATTTTGACCTCGAATAGTCGGACATCGTGAAGAATATAGTGCGAGTCCTCATTATCTTTCTCTTCTGCAGGATGAGAACGACGTGTACATCCTGACCAAAGTGTCTGACATCCTGCACTCGGTGTTCAGTAGTTACAAAGAGAAGGTGCTGCCTTGGTTCGAACAGCTGCTGCAGCTCATCGTCCAGCTAATAGTGAGTACTGCCTGTTTTCTGTACCACGTCTGCAGCCATGTTGTGCATAACGGCAACTAACCGACCTCGTCTTCAGTGTCCCAGCAGGCCGTGGGCGGACAGACAGTGGGGTCTGTGCATCTTCGACGACGTGGTGGAGCACTGCAGCCCCGCCTCCTTCAAATACGCAGAGTACTTCCTGCCGCCGATGTTGCAGTCGCTGTGCGACACGAGCCCCGAGGTCCGGCAGGCGGCCGCCTACGGCGTCGGCGTCATGGCCCAGCACGGAGGAGAGAGCTACCGCCCGTTCTGCACAGGTACCGGCCTCCGGCTCCGCCCCATCACTTGTGTTGCCGCCGGCTAGCGTTCCGTTTTTCGGTTAACCGGATGCGTTTTTGTTTTCCTTTGATCCAGAGGCCATCCCCCTAATGGTGAGGGTCATCCAGGCGGCGGACTCCCGCGTCAAAGAGAACGTCAACGCCACGGAGAACTGCATCTCCGCCGTCGGAAAGGTCATGAGGTTTCGGCCCGAGTGCGTGAACGTCAACGAGATCCTCCCCCATTGGCTCAGCTGGTTGCCGCTCAACGAGGACAAAGAGGAGGCCGTCCACACGTTTGACTTCCTGTGCGACCTCATCGAAAGGTCAGGGGGGACTCAAATGTATTTAAATGTAGTTTTTGTTACATTGATGTTGTACAAATCTTAATCTTCCATCTTCCCTCCACAGCAACAACCCGATTGTCCTCGGGCCAGACAACGCCAACCTGCCTAAAATTTTCCTCATCATCGCGGACGGAGTCTCAAACGAGTCGGTCAAGAGTGAAGACGCGTGCAGCAAGCGGCTGGCGAACGTCATCCGTCAAGTACAGGTGAGCCTCTACCGCACACCGCACCAACAATAGCTGCTAAGAAACCGAGCGGACATGAAGTGAACTAATCCGTTTTGTCGTGTCCTCCAGGTGTCGGCGGGTCTATGGACGCAGTGCGTGTCGACGCTGAACGAGACGCAGCAGAAAGCCATACAGGACCTACTGAACACCGCCTGAGCCCGGACCCCCTGTCACCTTCCCCGCTCTTTAAAAAAAATTTAATAAAAAACAAAAAATACGCCCATGAAGAAAAGTCGAGCTCCTGGATCTCCTCCATACACTCCCTCCTCTTCCTCCTGCTGATCTGTAGTGTGTATGGATGCCGGCTTCAACCCCCCCCACACCACCCCAACCCCACTATTATATAACCCCACCCCCACTGGGGGGGGGGGGCAGGTTGGATATTTATGACGATGGAGGACATTGGCCATCCACCTCAAAGACTTTCACCCCGTGTCCAAGGAAGTGGCAACCAGAGTTAAGTGTCAGTCGTCGTCCCCAACCATTCCCCCGATGTTTGACTCGAGGGACTCATTCGCCACGCCAACCCAACAAACTCAATGGACAGTCGGGCTCAGAGGGGGGCCACCGTGGGGGGGGGGAGACAGGACATTCTAGTGGACTGAGCAATCGAATGAGGTGGAAAATGCACACTGGGGCGATCACTGCCCGTCTCCTGTGAAACCTTTTTTTTTTTTTTTTTTTGTATTTGTTTTTTCTCGTGCCGTTTCGTCCACAGCTCGGAGGGCGTGTTTCAAAAAAGTAACGGCATGTTCAGTGGCTAACTCTTAGAAAAACATAAATAGTTAGGGGGATTTACATCATCGTCTGGGAGTTTCCTCCGGAGACCTTCAAGAATCACGGGACACGAGTCTGAAGTTTAAAAATGTCCGCTCGACGGTTCTCGGCCCCTTTTTTTAGGTAGCAGTTTTAAGAGAAGAGGGGCCCTCAGAAACGAAGAGCGTCTTTAGGTGGTCACGGTGTGTGAAACATGAATTGTAGAGTATTTGTAAAATGCCTGTTGCCATACTCTTAACTTTATGGTTTTGACCCTTTGCAGCCCTGCAGGTATGTGATGGAAAACTACCAACAATAAAATTCCATTTGAGAAGTGCTTTCATTTGATTTATTAAGTCTTAAGTTAGTCTGATTAGCCGATCAACATCTCTGCCCATTGGGAGTCTTTTTTTTTTAATCCTCATCTCTCGTGTGGTAATCATGCACACACATCATTTTTGTGGCCCCAAAGCATTTGACAGACATCACTTGTTTCAACAGAGCAGCCATGCTTTTATTAGGACATCTAGACCAACAGCGAAGAAAAGTTTAAATTAAAGCTTTCAACCAAACAGTCGTGGATGGTGACCCCTTCAGTAGACGGCCCAAAAATATACACGAGCATGTTACACAGCCTGTAGTTGATCCACTCAGTTGCCGGTCTATTCGGTAGCTGGGACTAATGCAGTATAATATAAATTGGCAACCGAATGTTCAACAAGTTGCTTCAGCATGGAGAAATGTCTTTCTGTGCGCGTAATTCCATTGGGGCCCATTTGCTAACGTTAAAGTTGCCCGTATAAATCCCCAGACCAGCTAGGGTAACTGAAAGACGAGCGGCACATCTCTGAATTACAACACGTTTTGGTGAGACCAGCTTTTCAAGATTTCCGTTTTCGAAGACGACGCCCGTGACACACAGAGAGAACTGGTTTTGATTTCTAGAGTCGCACCGTGTGATCAGGATCGTGATGTCGTGGAAACCTTCAGAGGCCAGTAGTGTTCAGTGGAGGGCGGCTCAATTATAGCGAGCTAGTTTCACAAAAACTACCAGAGCAGGTCGTCCGTCCGTCTGAATTACACGCCTGATTAAAACACGGAATGGCGTGAGCAGATCTGTGCCACATAGAAAATAAAAGTTTAGCTTTAGATGAACACTACCAGACCAGAGAGGAGTGTTCTCCAGTGTCAGATAATACAGTATTTACAGGGATCTGTGCGAGCGTGCCTGACGGGAAGGTGGGAGAGGAAAATGTCAGAAAATTAAGTGATTCACATTAAAATAAGGTGATTTTAGTGTGAGCGATTCTCACTCTGCTTCTCCCTTTTCGTTCGTTCTTTCTTTTCCTGCTTCATTTGCCACCATCCATTTAGTCTTTCCTCACACGTCGTCCTTCGCGTCCCTTCTACTGGAGCATGTCCACGAAAGCGTCAAACTCGTCGATGTTCTTCTCATAAACGGCCAGTTTCTCTGGCAGCGAGTCCTGCAGACGAGAAAACAGGAAATTATTACTAGCAGGCAGTCGGTTTCGCTTCGAACTTTTTAATAGTGACTTAAAAACAAGTGTGTTACCAGGTCATCGGCCATCGACTGGGCGCTGATGTGTAGCGAGAGGCTGGCCAGTTGAGGGGGGTTCTGAAACTCTCTGTAGAAAGTGCCCAGATCCATCGGCAACAAGTCGTCTTTAGAGAAGGCTGGACGCTACACACAGAGGCAGACGGGTAAAGAGACCTTTTAGATTTCACAAACGTCTCCAGAAATTGTTTATTTAAGGGATTTCACATATCTGTAAAAAAAACTAATTGCGTACAAAGTCGACCATGACGAAGTCGTCCTGTTGCCCCGATCCCTCTGAGCCCTGAGAATGGAGGCTGGCCTGCAGGGGTGAGGGGCAGGAAGGAGAGTCTGGAGGCTGCACCTGAACACACACACACACAGAGAGAATATACCAACTGTACAAAACTTGACTAACTAAAGTATCGTGCTGTATGAGGGGAAACCTGTAATATCTACCATGGGATCGTTCTCCTCTGGGTCCAGGCCTCGAGGCGCAAATGCAGCAAATGGCAGGTCCAGACTGGCTGCTGTTATCTACACACACACGCACGCAGGGTTAAATTCAGTGTTCTCTTCACTCACTACAAAACAACTGTAGGCCAGTTACCTACCGGTGCGTTGGCTTTATTGACGAAGGCTCCGATCTTCCTCGTGAACGCGTTGAGAGACTCCATGGGGTCCGAGGGGGAAGCGCCCGTCCTCCTCTCTCCGCTGTGCGTCAGGCCGTCATCGTCGCCACTGGGAAGAGAGAGACGAGCGAGTCATCGTTTGGATGTTAACGATCCAACGTGTCTCCACGCGGCTACATGTTTCAGTGACGTCGGGGGAGAATTACCTGCTGCCGGGTGTGTTGGCAGCGTTCTCCACCGTCAGATGAGCGTCGGCTCCGTGAGGAGGCTGGGCAGGAACCAACGCAGCCCCTCCATGCTCCTTCCCAGCATGCAACACCTGAGGAGGAGGAACAGAGCAGAGATATAGTAGACCGAGTAGAAATCTGTGATTTTTACTCATATAGGCCAACTTATCAAGCGACGTATCACCGATATATGTATCTGGAGGTGGATTGATTGGTGTATCACCTGGTTTGCAGCAGGGTGACAGAGCTCAGCAGCTCCCGTTAGAGCTGCAGGATGGTACAATAACCTGGAAGCGTACAGCTACAGAGACGGACAGAAAGAAGAGGGAACATTTGAGACACACACCGTGTTATCACAACGTCACAGATGTGCTCGTGAGATGAACGTGGGGGTTTACTATGTGGTACAAGATGATGAATCATCATAATGAAACGGGTCTACAGTGCAGAACACTCTGGGCTGAGGTAAGCGATGGAGCATCACACACAGTGGCCAGTATAAACTCACAGTGTGAGTGACAAGTCCCGGAGCCAGTGGAAGCGGCAGACTGTCCAGAGGGAGGGGCTTAGACAGTTTAGAGGGCGAAGGACTCAGTGTGCACACACACTGAGAGAGTGCGCACAGCACACACGCACACACACACACACAGAGATAAACATACAATAAAAAAGACGGCGAGAGAAAAGGAAAAGTGAAATAAAGAACAGGTATGAAAATGGAGAGGATAAAGAGGAGCGAGTGACTGTGTCCTCTTACCTGTGAGGGAGGGGAGGTGGAGAAGGAGGTGGTACAGACCTCCTGTGAATCTTGAAACCCTGCATATGGTCCTCCATCATCCTCGTCTGGAGCTCTGAACACACACATATTGTAAATTAGAAGATTGAAACTTTGAGTGGGAGTTGTGGGCATATAATGTCAGGATTTCCGTTGTTTTCTGGAGCTACCTGTAGTTGCAGGGATGTCCCATGTTGGCAGGCCGCTGGCCGCAGCCGGGGGGATCCACGAAGTGATCCACGATGATCCCCATGATGGGAGCCGAGCGCTCAAACTGTCTGCAGGAGACGCCGTGTCAACCGGCGGACCGGTTATTCACTCATTCTGACTTTAACAAGCAAATGATATAGCGTGTAGCGTGTCGGTTACCTGTTGGACATGAATGCCAGGTTGGTGCGGTAAGCGCAGGAGAGCGTGACCGTGCCAACGGGCGTGCCAACGACGCCGACGCGCACCGTCTGAAAACCTTAAGAGACAAACGACGAGCTTCAGTGAGCAAACATGTCCGCTCATGGAATGCACGTATACATATTTAAATTAATTAGTACACAAGTTAGGCACATTTTCAGTGCAACGCCTGAGACTTGTTTTTTCAGTTACCTTCTCCTAGTCCACTGAGCTGGACTTCCCCGAAGTAAATCCTAAATAGAGGCAGAAACAAATGGGGGACATATGTCATACATCCATTGTGTGTAACAGGAGACAGATCAGAGCTGGTGTCGCTTAAGCCGTTAATCCAGCCGTTTCGCTCACCTGTATAGTATGACATAGTCGTGACCCTGCTTTCTGGATAGCTTATAGGCGGGTGTTACCCTCGTGATGGCCAGCAGAGACTTCAGTAGCACAGACAGACGGTTGTAGACGGTGTACGACACCTTGATGTCCTTATCACACCTACAGCAGAGACAGGCGACACATTGACTCATTACAACTCAGCAGCGCGGCGGTATTTCACAGAAATGTCAACTCGAAATGACTCAATGTATAAAGCCAGAATAACTTTCCTTTAATGGTTTTTCTAAAGTGTTTCTCGTGGATCAAACAACAGCAGCAACTACAAAATGTCACTGAAATAGAGCCAAAGTGAGCCATTTATAACTGAAAGCATCCGACGTTTATTTTTGTGCTGCTCCATTGTTCGCTTGCTCACAAGCCAGCTCTGATACACTTCTTACTTTCCTGAATATTCCTTAATCGTTTGACCACTAAAACAATTAAAACGCACTCACTTTTCATTCATTTCCAGGCACCAAGTCTCCAACTCCATTGAGTCACCCTGAGTGAGACAGAGAGACACAGACAATTGAAATAAATATATATATGCATGTACAAATAATTGTATTTTTTATATACAGAAGTAAATGAGTGTTCCGTTTAATATTCAACATGTTGTTGTCTCTCTTAGCTTATAAACCTGATACCTGAAGTTATTATTTGTTATGTTTGAATATTTAAAGTCCCTGCACTGCTGGAGGTCCTGTGAGTGAGAAGTAATATTAATAAAAGAAGGAAAGGGACAGCAGCAGATGATCAAAGGAGGGTTTACCTCTGACGTCTTGAGGGAGATCTCGACACACATGGAGCGCCCGATGCCTGGGAGTTGGCCAGCCAGTGCCTTCTTGGCTTCATGGGTCACTTCTGGGATGTCTTTGATGGCTAAATTAAACTAGAAGAAATGATAATAACAAACAAAACGATGTAATTTACGTCTTTAAAGAAAAAGACCAACAGTCAAATACAGGGAACTGTAAATCTGATTAATAACAGAAAGGTCAAACAAAGACTTATTTTACCCAATCAGAGCCGGTAGGCGATGAGGACGAGCGAGTGCAGATCTTCTCTCCAAGACGAGCTTG
This sequence comes from Leptoclinus maculatus, assembly GCA_032191485.1. NCBI lineage: Eukaryota > Metazoa > Chordata > Actinopteri > Perciformes > Stichaeidae > Leptoclinus > Leptoclinus maculatus. The sequence continues at coordinate 4,847,696 of JAVDOI010000021.1, read as the reverse complement.
GACAATCACCTGGACAGTCTACACATAGGACATAAGAAACCTTCACTAATCCAGAGTCACCACAACATATCAGTGACAAGTATCTCAAAACCAAAACGCATGCATCAGTAGATACCGATGACAGAAACAAAGCCACTAGAAACAGGAGCACCATTCTGGCTTTTTACCTTCAAGGCAAAGAACTTAATGAACTTGTCCAAGTCCTTCTTATCCTGGGGACTCAGGCCACTGTCCATGTTGGCAAGACCCTGCAATCAAACAAGACAACCCATTAGAGGTTAACATATCTCAATACAGTGGCTGTAATCCACTTTTAGCTAACGAAACATTTAATAGTTAACGTAAATTTGAGTAATTATGGTTCCTGGCCAGGTTAGCAGTGTAAGATAGTGAGCACACACTAATGTTGCCACTGCATTCCAAATTATAATGAATTTAAATTACACACATAGGCCTACTTTGCTAGCTAGCTATCTATTTAACATTACCAACTGGCAGCAATGTAACCATTATATCTGTTTAACATCTGTTAAATTAGCAAGTGAGGCCTCCAGCCCACGTCCAGATGAAATTGTCTGAATATTTGGAGGTTAAACGACAGAATACGGAGAACCAGCGTACACGGTACACTACACCATCTGGCATATTTTCTATAAAGTGCAATACCTTATTTTCATCGATAATTAGCCACCTAGCGTTAGCATGTGGCTAATGGTAGCTAGCAGGCTAAACAGCACGCACTTTAACGTCATCAGAAAACACCATAACTCACATTAGCTTCTCCCTTAGGAATGCAGCTTCAATAAAATGCGTATTAATTTAATAAAGATGTCACGCGACGCTGTGTTCCACAGACATTCACGCGCTTAATGCAGATGTAAACAACGTCAACAGCGACTGTGCTACTTTTCTGTTTATCTTCTCCATGTCGACGTGTTTGGGTAGTAGCACTTTCACAACGGCACTTTCGTTGATATTTTTTATATCTGTAAAATGTATGGTCAATAAAACACGAGACACCTCATGCGCATTATGAGAACATCAACAAGTTAATTTTTTTTAAAACGATGATCTGCACAAAAAACAAATTGCAACTTCCTGTCGAATCTGCGAATGTGCATCTCAAGATTGGTGTTCCTGGGGTTTGTTTTGGTTGAAAAAGCTGCATGACTTTCGTATTAAAGGTAAGGGCCCTTTCCTTAACAATGCAAACAAAATTAATTATGCTTTACTTTTCATTTAACGTTACGGCTGTTCATCTGAGTGAGTTAGTAAAGTGGCCTCCACAGGCACGCATAGCTGAAATTAAGAAAGCTCAGATGATAGCTAGCTAGCAAGCTAGCTAGTGAGCGCCTTGGCTTCATTTAATTCTGTACTAACTAAGGCTAACGTTAGCTTTAAAACATGTTAACAGGTTTTCCGTGCTGTTAAGTTATAATCGTCCACAATTGTTTAGCCAGCAAGGGCTTTATTGGCAATGTAATAAAATAAAACTGCTATAATCTCTATTTATACTATAACTATAACATGCATCACATAAATCAGGATTTAAAATGCATACAAACATGTCTTATTGAGTAAAAGAAAAAGGGTTTGTGGAAATAATTGTGTTCTGTGTGGACATATTCCACAAGAATACAACAAGACGCTTGCCATCATTGCAGATTATGTGTTGATATAAATGTGTTACTGCCCACAGCATGGCGATCCCTATAGCCATCTTGGACTGTGATCTGCTCTTACATGGTCGAGGCCACAAGACCCTGGACCGCTTTGACCTGGGCTCTGTCCCAGACACTGTCCTCCTCTCGCAATTTGGCTTCCCCAGAGAGTTCATTCTGTATCTGGTGGAATTACTCCGAGAGGTTAGTATGTACTCATCCCCAGTTTTTGAATAATCTCATCCAGTTATCTGTCCATTTAAATGTGTTTATGCATGTGGATGTGTTCCTGTGCGTCAGGCTCTCTGCAGACGGACACAGCGGTCCAGAGCCATCAGTTCTGAGGTCCAGGTGTTGGCTGCTCTGGGCTTCTACACATCTGGCTCGTTCCAGACATCTATGGGAGACACTATAGGGATCAGCCAGGCGTCAATGTCAAGATGCGTGTCCAACGTGACCAGAGCCCTGGTGGAGAAAGCGCCCCAGTTCATCACGTTCAACAGGTGTGATGCCATGCTGGATTATAGAGGCAAACTAAATATTAAAAACGTTAAGAATAGGGAGACAAATTACAATAACAGCCATATTTATGTTTCACATACAGAGATCTCTCCAGCACAGAGCAGTTTCAGAGGGTGGCAGGATTCCCAGGAGTACTGGGGGTGCTGGACTATGTTCAGGTTTACTATATTATACTGTATTAAAACGTTGAACACTTTGTACACAAGTGACAGCCTGACTGATATTGTTCCCCCCCTCATCTCCAGGTCACCATCAAAGCGCCCAACAGCGAAGACTCGTCATACGTGAACAAGAAGGGGTTTCACTCCGTGGGCTGTCAGCTGGTTTGTGATGCCAGAGGGTTGCTGCTCAGCGCAGAGACACACTGGCCTGGAGGACTCAGAGACACGGATGTTCTAGAGAGATCTGCTCTCCACAAACAGCTGCAGGACACAGAGGAGGGCTGGCTGCTGGGTGAGATGTGGATTTCAACATCACGTTTTAGTCTGAAAAGGTCCAGCGAAGGATTAAAGTCCTATTCTCTTTCCTAGGTGACCGTCGCTACCCTCTAAGGAAGTGGTTGATGACCCCGGTCGACTGCCCAGAGTCCCCTGCAGAGTTTCAATATAACGTGGCCCACACGGCTACACACGAGATAGTGGACAGAACCTTCAGAGCCATCCAGACCAGATTCAGATGTTTGGACGGCACCAAAGGATACCTACAGGTACTCTTTTCTATGCTAAGCTAACCTCTCCCTGTAAAATATAAAAGTACACAGAGCAGCATCGTGCTGGGAGCAGTGTCATCCAGCTATCTTGTCTCCTCTCCTGTCCTGCAGTATTCTCCAGAGAGGAGTTCGTCCATCCTGCTGGCCTGCTGCGTGCTCCACAACGCCTCCCTGCAGTCTGGATTAGACGCCTGGACTCTGGAGAGAACCGACCCCCTGGAGCAGCCCGAGAGCCTCGAACAGAGACCCGAGGACCGCGACAGCCAGGCAGAGGACCTCCGAAAACAGCTAATACTCAAACACTTCAGCTGAACTGCTGGTCGAAAAGGAAACAAGACTAAATCACGACTGGGACCTTTTTTTTTTTTTTTTTTAAAACAAATGACATAAAAGAAGCAAGAAAGTCCACAGACACAGTGTTGCTGATGCAGGTTTTTTATATTTTGCTCGTTTCTACTCTACTGACTACACTAAGATAACATAGTTGTATATGGAGGAACATGCAAGACGCTATACAACAAACCAAGACAACATTAAACCCAAACACATTTGAAATAACTGGAATGGCTTGATTATTCCTCCTCAAACGTTTTCACGAAGAGGTACGAATAATCAAGCCCTCCCTGGTGTTTCACAACTATTTGAACTGTGTGCAGCTGCTGTGTTGTCAAAGTTTCTTTACAAGTGGAAAAAGTCACCCTCCCTTTATTTTCTAACCCCTCATTTACATATCCTTTCCCCGAAAAACAATTTTCTCAATATTTTTCCTTCCCAAGTGCTTCCACAGGTTAAAATCTTGGGACTATGTCACAAATACAAAACCAAGGCCCTTATTTACAACAACTGCACGTGAGGTCGTCATTATCTATGTACACCGGTGCTGTAAGACTGTTATGGGTGAGAATGACTGGATGTCTGTGCAACGGGCTGCAGTCACATGATGTTTCTTGTGTGTACACACACACACACACACACACACACACAGTAGGAGGGACACAAAACAAAACGGGTACAGAGATGAATAAGAAAAACTGTGTTAATTGCAATGATAAAACAAAAAAATAGGATTTCTGAGTATTTCATGATTGTGATTATGTCCGCAATGATTTGGACTGGGGACAGTGGAATGCCTGTTTTCATAGCTTTACATTTTGAAGGAATACCTTGACATTTAATAGACACATTTTCAGAATAGTGGCGAAGAAAGACGTTTTGTAAATGTCCCCGGTGTTCCTCTTAAATTGTGGCGATAACAAAGCTAGTGGTGTCTTAGTTTCCTGGAATGTTTTAGTCCCCTGATTGGCTCCATCAATATATACACACTTTCTACAAACAGGAATAAATACAACATACACTGCTGTCGCAATGAGCACATTGGAGCATCTGCGTTGAGATGTATGAATTTTTACGACAAAAGGGAAATATCTACACGAGGTCGCTTAATGTCAAATGTTTTCAGTTCAAATTCTGCCGTTTTATTTGCGATGAATTTCTGCGGCTTTTTAGGTGAAGAAACAGCTAAAAATTAGTTTAATTGCAACGCGCTAACGGCGTTTTTTTTTTTTTTTAAATTCACGAGGGAACAGAAAAGACCGTGGTAGCTTTCCAATGCGACAGCAGTGAAACATAAACACTGTATTACAGTTAAAAGACACAAAACAGATCATGTCAAAGTTTTACACTCCATGAAACAGCATGTCAACTACACACCATCATGTAAAACCTCATCATCCTAAAAGGCCAAAACACAACATAACAATTCCTTTTTTTTTTTTCTTGCATAAAATAAATATGCTCTTTTTTTTGATGCTCTGAATATATTATAAGTTGTATTTTGTTTTTTTTTGTAAACATTATTTAGAAAAACACAAGACAATGGCAAACTTAACTTTTAAAAACACGGTTCAGTATTTCTTTTTTTTTTTTGTTGCATAAATTAAATATGCTCTTTTTTTGATGCTGCAAATATATTACATATACAATTTTTAATTCCATAAAAATACTTTTATGTCATGTTTCCTAACCTCTGTCGGGACCCCTTTAACAGTCCCTCGGTGTGAAGATATCCCCCCCCCCCCCCCCCCAAATGATGCTGGAACTTTAACTTCAGAGATGAATTTAAAAAAGTGGAAGAATATAACGTACTATATGGTCTGCGAGGATTGTGAAATAAAGTATTTCCCCCCCCCACATGAATCCTGAACATCGATCCAGTTTATGATTATTTAAAAGTAAACGGTGTGTAATCTAGTTCGAGTTACGGTTCCAGGTGTGTGGGCTTTAGCTTTAAGGCCAAGTTGGTCATATTTCTGGGAGTTGGAAGGCACTTTTAAAATGGCACAGCCTCCTTTTTTTTAAAAGGATGTGTTCATTTCCGTGATTTAGTTTTGTAACACGTTAGTAGCGACACGTGTTGCGTAACGTCGCGCCCGGAACGATTCGAAAATTGATTGATCCACACTAATCGTTAGTTGCAGCCCTTTGTCAACATACGGTGTGTGACTGGTTAAAAAACAGAAGAGCGCCTTGGAAGTAAAACACATATAATACATCAAATACATAACATAAACTCCCACAGTGGTCCGTCAAGTATCCATTTATATGTATTTATGTTCATGAGTTCTCATGAGGTGCAGCGGTGTGTCGTTCTGACCACATTTCCCATAAAGCAAAACGGATGTTTCTTCATGTCTGTCATGAAAAGATGAGATGAAACTCTCTTCACACGATCACAGCTTAAGCGGCTCATATCGCCCTTCTTTTTGGCGAACGGTCGCGCTAGTTTGCGGTGATATTTTTTTGGTTAAGATGCTACAAATTGCATCTGTAACTTTTGAATTAAGCCCCTTACGTTTTAACGTATCTAAAATATTCTTCACGGATTTTTTTTTTGAATGAAGTATTAAACAGATATTTGAATGCATAAAAGTTGGGATTTCCAATAAGATGGTGTCTTTCAAATCAAGTATATTCAGGTGTAGCAGAGTCCGTGCAGGCAGAATACCGGCTGTGGAGGACTGAAGGAGGTCTTGTCCCGTGTCTCACTAGAAGGGGGTGATGGCGGACTGAGATTCTGGTCCAGTTTGGCAGAGGAATCTGGAGGTTTCGGGGCTTTTTTAAAGGGGGTTCGAGGTTAGAAGTCATGGGAGGGGGGGTCGTCAGGCGGTGTTGTAAACCTCGGAGACTCCTTCTGGTTTTGTTTCTCTTGAGGGGAGACGAAAGGCACTCTGTTAATATTGAGAGGACGACAACAGCTCAAGAGATCGTATACATATATATATGTTCTACCTCCGGTCTGACTCGGGCCCAGCTGTCTGGTTGCTGCTGTCAGCGTCAGCTGTGTATCGGCTTGTCTGGATGTGGTCTGACTGTAGCCGCCCCTCTTCTGATGTCACTAAACTCTCCTCCAATGGAGCCTCTTCGTTGTAGAAGAGCAGGCTGCGGGAACGGACTGTGACACACAAACATATTCATCATCATCATCATCATTCTCATTGACGTCATTTTCAGAATGTCTATAATGGTGTTTGTAGTTGTAGACCCACCCCGACTGGTGGTGTAGAGGTCCGCCGTCGGAAGTGGAGGAGAGGCGGAAGGATGGGAGGAAGAGGAGGATGAGGACAAAGAGGAGGTGTGAGTGAGGAAGGAGAGGGGGGAGAGGCAGGGAGAGAAGGAGCCCAGCACCAGGACGAAACACACGGCCACCATCTGCACACAGAGAGGAGCAAAAACGCTGAGTGAACAATCACCAACATGAATAAATAAAACAAGATTCAGAGGTTAATGAGGTCAACAACGTTTACCATGAGGCATGTCCCTGTTTGAGTGGAGGCCATTTTACAAGAACGGGGGATCACCTTTCCTGAAACCAACGACTGAAGCTTCTGGAGCTGCTGAAGGAGAGACCTACACACAGAAAAAAAATGGTTCTTAAATGGTTCTTTAAAAGGCAGTGTGGTTCCACGAAGAACCATCACCTACTAAAGAACCATTTTATCTATTGGATGGTTCTACATGTTTTTCATATGGTTCTTTGGGATATGAAATGGTTCTTTGGGATATTAAAGGGTTCTTAATTCATGTTTGAGTTGTTGAATCGTGGGGGATGGGATAAATTAGAAAAAAAAACTACCGTGCCATGATCTGGGTGTGGGGTAGTTAGCTGCCAGCTGATACGTATATATATATATATATATATATATATGTATATATGTATATATACATATATATATATATATACATATATACATATATATACACATGTGTATATACATATATATATATATATACATATATATACACATGTGTATATACATATATATATATATATATGTATATGTATATACATATGTATGTATATACACATATATGTATATACATACATATGTGTATATACATATATATGTATATACACATATATTCATGTCGGTGAATCGGGCCCTATAGCCTCTTCACATATTAATAGCTGTGTTCCAGAAAATTCTAAGGGGAAAGTCATGAATGACAACATAAACCACCAATCACGATCATGAAATATCTGTCCGCCCCGCCTACTTCCAAGTGACACTCGTCCATCTCTCTGACTGACCAACATCTTTTCAAACCAGTCGCCCGGAACTAACAGTGGTGGTGTAAGGTAAGTGTTGGAAGCTTGGTTATTACAGGCAAATTATTCCTCTTTTTTGTCATGTCACAGCCATCTGTTATCCGAGTGTCTGAATAAGCTAGTCTACATTTAATATAGTATTGGTGCCTGTAGCTTGGCTGGAAGCACCATATTTCCCTCGTTTTGTGGATGCCGCATATATATATTTGTGGAGTTTGAGGTAATGTTAGACTTTTAGTTTCAACAATCCTTAGGTTGTTGAAACCGTTATGAGTTAATTTCGCATGTATTTCGTATTCTAACGGTGACTTGACCGTTAGTTAATTGCCTTTGTTAGTCTGCTAGTTGGCTGAAGCTAACGCTAGTTAGCTAGCTAATCGTTAGCCTACATAGCGCGCGAAAATATATTTAACGTTAATTTAGCTAAACTGCTATGCTTCTGCCTGTGAAATATATGTAAAATGGCAATAGATGATTAACTAACACTGGTTATTGTTACTGTATGTCTAGATGTGAACTATCTAATTACTTTAGCTATCAACTATTCTTTATTAAAACTTTTTTACCAATTAAAAAAGTATGACATTGCTACATAACTCAATGCAATGTTATGTTAGCTAGCTAACTGCACACGATTGAAAACGCCACCATTTTGTGCTTGCTAGTCAACGGAGTATTTCCAATTGTTGAGCTAACGTTAAAAAATGCCCTTCGGTTAGCTGCTTCGGACTCCATGTTTGACTGACAGCGGCCGGCAGCTGAGCTGTCTGGTGAGGTAAGACAGTAAATAAACGTGTGTTTGTAACTGTAGCTTGCAAGTTAAGGTCAGAAAGCTGTGTCAGCAACTGTTGAAGATCAGTCTTGACAATTTCAGGCACCGCTAGTGTTTTGGCTAACGGTAAACTAGCGATGTGAGTGAGTGGGCGAGCGAGAGAGAGGGAGCGGCGTTGTGGCTGCCGTCAGACAGAGCTGTGCTGATCTGCGCAGAGCTTAGTGAGTTGTACAAACTGAAGGAAGCTGTATACTATGAGCCACATTTTGTGATTATATAAATTATGGGGACCTTAAAGCAATTCCTGAATGTTGTATAAATACACATTATTGATTGTAGTGACACAAACGAGCTGTGGAGGATGAAGCAGGACATTATTTGAATAAGACTGTTTCTTGAGAAACAGTAGCTTCTGTGCTAGTAGTAGTAGTAGTCCTGTGCTCTCCTTGAGGAGAGCACAGGACATGTAACTTATACAGCAGACACTTATGTTCCAGCAGGTAAAAATAATGGATTTAATGTTAGTTGACCTTAAAATGTTGGTGCTTGTATAGTCTATGATTTGTCAGTTTGAAGGCAAATAAACCTGTTGATTTGCTGTAGTACAAACAAGTGCAAAGATAGCTGTAGACATTTTCTGATAATAGTATACTTTTATCACACAGTATCTGTCAATACAAAGTTCAAATGAACACATGTGCTGCTAATGTCTGTGGCAACTGTATCTCTGCATTGAGAGTATGCAGAGGACTGCCAGTGTGTCTGTGTTTTTGTCTTGTGCAATACAGTAATAGGTTAAGCACTATAGTCATACAGTCACTAATTAATAATGTGGACATATGTAGTCGTGATGGTAAAGACCTCATAACAGTGATACATCGGCCATTCAAGGATGTTCAGCATTAAGCAAGGCAAGAATGTTAAATCCGAAAAATGGACATGAGCGATGGCAACACATACTGACTCCTAACATGATTTTGGTCCAATAATGTTTCTCTCTGTCATAGATAATGAAGTAGATGGGCCTACACTTCTCCAGATGTCTGAAAGAAAGTGAGCGAATCATTCCAAAAATGAAAGACCAAGTGAAGTTCCTGTCTGCTTTAGCGCAGCTGAAAGTGTGAGTTACGTTATACAGTGAAGCCTTGTAATTTCAGTTAAAATTCTAAGGATTTACTTGTCTTGTTTTTTGGTAGTTTTTTTACATGTTGGCTTAAATTAAAATCTGATTTTCCTCCCCTTTAGCCGTGAAAGCGAAGCCCCTGTGAGTCAGAGAGCCCTAGCAGTCCAACCAATGATCAACTGCCAAGTCCAGTTTCCTCCAAAAGTCTTCACGGCACTGACCAACAAAGATGCAGCTCTGTTTGACCATTTGAGCGTGATTGCGTTACATCATGTAAGCAAACCATGTACCTATCATCTGTGAGCTCCAGATCAGACTGGAGATGTAACCACAAAAAAAAAAGGCTAAGTAGTACTTGCTATCTGGCATTTTCAAAGCATGTGACAGTAATCGAAATAGAAACGGTGTCCGACAAAAGTTCAGCTCTAAACGGTGCACAGCGCAGTACCACTCGCGGCCATTTAGGACACAGTGTCATGGACATAATGAACAACAAAAGATATTTGAATAGTTTGAACTTATGTGTTTTTCAAGAATGAATATTCAAACATAATTTTGGGCCAATTTTGACAGCCGTAATGTACAGTAATGACATGTTATCTGCCTGTAAAACAAGTTTCCTTATTAATCACGTTTTAGGTCTGTATGCCATAGTGAAAACTATGCATCATGATGACAAACTACACATTTGCAGACCTTTTAACTGCACTTTCTGATCATTTGAGTTAGGTATCTGTTTATTGCGCTGATCTGGAATGTTAATCTTGTATAACGCCTTGTGTTTTGTTCCTTTTGAAAACTTACAGGTATCTGTCTCATATTCAGTATGTGCAGCTCTTTAAGTCTGTCCTGCTCAACTTCCCTTTTCTGAAGGGAAGTTGTGGATCTGGATATGTAAGTAGTATTCTCTCATTGACTAAAAGAGTAATGCTAAACTGAATTTTATGCTTCATACTTCATGCTCCAGCTCAGTCCTAATTGTGTCATTGTTTATTACTTAGCAAACATATGCAATGGATGCTGGGGAGGACCAAAGAAGTACGAGCCACCGTATTGCAACAATGAAGCAGGAGTGCCAAAAGATGAGGCCCAACTTGGACATCATTTGCCAATGCCTCCAGAGAGTACAGAATACACTATATTCAACAACACTCTACTGCAGAGGTCTTAAAAGAATTCCCCTGCTTCTCTATTCCAATCTTGGTGAGTGTTTTATCTAATATATAACACGTGCTCTAAAAAGTTGACTTGACGTTTACCTAGATACTTTTATCAAAATCAACACTCCTGAGGGAATTGGACAGTCTCAAAACTTTGCAGAATCAGAATTGTGACTTTTATTGAAAAATTATTTGTCATTTGCAGGCCTGTTGGTGAATGCAGCCATACTCCTCCTACCATCGGTCTTCAAAGAAAATGCATCACAGCTGTTTGCAATAGATAAGGTTAGTCATTTGTGTTTGTGGGGGGGCAACTTGAATTTGTTTATTTAAAAAAGGGAAATATATTTTCAGAAAATTAAGATTAAGTGCAATTTCAAAAATATGACATCTAATCTCAACAAACTAGCATTTTATGTGCAACTAAGCATATCAGAAAGCTTTGATCTTTAAACATTACAGAATACAGCTTTAAGTTTCAAATGTTTTGTTTCAGGAACCACTAAGCCCAACACCCACAATTGTCCTGAGCAGCAGCGATGGCAAGCCCCTGAGTGACGGCACAGATGTTTTTGTAGCAGTGGATGGACAAAAAATGATGGTGGACAATGAAGACGCAGACGGTTCATTGGTCATGGGTGTTGTGTTGGCCCTCTATCATCTGACATTTTTTTTTTCATTTTTGGAGGCATTTATCCTGAAGCTGGACACACGGGTAGCTGTGCAGAGAGTGGCAAATGCTCCGAATATTTCTTAGATAGGACACTGCATGTAGCACATGGATTACATTGTATAGAGTTGATTTCTGACAATAAAGTGAAGTGCAGTACATCTACAGGTGTTTGATTTATTCAAAAATCTATTTGCCATCATTTCTGTGCATGTAAAAGATGATTTTATAGATCATCACGGAAAAGATCCTGGAATATGATCTCTAAAAAAGAGTGGGAACCCTGATTCCATTGTTATGCTGTTAAAATGTAAAAGAAAATCATGTTTTCCAAAAATCGGTTCTCTTAAAGAACCATTTATTCCTGGGAAGAACCATTTATTCCTGGGAAGAACCATTTTTACCTAAAGAACCATTTGAAAAGGGTTCTTTATGGAACCATTTGGGTCCATAAAGAACCTTTTTGAAAATGGTTCTTTCAAGAACCTTTTTGTCTTTAGGTTCTTCAAAGAACCAGAAATGGTGCTTCAAAGAACCATTTTTTGAAGGTTCTTTGAAGCACCTTTGTGGGTTCTTTAAAGAACCATTTAAGGAAATGGTTCTTTAAAGAACCCTGGTCGGAAAGGTTCTTTGTGGAACCAAAAATGGTTCTTCTATGGCATCACTCCGAAGAACCATTTTCGGTTCCAGGTGGAACCTTTATTTTTCTGTGTGTAGAGAGACAGAGAGATCCGTTAAAGAGCGATGGGAGGCAAGGAGGGAAAAATTCCTTCCCCTGAATTGAGCCTCACCTCGAGGAAGTCACCTCATACTTCCCCCGAAGCCCCTGCAGCTAATTTCTCTCTTTGTGCACTTTAAAAGTCAACTTCATCCACTTGATTTACTGCGGCGGTGTCAATAAGCCAGCGCGAGTAAAGAGAACAGCGGAGTCGGACGCACCGCACCCAGTGAAACCAGGAGAATGAAGTCTATCTGTTGGGATCTGGAGAGCAGGGTTCTGATGGTATGAGCTGCGAGGACCCTCTCTGACCACTAAGCGGAGACAGAGGCCCAGATATACCGCTGTGAACCCGGCCCCCTCGAGCAAAGTCAGTCAGTCGTTTAAATACGTTTAAGACTCTAAACCAGACAATAAACTGCCGTCACTCACTCAGGACCTTTGATGTAAAACCACAGAACGCTTGCAAAGGTCACGCAGGTTGACTCGGGGATGATTTTGTGTGTGTGTGTGTGTAAATATTCAGCACAAGAATGGAAAATTTGAATTCAGTCATTACATGAATGGTTGTTTTTTTTTACTTTTAAAAGGAGCTAGGCTAGCAGTTTCCCCCCGCCTCCAGTGTTTGTGCTAAGCTAAGCACATTTCAAGTTACTCGTTTTGCACGGAGAACAAAACGACCACTAATAACTGCATTTTGGGGAATTCTTAGGAACGAGGAGCTTAAATTAACTTCATTTGTTTAAAAAAAAAAAATCTTCTTTTTTTTCAGCCCTGCACATATTCTGGACTTTATGTGAGAGTGAGCGAGCTGACTCATGTTCCCCAGTTTGCGCCAACTCATTGTTCCTCTCTGTGGTGGTTTAACATATTCATCAGTGTGTGTGTGTGTGTGTGTGTGTGTGTGTGGTGGGGAGGGAGAGGGGGGTTGCCTTCCATGATGAAAGCTACTGTTAACTTTCAGCTGTAATGACAGGCTCAGACCGCCACAGACAGACATAGAGACAGACCCCCCCCCCCCCCCCCCCCTCAGCCCTCTTCACTACCACACCCACCCACCCACCCACCCGCTCCTGCTGGATAATAGCAGATTGGTTTCATATTGTCGTAATAACAGAGGAGCAGGGTGAGTCTACACTTTGCTTATGGAGCAGACAAATTTATGTTTAGACTCCTATAATTCTCTCAGAGTAACACGCTGCGTAAGAACTGTAGAAGTACAACCGGTGTGTGTCTGTGTGTGTGTGTGTGTGTGTGTGTGTGTGTGTGTGTGTGTGTGTGTGTGTGTGTGAGCCTCACCTGTTGGCGGTCTCCAGGTTTTCTACTTTTATCCACAGGTCGCTGTTTTCTGACGTGTAGCTCTCCACCCTGACACACACACACACACACACACACACACACACAGATTTTTGTCAGATTTCACATTTTAACGCACACGGCTTCATTGCAGGTCCACGGCTCTGCACACACAGTTCATTGTGACAGTTAAATTCCCCTATCGATCGTATTTTTGCACACAGGTGGATCTGCAGGAGGTCCTCTCCCTCCTGCTATTCCTCCATCTAATATCGGCGAAACATCTTCTTCTTAATCTCCGTGCTCCGCTCCTCATAATCCTCCTGATCTCCACCTATATGCTCGGTCTGAATACGGCTCATTCATCCGCATTCCTTTCAGCGAGTCGTCCTGCTGTTTTTCACTCCGCAGAGATCCTCCAATAATCCTGTCCTCGTGTCCAAAAAGAAAACACGAACACAAAGAAAGAGGACCGGTTCCTCCCCCCCCTACTCTTAATGGGATTTAGTAGGGACATTTTGTCACCACCTGTACGAACCTCTTCGGGTGCTTTCTGCTCAGAAATAAGCAAGCCCACATTTTCACCAAGTCAGCGAATCTGCCCCATGTGTTCAGCAGGTTACTGGAGTCCTGCCACAGCGAGGAATGGCCCGAATAAGAGAGGAGAGAAGTTCCCGAGTATCACGTGTCCATGTGGACATTTATACCTGACCCCACAAGGAGCCGTGAGGTCCGACAGTTCAATGTCCTGCATCCATCCATCTTTATTATACTGCCCGGTTCACTTCTTTTCTCTCTTCCGTCAGTTGCATTTTTCATGTTTTTTTTCTGTGCCAGTGACGCACATAAAAAGCACACACTTATATATATATATATATATATATATGTAAAAAAAAAAAGGCCTATGGTTAGAGTCAGCTCAGGGTGAAACCTCACTGACCAACACAGCTGCTTTCTGGACCAAATGCAAAACTCTTAAATACGTCGTTAGAGAAGCGGAAGAAAGAATGTGTGCATTCCAATGCGTTGACAAATCTACGTGACCCCCTCAGAGCGACGTGATACCGGTTGAAATAACAGCAGCACGACACTTGTTCAATGATTTAGTTCTGATTCGATGACAAATTGCATTTGACAAAAAAAATCCCTGCTTCACTGAGAAACTCTGAAGATAAATTGATGCGAACGAAACAGCTGAGCATTTTGAAGGGAAGTACCCGTTTGGTCTTTTCACTTTTCACACAGGGGGGACTTTCATGAGGAAAAAAAAAGGGTTTCGGAAATCACAAAAAGTCCGCCAGATATAAAGGTAAACCAAAAAAGGAGTGGAAGAGGAATGGAAACACGGGGACAAAGAGGTTTTCCGAGGCTTACTTTTTCTCCAGACATTCCACGTACTCTTTCTTCTTCCTCCGACTCTCCTGAGCTGAGATCTGGGGAGAAAAACAGAAAAGAAATATATCAGCAAGACTGCAAAGTCTTTGTAACGATTCCTACTCTGCAAACCTTCCTCAGTGCTCAGATGGAGCTTACCGATGCCAGAAACTCAAAAGGTGCGGTGTTTACCTTGTTCTTAATCTTCCGCCGGACCCTCTTCAGCGCCTTCTCTTCGCTCTTAGTGAGAGGAAGTTTGTTCGGTACCGGGTAGCCCTCAGCGACCAGGGTCCTCTTCTCTTCTTCTGTCAGCAAGAGGGGTCCCGAACCCTGCAGCTTCTGCACGATCGAAAACAAAGCACTTCATCAATATAGTCACGACCGTTATCAACATTGAAGGTTTGATCAGACCGTTGTGGCATTCAAACAAATGTGAGAAAATCTGCTGAATCAGACAAAGTCCGACACTGAATTGATTGGGTTTAATTAAAGGGGGCCCCATTCTGTCAGCGGACTATCGGACTGATTCAACCTTAAGCTGGTTCACACACCAGCGCACTTTGGTTCAAGTTGTGCTCTTTCACTCACATGTGGCGCAGTGAGGAGAGGCGAGGAAGAGATGGCCGTGGAAGAGGAGGAGGAGGAGGAGGAGGAAGAGGAGGAGGAGGAGGCTCGACCTCCCGGCCTCTGTTGTGGTTGAGGGGAAGACGGCGGCAGAGCGAGGTGCGGCGAGGACGGAGGGAGGGAGCCGTCGCTGTCGCCGTGGTTACTGCTGGGCGGGGTGGGCGGGAGCTGGAGAGCGTCGTCTGAAAAGGAGACGAGGGAGGTCAACGAGTGCTTCTGCGATGAACTCCCTTTGCTTTGACCACTGAATCACTGCGCTGACGCAGGGAATAGGTCCACTAACAGCTCCAAATGTATTGGTTCATTCTGAAATCTCAAACATTGTACAGACGAAGAGAGTTTCTGTCCTCGTGCATGAGAAGACAAGTGCAGGGGTATAAAAACCCACAAATGACTTTTTTGTTTCCTTTGGATTGGATACATTTGTGTAACTTCCTGGCTTGACCTGTGGTACCACTGTAACATATGTGTGTGTGTGTGTGTGTACCGGTGGGCAGGCTGAGGTACTGTCCAATCTCTCTGGGTTCATTTTTGATGGCGACTGGCTTCCCGCTGTCTTGACTGGGCTCCTGCGGAAACACACCGACAACAAAATGAACGCTGATGAAAAACGTCGCTTTTGAACAATCGACATCGGCATCATTCGGATCGTTTTTGCCGGGGGGGCGGATGCTAACCGTGCGTTTCCATGGCGACCCTCTGTGTGGGGGGGCAGCGCTTAATATGAGAGGCGGGCCTTCGAGAGGCTGAGGATCTAACCTTTGACCCACATCCGGCTCCTCCTGTTTCACCAAGATGGCCGACAGGTCCTGACTGAAGCTCCATTCAAACTCTGAGGAGAAAAACAAAATCAACTTATCAAACTTTTCCAAAAAGCAGACTAAACTTCCAGGACCTTCAGGGAGGTCTTCCAATGGGAAGTAACCGGTAGCTTATAAATCACACTTTCAAAAGAGCTTCCCCAAAACATTTGAACGCTTCCTGACAGAACTGGTTATTACAGGCTGCTGGACGACGTCGCTCTGGCAACTGCGGTGCATAATTTGTCTCCAGCGAGTGAGTTTTCTACCCTGAAATAAAAGATGGGCTGAACCAACAACCCTCCTGAGAAAAAGAAACGGCCTTTTAAACACTGCGTAATCGACCCGACAATGAGGACGCAGTGCAATTTTAAAGGAGGTTCACAATGAGGACATTTATAAGAGCATCTCACAGGTACTGCATTGTTTAGTCTGCTGTGAGCTGCAGAAAGTATTTTAAGGGCGTAAATGCCACAGCGGGGCTGCAGGAAGACTAGTCAGAGGCACTCCTGGTATATTTGGTGTCCTGCCGACTTTTCCTCAAAAAAGGTCCAAAGCAGCATTCTGCTCATTTTAAACACGAAGATGAGTTTACCCATCATGAGGAGTGATACTCCGCTTGTATTTGGGCATTTTCGTCCACTCAAAAAAGAGTTTATAATGACGATGGGTCTGCCAGATGTGAATATTGAATGTATGCTTTCAATTAAGGCCCCTTTCAAAGGTGAGCTGATTATGCTGCAAAGTAACCTCATTAGGAAAAAAGTCCACAAAAACAGGCGATATCAAACGTTTCTAACTTAATATTGAAAAGGAATCAGATGTTTTTAGAGCTGATTAGTAACAAAAAAAAGGAGCTACAGGTAGAGAGGGAGGAGTGTGAGTCAGCATTTTTTTAAATTTAAGAATAAGACTTGAGCACCAGGACAGAGTAGACACTTTGATGTTTGCCACAACACACACACACACACACACACACACACACACAACCAAAAAGAGCTCCCATGGTGTATGGAAAGAGAGCAGTAGCAGTTTAACAAGACGGGTGCTGCTCCTGTGTGTGTGTGTGTGTGTGTGTGTGTGTGTGTGTGTGTGTGTGTGTGTGTGTGTGTGCTGGGAGTGAACGTCATTTTAATCACCTCCTGGTTTCCTAGCAACATGTCTGCTGGTAAAATGCTATGAAGTTTACAAGCTGAGTGTGCTGGGTGGAAGCAGAGGGAGGCGTAGGTGTGTGTGTGTGTGTGTGTGTGTGTGTGTGTGTGTGTGTGTGTGTGTGAGAGCTTCATCCCGTCATCACTACATGCGGGGGATCAGCTGTATCATCGCAATCTTCCCATTAGCCCATTACAGAAGGTGCTATCTGTGTTGTTTTTTTAAGCTCAGTTCCTGGATCAGTGCATGAGTGAATGGCGATTTGTTTGGTCTACGCGATGTCGGCTGACGTCTCCAAGCGTCTGGTTCTGTCCGATCAACAGTCCACAACTCAAATACAGTCGGCGTGCGCTCACGTAAAACGGAGAAAAGCAGCAAATCCTCACACATGAGAAGGAATAGGAACTCTATTATATCTAACCTCCAATGTGTCATTCGTCATTGTTCGCGGTGATTCTTACATCTTTCAGGAAAATCACTGATTACATATTTCAATAAATTGGTAGTAAAATGTGCACTCGGGTTTGGGGTGGATCCACCGTTTACGTATATTTCCCCACATTGCTCTCTGTAAGTGAGACCCTCAGAGGCTTCTCCTAATGAGGCCGTCCCTGCTGCTTAGTCTGGGCCTCGTTAAGCCCGCTGCCCTTGTTAAGCCAGGGCTTGATTGGCCGCCCTCGACCACCATCTTTTAATGAATACCAGAAGCCGCTGGCCAATGCATAGGAAGGTTGTGCATTTGTGTATGCAGGGATTCTTTTTCCTTCATATTACCATAGTAACACTTCATCACTACGATGAGGTGCACACAGTAAAGAATAGTTTCCATGTCATTGGATGGACTGCAGCTGACAGAGCTTTGGTTTGCCGGTTGACTTGATTAAAGCATAATTGATACAAGCCAGGTTCAAAACATAACGGCAGGGAAAAAAAGGATACTTTCTAAGTAATGTAGGGACAATGAAGTGAAGTGGGTATGATAAATACCCAACAATTCAAATTAAAATGTATATTTGAGCTCAACATGAAGGCCGAAAGTTCTCTTTTCTTTGTGTTTTGTCCCCCGTGTCAGTAAAGGTAAAAGATGCTGTGGATGAGAGTAATAGAGTAAAACCTGATCCTCTCCTCTCTCTACTTTATGGGATCTCTTTGGATGCTGCTCATAAAAGGCAGTCTGCCTATGAGGCTAGTAAAGCCAGGTAAGAAATCCTGTCATGGAGTAATGGCTAATGACCAAAGGCTCCTGGCAGTCACGGGGGGGGGGGGGGGGGGGGGCTAACGCAGGAGAGGTGGCGACTGTGTTTGATCACAGTGGGGCGGCAGGATTATTACAACAATAGATTGGAGCGACGCAGTAGGAGCTGCAGTAAAAAAAAAACATGCAGCTTCTCCCCGACTGATCGAGAGCAACGAGGACTAAGACCACAGGCTGAGAGGGGGGGGGGGAAGGAAAGGGAAGTTAAGAAGTTGCTGGCAAGTTGACGGCCACGAATCCCACCAAGCAACACGTTTAAAATCCCACCAAGCAACACGTTTAAAAAAAAAGGGCCGAAGATGATGTGAAAGCGCCTTCAAACGTACTAGCGGCGTGACACAACGATTGCAGGTATACAACCTTCAAAATGCCGCCATTGAAGACGATAGCGCGTGACTGGATAAAGCCCCCCTCAGCCTGCAGCCGTCTTGTCAAAATATACGCCTCGTGCCAAAATGGCAGCTAACGGTCCAGCTGTTTCATAAGAAAAGAAATGTGATCAAAGCAGAAGTGCTGAATCTAAAAAATGAAAAACCACGCACGTTCCAAATGTGGAGTTCTCCATCCTCCAAAACCGGAGAGCAGAGCGGGCATTCGACAGGTGCAACCCTACTGCTTCAAACCTCAACATATACCAGCATTCAGCAGTTACAAATCAAACACGAATATCGCTGGAAACTGAGTCAGTATATCGTACAACTTCTCTTTAAAACTTTGAACCTTTAATCCCCTCTCTCTCGAGTGTGAAATGAATATATTCATATATGCGGAACATATATATATATGGATGCACCAAAGCAGAGATGTAACATTGGTGGAAGGAAAGTATCCCAAAGGGTTTTATTAGCCAGGCTTTGTGGAGCAGATAAAAGGTTGTAAAATGAATTTTGGATTAAGTTCAATATCAAATATCCTGGAACAGATTTAAATACATACGATATGCGTGTGTGTGTGTGTGTGTGTGTGTGTGTGTGTCCTCCATATGTGAGCTTGAGACAACAGTTATGCAGCAACACATGGAGGCAATGAACAAGAACTTATTTAAATCTATAAACTACCTTTAAATCAAAGCTGTCTAAATGTTTTGTTTCATGAGCTCATATATTACGTTGATGGTTAAGTGGTTTAATGTGTCAGATACGTTCAATTTCTTTCCTTTAACGTCCTGTTTGCTTTGGCGCGAGCGTAACTTGACATTCTAAACTAAAAGCATGTACGTTGGGTTTGATTCGATCTATTTAGTCCGCCGTCATTTCATTCTCTCTAAAGAGCACGATATGATCGGCGTTAATATTCCAGCTCATTTAAGTGGAAACATAAAAGTCGTTTTTTAGACTTTTCTTTTGGTACTTTGGAAATCCGTGTAATCCGATATCCACACCAATGAAGCGGCGGATTTGATTGGATTAAGGGGAAAAAAGAGAAGGAGAGAGATAGAAAACAGAAGTAAGCGAGTGAGAGAGATATAGACAGGAAGGAGAGACAGAGAGAGAGAGAGAGAGAGAGAGAGAGAGATAACCTGACAAAAGAGAGAGTTTCCGCTGGCTTCGGCTAAAGCTGCAGACTCAAAACCATATGCTTGTCATAGCGTTGTGTGAGTCCATGTGTGTGTGTGTGTGTGTGTGTGTGTGTGTGTGTGTGTTAGGTGGGCAGGGCTTAGCTGGAGGAAAGCTGCTCAGACAGGGATCCTGCCGCTTAGACAGCAGGATCCCTGGGACAAATGGAGAACAAGACAGCATGCAGACAGTGAGACAGACAGGTAGAGACACAGGCAGGTGGAGATAATGAGGCGGATGAGTCTGAAAGAAACACAGAAACGTGCACGATTCATATACTGTGCTGCAGTAGACACTTGTCTCTACAAGCACCTCTTACATTAAATATAATAGATATGGATTAAGCCCATCATCACACATATTATATGACAGACAGCGGTTTCAGCCAATCAGAGTGTATACTATTTGACAGACGGGGGTCAAACTGCATGTTAAAGCATGACATCATGCAGCCACTGAGCCAAGACGATAAGGAACCAGACTCAACATCAGCAGCAGAGTTTTGATTGGCTGTGCGCTTTTCTCTAAATAGTTAAAAAAAACTAAGATAAGATTGTTTTTTTAAGGAATAGGACGACCTACCAGACTCATGGTCCATTTTGATTGACAGGGCTGGGCTCTGGGGGGCGGAGTCTTCGCTTAAAGAGTAGCTGTGGTCTGCTTGAATATCTGTGAGGTTCAAAAGCCCTGTTTTTCAGACATGGAAAAACGTAACATTGCTGCGCTCATCAAGCTGTTAAATGAGTGGCGGCTATTGCTCATCCAGACACGGGTTGTCTGCCATGTAAAATGTTCCTTACGGCTCTATTCACACGTGCTAGAAAATGTAAATATCGCCTAAAAAACATATTTTTTTTGGATCCCTTTCTCCAATAATTTTGTTCAAAGACACTGATTTGTTGTCGTGCTGCATGCTGATTGGTCGGACAACAGTTTCAGACACATCACCTGTGACGTGAGGGGTAGATGGTTGAGAAACAGGAGTTTTGTGAGTCACAGACTTTGGCAACAGAAGCTGGCTCTCATATGGTGGAAATTATCCTCTATCGGGAAGACTGAGTTTTAGCTTTTCGAATCCAACTAAATAATGAGATTGGGTTGTTTCCTTTCCACTCAGACATTGGCTGCTGAGTGGAACAACTGGCTGCTGCACTGCTGGAGGTTATCAGGGGAAACAAGGTCACCCAAATGTGACTATTCGCTACGGAAAGTGAATTTTTAGTATTGTTTGGGCCTGAAAAGCGCAGTGGTTTGGGATTGGAAAGGGTTCCACCGACCGACATTTACCTGCTGTGAGATTTGTATCGCTGCAATGGCAATAGCTGTGAACTTTGGAGAAATGTAAAAAAAAAAAAGGAAGGAGCGAGACCACTGTGATCCAAAAAAATAAATAGGATTAACACCGCGAGGAGCTGTGAGGAAAGCGGCGTGTATGTATATTCTTTTAATGACCTGTCACAATAAAAGAGGAGCTGACCTGGGCTGCTGTCCTCTATGTCCATGTGTAACGGCGAAGGTCTGTCTGCCAGAAGGGGCCGCTCTAATAGATGGTCGTCAAAAAAACTGCTGAATAATTCACTGCTGAAGTCGTCCATCTGGTCACCTGAGAAAGGCTGGAGAACGTGGAGAGAAACATGACATTCTATTCAGTAAAATAACGGATTTTACCTTCATGGGAGAGACCAATAAATAATCTAATCTATACATGATACACTTAGCATATGTGGTTTCTGCAAGACTGATGACTGTTAATCAACTCCTTCTCTCTCTCTCTCGATTCTACCTCAGACTATCAGTCCGAGTCCAGACAACCCAGACTGTGCTGATGGCATGACGAGTCATTCAATGGGAAACAGCATTGATAGATTCATCCTCGGTCTGGATGAGATGAGTCACTGAGCTGAGAGAGATGATGTTCTGGGAGCCTGGGACAGCATGGTGCTCTGATTTCACTGGTTTTAACACACATACATACAAACACACACACACACACACAATATGAGTCACCCTGTTCTTGAGCAAACATGCATGAAGCAGTGCGAATCACACACACACACACACACACACACACACACACACACACAGACACAGACACACACACAGACACAGATGGGTTGGAACCAATTGAATACGCAAGTAAACTCTGCTTGGAAGCTTCTGAGGCAGACACAGCATGAACAGCAAAAACAAAATTAGGTTTACATGTTGTATTCCTGTAAATTAACTTCAACTCTTCTCCAAAGAACTGGCAGAAGTGTCGCAGCGGATTAAATCAGTCCAGTAGCAACAATAAAGACACGACGGATAATAAATACGGAGCTGAATTCAATATTCTTTGGGATCAACGATGGAGGAATTAAAGTTTTTTTGGACCTCTTTGCACGCTATACCTACCAAGCACCTTGAATAAAACATTATAATGTTAAGTTTAGACTTCATCAGGCCAAGAAGGCAAATGGTTTTAAAGATTCTAGTGCGTAGCTCAGTCAGCAATTTGATTTATTTGGCTTCATGACAAGCGTCAACGCTGCTATTAGTGTCCATCACTGCAGCAGAAATGAGTAGCGTGAGGAAGAGGAAGAGGAAGAGAAGGGATGAAAGTCGAGCAGCTTTACACTGTGGGTATGAGTCATGGGAATCACTTGTTGATGCGTGTAAATTCTGCAATATTCTTTAAATAGTATGCAAACAAGTCAACAAGCCACATTCACACCTTCACACGTGTGTTATCTCAGTGTGTGTGTGTGTGTGTGTGTGTGTGTGTGTGTGTGTTTAGGAGGTCATGCGTGTCTGTGGTGAAACTCTGGGACACATGCAGCTGTCTCATGAAAGCATGTGGAGTAAGCAGTCGTACACACGTGCAGATGGTAGACGTACAGATGGTGGGTAGAATAACAGAAGCACATGACACAACGGAGAGAGCTGCTGACGTTTGGACTTTTCTAATTCTTCGTCGAAGTGGGAGACAAAACTGAATAAAGACGACGGTGTTCCGCTACTAACGCGAAACCGGACAGTTTGACGTTGAAGGCAGTCAACTTGAACTCGTGCTTTGCGACTGCTTCGAGGCCGCCAGTCGCAAGCACGAGCCATTTGTCACAGTAGTTCGCGCTGACAGCGAGTCGAGTAATACAAACCAATATTTGTATTAGAACGGGGGGGGGGGGGGGGGGGGGGGAGAAATCAAGGCTCAACAGAGCTCACCCAACAAAGAGCGTGCATACACTCCGCCATCCTGCAAACCACACACACAAGTGGATACTCGCCCATTCACAAATAAACACCACCCACACAAAGAAATAGTAATACTGACAGAGACGCCTTGTTCTCCTGCTGCATGCTCTTCCCAATGTGAACGCATACTGCATGCAGCAGTACGGACTTTGTGAGGGAAGCCGCAGTACCTACTAAAAGTATGAGATTTGGAACGCTGCATAACTGCTGGAACAATATCATCATATTAAACAAACTCCCGACACTGCCCGCTAGGGAACATGGGGCCCTTTTCAAACTGGGCCACTCCAAAATGACCCAATAAGTTTCCCATATGGAGAAACTGTTATGACGCTGGGAGAAGAACAATTAAACAATTACAGCACAGTGGTGACCATGTGTCGGTACCCACTCGCTCACCTCCAACACACCTGGAGTACCCGATACAGCTCTCACACACCGACTAGCACAGCCCTGCTCCAGGCTAATCTTTTTCTTATCCATCACCTGGCATGACGATCATGTGCCCATGGCAGATGTTCGTCTTGCACCCGACATGTTCAACTATTCCGGCTGATAAGATCTCCTCCTCTCAGGCATGTACAGACTGTTTCATTGATTCAATTGAATTCGCTCTCTCCTGTTTTTTAGTTTAATAAATGTGTCAATTAGAAAATGCGCCTGTAGACAAACGATCAAAGATAGATTGATATTTAAGAAAAGGGAAATGACGAGGCAGCCCCTCAAGGGTTGATTTAGTTTATAAAAACTATTAAAAATAGCATAAATTATAAGATAAATCACAAGCGAATAAGGGAGGAAACAGAATACGTTCACAACATCAAGCTGTCGCAGCGTTAGTTTATCAGCCTCATCGTGTATGCAGATGATACCACATTATTTTCTCCCAACAGTGAATTGATGGGAGAAAAGGTCAACACTCAGTGGACCAGTGAATTCAGCGCTGATGCTAACCGGCATCACACCTGCACCGCATCAGTGGTAAATGTCATGTTGTGTTGAAACACACACACACACACACACACACACACACACACACACACACACACACAATAGAAGCTGTTATTGTTGCTACATGGACAGGAAGCTTCATGTGTTAAGACGGCTGGTGAAGGAACAGCTGCAGCCGGTGTGCGACCAGAGGGAAACGGAGGTCTGGACCTTTCATTACCCGGACCCTCTCTGCTGGGGGGGAAAAGAATCACATTAGGGGAGGAACACACTGTTAAGAAGCCGTTTTTTTTAAAGCTTATTTCAGTGGTGCTGTGTCATTAGCAGGGGGAAGGGGCCGAGATTGCGAACCACACGGAGAAAGACAGACGCAAAAGGAGTAATTATAAAAGCAGAGAGCGACTCCCTTGTGCCTGTAATTAACAGTGTTGCCTCAACATCTCTCTCTCTCTCTCCCTCTCTCTCTCCTCTCCTTTCATCTGGATGCCTCACTGGTTCAGGTGACAATCACCAACGTTGGTCTGCATGTGAAGAATGGGGGAAAGCATGGGGGATAAACTGGACTGAGAGTGAGGCCAAAAGATTTGATGTAATTATGGCACGAAAACTGCAGTGGAAACCATCGTAAATTCCTGAGAACATGGTGTCAAAGCCAAAGGGAAATACACTGTAAAAAAGCTCTTTTTTCTTTTTTTACAAGTCATGTAGTCTCAGAGTCCGACTTCACGTGCCAACTGTAGTGGCTCCGGTTCTGTTTGTTCCAGTTGTTAATACATCGTGGTTTGTGTTACTGTTGGTGTACTTGCAGGTACTATGACTACACCCCGACACATCTTCCGCCAAGGCTGCAGGAAACGCTCAGTCATGTTCGACAGACTTCCTCTCAGCATGAATTCACTTTCCCACAGTTAGTAGGCTACATTTTGCTGCATCACTACTGGCTACTGCGATGGCTTCATTTTCACCATATCATAAATACTGCAAAGGGACCAAAAGGCAAACGTCTTCATCTATATGTCATATACATTTAGAATGGGTTCTATAGATCAGTTACACTTAAAAGCCGTTGCTTTACATTAATTTCACACTCTTGAACTCACTCCATCACAGTCACATGCTTCCTAAAAGATCATCCATACATACAATCATACGAAATGTTTGCACATATTTGGATTATCGCTCATTTGTCATAACTTTCCTTGTTCCAGCATCTCAAAAGTGCAGATGTGATGCTTTTTCTCGTCAAAGGTGATTGCAAATTGAGTATCTTTGGGTCGTGTTCTGTTAGTCGGACAGTGGGGGAAATGATTTTCACATGTTATATATGAATAAAAACAGGATTTAGGCGATGCAAAAGCACTGGTGTAATCTTTTAAATGAATCCACTGGCAGACGTTTGAACTGCTTTTAAACAAGAGATTAGAAGTCAATAAAAGACGACATGGCTGGTTGAGGACGGAGGACTTTTTGCAGTGTAAAATGAAATAGTGAGAGACCTGAAAACATCGTGTCATTATCCTCTGACAGTGGCTGTCACAGATAAGAAAATGTCACTGTTCTCTATACTGTATTTGGCTTCATGTGGTGGTGTGCGGCTGCAGCGGCTTGGCTGTGCTTGGCTTCACTTGAAACCGAGAGAGGAGCCGAGGTTACTGTGTGTGTGTGTGTGTGTGTGTGTGTGTGTGTGTGTGTGTGTGTTGAGATCTCAAGTGAACTCAGCTATAGTTCATCTCAGTAAAAACAGTAGAAGAGTATTTTTCCTTCACACACACATACTGCTGCATGCCTGCTCACATTCCAGCAGGCAGCTCGGCGGCCAATCGGCAACGAGCATGCAAATGAGATGGGCGTGTCCTTTTAAAAGCTGGAGTACAGGGTCTGAATGGAGAGTAGAATAGAATAGAATAGAAAGGGGAGGTAACAGAGGGGATAGAACACGAAATGTAGAGAAAAGCATAACAAGTAGAGGACAGAAAGTCCAAATATTGTATTTGTTTCTACAGATGTGTTTTTCTACGAACATAAAATAGAGAAGAACCAAATAGAATAGACTGACCTCACGTTGTGTCTGTTGATCCAAATCTCTACATTGCAAAAAAATATTCAATTTGCAATTATAGAAAACAGAGAAATCGAGAAATCATCCCATTTGGAGAAGCTGGAACCGGAGAGTGCTTTTGCATAACAAAATCACATCAATGATTAATTGACTTTCTGTCAATCATCCAGTCAGTCGGTTAACAGACTTTGTTTCAGCTCCAATCACGAAAATAACTACGGTTAATTAAAGGTCAATGTTGCGGTAACGGCATGACTTTACGATCCCCAAAAAAAATTCCCAGTTCATATAAATGATGAATGCATCACGAGAATAATGGTTAGGAGAGCTCTGCTAACCCGTGGCTAACGAGGTTATCCATGCATGGCCCTTGGCTCAGTGAACACGGTGCACAATTCTAACTGTAGCCAAGGGATATTCACCTATGATAGGAATTGACAGAAGGAATTAATAGAAGTGGCTTCATGCTACATTCCGCTCTTTTTAAAATATGAAATGTGCAGCCATTGGCCCTGCTGGCAATGATTGTCAATTCACTTAGCCTTTACTCTTCCCCCAACAACAAAGCTGCTATAATCACTATTTTAGATTAACAATGGATGAAATGACAACGTGTAATGTGCAAGAGTCCGTCCCCTGCAGTTTCTTTCTGCTCTTTGGAGCTTTATAGCATCTTTCTGCCCCCTTGTTTTGGTTTTAAGCCTCACAACTTGACCCTTTTGGTTCACGCTCTATCGTTACCGTCACTTCGAGATGCTACTCGCCCAGTGCTAGCATCAATGACAAGAAAGGAGGTCTCATCAGCACCTGTCCATACAACACAACTGCAGATTATAGATTAAGGAGAGATTAAAATATGTATAAGCATGGCGTGCTGCATGCAGCTAATCCGCCATCCTCTCTGGTGTCCTCAGTGGTACAGCCCAGCCTATAGTGGCTTCACAGCAGAGTGGACTACTTTATTTAGAACAGGAACGGAGGGGGTTTAAACCACGAGCAGACTGCCGGGCTGACTCACTGACTAGAATAGAGGTTTGCTTAAAAAAAAAAAAAAAAAAAAAAAGACTGTGCTGTTTAAAAAAAGACAGAAAAGAAGGAGCGACACAGAGTGGAAAAAAGAGACAGAAACAAAGTACTTTCTGCTGATGTCGTGATATTTATCATTAAACGAATCATTCAAAATCACAAATTAAAAAGGGCAAAGCATGGCGTGCACAGAGGGGCACGGCAGTGTACTTTTGGCATTTCGTGGCCTGGGGTGCACCGCACACATGCAGAACACTTGGAAACCGGGTGGGAGGAGGAGGAATACATTGTCATACATTAAGGGGTGCCTACGCTCTCGTGACAATTAGATTAGACTGCATCTATATGCAGCAGTACAGGCTCGGCTCTACCACGCAGTATATTAAAGACGCAATGGCTCAGGTGCCTCAGGAGATGATACATGCAACAGGTGGTTTCTAAAAGGGGGGCTCCCGGATTTAGAGAGGACTTGTAATTGTCCTCAGATTCTTATTGCAACAGTGAGAGCTGTGTGTGATGTTTCAATGCAACACTGATTATTTTTGCAGCAGCATTGAGCTGGTGGGACAAGATTTAATTAAAGTATCCACAGTAAGCTAATGGCACGCATGGTTGCAATTTGACAGTGAATAACTGTCTCGGATGCACTTTATCGGAGTAATCTGAGTTTAGTTAACTCAGAGAAGTCAGTGTTGACTAAAAGTTAGACATTTAATGCCGGTCACAAGTTCCCAGAGGCCATGAAGGCATCTTTAAATGTCTTGTTTTGTCTGACCAACAGTCAGAAAAACACAAAAAACAATACTTACTTAATATAGGACTTCATTTCTCATAACACTGTGAGAGTTAATTGAGTTAATTGAAAACTAATGAAGACCAATATAGCCAATGAATGTATTGTGCACTTGTCAATCAACAGTCTCTCTCTTACACACACACACACACACACCAGCTGTGCTCAAGCCAGACTCTGTCCAGTCTCTCACACACACACACACACACACACACACACGCACACACCATATTAATAGTCAGGTCTGCAGCTGAGGACTGCAACACCTGCCCGCTGAGTGCACACACACACACACGCACACGCACGCACGCACGCACGCACGCACGCACGCACGCACGCACACACACACACACACACACACACACACACACACACACACACACACACACACACACACACACACACACACACACACACACACACACACACACACGCACATAACACAAGTTAACCAGTAACTCGGCAGCCTGTGTCGGTGTTCCCAGTCGCACATACTGGTCTGCACAATTACAGTAAACACACACACGCACGCACACGCACGCACGCAGCAGGTTACGAGCCCCGGATGTCAGTCAGGATCTTAATAACTGCACCGCCCTCCTGAGGTCCGGCTCCGGGCGGAACAGGCTGCAGAGGTGCGTTTGATTTAAGGCACTTGAGGCACTGACAGCTGACTTCCAGCAGAAGAAGAAACAGCCCCGTGTGGGTTATATATATATATATATGAAAATAAAGACTGTGGACTGTGGAATTAAATGCAGCACGAACTCACCACATTAGTGAGGAAATCTCCGTCGCTGAGTTCCTCCAGGTCCAACAGGTTGGTGCCGCCGGCCGGGTAGAGTTTATCTGCCGTCAAACTGTCTAAGATAGACTCCATCATGACTGACACTGGACGGACGCTCAGCAGCTATCTGGACTGGTCGCAAAATCCTAAATTCAACTCATTAAAAATGTAGCAATGTCGAAAAATTCACATCCTTCTGCTGCTGCTGCGGAGACGTTGCTATCCATCCAGCTGTGTGCGTCTCTCTCTCTCTCTCTCTCTCTCTCTCTCTCTCTCTCGCGCTCTCTCTCAATGAATATTCAGTGAAGCCCCGCCCCGTGGTGTCAAATTACGAACACGCCCAAAAACACAAACAAAAATATTAATTTGATGTCAAATACTATCTTTGCAAAAACTTTGAATGTATCATCAGCTGCGAAAATGAGACTATATAATTAAGTAAAATGTGTATGTGCTATAGCCAATACGTTTCATTTGTGACATAATATATGTATGAATGTGTTTTTTTACCTTTCATTCTGAATTTCCCCTTGATGGATATAACTTAAGTGACATTTTGAATGCAGTTTAACAGATTAATTTACTTAAGTGAAGGCTATGAGTATTGTTGTGGATTGTGTACACTCTCCTGGGGCATTACAGCTTTATCTTATCATGTCATTAGTGCTACATCAGCTTTAATCAGACAGGCTAAGTGGCCTTCAAGAGGCCATGTTTGGTCCATTTCTTTGATTGGTGGCTTACTGGTATGACTTCCTGAGACACTTACATGGAACTGAGCCCTCCCTTAATGTTATTAGTTCCACCTGGGCTTTTCTTGCCATGACAAGCCCAAATGTCAATGAAAAGGTCTACAACTGGAGATTGTTTTTCCCAGAGTTACCCCCTTTAGGTCAGAGGGAGTCATTGCAATTTGAATTATTTCAATATGTGTATAATACATTGGAAATAAGACAATCAAAACAAGACAAAAAGGAGTTGAAGAATGTGTTTGTGTGTGAAAGAAAAACAGAACAGGTAGAGACTGTTTTGACATCCTGAGATACTACCTCCAGCTACAACACACACACCACACACACACACACACACACACACACACACACACACACTCTCTCTCTTTGCAAAGTGGTAATGAAATAGATATTTCTTTCTCTTCCATGATTGCTCAGGCTCGCCCGTCTCATTTCTCATCTCTCATGCTGCCCCAGATTGTTTCTCCTAAGAGAGACAGAGAGATTGAAACCCATTGTGTTGCAGGTATCTGAAGTGCATATGTGTGTGTGTACGCGTGTGTGTGTGTGTGTGTGTGTGTGTAGCTCTGACCTGTTACATAGTCTGGGTAGATTACAGGGAAATAGGCATCTCCAAGTGTTGTTTATTTACAGACTGAAACATATCCCAACAACTGTTGGATGGATTGCCATGAAATTTGGTACAGACATTCATGGTTCCCAGAGGATGAATCCTAATGACGTTGAGAGACAGAATCCCTTTGTCATACATACTGGACTACAGTGATTCCCATCAGGTATTTATGTTTTATGTTCCTATTCAAACAATAGTTACTAACTGTTATGTAAAGATCTCCTGTTACTCAACATCATTTCTTCTTATTCCCTTCCGGGTTTCTCTTTTCCTTATCGCTCATCATTCCCCCTCTCCGTGCGTCCGCCCCACGTCTTTTGTGTGTCTCCTTTCTCCTTAGATATCAGTTTAAGGAGGTGTTCCACCTCGAGAGACAGGGCGTCTCTGTCTTTTCCCCTCACACACATCGGTGTTGTGTAACTGTAGTGACCTTCCATTGACCATAATGAACCTGACTGATCCTAATTCAAATTTAAAGGCACCTCGTGGAGTCTTTGGCCACTGGAGGCACTGTGGAGCACAGTTTCCACGAGACAACCCCTGTAACTTGTGATGCGCTACAAGCATTCAATAGGGTCTTGGTAAAAGTTTGATATAAAATAGGAAAAGCACTTAACATGCTAATTGTGCCTTATTGATAGATAGTTAATAAGTACATTACATTGGGTTGTATTTATGACACTTCAGCGTGAAATCAACTCAATTTTGAAACTGTGCTGTAATGAATGGGAACAAACAGCTGCCATTGATCGTTGCAGTGGCATTCATCACATGACAAGGAAAATAACTGTTGACCTCATTTTGTATGTAAATTGCTAATTCAGGATTAGAGCAGTAGGCCTACATTAGATTAATGTATTTATTCAAAATTAATCTGATTTGCAAAAACGTACAGGAATCCGAAAGCTTTAGCTCTCTGATTGGTCTGTCATCTGTTGATGCAGTTTGTGACAGGCAGCTCCATGATTGGCTCCCGGTCTGCTGATGCAGGCATGACTCATCTTCTATTCTGAGCCAAAGAGGGGACTCTGGGTTTTGACCTTTCGTCTCCTTGGGGACCGCCGTGATGTCATCACCTCTCCAAACATCCACTGTTGTTGTCATCGTTGTTCATCTTGTCTCCGTCTGTCTCCGTCTGTCTGTCTCATCAAATCCAATCAGGTTTGATGGCATCACAAACAAGCAGCAGGGCATCGAGGTCGGAGAACACACCGTTCATGTCTGTCTGTTTGAGTAAATGAGAGGTTCACTCCCCAAACGCTTCTCTCACTCCCTGTGCTGACCTTGCTAAGAAGCTGGAGCGTATTCACTGTAGCGCCCACTCATGTTGGTGAATACAAATTCAAACTTTGGTATTTATGACTTCTGTTCCCAAGTCTGTTAATATTAAACCTGTGGTAAGACCCCCCCTCAACCATCCAACTTATCCCCTCACCTGGAATAAGTCTAGCGCCATTAGGTATACAGAGAAATAGCTAAATAAACCAGCATATAAAACCAACAGATTAACAAACAAACAGACCCTAATTCGCTTTTGTCGGAGCATTCAACGTCATCTCATGGTCTTCTAGCTATTAAGGGAGACCTTGAGTCAAACTAATGTTAATATATTCCTATTTTAATGCAAATGGGATTAAATCTGTCCTTCTCGGGGGCATTAACATATATTTTGTTGTATGCATTTAAGGACTTTTTGAAAATAGTTTTAACCTGGTGAAAAGAATTACGAATATCTTCTTCTTTTGTGGCAAATACTACTATTTACTACTAAATACTGCTACAAGGAACTTTCTTTTTGTGTCGATTTTGGCGGCCCCTGTGGACAAAGGCGGTAGTGTTTCCATGAGCACCACCATGAATATCTTGATATCGCTAGCATTTGTTACGGATGCGGGTGAAAGAAAGACTCAAATCATTCATATATATTTATATTTATTATACATTTGTTTGTTTGCAGGATGCATAGCAATGAGGTAATGCATCTATTTGTGGCTTTGTAAGATTAAAAACTGTAATATGACAGTGAAACAAAATCAACTCTGTTTTAGCCGCCAATGTTAATTCATGTATTGATGCAAAACCATGTCGGACCCGGTTGACAGGCATTACGAATAGAAATAGCTGATGGTCTTATTTGCTTATAGTCATACAGAGGCATCGGTATTATTTAGACTGTTTCATAAGTCATGGTCGCTTTAGCGACACCTGTGGTGACTGGTGGTAACAAGCGGGTGTGTTTTAATAACACGCGGGAAAGGCGGACCCTGCCAGTATCAATAAAAACTACTATATAGCGATGCAGTCACAGAATCCAAATACATAGAAAGCTTAAAATAGTATCAATAATTGGGCTCGTGGTATAAATAACTGTCGAGCCATAAATATGTAACTATCTTCACATTTTCATCCTCTGTGTTTGAGCCCATTGGGGTTCTGAGGTTGGTTGGTTGGTGGCAGTAGGGTGGAGTAGTTGATGTATAATAAACGGTTGTGGGGTTGGACAGCGGGAGTAAGCACACAGTCAATTTTCCCATAATGCCTTTACAAGTGGCAGGAGCCAGAGCAGTGTGTATAAACAGAGCAGTCAGACTGAGCAGCTCTCTTTTTCTTACAGACAAGATGCCAAAGACGCCCAAGTGCTTTGATCTCGGTTTTTATTCTCTGTGCTGCTTTTACCTCTGTCTCTTTTCATCAGATGTCTCTCGCTGATCATAAAGTTCAGAAGTTCAGAGTGATCGGTGAGGACAGAGAGACACAGAGAGAGATACATAGAAGAGGGAACACAGTCAAATAACGCCAAGACTGTAATCAAAACCAGCTTCATTCTTTACACACTGTTACGTCATCGACACACTCCTACAACAAGGGCAAGTTTAACGTTTTTACTCACAGACTGATGTCTGGTTCATCCCCGGGTTAGAGGCTTGTATTCTTGTGCATGAAGTTGACTATACGGACACCCAAACATTACAAAGAACAAGTGCCTTAATCTGCTGCTATGTCGGCATGTATTCTCCTGGGAAGATTTTGGATCTCGCAGATTGTGGGTCAGCTCATTCCATATCAAAGGGTTATTCATATACCTTTAGACAAACAGTGTATTTGACGTACTGGGATGAGTCTGCACCAGATGAAATGACCGTACCGCCCTCTGCTGGAGAATGAAACAAAAGTCACTTTCTGACATGTAAATAGCAGCTCTCAGTGTGTACAGATGATTGCCGTTACAGTAGTGAGCACACGTCGACAGTAAATAATGCATGTGACTGAGTGCAGCTGTTTAATCAGACTGTAATAAGAGAAAAATGTATCTACATGTAAATGCAAACTTTAGTTGGTCACACCCATGTGCTCTTGTTCCCAGAGTTTGTATGTTCTGCAAGTTTAGCCGTCCAATTATTCATTTTCTCTCTTTCTCTACAGTGCTGATATCGTACAATCCGTAAAAAACTGCAGTGTCAGTTTCACAAACGTCCCACTGAGGTGAGTTTGTTTGTCTGCTGCGGTCACCACTGCATGGTCTTAGACCGGGTCAGCTTCCTGGTCAGAGCGTGGCGAACAGTCAGCATGTAGGAGCGCCGGTCCGGCAGAGGACGCTGCTGGTCCAACACCAGCCTGACGGACACACCAAACAAAACAACATCACCAACTGCTGATTAGACAACACATGCAACAAGTAAGCACCTTCTCAAGACTGCAGAGAAGATATGAGAGGCTGGTTAAGTATAAAGTATCTCCCATTTGACAGTTTATCTGTGTGGATTGATATGATAACATGAGAACAATATTCTTCTTTTCTTTTTAAATGTCACGGTTATCATCAATGTATACCTGATGAGCTGAAACATGGCTGCTTCAACAGCTAAAGCAGCTTCTGCCACCGACAGCTCCCTGAAGCCGCACCTACACACACACACACACACACACACACACACACACACACACACACACACACACACACACACACACACACACACACAATTAGAGGCATATGCACACACTAATTAATTCATATCAATATTCAGTAGGCCTACTGTGTAGATTTTTGCTAGCAATATAAACACAAGACACTTATCTCAAATTTCACATTTTAAGAAATAAATGTTGATTGTGAAGTTCAATTTTAAATGAGAGAAATTATTTAAAAAAAATTGCAAACACACACCTTAAATCCTTGGCCAGTCTCTGTCCTTCCTCTGTTGTCACCTCCCTGCCGATTTCCAGGTCCGCCTTATTCGCTACCAGCACTGTAGGTACAACTGAGACACACACACACACACACACACACACACACACACACACACACACACACACAGAAATATAGTGACAATAAACCGGCAGGATGATGCTATGGCATGCAGGGGTTACCTACAGATCACAGGACGGCCTACCATACATGGACTATATGTGTGTGTGTGTGTGTGTGTGTGTGTGTGTGTGTGTGTGTGCAAAGGTGACAATAGACAGATGTCAGCTGGAGTTAGAGCAGAGCGTCACTGGACTTTAAGAGCAAACACAGTGAGCAGACGGTTCCTCTTGAGATCACACTGCTGGTTCAGTAGTTCAACAGCTGCTTCATTTGTCTCTTCGTCGTCCTCAACACAAATATACAGTCGTGAGGGATGCTGACATTATATCCTGTGTGAAAACACACTGGAGAGTTCAAACTATTAAACTGTCACAGACACTGGACTGTTTTTGGACTTGATGAGGAGAACGATAGCGCCGTACCCAGACTCTGTTTGGTTTGCTCGATGAGCTTCTTGAGTCGCGGGACGTCCTGGAAGCTGAGGCGCTGTGTGATGGAGTAGAGCAGCAGGAAGCCGTCTGCCCAGCGGATGGACGACTCCAGAGACGCCACAGAGCTCTCCTGGAGGAGAGAACGTGTTGGAGACACTGAGAAATGTCAAACCTCATTATATTTAACGGTGCAAACAAAGGAACGGTTACACATTTTGGCAAATGGAGCTCCTTCCCTTTCCAAACAGAAGCCGACATTTACCTTACAAGCTATATCCAAAATCTCCAGATCAACAGCTTCCTGATCCAGCGCCCGACTGCATCTGTAGGTCACCTCTGTGGTAAAAACACATTTTACTCATTCAATCCAGTCAGCAACAAGTAATGCACGGTCATATTACTTCTTCGTTTTATTGCAATACATATTTACCCTTTTTATGGTCGTATTCACCAATGAAGCGCTTGGTTATGAAACGAACACACAGTGCTGGAGACACAAGACAGACACGGGAGTCAACTGCCAGAAGCACACACTAACTAATAATCCCCTTCCATACTGTGCACTCACACACACACACACACACACACACACACACACACACACACACACACACACGTTTGCATCTGATCTTGCAGCCTACGGTAAATTAGGCTTGAAAGTTGCTTTGAAAGGGATCCTCTTAGTAATGCTACCTGCCTTGTTTATTAAACAAATGCAGGAGTGCTTCCTCTGTGTTTGGGTGGACGGGGGGCCTGGACGGTTTGTTTGACGTCTGCGTCTGGTGTTTGAGGGTTTCAGCACACATTAGCAGGTTATTTAGGCCTGTTTATTTGAGCCTTTACAGCTGAAGAAAGAGCGACGAGCTTTGCATTTAAAAAAGGAATTAAAGCTCGTTGTCCACCCTTGTCACATCTGCATCTCCCCTTGCAGATATCGTTGATATTAATATTATAATAGTCTAAATGCGATGTAATGATAATCTACAGTAGAACACTTTTGTTAAAAGGTCCTGTTGTCACCTTCAGTTTACTCGTTCTTTCATTTTATTGTAGGAAAACAACCCACTTAGGTCACTACTATAATGAAATCATGGCTCATGCATGAACACAACGCAATTTCTCACACTGATCTGTTTTCCCACCACGGGAAGATTTGACAAAAGCCAGAAAGTGTTGGGGTCAACGTTAGACCCGTGCAAGCTTTCCATATTTAGGCAAAATCTTTTCGACCGTGACCAAAATTGAACCTCTTTTATCTGCCAAAACTGTGAAAAAACAAACATGACCTAGTGTCCAAACTAAGCCACCGTTACATAATCCAAGATGTGCACACACGTCCCCATCCTGTCTCTCTCTTTTCTGCATATTAATGTTTGTCGTTTACCCGTTTTTCCAGTGTTCTGAGCTCCCAGAATGAGGAGTTTAACTGGAACCATCTTCCCGGTCGGGTCCAGTATCAGTCTGCCGTCCGTCCCCGCATGAGGAAACCCTTCAGACCAAAAGGAGGAAGCGGAGTCGACTTTTAAGTCGGAAAATGCAAAAAGCTTAACGACGAAACTACACGCAGCCTCGCAAAAAACAAGCTTCACCTGTGACAATATCTGTAAAAAAAAAAAAAAAGACATAAAAAGTAGTACCGCTACACTATAAGGTTGCAATAATACTGACCTGTGTGTAGAAATAACTTCCAGAAATGGAGAGGTGTATGATAATGAACTCAAGTGTGTTCAGTCTCAGACACTGAGCAGACAGGGAATGGAGAGACGGGACTGTCTTCTCTCTGCTTCTGTTTAGTTACAAGAGCTCTCTCTCTCTCTCCCTCTCTCTCTTTTGGGAGAAGTATGTGACAAGAGACATTTGTCTGGAGGAACTTTGTCCAACTCCACCAAAAGTCTGAAGGACTCATTTGACGTTTTTGGCAAACGGTGCTCACGGTGCGGTGTCATTCCCGTCATCTAACTCATCTCCCAAAAATGAACTTCAGCTTGTATGAATGATGGGGATCCGTCCTGGAATTTGTACTTAAAGGTCTTTTCTTTTACACCAGAGCTCCAAAACAAACACAGGCCCCAAAGCAAGCGGCTCATTAATGTCTTTGTTATTTACTTTGCGCCGTGTGGTGGCCGTGGTCTGACCTCTGGATCCTGCAACAGACCGCCTTCTGCGAGAAGCCAGATTTGAGCATATTTCACAGGAGACTATTTGGCAAACATCTGACATTTTAACGCGCGAGGTAATCCAGCGAGGGTTTTGTTTTCAGAAGCTACAGGTCAAAAAATGATTTGGAACCAAAAATGCAATAAATGAAAACCACTCAAACTGGAGTAAAGACATTTGGAATATTTTATTCATATTTCATACATTTTCTTTTAATACACTTTTTTTTCAACAAAGCTAGTTCACAGGAGTGAAAACGAACGAACGAACCGTATTTTGGTGCACGCATCGAGGACAACTTTAAATTAAGGAGCAACACCGAGTTTGTGTTGTTTGAGTGGAGGAGGGAGAGTTGTGCTGTGTGTGGAGGTCTCGACGCGTTCAGCAGACTGACGGCTCGTCGACGGCGGCGGCTCCTTCCGTTATGGCTTTGACGCATTTGGCCATCGTCTGGGAGGCCCTGCTGATAGAGTCTGCACACAGAGAGGGACGGGAATAAGAAGATTATGGTTCATTTCTATGTGTTTTTTCTATTTCCTGCTTTGTGTTTAAAAAAAACAAACACACACCTGTCATGTAGAAGTCCTTCGCCGTTAGCTGAGGTGGCATCAGAGGAGTTGCTATGAGTTCGTGGGTCACAGCCTGCGAAGGATCAGAGACGGAAGTTATTTCGGTGTTCTTTCCTCGGCATCATAGACGGCAGTGACTCTATGGATGTTGGTGCGTGTACCTGAGCGAGCTCGTTGGCCTGTTTGAAGTAGTTCGCCTCCTCTACGTCGTCGTAACGGACCAGATTGGGAGAGACCTCGGCTAGTCTGGATCGGACCTCCTCCAGAGAGTCGTAGTGCAGCGTCACGCCGGCCAGCTGCAAAAAAACGACGTCACTTTTAACGGCCGCGCCTTTTACGGTCAGATGTGTACGCGACATGCGAGTGACCTCCCGCTTACTTCAGACACGGCCCTGATGATCTTCCAGTCCTCTCTGGCCATCCCAGGAGCGGTGACAGCCACCCGGGTGTGCTGGCTCCGGCCTTCGGTGTTGACGTACGTGGCGTTCTTCTCCGTGTACGCAGCACCGGGAAGGATGATGTCCGCCATCGGTGCTCCTACGTCCCCATGGTGACCTGGAGGGTCAAAGATCTTTAAAATGTATTCACACACTCTCGTGGTTACCACCGATCAAGGTGTAGGCTTTGTGCCGCGCGTGCGTACCCTGGTAGATGATGAGGCTGTCTTTGGGCAGGTCGGCTCTGGTGATGCAGCCGGCGTCGGCTCCCAGCAGGAACAGCACTTTGGGGGGGTTTGCCCTGATGGCGTCCACTCCGGCCTTGTAGCCCAGGTCCAACGCAGCCACCTGACTGGCCACTCTGCTCACACACACACACAAAGTATCATCTACTGCACCTCACTAATAGAGGCTGGTCAAGTTTTAAATCTCACAAACAGCCTCAAATGAGTCTTTAGAGGGTTGCCATGTTGTACCTGTGCAGGACGTTGAGGACCTTCCACCCCTCCTCCACTTCACTGCTGGTTCTGGCGTTGTGAGCGACGGTGGAGACGGCGCTCAAGATGGCGGCTCCGTCTTCTCTCTGCAGAGCGCCGCTACCCACGACCACCACCGGACGCTTAGCGGCCGACAAGACCTGGAGGCGGGGGGGGGAAGAGGAGAGGAACGTTTCAAGTTGAAAAGTCGCCAGAAAAGAAAAAAGTCCCATCAGTTTCACGAATCGGCAACGAAGTTCCCTCCGGGTGCGCTCCACGTCGGAGTGCGTTACGAGTCCATTACCTGGCAGAAGGGGTGTGTGCCGTCTGCCAGCTCCTTCAGCACCGAAGTCTCCTCTCCCAGATGGTCGTAGGAGAAACTCAGATCCACATTGTGACCCACCATGGCAACACGCAGCTCATTGTGGAGCCAGCTGACACGGGAAGAGGAGGAACAGAGATAAAGACAAAAGCAAAGACCAACTACGAACCGTTTCCAGGAAAACAAAACAACGAGTTTACCTCTTGCGGATGCGGGCGTTGAACAGCGGGGCCTCGTAGCGCGGGTTGGTCCCCACGAGCAGCAGCAGGTCGCAGTCCTCGATGCCGGCGATGCGAGAGTTCAACAGGTAGTTGGAGCGCAGGTCGGTGCTGCGGGGAGAGAAAGGAAGTTTTGTCAGCTAAAGAGGGAGGCGGGGACTCTGTACGCTACATACTTTTAAACTTCAAAACCAAGTCTTACCCGGCCCCCGACATGGGGAAGACCTCCTCGGTGCAGAGGTTTTCTGAGTTGAGTCTGTTGAGGAGGTCCTTGAGGCACACCAGAGCTTCAGCGTCAGCCAGCCCTCCGACAATGGCCGCCACGTCACTGCCCTGCACGCTCTGCAGCTACACACACACACAACACAAACATATTCATACATACAGACTCAGATATACGACAATACAACCTAAACGGGATGCGTGAACAATAAGGCATGAATATCACCCGTCTCCCAATCGACAAAAGGAATAAACGGGGCCGATTCAGCGAGACTTACTGCTCCAGCAACGCGAGAAAGAGCGTCCTCCCAGGTGGTCGGGGTCAGCTGACCTGAATCGCTCTTCACCATTGGTTGGGTCAACCTCTGTCTCTTCAAACCATCATATGCGAACCTGAGGACACACGTTTGGGGGGGGGGGGGGTTCCTTTCTCTTTAAACAAGCTCGCAACATATCTGATGTTTTTCGAGTATTTATGTTACAGACAGCGTATCTAGTGAGACTGGTTTCATTTCTTTAAATCAGTCAGAAAGATGTTTCCCGGCCTTTAATTCACCTGGTCTTGTCAGAGATCCATTCTTCGTTGATGTCTTCGTTCAGCCTGGGCATCACCCTCATCACCTCCCCTCCTCTTGTGCTCACCAGGATGTTACTGCCCACAGCGTCCAGCACATCAATCGACTCGGTTTTCCTGCAACGACGGCACGAGATGAAAGCTAAAGAAACCGGTACGACTGGACTGCGTTTCACTTTAAATGGAAAGCAACAGTAACTGTCCGATCCCGTCCTACCTGGTCTCCCACGGCCGTGCGGTGAAAGCGTAGGGTTTGGAGGTGAGCGCTCCGACGGGACAGATATCGATAACGTTGCCCGACAGCTCCGACATGAACATCTTCTCCACGTACGTCCCGATCTGCAGGTTGTTCCCTCTTCCCGTCGTTCCCAGGTCTTCAACACCTGCGATCTCACTGGCAAAACTGCACAAAAAAAAAAAAAAAAAAAACAGGAACGCATGACCGTGCTGCGAGAGGATCT
Source organism: Leptoclinus maculatus (assembly GCA_032191485.1). NCBI lineage: Eukaryota > Metazoa > Chordata > Actinopteri > Perciformes > Stichaeidae > Leptoclinus > Leptoclinus maculatus. Next base: position 4,807,307 of record JAVDOI010000021.1, on the reverse strand, counting down.
CATATATTACACCAATGCGATTGTTATACTACGTTTCTGGTGCACTTACCGGACGCAGCGCGTGCACTGGATGCAGCGGGTCATGATGGTTTTGATGAGCGGCCCGATGTTCTTGTCCTCCACTGCTCTCTTCCCTTCTGTGAAACGACTGCGGTCTGAACCAAACTGCATGGACTGGTCCTGAGAACGCAGCAGGCAAGGAGAGTCAACACAGTAGAAGACGGTAGTACCCTTAGAATGAAGGTTAAGTCCTAAACCAAGGTGTTATATATATATGTTACCTGGAGGTCACACTCTCCTCCCTGATCACAAATGGGACAGTCCAGTGGGTGGTTGGCCAACAGGAACTCCATCACTCCCTCTCTGATGAGAGACACACACGTTCGTTCATCAAGCACGTTTCAACAGTTCATTTTCTTAGTTTGACTCACATGTGAATACTTTAATTTGTACCTGGCCTTGCGTGTCTTCTCTGAGTTGGTGAGGATGTTCCAGCCCTTCATGACGGGCATGGCACAGGCTGCTACCGGCTGAGGAGCAAACACACACACACACACATCAATTAAGACAGCAGTGATGCAAAGCACGTACAGCTATTTCTAGTCTAATGTTTAAAACTCTTCAATTTTCAGCCAAATGGCTACTTATGCGATATATCAGATGCACTTGGTTACCTTCGGAGCTCTCTCAATCTCCACCAGACACATACGACAGTTTCCCGCCACTGAGAGTCGCTCGTGGTAGCAGAACCTGGGGATCTGGACTCCTGCTTTCTCACAGGCCTGATGGGGGAAAAGAAACGGTCAAGATGAGGCGGGACATTCTTAAAAGATCAAATTATGCAGACCAATATACAAAACAGGCTCAGATCCATCTTTGGCCACATTTAAAGAACACAGATGGCCTACTGGTAACTACATATACACACAAAAATACAGTGTACAATATAAAGGGACCGTATGAAACATCTGTGCATGTTTGCAGTAAAATAATCTGATGTTTCTTACCTGCAGCACAGTAGTTCCAGCCTCCACCTCCAGTGGTTTCCCATCTACAAACACCTCCACCATGTTGCTGGCAGCACGCACCGAAGTACGCACTGTTTGTGGAAATACAAAAGGTCAAATGTACTTTAGATTAAATGAAATGTATCTAATAATAATAATATATTCGGTTCTGAGTCTTACCGGTGCTGGAGGGAGCCAGGCTGCTCTTGGCAGCTCTGGCTAAAGCCCGGCCGACGTGTGGCAGTCGCAACATGACTCTGAGAGAGGAAGACAGAAAGAAAGCCGTCAAACGTCAACTTTAATCTGATGATATGAGTATTTTTATGTACTGATCAACTCAAATTGACTTGTTTCAGCCCAATGCACAACTAGTAAGAGTGTGTTGAAAATGTGTCTGTTTGTTGATAAGTAAGAAAACATGGCTGCCAGATGGTTTTTTGTCAAGCTGTCATAATCTCTGTTCTGCAGAAAATATGCTCTTAAAATTAAATCTCTTGGAAGTTATTGCACAACCTTTTTTTTTTGCTACAACACTATTTCAGAATATGTTTTCGGTTTCAACAAAATAACTTTTATTAAAGAAGAGGTTGTAAAATTCCATAAAAAAATAGCAACATTGCAAGATTAGTAGAGCCCTTCCTTTATTGGGGAAAGACATGATGTCATTACATTATGATATAATGCTCAGATTTCATGCCAGGTGTAGCTGCAGGTTTAGAATAAAAAGATTTACTGTGTTGAAGTCTTGAATTTTGTCAACAACAGATGATGTTGTCACTAAAACATGTAGTTAACGTTTCAAGGAGATAACGCACAGAGACGAAAAGCAGACATTTGGAAACGTATCGACATAACTAACATGTCGGACACCATTATATACGATTTATCAGCTTATGTGTACAGGAGAAGACTCGTGTAACATGGACCTTCCAATGCTTACTGGCTAGCAGCGTTAGCTAAGAGCACTCAAGGACACGGGCATTGCAATGTTGTCAGAGGGTTACAGTGGGTAATGAGGTCAAACACGATCATTTCCTCTGGTTTTGCAGTTAAATAACAAATAGAGTAAAACGTGCATAAGTGCATAATGTCATTCTGATTCTTACCTTTTCGCTATTTGGCCTTCTTGACCAGAACAGCGGTGATCTGAGTTGTACTACCAGTCAAATAGCTATGGCGTAATTAGCGGAAATAGAATAGTGTCCTACTTCCGTTAAACGATTTCACAATAAAAGTAACATCTTCACGTTCTCAATATGTAACGAACCATATCTAATACTTTATGTCACTCTAGTCATGTTGTATTAGTTCAAACCATGTATAGTGTTACATCACCTCTTTTTTTATCTTTTATTTTGTACTGAAGCCGATCCTTTCATTTTAGACTACATTTCCCATGGTGCACCGGCTGATACCGGAAGTATCTACGTGTTCATTTTCGCGACAGATCAGGAAGCGTCTACAAATAGCTACATAAACGAGCCAGAGTTGGGGCTTTCTCCTACTAAGGAGTACAGCAAAAACAGGTGAATATTATCCAGAGTAAATAAGTTTAGTTGTTTAACTATTACCAAATAGTTACTGCTGCGTTTACTAAGTATTTTACTAATAAAGCTGACCAGGCCTTCTTATCTTATTAAACTAGCTAGCAACAAGCTAACATTGTCTGCTAGCAAACACAGCGTCAACCAAACACAACATTGATATGTCAGTGCTTGTTGGAGGTACAACGCATACTGCGCAGTAAATAAACAGTGTATTTAGTTTACTTAGGATAGAAAATATGTATCATTTAGACGTTTTTAATGTAACTTAGAGCATATGTAGCAAAGGTTAGCGATAGCATCCTCTGTTTCTGTGTTGTCATTTTTTCAAAGAGGTTTATAAACCTCATGTATATCTCCCTAATACACCATACATAACATATTATATGCTTTTAAGTTGAACAACTGCATATAAAGTGTTTTTAATGTAAGACTGGAAGCTTTAGACCAGACTAAGGTTCAAAGTGAGAGTGATGCATCAGGTTATAAAACTGAGCATTTTAACCCCAAAATGTTGCACGATACAGTGCTCATCAGTTTAGTTGCATTGGTTTATCTGCATGTCGTTTAAGATTAGAGTGCTGAACCTCCTCGGGATGTTTCCTCTCCTTCCCCACTTGTCCTTATCTCCTTTTCCCTCTCATGTGACACTCAGCACCATGTTGCCGACCACCTCACCGAACAGCAACGGCGCCCTCGGTTCGAGCGACACCGCGCGTCACACGGCAGGCTTCAAGCGCTACAAGTACCTGCGACGGCTGCTCCATTTCAGACAGATGGACTTTGACTTCGCCTTGTGGCAAATGCTTTACTTGTTCACGTCGCCGCAGAGAGTCTACCGCAACTTCCACTACAGGAAACAGACCAAGGACCAGTGGGCCAGGGACGACCCGGCTTTCCTGGTCCTGCTCGGCATCTGGCTGTGCGGTAAGTCTGCGATCGGTGAAGCGTTGGATCCAGATGTTGCCGCTGTGCTGCGATGACTCAACGCTCCCTCTATTCCTCTGCAGTGTCAACAGTAGGCTTTGGGCTGGTGCTGGACATGGGAGTGGTGGAGACTCTGAAGCTGCTGCTGTGGGTGGTCGTTGTTGACTGTATAGGAGTCGGGCTTCTCATATCAACCCTCATGTGGTGAGTAGAGGGTTTGCCTAGTTGAGTAATTGAGGGGCATATTTTTGTGTGTATGTAATTCTAGTTTGTACAGCTAATGTTAAAATTGAAGTCTTATGAAGACCTAAATATTATGTATTCTGTCTTTTTCAGGGTTATCAGCAACAAGTACCTGTTGAAGCATCCCAGCAGAAACTTTGATGTGGAGTGGGGCTACGCATTCGATGTTCACCTCAATGCCTTCTACCCTCTTCTAGTCATCCTGCACTTCCTGCAGCTCTTCTTCATCAACCGTGAGTAGCTTGAGGCTTTTTGGGAGTTATTTCAGTGTGTCCCAAATCACATCTTCCAATCCAAGGCATGAAATGGTCTTTAGTGCATTTTATGTGTTAAATTGGGATTTAAAACCAAATACCTTCGAGCCTCATAAGTTTACTATAAAATGATACTTATGATGATCATACGTGTATTCATGTAGTGTAGATTACACCTGCTTCCTTCCTTTGTCACCACACTCACAGTTTGTTTTGTGTGTTTCAGATGTTGTGGTAATAAACTCGGACTGGTTCGTGGGATACTTTGTTGGGAACACTACGTGGCTGATCGCCATCAGTTATTATCTCTACATCACGTTCTTAGGTTACAACGGTAAGTCCCGGTTGTGTTTAATCTTCACTAAAAAGAACCAATATTGCAGCAAAGAGACAATTCATTTTATTGGTTGGAGTGTTTTATTTCCATCTAGGGGTGAAGCAGCAGTCTCCGTTAAACACAGTTCGTTCCCTATAAAGGAATGTGGTGCACATTTCAACGTGACTTTATAGATCTGTTACGTCGGCGCAAAGCGGCCGCTGATGTGTTCGTCTTGTGTTTCCCCACACAGCTCTACCCTTCCTGAAGAACACCGTGGTGCTGCTCTACCCCTTCGCGCTGCTCGCACTCGTTTACGTCCTCTCCGTCTCTCTGGGCTGGAACTTCACTCAGGGCCTCTGCTGGTTTTACAAGTACAGAGTCCAGTAGGACCGGTCTGTCTCTTGAGGTTGGACTCTAGTCGGCTCCAGGCCGACTCAAAATCTGCTTCCAACTCGCATCTAGGTGTCAAGAATGAATTTCCAGCTTCTGTTAAGTTAACATCTGGTCGGGAAGGACTCTGGTGGACTCTCCGTGAACCGGGACGCTGAGCTGGTCGACTCTCAATTGACTCTGTTCATTTTCTGTTCGGCTCTTGTGTTGAGCTCCGAAGTCGGTGAACAGGGATGTGTTTGGACTCTAGTTGCGGAAAACGGGAGATACGGCTTTTATTGTTCTTTTTGTATGATTTGTAAATATTCTGGCAGGTTGTAATATATACACAGAGGATTGTTTCTGAAGAGGAAAACATTTGCTTTGTTTCTTTTGAGTTTTCTTAAAAAAAAAAAGAAGAAATAATCCTGTTTATTGAAGAGATAAAAGGAAAGAGGAGGAACATGGGAATGACACTTTTTTTTCACCCCCCTTTCTGTTTTTTCTTAAAGTGTACATTCCAAAGCACTTCCAATAAAAGGTTTTATTAACTTAGGTTGACTCTGTTTTTCTTTCTGGACAAAGAAACGCCATTATCTTATTCGATGTCATTAGATTCATGTTGTGATCCTTTGTCTTTATATTTACTATATACAGCATAGCAACCATCTTCCATTACATTTTCTTAATTATAAGGAAATAGTTCAGAGACTACACACGGTAAGTATCAACTCATTTATTTTTAAAAGAACCATACGTACATAAATTCATACATAGTTCATAAGCAGTTGATGATTTCCAGAGCAACTCGAGTTAACGGCTGCAACAACCAATGAAAAAGCCAATTACACCTTTAATAATAGAAAAAAAACCATCCTTGAAATGAAACAATGTATCTCGAAGTCCATAGAGTACAATAGAAAACCAGAAAAATAAGACCCTTGACAGGAAATATGAAATAAGTGAAAAAAATATCGGCGACGACCTCCATTCCATCTCCCTGATGTTAAAGAGAAACAAATACAGATTAGATATTTGTAATGTATACACAAACATAACGAATGAGTCATCAGGCAATCCACTTCTAATGAATACAGATGTTTTAAAGATAATATCAACTATACAGATCATCCGCTCCTTTTAATGTGTGTACCTGTTTAACAAGACGTCGTGCTATTTCAGTGCATTCATCAACAGCTGTTTGAACTTCTCCAAGTCGATGCTCTTCATGACGAAGACCTTGTGCTTCTTCTTCAGCAGGCCCATGTAGTCCAGCACCATCATGCCTCGGGTGTGCTTCCCCTCCAACTCCACTGTCACCGCAACCTGGAGGAGGAAGACGAGAAGTCTTTGGATTTGTTTCTGCTAAAAAAACTGTCTGAACATGTCAAGCATCCAACGGGGTGAAGGCAGCATTTGAACCTCTTCGCTCTCCGTCACCAGAGTGTCTTCGATGGCTGCAGCCAAAGCGTAGGTGTCACAGGTGTTGAACCCGGGTCCTGACACCAGCTCCTTTTGATACCGATCAGTCTGGACCATCTGCACTCACCAAAAAAAAACAGGAGACACACAAGTGACATTTTATTCTGAATTATATATTTCATTGTTTTTAAATAAAACGACCGTCGTACCGTCCTGGTGTGGAGGGAAATCTTCTCCATGAAACGAGCCTTGTCCGTGTCCTGGGCCAGCCAAGTGTCGCAGAAAGACTGAGGGAGACAGGATGGAAGTCAAGCACTCGTCTTTTTGCATTGCACAACACTGGGTGTGACTCAACGATGTGGCTTGTTGTGGTTAATTACAGACCCACGGCAGGCTGCTCCTGCAGCTGAACTCCCAGGTGGCGATGTAGGTGGGGCAGGTGTACCGGTCCAGCACGATGTAGGCCGCCTCGGGGTCGGCCACGAAGTTAAACTCTCCACACACCGTGGTGTTACCCCTGGCTGCACACACACACACACACACACCAGATACATCTCTCGTCATTATCACAATGTAAAGTTAAACACGTACAGTGGATGCTAACTCGCATGTTAACCTACATTCAGTGTTTCCTCCCATGATGTAGAGTGCCTTCAGGTTCTTGGAGAAGGAAGGGTTCAGCTGTGCAGCGAGGGCCAGGTTAGTGAGGGGCGCCGTGGCCACCAGACTCACCTGCACACAGTACAAGTGAGAGGAAAACAGTTCAACCTATTGATCATGTACCATCTGCTGTAGCAAGTTTCATAATTATTTTCACCCTATCCACATGTGGTGGCTCCCTTTAGGTAAAAAGCATCAAATAAGGGTAAGTGCATGAATAACTAAATATATATATTATACCATTTCTCGGGACAACATGATGAAACAGTTGTCATCATGTGTTATGTGCTGCATTGATGCAACAGTCTCAAAGCTCTCCACCATCTCCTCACCTCTCCAGGGTTTTGGTTGACAATCTTGACCAAGGCCTGCGCAGCTTTCCTCTTCTGCAGCAGCTCCAGGCCCGGAGCGTCTGGATCCGGGGCGTCGCCCAAACCGTCCTTCCCGTGGAAATCCCCAGCGTGGCGTTTGCGGCCCAGCATTGGCTCCGAACAGCCTCGGTACACTGGGATCTGAGGAGCATCACGGGTTTATTAGCACGCGCTGGAGCCATCGCTACATCATACAGCTGTGACCCCCCGACACGTTCTTACATCCAGCCGGTTGCAGGCTTTCAGGACACGCAGCGTGTTCTTGCAGGAGTTGTCGAGGGATGTGTTCCCATGGCTGCAGGTGATCGCCAGGATCTCCACGTTGGGGGCTGCGAGGGCCATCATGATGGCCTGAGCATCGTCCACCCCGGTGTCCACGTCAATGATCAGCTTCTTCTTCATCGTGTCTTAAAGGAATGAAAGAAGAAGGAGGAGGGTGTGTACTCAGAGGATACATGTTGTCCTCCACATTGCTGGTAAAAACAATCTTGCTCAATTAATTCTTCGTCGATTCCTTAATAAACAGGATGAGGAACCATTCAGTGCAGCGGTAGAGAGCAAAGAGATTAACTTACCAGTCCAAAAAAAAGTTTCAGCCACAAAGTGTGATCCTTTTGTGGAGTGAAACTTTCTCTGCTGCACCCGGTTTCTTATACAGCGGAAAAAACAGTTTATGTAACAGGACATCACATGCATGTGGGCTGGACCAATGAGAGCATGAGGTCAGTTGTTGTTCAGTCAAGGCAAGAAAGTGTTTAGAAAAATCTGTTTGAGGGGAGTAACAGTGTTTAGTCTCCTTCTCGTACTCCTCCTACCATTGAAGTGTTTTTATTTGAGTCTATAAAAAGTTGTCTCATGTTTCAGTGCAACCACGCATTTGTTCTTTTGCTCTCTTTTGAAGCCTGACAACTATGCACACTATTTCCATTTTCCAGCAAAAGGGAAAGATAGAGAGAGAATTTCATGTTTTGCATGTGAAGGCAATTTCTATTGCGACCGGGCAGGAATCTAAGATCAGCCCGCACAAAATGAAAAAAAAGGACACCACAGATGCTTCAGACATATTTTTAAAAGTGAAAACAAGAACAAAATACTGCTTTGTTCCGCTTTATTCAGGCCCTCAGCATGTGACAGAATCATTCTACTTCAGTGAATTCATGAACATTTGCTTGAACTTCTCCAAGTCAACTTGCTTCATCACGGTGGCCTTGTGTTTCTTCTTGAGCAGGCCCATGTAGTCCAGCACCATCATGCCTCGGGTGTAGGTCCCCTGCAACTCCACTGACACTGCAACCTGGTGGAGGAACACGAGATGTTGTCGGGTAAAGATCTGAGCTGCTTTGTATTTTTAAAGACGTAAGAGCGGCAGATGCTCACCTCGTCACTCTCCGTTATGAATGTGTCGTCGATGGCGGCAGCCATGGCGTAGGTGTCGCAGGAATTGAACCCTTTTCCCTCTGTGACCTCCTTCTGGTAGTCTGCTGACTGAGCTTTCTGCAGAGACAAGACATCACGAAGGTCCACGCTGTGACAGGAGATCACTTGGCACTTAAAGGGCTCTTAAACCCACAAGATGTTAAACTCTGCTCCCATGATCTGCACATACCTTCATGGAGAGGGATGTAATATTTTTCATAAAGGCAGCCTTCTCGGTGTTTTGGCCCAGCCAGCGGTCACAGAAAGACTGAGGGAAGAACATTAACATTACTGGTTAGTAGAACACGTCAAAGGACACTCCTGAAAGTAAACTGCCATGTGGATGTATTGCTTCTGATGTGGGAAGCTTTCGGAGCTAAATCTATTAGTTCCTTTTGGGCCAAACATCCAGGAAGTCCTTTTTAAACTAGACTCTGTATGAAAACAGGTTGCGCGTTCAGCCTCGCTCACCCACGGCAGGCTGTTCCTGCAGCTGAACTCCCAGGGGGCGATGTAGGTGGGGCAGGTGTAGCGGTCCAACACGATGTAGGCCGCCTCGGGGTCAGCCACGAAGTTGAACTCTCCACACACCGTGGTGTTACCCCTGGCTGCACACACACATATTCATCGTTCTTAATTAACGTGAGTGCGGCGGTGGAAATCGCAGAGACACATCTGGGCGGCTGAATTGATTTTGACATGAATAACGTACAGTCAGTGTTTCCTCCCATGATGTAGAGCGCCTTCAGCTTCTTGTGGAAGGAAGGGTCCAGTTGTATGGCGACTGCCAGGTTAGTGAGGGGCGCCACTGCAACCAGAGTCACCTGAACTCAGAGAGGGGGGGGGGGGGGGGGGGGAAGCTATAAGTATACTTATTTCTTCCAATCTAACATTGAGCTCCACGAAACTCCTTTTTTGGGTTTGCCTCACCTCTCCAGGGTTTTGATTAACAAGCTTGATCATGGCCGGCACACCTCTTTTCTTCTGCAGCAGCTCCAGGCCTGGAGCGTCTGGATCCGGGACGTCGCCCAAACCGTCCTTCCCGTGGTAATCCCCGGCGTGGCGTTTGTGGGCCAGCAGTGGCTCTGAACAGCCACGGTACACTGGGATCTGAGGAGGGTGGTACATCGTGCTTGTGAAGGGGTGTGTTGCCCAATCCCAGCTGCTAATATCAACCCCCTTGAATCACAACTCAACCATCACCACACCTCTGTTGGTTGTAGCTAAAGTCGTGTATCTTAAAAACACAGACTTACATCCAGCCGGTTGCAGACTTTCAGGACACGCAGCGTGTTCTTGAGAACGTTGTCCAGGGGCGTGTTTCCATAGCAGCAGATGATCCCCAAGATCTCCACATCGGGGTCTGCGATGGCCACCATGAGGGCCTGAGCATCATCCACCCCGATGTCTGCGTCAATGATCAGCTTCTTCTTCATCCTATAGTATGTTCAACAACGAGAAGAGCTTAATATGTGTGATATAGGGTCTTTCAGCTTATTGTTTTGGTTTCATGGCGCACTACTTTACTAACTTTTGGTGCTATCAGCTTAAAAATATAGCAAAGTATCAAAAGGACTCATGTCTCAGGAATGTTTGGTGAAAAACGTGCATATGCTTTTATCTTTAAAGGAACATTGTAATGGTGGCTAAGTTTCTCTATGTGTCTCTTTATTAAGTTTTTGAAAACAATTTTTTAAAGTTTAACCGAAGTGTTCGGTAGAATCCGGGTGGAATGCTAATGCTGTTAACCCTTTGTAGACTATTGTCGCGAATTCGCCTCAAACCACTTCCGGTCTTAATACAGCCGTGGTGGTGTATGTATCCCACTAATGCCTGTTGATGCATAGTTTACACATACCAAGGATCGTATTGGAAGCATTTTGCCGCCATCTAGTGGTCGGAGTGGAAACTACACCTGGTTGACGGAACCAAAAGTGCGGCTCGGCAGACCTCATGGATTTTTGCGGGTAAATTCGGTGAATTGTCCAAATATGAGGTAAGTTGTGCTTAGAAAAAATACATACCAGCTTATTGGTTATTAGCTTATTACTAATATATCGGAATAAACTACATGTGACGAAAATTGGCGATGTAATTTGCAGATTTCGGTTTGTCGCATTTTAGCGACATTAGGCACTAATTCCATAGAAATTACGGCAAATCAATAATATTGTATTTAGGTACAATATCGTAGAAAATGGAATTCTGGTGGACTTCAAACCAGGGTTCCACCAGTCGAAAGTGATGACAGCTGTCTCAGTGATAGCGATGAAGACTACAGACCTACACCAGGTGATGAAAGCAGCGGTGATGATGCACCTGCTAGCATCAGCGCCACTGGTGCAAGAAGGCAATCAGCTGCTACTGCAAGGAGAAACGCCCAAATTGTAATGGCTAAAATGTTCAAAGTGCAATGTTCACCTGTGCCTCTGTGACACTGTTTTCTTCTTGCAAACAAGGGGATACCCTGAAAGCCCTGTTTCATCAATAAAATGATCTACATACCTGAGACTGGAAAATTTGTTTAATTACTATTATGCCTAATGTCGCTAATTTGCCTCATACCTAAATTTATATCTATTGTATGTGCTATATTGAAATTAACAATCTCCACTTAATTTAGCATCTGCATGACAGCAAAAAACACAAATAACAATTTTTTTATATAATTGTAAATAAATTCAGGCAATAAGGGGTTTAAGAGGCTGTCGGGTTGTAGCGAGGTCAGTCTGAGAGAGAGAGTGAAGTTACAAGTAACATAAGAAATGTTAAGTTAGCTTGTTTGGCTGAATCAGCTGCAGCTGTGGGATCTAAGATGTGGATCCGACAGCTGCAGCTGATTCAGGCTGCTGTTGTTGTTGTTCCCACAAAGACCAACATAGAGGAACTTTTTGTTCTGGCTTTCTCTATTACGAGGATTTTTTTTATTTTTAAATAAAATCATTGGAATATAAAGCAGTGGTAGAGGTAGGTTTTTTAACTGTTTTAATGTTAACTACAGATGAAAAGAAGCAGCGTTCAGTTTCTGTGCAGTTCACATCTTGGACACACTCCCAAGGAAACTTGAGGTTTGTTCCAAACAAAGCTTTACATCTTGTGCCTCTGTTTTTTTATTTCAGTACACTTGGGACTTTTCATTCTTGCCCTCAAGTGTGATTTCCTATTTGTCTGTTTATACAGTTTTCTTCCACTTCAGCATAGTTTTTCTTCTTATTCTATGTGTATTTTTGTATTGACTTCATCCTGCAAATGCATTTTTATATTAATGTAAAACACTTTGATTTACCTTGTTGTTGAAAGGTGCTAAACAAATAGTCGTACCTTGCCTTCTACACAACATGAGCCTGTGACAATTGAATTTATTGAGGAAATTAAAAGTTATTCCGAGTACCAGTTTAAGGATTAGATTATGTTGACATTGTGGGTAAAAACTCAATCACACAAATAACATAAAAATCCTCACCTGGTGAACGGAGCCTGGCCGATGTTTACTGCTGTCTGCATTGGGAGCTGCTGACCGCCTTTAAGTGAGCCGCCTTTTAAAAGCCACGGAGGCACAAAGAGGAGCTTCTAACGGGAAAGAGGCAACCTCCCATCTGAATGTCAGAAGAATGTATTTTTTTGTGTTTGTTGAATTCCAAAGAAGATTAATAAACTGTCGGTGGTAGTTTGAACTTGGAAGTGAGTGTTTATTTCACAACTTTTTCTTATTAATAGATGCATTCAAAGCTGCCTCTGTAATGAAAACCAGATTGTTTACTACTTTAGAGGAACAACAAAGCAGACAGCATCATGCGGTAGATAGGAATCTACCACAGGACGCAGGCAGACGATCTTTTTAACTTGTTCAGTGCTGCATAACTTCTTGCATCTTCTGCAGCACAAACAACAGTCAAAAGACAAAATGTTGCAGCAGGAATCAACAGGAAACAGTGCAGCTTGTGCTTTGAATCAAACTATCCGGTGTTCAGCCAAATCGAACAGTGAGTACGAAAAACATCTGTGAAACATCTGATCTGAACATAAGCCATTGCAGACTTTTGGGTTTCAACGCATCAATAAAATGGGTTTCCCTTGTTTCTCCTGGAATGTGCAGGCTGGATTTTACAATGAATTAAACCCCAAAACAGGCTAAAAGAAAGTCCAAGGAGATGTTTTTATGACAAAAGTCAGTTTTATTCATTAAGGTGAAGCACCTTCAGGCCCTCAGCATGTGACAGAATCATTCTACATCAGCGAATTCACCAACATCTGCTTGAACTTCTCCAAGTCAACTTGTTTCATCACGGTGACCTTGTGTGTCTTCTCGAGCAGGTTCATGTAGTCCAGCACCATCATGCCTCGGGTGTAGGTCCCCTGCAACTCCACTGACACTGCAACCTGGTGGAGGAACACGAGACGTTGTCGGGTAAAGATCTGAGCTGCTTTGTATTATTAAAGACATTAAAGCATCAGATGCTCACCTCGTCACTCTCCGTTATGAATGTGTCGTCGATGGCGGCAGCCATGGCGTAGGTGTCGCAGGAATTGAACCCTATTCCCTCTGTGACCTCCTTCTGGTAGTCTGCTGACTGAGCTTTCTGCAGAGACAAGACATCAGTCAGCTGCCACTAGAGGGCCCCCAAACAACATCTATGTGTTTCTCTTACCTTCATCGAGAGGCTTGAAATGTTTTTCATGAAGCGAGTCTTCTCCGAGTCATGAGCCAGCAACTGGTCACAGAAAGACTGAGGGAGGAAATCATCATTACAGCTCTTTTCACTCTTACTATAAACATAAATACTGTTGTAGTGAGTGAGGAAGTCTTTTAAACGTCACTGTTCAGATAATTGTCAATGATTCGTTCTAAAGCACTGTTGTGCGTTCAGCCTCGCTCACCCACGGCAGGCTGTTCCTGCAGGTGAACTCCCAGGCGGCGATGTAGGTGGGGCAGGTGTAGCGGTCCAGCACGATGTAGGCCGCCTCAGGGTCAGCCACGAAGTTGAACTCTCCACACACTGTGGTGTTACCCCTGGCTGCACACACACACACACACACACACACACACACACACACACACACACACACACACACACACACACACACACACACACACACACACACACACACACACACACAGTCATTATTCTCAGTACCATCAGTGCACAGAAGAGAAGAATAAAAGATCGACTATAGACTTAACAGTAGGTAACCTACATTCAGTGTTTCCCCCCATGATGTAGAGCGCCTTCAGCTTCTTGGGGAGGTCGGGGTCCAGTTGCACTGCGACAGCCAGGTTAGTGAGCGGCGCCGTAGCCACGAGAGTCACCTGCAGACAGCAGCAGATAAGCAACATACCTTTAGATCTTTTTATATATTATTTTTTGTGAGGACAAGAGAAGAAAGACATGATGAAAGTAACTTATCTCGTGTCTGAAAACTTGTCACGTACAACTTATTTTCTTCAGCAAATTTTCAATCATCCAAAAAATCAAGATCTTTTGATATATTCCAGATCACTTTTCAGTTCCCCACAGGCTTGTTGTGATCCAGACAGATAAACTTCCAGAAGGGTAAAGTCACAAGATAACCAGACCCCATAGCTGCCTGCCGCCCCAGGTATTTGTCTCACCTCTCCAGCGTTCTCTTTCACCATCCTGATCAAGGCCAGCGCAGCTTTCCTGCTCTGCAGCAGCTCCAGGCTGGGAGCGTCCGGATCCGGGACGTCACCCAGGCCGTCATTCCCGTGGTAATCCCCAGCATTTTGTTTACGGGACACCAGGGGTGTTGAGCAGCCACGATACACTGGGATCTGAGGAGTGTGATGCTTTGTGCTTAATACAGCATCATGACATGGAGAACAACATACATTACCATCATATTAACCCCTTAAACCCACTTGAATCAATCAGAAACACAAAAACCTCCATTGACATGCACCAATTTCTGCCCGTGTACAAGGGCTTCCTTTGGGACTGATGTTTCAGTCAGTCACAGACTTACGTCCAGCCGGTTGCAGACTTGCAGGACACGCAGTGTGTTCTTGAGGACGTTCTGCAGGGGCGTGTTGCCGTGGCAGCAGGTGATCCCCAAAATCTCTACATTGGGGTCGGCGATGGCCACCATGATGGCCTGAGCGTCGTCCACCCCGGTGTCCACGTCGAGGATCAGCTTCTTCATCATCCTGCGTTCTACAACAAGGAAAAAGAGACGAGAGCAAGTGTGCACGCTGAGGGACGAACACCAGCCAAAGGTATTCGTCACAACCTGGCAACCCAAAAGTTGTTCTCCGATTGTCGTGTACTTTGGGTTTGAACAATAATTGTCTTCGCAACATGAGCATGTAATATGGGCAACATGTCATTAGGCGTGGCGGGGTTCGAGGAGTTTTAAGAAACACGCAGAGCCTTTTAAGGGATTCAAAAGTTGCAATTAAACATTTGAAGCATCAACATTATGCTGGTACTTGACAGATTTTTCAGATTTTTTTTTTAAGGTAATCCTTAAAGTGCTTGACTCATGTTCATCCACACACCTTTAAATGTCTGTGGTTTGTAAATGGTCTGAAATATCAGTAAATGTAAAATCCTTACCTGGTGAGCGGATTCTGATGTCTACTGATGTCTTTGCTGAGACTGGAGAGGCTGACTGCCCTCACCTGAAGATCGTCCTTTTAAAGGAACAAGAGGCGGAGATGAAGTAAAACCTGAGGTGTGTCTCCTCACCTGTAGACACACCTACCGGCCTGTATAATGGTTCTTTGCACCCTTTCAGAGTGCATGAAATAACCGTCAGTGGAAGTTTTTTATTTGTCACTTTACTTGAATGTATTTTCCATATCGTTGGACATAATAATAGGAACAGAATCTACCACAGGACACAGGCAGACGATCTTTTCAACTTGTTCAGTGCTGCATAACTTCCTGCATCTTCTGCAGCACAAACAGTCAAAAGACAAAATGTTGCAGCAGGAATCAACAGGAAACAGTGCAGCTTGTGCTTTGAATCAAACTGTTCAGCCAAATCGAACAGTGAGTACAAAAAACATCTGTGAATCATCTGATCTGAACATAAGCCATTTCAGACTTTTGGGTTTCAACGCATCAATAAAATGGGTTTCCCTTGTTTCTCCTGGAATGTGCAGGCTGGATTTTACAATGGATTAAACCCCAAAACAGGCTAAACCAAAGTCCAAGGAGGTGTTTTTATGACAAAAGTCAGTTTTATTCATTAAGGTGAAGCACCTTCAGGCCCTCAGCATGTGACAGAATCATTCTACTTCAGTGAATTCACCAACATCTGCTTGAACTTCTCCAAGTCAACTTGCTTCATCACGGTGGCCTTGTGTTTCTTCTTGAGCAGGTCCATGTAGTCCAGCACCATCATGCCTCGGGTGTAGGTCCCCTGCAACTCCACTGACACTGCAACCTGGTGGAGGAACACGAGACGTTGTCGGGTAAAGATCTGAGCTGCTTTGTATTATTAAAGACATTAAAGCGTCAGATGCTCACCTCGTCGTTATGAATGTGTTGTCGATGGCGGCAGCCATGGCGTAAGTTGTTCTTATTGGCTTATTTTCGGGGGCTGAGAGAACTCAAGGCGCTGCAGTTCAGGAAAACGCATACAAATAGACCGATTCAGACGTGTTGTGCAAGAGAAAGCTATTTGATACGACTTATTTTCTGCACTGGTAGTATTACACACATATGCTCTGCCTGTTTGCAATATTCAGGAAGTACAGTATTCCCTGGAGGCCTGTTTATACCTGCAACATTACATGAGGTTGAAAATGTTGGATACGTTTTGTGCTTCATTAGATACAAATGTTCTCTCAGTCAGCAAGACATAATGAAGATATACCACGAGAAGGTTGGCATCTCAAGCGTAGAAAGACAATTGTCGTGTACTTTGGGTTTGAACAATAATTGTCTGCGCAACATGAGCATGTAATATGAGCAACATGTCATTAGGCGTGGCGGGGTTCGAGGAGTTTTAAGAAACGCACTCAAAAGATTTCATGCATCCTTTTAAGGGATGTTTTTTTAGGGATGTTTTTTTAAGGTAATCCTCAAAGTGCTTGACTCATGTTCATCCAGACACCTTTAAATGTCTGTGGTTTGTAAATGGTCTGAAATATCAGTCAACTAGCTTAGGGCCGGCTGTTACGACCGGCTCGGGAGCCGCAACATAAAGGATGAACACAACACCAAAGTAGATGCAAAATCCAAAGGTTTATTACAGAACACAGGATAATCGTAATGTGCTAGCTGGCTGAAGACCAGGGTCTGGTGGCAGGCAGCTGAGAGAGAGCGAGGGCGGAGCAAGGAGGCGCTTATTAAGGTGAAACCCACACCTTCATCCATGTCCGTGTCCGTGTCCGTGTCCTCAATCACTCATCAGGGAGCACCTAGAACTTAAAGACAGAGTACACACATATGCACACACACACGCACCAGCATTCACAGCAGGTCATAGAATTATACATAACACTCCCTTCATTAAGATGACAGCCATAAGGGTGTCATCCTAAGGTATGCGGGAGAGGGCATCGGTAACGACATTGTCCCGCCCCTTTTTGTGACAGATTTCCAGGTTGAAGTTTTGAGCCGTAAGGGCCCAACGCATAAGTCGCTGGTTGCTATTGTACATCCTTGATAGAAAAACCAGAGGGTTATGATCGGTGAACACGATTACTGGCTGCGGAGTCGAGCCCACATGAGCCTCAAAATGCTGTAGGGCCCAAAGCATAGCTAAAGCCTCTTTTTCGATTGTGCTGTACTTACGTTGGGCGGTAGAGAACTTCTTAGAGAAGTAACACACCGGGTGATCAATGCCAGCAGAGTCTTCCTGAAGCAATACAGCACCAGCTCCAGTACCACTTGCGTCCACCTCCAACTTGAATGGCACTGTAAAGTCTGGAGCTGACAGAACTGGGGAGCTACACAGAAGAGCTTTAACAGTTGTAAAAGCCTGCTTACACGTTGCGTCCCAAACCATATTCTTACTGGTTCTAAGGAGGTCTGTCAAAGGGGACACAATGGAAGCAAAGTTTCGGCAAAACCCTCTATAGTAACCAGCTAATCCAAGGAACTGACGTAGCTCCCGTTTAGTAGTAGGAACAGGAAACTGAGCCATGGCTGTCACCTTCGCCTCAACTGGGCATACTTGACCCTGACCAACATGCTTGCCCAAATAAGTAACAGTAGCCTTCCCAAACTCACATTTAGCAAGGTTCAAGGTCAAAGAAGCATCTTGCAGACACTGGAACACAGTGGACAGGGTTTCTACATGAGATGGCCAATCAGGGGAGTAAACCACCACATCATCAAGATATGCCTCACAGTTTGAAACTCCAGACAGAACCCTCCTCATAAGGCTCTGAAAAGTGGCAGGGGCATTGCACATGCCAAATGCTATCACTGTATACTGCAGAAAGCTATCTGGGGTAACAAAGGCAGAAATGTCAGAGGCACGGGCAGTCAAGGGCACTTGCCAGTACCCTTTGAGTAGGTCTAACTTTGTCACAAAGCGTGCAGCTCCAACCCGGTATATGCAGTCTTCCACACGAGGAAGAGGGAAGGAATCTGTCTTTGTCACACTGTTTACCTTCCTAAAATCAGTACAAAAGCGTGGTGTTCCGTCTGACTTTGGCACTAACAAACACAGAGAGCTCCAGGAGCTGGAACTGGGCACAGCAAAACCATGCTGTTGTAAGTATTGAACCTCCTGCTGCATCTGGGCTCTCTTTGTGGGGTTGACACGGTAAGCATGCTGCTTCATCGGGGAACAGTCACCAACATCAATGTCATGTTGCAAGACAGTGGTCTGGGAAGGTACATCTGAAAATAGTCCACGATGGTGCTCAATCAACCCCACAATGTCACTATTGTGGGAACCAGAAAGATGAGACAGATTCCTCTCCAAGTCATCAAGCACTTGAGAATTCTGCAACCGAGCACACAGAACAGGAGCATCTCGCAGCACCAACTCATCTGCAAGAGGGGAGTAAGGTGGCAGTACTGCGGTTAAAGCTACAGGTGACACCTCAACTGATGTGGATGCATCGATTTCACTAGGCCTTGTCACATATGGCTTCAGCATGTTCACATGGCACACACGAGTCTTCTGTCTCCTTTCTGGGGTACGGATGACATAATTAGTTTCATTCAGTTTCTTTTCAACCGTGTAAGGACCTACAAACTTAGCCTGCAGTACTGAACCAAAGACAGGCAGAAATGCCAGTACAACATCTACAGGTTGGAAACTGCGCTTGACAGCATTCTTATCATAGTAAGCCTTAATTTTAGATTGCGAGATCGCCAGTGCCTCTTTGGCCACCTCCCCAGCACGGTGAAGGCGTTCTTTGAAAGAACCGACATAGTCTAGGATGTTATGGGCAGAGGAATATCCCCCAACCAACTGTTCACGCAATAGTTGCAATGGCCCTCTGACTGTGTGGCCAAACACCAGTTCTGCAGGACTGAACCCCAATGACTCCTGAACAGTTTCTCAGATCGCAAACAGCAAGAGGGGTATACCCTCATCCCATTCCTTACCAGTCTCAAGACAATAGGTGCGTAACATGGTTTTCAGGGTTTGGTGGAAGCGCTCTAGCACCCCTTGGCTCTCTGGATGATAGGCACTAGAGACTTGATGTTTCACAGCCAACACTTGTAACACCTGAGCAAACACCTTCGACATAAAGTTACTCCCTTGGTCTGTTTGAATGACCTTTGGCAAGCCAAAAGTGGTACAGAATTTCACCAATTCCTTCACTACAAAGTTGGCTTTGAGAGAACGTAGTGGAATTGCCTCAGGGTATCGAGTTGCAGCACACATCAAAGTCAAGAGATACTGGTGACCAGATTTAGACTTGGGCAATGGGCCAACACAGTCAAGAATGAGTCTCTCAAATGGCTCTCCCATCACTGGTATAGGAACGAGTGGAGCTGGGGGAATAACCTGGTTTGGCTGTTTGGGTTTGAACAATAATTGTCTGCACAACATGAGCATGTAATATGAGCAACATGTCATTAGGCGTGGCGGGGTTCGAGGAGTTATAAGAAACGCACTCAAAAGATTTCATGCATCCTTTTAAGGGATTCAAAACGGATTAAAAAGTTGCAATTAAACATTTGAAGCATCAACATTATGCTGGTACTTGACAGATTTTTCTGAATTTGTTTTTTTAAGGTAATCCTCAAAGTGCTTGACTCATGTTCATCCAGACACCTTTAAATGTCTGTGGTTTGTAAATGGTCTGAAATATCAGTTAACTAGCTTAGGGCCCCACCTCAGCATTGGGGAGTGGTTGGTGGCCTGGATGAAGTGGTTTGGGGAAAGGTTGAGGGTCCACTGCGGACCCTCCGGTGTCCATGTGAAAAAGGAGGATGGTGACTATGGGGGAAGATAAGCTTTTTATATCTTTTTTTTTGTGAGGACAAGAGAAGAAAGACATGATGAGACAAGTAAAAGTTCTTATCTGAAAGTAACTTATCTCGTGTCTGAAAACTTCTGCCCGTGTACAAGGGCTTCCTTTGGGACTGATGTTTCAGTCAGTCACAGACTTACGTCCAGCCGGTTGCAGACTTTCAGGACACGCAGTGTGTTCTTGAGGACGTTCTCCAGGGGCGTGTTGCCGTGGCAGCAGGTGATCCCCAAAATCTCTACATTGGGGTCGGCGATGGCCACCATGATGGCCTGAGCGTCGTCCACCCCGGTGTCCACGTCGAGGATCAGCTTCTTCTTCATCCTGCGTTCTACAACAAGGAAAAAGAGACGAGAGCAAGTGTCCACGCTGAGGGACGAACACCAGCCAAAGGTATTCGTCACAACCTGGCAACCCAAAAGTTGTTCTTATTGGCTTATTTTCGGGGGCTGAGAGAACTCAAGGCGCTCCAGTTCAGGAAAACGCATACAAATAGACCGATTCAGATGTGTTGTGCAAGAGAAAGCTATTTGATACGACTTATTGTCTGCGCAACATGAGCATGTAATATGAGCAACATGTCATCAGGCGTGGCGGGGTTCGAGGAGTTTTAAGAAATGCACTCAAAAGATTTCATGCATCCCTTTAAGGGATTCAAAACGGATTAAAAAGTTGCAATTAAACATTTGAAGCATCAACATTATGCTGGTACTTGACAGATTTTTCAGAATTTTTTTTTTTAGGGTAATCCTCAAAGTGCTTGACTCATGTTCATCCAGACACCTTTAAATGTCTGTGGTTTGTAAGGGGCCGTCCACAGTTTTCAACATTTTCACGGCTTTGTACGACGGGGGGGGCTGGTCGGTCGGACTGCGTAGCCTCGCCTCTACCCCCGTCAATACAAGTTGTTGCCCCGCCAGCCTGTTCCGAGGAACGACCGGCCTGCCGACGGGGTGCGCTTGGGCGGGGGCGGCGGTGGCCGCGCGTCCGGCACCAACGATGAGTGCCCGCCCGCCCTTCGGAACCATAAAACTTAGTGCGGTGTGGCGTCCTCATCCTGGCCGTCCGCCGTGCGCCTCCGGGTACCCAACTCTCCTCCCTCCTCCGGAGGGAGCACGGGGGGTTCAATGTCTCCTCCCCCGCTCTGGCCTCGGCTGTAGCGGGATGGAGCGCCCGGGGGTTTGTTATCCCCTTCGAAACCTCTTTGTCTGTGAAACCTGGCCTTGGCAAAAAAAAAAATAAATAATGTTGGATACATATCTTCTATATACATATTATTGTGTTTGTGTCTATAGTTGGGACTCCTAAAATCTAGACCACTGTTATGTAATGCGATAAAAATGTTGATATGTACTACTTTGGGGGGGGGGGGTCTGGAAAAGCAGTACTCTTTGTACTACTGTGAAAATGTTGATAACTTTGGATGACCCCTAAATGGTCTGAAATATCAGTTAACTAGCTTAGGGCCCCACCTCAGCATTGGGGAGTGGTTGGTGGAGATTAGCCTGGATGAAGTGGTTTGGGGAAAGGCTAGGTTGAGGGTCCACTGCGGCTCCCGGGCCTTGCAGACCCCCCGGTGTCCATGTGAAAAAGGAGGATGGTGACTATGGGGGAAGATAACCTTTGAGTGAAATGGTTTAACAAGAGGGAGGGAGGGTGGGATGCGGAAAACGTGAGCAAGCCGAGGTTTAGAGTGGGTGGGTATATATAGGAGTGTGGCCGGAAGTGGGGGAGTGGCTGAGGTGTGGTCCTGCTCCTGAAATTCAGCTAAGTTTTAGCTCCAATAAAATGTAAAATCCTTACCTGGTGAGCGGATTCTGATGTCTACTGATGTCTTTGCTGAGACTGGAGAGGCTGACTGCCCTCACCTGAAGATTGTCCTTTTAAAGGAACATGTAAATACACAACAAGAGGCGGAGATGAAGTAAAACCTGAGGTGTGTCTCCTCACCTGTAGACACACCTACCAGCCTGTATAATGGTTCTTTGCACCCTTTCAGAGTGCATGAAATAACCGTCAGTGGAAGTTTTTTATTTGTCACTTTACTTGAATGTATTTTCCATATTGTTGGACATATTAATGGGAACAGAATCTCCCACAGGACACAGGCAGACGATCTTTTCAACTTGTTCAGTGCTGCATAACTTCCTGCATCTTCTGCAGCACAAACAGTCAAAAGACAAAATGTTGCAGCAGGAATCAACAGGAAACAGTGCAGCTTGTGCTTTGAATCAAACTATCCGGTGTTCAGCCAAATCGAACAGTGAGTACGAAAAACATCTGTGAAACATCTGATCTGAACATAAGCCATTGCAGACTTTTGGGTTTCAACGCATCAATAAAATGCGTTTCCCTTGTTTCTCCTGGAGTGTGCAGGCTGGATTTTACAATAGATTAAACCCCAAAACAGGCTAAAACAAAGTCCAAGGAGGTGTCTTTATGACAAAAGTCAGTTTTATTCATTAAGGTGAAGCACCTTCAGGCCCTCAGCATGTGACAGAATCATTCTACTTCAGTGAATTCACGAACATCTGCTTGAACTTCTCCAAGTCAACTTGTTTCATCACGGTGGCCTTGTGTTTCTTCTTGAGCAGGTTCATGTAGTCCAGCACCATCATGCCTCGGGTGTGGGTCCCCTGCAACTCCACTGACACTGCAACCTAGTGGAGGAACACGAGACGTTGTCGGGTAAAGATCTGAGCTGCTTTGTATTATTAAAGACATTAAAGCATCAGATGCTCACCTCGTCACTCTCCGTTATGAATGTGTCGTCGATGGCGGCAGCCATGGCGTAGGTGTCGCAGGAATTGAACCCTTTTCCCTCTGTGACCTCCTTCTGGTAGTCTGCTGACTGAGCTTTCTGCAGAGACAAGACATCAGTCAGCAGCCACTAGAGGGCCCCCAAACAACATCTATGTGTTTCTCTGTAATCATGAGCATTTAAAGATACACATAGCACTCAATTCTGTCAATCACGGCAGGATAAAATTAATTACAAAATCTTGGGATATGGTTGCTAATAAAAAGTTTGGGGATTTTAACAAATGTTAACGGATTTCAGAATTTGGGACATTTCCTTGGTGCATACATTGGAGAGGTGCTGTGATGGGCGGTGGTGCCTAATAACCCTTCTGAGAACATCGTTATCTACTTGTGCCGACATGCTCTGCGTTGCATTCCGAACTGTACAACCTGACAATGATGCACGTGGCATTGTTATGTCCGTTTCTGCACCCAATCTCTTACCTTCATCGAGAGGCATGAAATGTTTTTCATGAAGCGAGCCTTCTCCGTGTCATGAGCCAGCAACTGGTCACAGAAAGACTGAGGGAGGAAATCATCATTACAGCTCTTTTCACTCGTACTTTAAACTTAAATACTGTTGTAGTGAGTGAGGAAGTCTTTTAAACGTCACTGTTCAGATAATTGTCAATGATTCGTTCTAAAGCACTGTTGTGCGTTCAGCCTCGCTCACCCACGGCAGGCTGTTCCTGCAGCTGAACTCCCAGGGGGCGATGTAGGTGGGGCAGGTGTAGCGGTCCAGCACGATGTAGGCCGCCTCAGGGTCAGCCACGAAGTTGAACTCTCCACACACTGTGGTGTTACCCCTGGCTGCACACACACACACACAGTCATTATTCTCAGTACCATCAGTGCACAGAAGAGAAGAATAAAAGATCGACTATAGACTTAACAGTAGGTAACCTACATTCAGTGTTTCCCCCCATGATGTAGAGCGCCTTCAGCTTCTTGGGGAGGTCGGGGTCCAGTTGCACTGCGACAGCCAGGTTAGTGAGCGGCGCCGTGGCCACGAGAGTCACCTGCAGACAGCAGCAGATAAGCAACATACCTTTAGATCTTTTTATAGATATATTTTTGCGAGGACAAGAGAAGAAAGACATGATGAAAGTAACTTATCTCGTGTCTGAAAACTTGTCATGTACAACTTATTTTCTTCAGCAAATTTTCAATCATCCAAAAAATCAAGATCTTTTGATATATTCCAGATCACTTTTCAGTTCCCCACAGGCTTGTTGTGATCCAGACAGATAAACTTCCAGAAGGGTAAAGTCACAAGATAACCAGACCCCATAGCTGCCTGCCGCCCCAGGTATTTGTCTCACCTCTCCAGCGTTCTCTTTCACCATCTTGATCAAGGCCTGCGCAGCTTTCCTCTTCTGCAGCAGCTCCAGGCCGGGAGCGTCCGGATCCGGGACGTCACCCAGGCCGTCCTTCCCGTGGTAATCCCCAGCATTTTGTTTACGGGACAGCAGGGGTGTTGAGCAGCCACGATACACTGGGATCTGAGCAGTGTGATGTTTTGTGCTTAATACAGCACCATGACGTGGAGAACAACATACATTAACCCCTTAAACCCACTTGAATCAATCAGAACACCAAACCTCCAGTCAGTCACAGACTTACGTCCAGCCGGTTGCAGACTTTCAGGACACGCAGTGTGTTCTTGAGGACGTTCTGCAGGGGCGTGTTGCCGTGGCAGCAGGTGATCCCCAAAATCTCTACATTGGGGTCGGCGATGGCCACCATGATGGCCTGAGCGTCGTCCACCCCGGTGTCCACGTCGAGGATCAGCTTCTTCATCATCCTGCGTTCTACAACAAGGAAAAAGAGACGAGAGCAAGTGTGCACGCTGAGGGACGAACACCAGCCAAAGGTATTCGTCACAACCTGGCAACCCAAAAGTTGTACACTTGAAGCATCAACATTATGCTGGTACTTTTTTTAAGATAACCCTCAAAGTGCTTGACTCATGCTCATCCACACACCTTTAAATGTCTGTGGTTTGTAAATGGTCTGAAATATCAGTAAAATGTAAAATCCTTACCTGGTGAGCAGATTCTGATGTCTACTGATGTCTTTGCTGAGACTGGAGAGGCTGACTGCCCTCACCTGAAGATCGTCCTTTTAAAGGAACATGTAAATACACAACAAGAGGCGGAGATGAAGTAAAACCTGAGGTGTGTCTCCTCACCTAACACACACCTACCAGCCTGTATAATGGTTCTTTGCACCCTTTCAGAGTGCATGAAATAACCGTCAGTGGAAGTTTTTTATTTGTCACTGTACTTGAATGTATTTTCCATATCGTCGGACATAATAATGGGAACAGAAAACAGACGACAAAACAGAAGGAATCGCTTGTTTATTGCAAAATGGTGCAGCGAGACTCAACTATAAGAGGAAAGTGTTGAAAACAACTACAACAGAGGAAGCTGCATTAAAGTTGAGGGAAGCAAAAGAAAGCCGAGGATGTAAAGCTTGTAAAATGTAATTTACTTTGACCTACCTGAGGACATGCTCATGTTTTTAAAGTCATAGTAGAATTTTGTGTTCTTGTGTTCTGAAAGAGGTGAGGCTGTTAATGTAAAAAATAATGTCATGGAACAGTTTATTTGGCAACAGCTGATGCAGAATCCACATTTTGCTCAGTGACCCTTTGGCTGTTTCCTGCCTCACACACCTGCTATAGTATTTATGCCTTGTATTCTTTAGGCCTTAATTTGACTAGGGTTAATAGTATGCTCTTACCAGAGGCAAGAGAGAACGTGAATATCCAGTTGTATTGCTCTTCACGTTTTCCTGGGACTCGCATTGTGTTCTTGCAGCGATAATGCAAGTCTTCTCTGCATTCTCGAAGCATGTCGTTACAGGTCCAAGAAGAGAAATCAAACCTGTAATCAAACAGGCGGTGCTTGGCCTCAGATTTTCAAGAGTGACTGATACAAAATGCGGAACAGAATGTCCTACCGGAGAGCCTCCGTGTGTGCTCGGCATCTGTTCATCAGTGATGCCAGATTTATACTCTGCAGACATCATTCGACGAGAGATTTTTCCACTTTGTTGTTTTCAGCTGGCACAAAAGAATATCGTTATCTGTTATAATGCTTATCTTGTCTAATGACGCAAAAGGAAAAAAAACACAGAAAGTGCAAAATCACATTGTCTTTAATAGTAAAAAGAATTCTTCTTCAAAAAAAAAAACAGTATAACTTTATTGCTTTTATACATTGTGGTAGTATATTTTGTTCAACTTCAAGAAACGCTCAGTTTAACTTAACATGATTGTATTTTTTTCAGAGAAAATACAAATATAATATGACATCTTTCATTCGCATGAGTACAGGAAGTGCTTCACACAAACTCATCCGCTCATTCTTTAACCTGAACATCGTGTCCGTGATTTAAACCAGAGGCCCTTCGATCAGCGAGGGGAACTTCATTCCCCAGAATCCTCTGCACCTTGCGATGCAGGACCGGGCCTGGCCAGGTTGGCCCGGACCCGAGCCTGGTCCACGGCGTCCAGCAGGTTTTTGGAGTCCAGAGCCAGAGTGTGAGCGGCCGCCAACATCTGCCGCTGGCATTCCTCCTTCAGCGACGTCACCGAGTTCTGCTGGGCCAGTCGCATCTTGTTGATCAGCTCCCCTAAATCCTTGTTCAGCAGCTTCTTGGTGCCCTCGATCTGAGATGGAGAGCAGAGACGATCACATGATACATCACACATCTGTGTCCTGATTCAACGCAACTGCAGGTACCATCTCCGATCAACTAATCAAGCTATCGACCACATGCATGTTCACTGGTTGATGCAAAGAGAGGCGAAGTGAGGCTGACCTCTGTGGTGACCGAGCTGTGCAGGGAGGGCAGGATCTCATCCACGCTTTGGATCAGGCTGCGGAGAGTGATCCCCGCCGCCTGGAGGTGGACGAGGGAGACAAAGACAGGGGGGGGGGGGGAGAGGGAGAGATAACCATAGCTTAGTTTACTGTGGTGTTTGTGTTTACAGCCACTTTTAACAGTGTTCTTAAATGGGATAAAGACGGCCTACTTTGACAGCGTTGGGATACTCGGAGGCCGGCAGAGTGTTGACGTCATTCTTCAGCTTGACCACCTGTTTCACCATCGCCATGACGCCGATGTAGACCTGGTCACTTGATCGGTCCAGCTCAGCTGTGGGTCGAGGCTACGACAACACAACACGACTTATTTTTAATGACCAAAAAGCTCAATTTCATTAAAAAAAAAAGTCTTACCATTTGAACTTTTCTAGTTGTTTTTAACGGTTCTTTTCATAAAAAAGTAACAAAATCTGAGAATATTTCCTCGGGGGAGGGGTGTTTTATTTTTTTACCTGTGTGGCTGTGGGAGGCATCGGGGGCTTTTCTGGAGGACCTGCGGGAGAAAGAAAAAGCTGCATATCTGCACATTTTGTTTCCCATCACATTTTCTGCACATGTGTATGACTTATAATGTGAACTAAAAACATTTTATATACAATTTATGGTGAAACTAATGCATTTTTATCTTGTTTTCATTACTTTTTTTGTCTTGGAATGTGCAGCCTGTACAAGCTGTTATTAATATTTTGTAACTTTTTACACAGTGTGTCTCTGCTTACACAATCTAGTGAATTTGGTAGTGGTTTAATTTCATGTATAGCTTTTCTGTATTATACTGCTGCATTATTAGCGACATTTAAGAAGGCTCACCATTGTCTGGTCTTTTTTCAGGAGGCTGCAAAAAACAGGAAGAAAACAGGATGTGAATCTAGCAATTTAAATGAGTTTCAAAATTCATGTCAGGTCAGAGGTCGGGTTATTTCTGTGAATTGACTTTTCAAAAATTGGAGATGATGGAGAGGTTTGCAGGTTTGTCGCTGCCCCTTAGTGGTTAAAAAGTGCTTAATGCAGCTTTAATATAACTCTCAAATGAGCACAAGAGGATATTAAAAACAAGATAATAAGTACCTTGATGTGTGAATCCACTCTCACAACAGGATCCTGCAGGAAAAAAGCAGATGTCAGTGAATCCAGCAGTGGTTGCATAATGTAGGCGAGGTGTTTTTCACGTGTCATGTGCTTGCCAAAGATCTTCCGCTTTCATGATACGTCACTCTCTTTCGTCACACCCTCGAGACCACAAACGTCTTCCTGTGATGAGCAGCGCAAGGCATGCTCTCTGTGTGTGTGTGTGTGTGTGTGTGTGTGATCCCTCACCAGTTGTCTCTCCTCCTGCTCCAGCCACTGTTTATCCATCAGCATCTCTCTTCTTTGTCTTTGTAAAGTGTCCTCCACTCGCTCTTTCTCTTTCTGCCACACCGGCCTGGTGTCCCTGTCTGTTCCCTACACACACACACACACACACACACACACACACACACACACACACACACACACACACACACACACACACACACACACACACACACACACACACACACACACACACACACACACACACACACACACACACACACACACACACACACACACACCCTTTAAATGTCACCTTTCGAGGCAATATAACTTGATTGTTTGAATCATCTTTGTCTTGGGATTTGTTCAGCTTTCACTAAATTTCTAGGAAATTATTTTGCATATCAAAATTTAATTTTCCCTTCAGTTAGTTCATTTCCATGTTGTTGCTTAGTCGTCCACTTTTGACACTCTTGGTCTAAAGAGCAGCTGCAGAACGTGACTCAACAGCAAACTTCCTTCTGGTTTTTGATGTAATTATGGAGCTTCAGTCTATCGTGTGTCAGCATTTTTCGCTCCATAAAGGGAGCGGGAAGTAGATTTGATCAGATATGAAATACAATGCATGACCTTGTAGCATGTTACTCCGTGTGTGTGTGTGTGTGTGTGTGTGTGTGTGTGTGTGTGCGTGTGTGTGTGTGTGTGTGTGTGTGGACACCTGTATGTGCGTGACTCGAGGAAGGGTATTGCCCTGTATTCTGGATGGCTGGTGAGAGAGAGAAAGAGAGGACATGTGATTTAAAAAACACAGCCTGTCATGGTCATATTGGAGGCAGCGCAAACTTAACACCAATTCACTTCAATGCAGTTTTTCTTGGGAGCAGCATCGAGCTGCGTACCTTGGGCGGAGGCTCTGTGATGTGCTTTGGGTCCAGCGTTGATGCGATGGGGCGGGATCGGTCCCGCCTCCCCTCCTGCTCCAGCTCCATCCTGTGGGAGTCACTGACACACGAACGCAGACATCAGTTTGTGTTATGACGTCGACGTGTTCTCAGGGGTTAATGGGGGGTTCATTTTCAAGACTTTCAGAAGTGTGGTATAGTAATAGAGGAGAGGCATGTGCGTGCACCTCAGGTAGCAGACGAGCTGGCTGAAGCTGGGCCGGGCGTGCGGCTCGTAGGCCCAGCAGCGGCTGAGCAGGGAGTAGACGGTGGGCGGGCATTGCTGCGGCTTGGGGAGTCGAACCCCCGACTCCAGCTGGCTGATCACCTGCCCGTTCTCCAACCAGAAGAACGGCTGCTGGGCCATCGAGAAGGTCTCCCACGCACACACACCTGGTCGAACAAAACGCGATTACGATTGTATCGGTTAGCCCTATAGCATTAAAGCACAGTGTTGTGAATAAACTTGTGATTTAAATGTTATTCTGGCCTCTAACATAACCCAGTTAAATGCTCGCTGTATACACAAGCAGATGTCAGAGTTATGCTTGTCTGTATATTAAACCAGTATGTTTTACTTTTATGACAGAAATGGCTTGAGTCTGGCTGGAGTGTAGACTTCCTCATAAATTAGAGCAGAGTTGTGTCCACTTCTGCCAATGAAAACCAAAGAAGTTTCACAATTGTGGAACTAAATTTATAACTTTGGTTCCACAATTGAGTATAAAGTAACTACAGGTCATAGCATTATCCTGCCCACACAGTCTGAGAATAAGTTCATCTTTATGTTCAGCTGCACCACGATATACGTAAACGTGTTGTATTTCTCACCAAACATCCAGACATCACTAGCTGTGGTGAAGCGTCTGAAGTTGATGGACTCGGGTGCCATCCATTTGATCGGTAATCGACTTACGGAGGCTGCGCACAGAAGAAGCACATTTGAAGAGAAATAGACAAAAAAATATATATATGAACACACTGAAATGAGTTGAAATGTAGAACCACAGACATTTGTGTGTGTGTGTACCTTTATAATACTCTTGTTCGTCTACATAGCGAGACAGGCCAAAGTCGCCGAGCTTGACGCACTGAGGAGACGCCACCAAGACATTTCTCACCGCTATATCTCTGCAGCACACAGACGGAACGGAAACCAGACCCAATGATTAATCCGTGTTGAAATAAAGACAGCAGAGTTTTTATGGTTTTCTCTAATGAGTTACCGGTGCACCATGTTGAGTCCCTCCAGGTAAGCCAAGGCTTTGCAGATTTGCAGACAGTACAGTGTTAACGTCGCAGTGGTCAGGATGTACTGCTCCTGCAAGAGATAGCTCCCCAGCTGTCGGGGGGAAACAACAAGAACACTGTTAGTTTAATCACTAGTACATGCTTTACAGCCATGCAAACATGCAAACACAGCAACACACCTCTCCATGTTCAAGGAGCTCCATGACGATCCAGACGGGGTCGACCTCGATGACTCCGATGAGACGCACGATGTGGGGGTGATCCAGATTTTTCATCAAGCCTGCATCAGACAGAGCAGCTCGGGTGAATAACGTATCGCCTTGTGTGACGTTTTTATCAGTAGCAGAAGAAAGAAGACAGAAAAGGACGTTACTGGAGAATAGATGGTGTGTCTCTGAGCCACTATGAAACCAGGAAGCCCAAATGTGTCGGTGTGAAAGTGACGAATTGCAATCTTCCTTTTCTTTATAAATAGTTTACGCTTTCTCTTTCATACTTTTAGTTGCAACGAGCAAAGTAAACACAGCAAAGGATTTACTTCCTTCAGGTGGAGACAAACAGGCCTCTGAATGAATGTTGTCCTGTGGCTGCTCTATACGAACATTGTTTCCCAGCCTCAACATAACAACTATATAAGGTGATGATATGTCAATGTGCTGCCGCTGTGGACTATCTTATCTGTTCTCAACGTTACGTGCAAATGTATCAATCGCCTGTTATCTTCCTAAACACTATACTATGTCAGTCGTCTCTGAACATAAATCAAAAAAGGTCTCTTGTGTCGAACCCGAGGTTACCACAGGCTCCAGTCAGAGCTTTTTCACAAAGCCACATCCAGGCAACAGGAAGTCGACGACAGCAAAGTTTTCACTGATAAAAACGTGCAAAACACTGAAATGTTCTAAAGTCAGATACTCCGCACTGTTATCATTACATGTGATATGAAGGCGATTAAAAGAAGGATCAGTTTAATGTGAGACAAATGTCGACATACCAAAGAGCTATTTTACGTCGTGATGGGAAAGTTTTACACTTCCTGTTGTGAACGTTTGTCAGGCTGTGCAGTTGCATCACAGATCTCTGCACAACACCTGTGAAGCTTCTAATCCCTGCGACATACTCACCAGCCTCACTGAGAAACTTCTCTTTTACTTCAGCCGAGAAGTCCTTACAGGTTTTGATGGCCACACAGATCCTCTCTCCCGTCTACAAACACACACACGTTATCCACGTTAACACTCACTTAGGTGGCTAAGAGGTTTTCATCAGGTGAGCAACAGATTTTTGATATAGTCTGATCCTTCAGTGTGACGACACAAAGACGACAGACCGACTCACTGGGCTTTTATAAACTCCGTCGTGAACCTCTCCGAAGAACCCCTCGCCCAGGATCCGACCCACAACGACGTCGTCTCTGGAGATCCTGTGCTTCTCTGAACACACAGACATTAAGAAACAGAGGGAGTCTAGAGACCTGGATGCAAATATTTGTACACTAAATATCATTAACGGTGACATTTTTGTATCCATTTTCAGTGAAACACGACTCACCACCGGAGTCTTCTTTGCCCTCTGGAATCTCCACATAAATATCCGAACTCAGACCTCTATCAGGACTACTGGCACCGCCACTGGAAGAGAGAGAGGGAGACTTCTTTAAAGCAACCTAGCAGCATAAGGTTATAATCACCCTGTGACCTTTTGGCCCAGTAGACAGGCATGAATATGAAAATACGAGAAAACCCCACTGTGCTTCCACTAAATTACTTTCCAATATGATTCATCACACTCACCTTTGTGGGATGTCAGGTAATTTCAGTCTTGCATCTCTCCCTGAAAGAATAAAATGTTTGGTTTAGGTTAGGATTAGCAAATTAAAGGGACATTTTTCTATACCTTCTGACATCCTTCTCATCAGTTATGATACAACCTTTTAAATAAAGGCCCCAGTTTAATCCTATTATTTCAACCAGTTGTTTGAAGTGGAAAAGAAAGAGAAAGCACCCGAGTAAAGTCTTTATGATTCATGGAAAATAGGAGCCAAACGTATCCCTGGGTTGTTGTTTTTTTCGCTACATTTATGACTCAAGTGTACCTTTGCTGGGCCGGATGATGAGCGAGCTCTCAGAGGCGCCTTCCAGCCGACAGTAGCCGTCGATCAGGTCGGCCATGTTTTCCGCCACGGCCAGGGAGGAGGTGTTCACCGACAGCGGCTGGAGGGGGTTGAAGATACAAGATATTCAGTGTGGGTTAAACCGCTCCAATTTGCTGACCCACTGACTCTTATGAAAGTGCAACTCGGAGGCCGGAGGACATCACGTGTCGTGTGTGAAACAGGGTAAACAGGTGAAGAAAACCCTCCACAGGTCTGAAGTCCACTTTACCTCCCCTTTAAACCAAAACCTGTCATATACACACTTTGTTTTTTGTGTGGCTTAAACAAAATGGTACTCTAATCGCCCCAACATGTTGCCCTAACCCTGCAGGAAGTCACCTGTTTGGCTCCCTCTATGTGCACAGTGAGCAGAGCCTGGCCATCACTCTCAGCAGAGCAGGACATACTGCGCACCTGAGAGAACGTGGCCAGACAGATGGGCTGCAAAAGAGACAAAGGCGTTAATTAATACATACATTATGACGGATCAGCGTCTGCAAATAAGGCTGATTGTTACTGTGGTGTTGCGTGCAGTGTATTTATGTTTGCAGAGCCTTTGCATACTCATCATATCATCATCATCGTCATCAGCTCACCGTGGAGTTTTCAGTTTGCTGACTGATGCCTTCAGGGCCGATGACCAGATCTATTGTTAGATTCCAGCCGTGCTAAAGACATTCACACACAAATGCGTCAGAAAATACAACATTTAGCTTGACAGGAAATGACCTTCAATCTCCCCCACGCTCACCACCAGCCTGCAGGCGAAGCGCTCCTGCGTGTAGCTGTAGCACTGGGCCACAGTGGTGAAGAACCTGGCCATGCACTGGTCCTGCTTCAGAGTGGAGTAGCCCTGGAACGTCTGCTGGATCATCCGGCGTAGCTGTTTGGGCTGAGGCGTTTGCAATGCAGACACATTATAATCGTACGATCTCTTTGCGTCATGTGCTGTCGTTGTTTCAGCTCGTTACCTTCATGCTGTTGATCAGCTCTCTGGGAAAGAACAGGTCCAGACCCACGTCCTTCCTAAAGGAGGAGAGTCAAAAGCATGCGGTCAGATGTGCAAACACGTCAAGGGATTCAGACCAGGAGTCGTCTTGCTAATGCATGAACCATTGGTGTCGATGCACAAACACCACAATCCAAGCGACTTACTCTAATAGTTCAAAGTTGGACTTTTTCTCCAGTCCGTTTGGATTCATGTCTTTGTAGAACCTCCTGCAATGAACACAATGGATGTTTTGTGATTTTATAAACAGACAGTGTTTGAGTTCTCACTGAGAACATTAAATCTCCAGGCGTTTTGTTAGATCTGGAACTCAGATATCTTTATTTTTAATTAAGAGCGTGCATGAGGTGGTGGTTGTTCAGTACCTAATTTCCAGACAACCAAGCTGTAGAGCCATCCCATCGCTGACTTTTGAGGCATGCTGCCGCATGTAGTCACATCGTACCTAAGGGGTAAACACACACACACACACACCTTCCATTGACTGCAGCCATTATAAACACAGTCCCATACCTAACCTCGTCCCTAATCTAAACCTAATCCTGAATCTAACCCTCGGGAAGAGATAGAGTGTAAAATCTAAGAGCAATTTGCAAGAGTAAGCAAACGTGTTACTGACCTGCTGGTAAAAGTAGAACATTGTGGTTCTGTCATCTTTGAATTCCTCCATGAAGTCCGACGGGATGTATCTGATCTTCAGGTCATATCTGTACAAACAAACGGCCCGGTTTAGCTCCTCCGAGCCACTTTACACTGCAAAACTACACACAGAGACAAAAGACTGAAGTACTGACCTCCACTCGGCCTCCAGGTGCTGCTGCTCGTACCGCTGGGTGAGTTCGGACACGGTCAGGTCCGGGTGCAGCCAGTGCACCACTGAGGACTTGAGGTGTTTGAGGAGGAGGCAGTAGCAGAGTCCGTGTGTTATATCTGGACCCACGGAGCCGCTGGACAGCACCACGTTAATGACATCCTGGGACAGAAATCATTACACGGGGACGTCTGTGGGCATGTGGGCTTTCAGAACGTGAACAACAGTAGTAGAGTGCAGTGGAGAAGAGTGTATTACAGTACATTAGAGGATAAAAGAGTTCAAACCGGTGAAGAACAGTAGCATAGAGTTCCGTTTAGTAGAGTATACCTTGACAGTCCATCCTTCCTCACAGCGGACCAGTTTGAAGTTCTTGTCCAGTTTGGAGCTGTTGCTAAAGAAACACACTTTGATGATCTTCACCGGGAAGATGCTGTCCCTGGAGACGGTGGCCAGGGGAGACGTATCCGAGGAATCTGACGGGCTGGTGGGAGACATGCTCCTCCAGTGCAGGGTGCAGCTGTCTCCAGACATCACACACACACACACACACACACACACACACACACACACACAGCGTGTATGCTACTGCATGCAGGCATACATTGCTGTCAAGCCAACATACATCATTTCACTCTCTTCCTTCTCTCTCATACACGAAGGGACGCATTGAAGCTGGAGACAGGAGACAGGAGACAGGAGACAGGAGACAGGAGACAGGAGACAGGAGACAGGAGACAGGAGACAGGAGACAGGAGACAGGAGACAGGAGACAGGAGACAGGAGACAGGAGACAGGAGACAGGAGACAGGAGACAGGAGACAGGAGACAGGAGACAGGAGACAGGAGACAGGAGACAGGAGACAGGGCACAACAATCAACGATGATGCCGTTGGATTTGAAGAACATTAAGATCTGAGTAAAGGATTTGACTTCTGCTGCGATCCGTCTGTACTCACCAAGTCTTGCACCAGCTCCAGAAACGTATATCGTTCGCCTCTAAAAGTGAAGACAAGCCAGTGCCAGCGACAGACTGCATTCATGTTACTTTGCAAAGTGCAGATTTAGTTTGTCTTTGGCAGGTTAACAGAGCCCGGATAGCACGGAGCCGTGCCCCTGAAGAAGAAGAAGGAACGCATCAGTGAGCGAAAGAGGAAACGACACTGAACAGGCGAATAAGGAAGTTGAAGAGCAGCTTACAGAAACACTGACAGGACTGATGAAACCACCGTGTCACCCCCCCCCCCCCCACCCGCCCTTGTCTCACTTGCAGTGCCACAGTCCAGCAAACCAAACCACAACCCACTGCCAACGGTGCACAAAGGGACATGGCACAGAGTGCACTCACTTCCTCCTCCAAATGTTCTGATGAGCAAAAGCACACAACAGGTGAAAACTGGGGAGTTAGGCTCGAGTATTGACACGATATCTCTATCAGCTCCTTTAAGAGAACAACAATCACTACACAAGCTGATCATTTACAGGTTTTAAGCCACGCGGTGCTACATTGGGTACACGTTCATGGTCCTCAGAGGGTGAATCTAAAAGTGAATGCACTTTTAGAGTTATTCAAGGTCATGCCTTATGAAATGCTGATTGTTACTTTGCACATTATTCTATTCTTAATTTAAAAACTGCCCTCTCTATAGAGGAAAAGCATGCATGCAAAGCTGCAGCACGACAGGTACTAAACCTTTCAGATGCAGTGCGGTGAACACTGTGCCGGCCACGAGGCTCCATTCTTTTAGATTCGACCTCAGTGGTTTAGGCGAGAGAGAAACTAGTTAAATATGAGCTGTTAAATTCTGTTTGGCTGACTTCACACATGTAAGTGACACTGTTCTCATAGAAATACTCAGTATGACATCCTGTCATGCATAATATAGACACTTTTCACACTCATCACCCAACCCAAAATACTTTCAAACACAACATATTTTTGTATTATTGAAACTCTTGTGGGTGCAGAGAACCCAGACACCGTGATGCATGATGGGCATTACTGACTGACTTTTTTTTG
This sequence comes from Leptoclinus maculatus, assembly GCA_032191485.1. NCBI lineage: Eukaryota > Metazoa > Chordata > Actinopteri > Perciformes > Stichaeidae > Leptoclinus > Leptoclinus maculatus. The sequence goes on along the minus strand of JAVDOI010000021.1, from coordinate 4,771,187 downwards.
TGTGGCATAGAACCAATAGATTAGTAGCTGTGTTAGTTACATTCCCCGAATTGAATCAAAAGCAGTGTTACGTTGCAGTATTGCAGATCAATAATCTTCATACCCTGTTTTGGGGTTGGATTGATCGAGTATTGGGGGCAATTGTTCTTCTCTTTATCGTTGTTTCTTGTCAGCTAAAATCAAGGGATAAGCGTTGAACAAATAACAACTAAACTTTCAAAACTAAAGTCTACATTTTAAATATATAATGGGTGACAAAAATTATGATATTGTATTGTAAATATTTTATTACTTCCCAGTGTCTCGAAAAAGGAATTTTCCTTGACTAAAATGTTGTAGGATATGTTTCAAACCACTGTAAAGTGGAAACTTTGCTGTCAGCTAAACCTATAACGTAAACTGTGCAGCAGAGGGCGACACAGCCCAGTTACACACAGTTGATAACAAGTCATTGAATTACTTATGTCATGCTCGTGCAGTCTCGGGAAGAAATCGACTTAACACACAAGTTATGCTTCATTGAATTTAGCCCCACTGCTGACGTATTCTGAACAATAACGATCCACTTTTCATGACGTAATTATGATCTATTTTAATTAGGAATGTTTTAACTGATTTGCTTAGAATACAATGTTGTCGATAAATGAACAACATGTTTTAAATGTGTAGATTTTTGAATGTAGTTCGGAGTTCTGTGTGGTTTGATCAGCCTGTTAGTCATCAATGGGACGGTCCTGTGATGTGCTGCATCAAACTCAACAATAAAAGCATGGGTTAAAGCGGAAGTTAGAGGGTGTACTTCAAAGTAAAAGTGCAAAACGAATTATTTATTAGTTATCTGGCTTAATGCTTTGGTTTCTTGTATTGCAGCCCTGAGTTGGACACCATGCTCAGTGATTATTGTTGATATTAATATACAGGTATGGTAGCTTCCTGAATAAAAAGGAAATAGACACATTTCCATTTGTAGATCCCTTATTATTTTCCATTAAACATTTCTAAACAAAGGGTGTTTCTGCAATATGCATTCGACTATTACTTTTAATATATTTATACTATGTGCAATTATTATTTATGACTTATTGATATCGAATATATATTTAGGGCCCTATTTTTTTTAACATTTATTTTTGTGATTCAGAAAAGCTCAGATGATAGATGGACGGATTTCCCTTAAAACATTGTGATTGACACAATATATAAACACACAACATAGCGCCATGAATTGTATATGATTCATTTTACAATGATTTTGTCGATGGCATGATAATAATACACACAAAATATCCTTTTTGTAGCCTTTTAATTTAAAAACGGTCAAAGGAAGTCGCGTCTCAGAGTGCGTCACTTGACACTGGTCCTGCACAAGCAAAGGTGAGAGAGAGAGAGAGAGAGAGAGAGAGAGAGAGAGAGAGAGAGAGAGAGAGGGGAAGGAAATACCTTTCTCATTTCCACATCTATTATTTTTTTCCTATTCCTATTTTGGATCATCAGCCTGTGTGTGTGATCCAAACCGGTGCGCGTTGATGTTCAAACAAGGCGCGGCTGGCTGACCCTTCTGTCTCATTTCGGACGGACCACAAACAGGAGAGCGCGGACACTGAAGCTGCTGCTGCTGTTGTTGTTGTATGACATTGGAGATCCGGCCATGAATTCGGCCGAACAGACGGTAACGTGGCTTATCACGCTGGGGGTCCTGGAGTCTCCCAAGAAAAGCATCTCGGATCCAGAAGCTTTCCTCCAGACGTCTCTGCAGGATGGAGCGGTGCTGTGCCGGCTGCTGGAGCGACTCCGACCCGGGACGGTGGACAAAGTGAGTGGACACAGGGCTGTGGAAGGGGGAAAAAAGAACCCATTAGTGAATTAATGTGGTACATAAAAACATAGAAAAATAAATAAAGCTAAATGTATTCAGCCCCGGGCTATATATGTAGACAGTGCATAAATAAACCTAATTATCCTATGAACATTCCACAGAAAAAAAACCAGTAAAATGCCAGTTTAATGTTGAGTATTTATAAACTGACTTACAATTAAAATGCAATAAAAACATTGCCATGCACGAGATTTGTTTTCCCTTTGACATTAAAGTATTCAAAAAAATCAATTTAAAGTCAAAGGTGGTGAGCACTTTTTAGACACTTAAATATTAAATTGTTGTACTATTACTTAAAATCTAGCCTCCTGTTAAAAGTGCTAATTTAATCAACAGGTTTTGTGTTATCTGACTTTTATGTGCTCTTCTTTTTGTACCCTTTTTTCTGTGTTATTGCGGTTATTTCCTATTCTAGAGATAAAAAGGAAAGAAGATATGAGACATCTGATATGTAAATCTGATACCAGATCAGATTCCTGCATAGATTAATATCTAAAATGATATTGCTGTGATACTAATAATGCTCATTAAAATAACTACTGTAATAAATACTACTAATATTGAATGTAGGCTAATTCCACTACTAATTAGTCCACTGTTTACCAGAGCAAAAACCATTGGTTACCAAAACCAGTACGAGCCTGCAGTAATAAAGCTCTCTCACACACACACACACACACACACACACACACACACACACACACACACACACACACACACACACACACACACACACACACACACACACACACACACACACACACACACACACACACACACACACACACACACACACACACACACACACACACAATGGACCATGAGCCTGTCAACGTCATATCCTCCTTGTTCTTATCCTACTTCCTTGTCAGATCTCTATCAAAGTAGCTTCTATTAGCTTCAACTCAACACAGAGGGAGGAACAGCTTCTTTCAAAATAAAGGCATACCTCGTTGTCAGCAGTGGTCGGCAGCTACACTGTGCTATTTATTTAGCCTCCTCTTGAAACAGCCATGCCACAACTAGTCCACTTTTGTGACGGTATCAGAACTAATTTTAAGTTATATCATATACATTTTGTAGCTGAGTTTAGTTTTAAACACAACATATATGAAAAAGTACACAACGTCTTAATTTGAAAATTGAAACCGGAAGTTTAGCTCATTTTCTTTTAGCTAGCTTGATACTGATAAGCAGCAGGTGGCAAGTGCACGAGCAACGCCTGGAATAAGATTGTTTACATGACGAAAAATCCTTTAACACCTTCATAAACAGTTTATTAACATTTTGTGTGAGTGCTTTAAAGCTAATTTAGTGACTTTTTGTGTGTAGTTTTTCCAGGAACCGAGGGGCGACAGCGAGTGTCAGAGGAACGTTGCGGAGTTTGTTAAAGGCTGCGGGGCTTTCGGTGTGGAGGTGAGTTCATATTATATATTATATATATATATATATATGTATTTATTAATGCACGTACATAGTACGAAGCCTAGAAACCACATGACCCCATACCTACGCAAACATATTCATTGTTTGTACCACCTTTTGAAACGTACGTATCCTGCTGTTTATCAGTGACGTCTGTACGGTTAATGTTTAGCCGTTACTCCCGTTAACGGCTCGTGCAACAGGTATTGTACTCGCGCGCAACCTGGAAACATGCCATTTATACATCAATATGGCTGTTGAGGGAATTTCTTTTTCGAATATTAATTAAAAAATTGCAATTACAATACAAATACTGTCTCTAGTTCAAAAAATGGATGTTTAGTCAGCAAAGTTGAGAAAGAGAGAGAGACTGAGAGAGAGAGAGAGAGAGAGAGAGAGAGAGAGAGAGAGAGAGAGAGAGAGAGAGAGAGAGAGAGAGAGAGAGAGAGAGAGAGAGAGAGAGAGAGAGAGAGAGAGAGAGAGAGAGAGAGAGAGAGAGAGAGAGAGAGATAATACTCTGTTCTCTCAAACTGTGCACCAGATGTACATTACAAAGTTACATACATGTAGTGAGAAGTGCTTTTCAATTCGGAGGTGGAATGAATTAGCTGATAAATAGAAGAGAGAGAGAGAGAGCTAACATTTGGTCTAAAGGCAAACTTATTTATTTGAGAGTTGAAGACACTAATTTGATTAGTGTTTGGCTGTTGGCATGTTCATCAAAAAATGATTTGTATCGTTATCAGAGCTCAACAACAGGTGGCAGGGTGTGTGCATGTGTCTGTGTGTTTGCACAGTGGGTCGAGCCAGGTTATATCCTGCCCCACAGTGGGTGTGTAGAGAGGGCTAGTGAGTAGAGTGGTATACAAAATGACACCACACACTCTCTCACACACACACACACACACATTTCGATCTTTGCTTGGCGTTAAAGAAAACCCTGAGTCGGTGGTAAAGGAGCAATGGAAACAGAGAGAGCAGATGAAATAGAGGGGACAAGTGGGTGGGCTGACGTAATGTGACACGTCAGGCCGTCTGGGGACCCAATCACGTTGATTGGAAGCATGTCGGCCATGTTGCTGGAAGCCGAGGGCCTCCATCACTCGTTGCACGGGCAGAGGACGAGCCGGACCGTCTGTCCAACACAGGGACGGTGTGAGTCCTGACTTGATTAACCGGACCTACACCACTCATCAGATCTTAAATCTATTAATCAAACTCAATCCGGTGGGTTATTGATTCTGTGCATTTACGTCTCCGCCGCGTTAAATCAAGCGCTCCCTGTTATCAGGTAAGCTGTTTGACCAATCACAGGCTGGGATTATGTTCTCTCTGCTTCTCACAGCTGTATGTTTTTACTATAACCTGCAAGATGAACAAAACTGCATTTAATATATAGTTATTAATATACTTGTATGTGGTGTGCGGCATTACTGCTATTTATATCATGTCAAATTGTATTTATATTCAACTTTAAGAATCCATTCTGATTTAAAGATGTTAACAAATATGTCACGTAAAACCAAATTCTTTCAATATCAACTGCACTTTTTCTCTATTATTGAGGTTTAAGATCCTTCTGCGAGAGCTTTTCTTTGTCGCTGACGTTCTACATGTGTTTCTTTTTAGTGTAGCGGCAGCTAAAATACCCCAAATGTGTACAAAAGCAACCTTCTCCCTGGGACATTTCTACTGCAGCACTGCATAGAAAGCCTTGTTTTGTACCTTGGCCCAATGCCAGTGGGAGAGATGGGAGTGTGTGTTAACTGTTGGGTCCACACCGCCCTGACTACTAATCAGCCTGTGGGTATAAATCAGACCAAGTGGGTTCTTAAGAGGAGGACTACATTAAAGAACGCCGTCGTTTTATCATCAGATCAAATGACTGCTCTGTAAAGAATTAGGATGCTTAAGTTTTTAAATCAGAAGTTTTGAAGCCGCACATGGCCTCCACCTTCAGTGTGTGGTATACACAAGATTAGGGTCTTTTGATTATGTCTGTGTGTGTGTGTGTGTGTGTGTGTGATGGGATTACAAGGGGAAACTCAGACGGTAATCCTGCTCCAGACTGCAGTTGGAGGAGGGATACAACCCCCCCCCCCCCCCCCCCCACTACACTTAACATTTCTTCACTTTTAGGATGTAGTGTGCGTTCATAATGTGAATTCTTAATGAGAGTCGATGCGAGCTGAATAAGAATATTCTATAGGAACACACACACACCATTTCCAAAACATCGTGTTTTTGTTGGATTCATTCAGTAAACCGCGTGGAAATGTCCGCTCTGTGTGCTCTATACATTCATTATGAATGTGTGTACGTGTTTGTCTCAAACTCCTCAAACCTTTTTCCTGTTTTCTCCCCTTAAGCCTTTTGAGGTGAATGACCTCCTGCAGGGACTGAACTTCTCAAAGGTCCTAAACTCCTTGGTAGCCCTCAACAAAGCCACTGAAGGTGAGATTATTGTGTGTTCACAAGGCTCACTGTTCATGTTTGCAGTCTTTTGATCACCTTCTGTTTAATCGAAACACTGTGTGCAGATTTAGGTGTTTCTGAAGACAGTGTGTGCGTGCCTCACTCCTCACACTTGAGGATCAAGTCCTTTGACTCTCTGAACACTCAGAGTCGCTCCTCCAAAGTGCTGCAGCCTCAGTACCGCAGCCTGGTGAGTTACCTCATCGTCTGCTCTTGTACGGTGGCACGTCCCTCTCCACCAGTACATAAACATCTGGAACGTTTCCCCGCACGCTCTGCATGGGTCCAGGGAGCTTCATGTCTCCTTCGCTCTCCTCTTCCTCAGGACATGTCGGAGGGCGGCGGGTGCGGCCACGCGCTGTTCAAGGCGCGCTTCACCTTCCAGCAGACCAACGAGGACGAGCTCTCGTTCTCCAAGGGCGACATCATCAGCGTGAGCCGGCAGGACGAGGGGGGCTGGTGGGAGGGCTCGATCAACGGCCATTCTGGGTGGTTCCCCAGTAACTACGTACGGGAGCTGAAAGGAAGCGGTGGGTGCAGTGGCTGCTATGAATTCACATTTGATGCATATGCTGCATATCAAAGATCTTAGACTAGACCCAAACCTCTACCTCTTTCATGATTTCGTCAGGAAGTAGACCTAATTATCCTTAAAACGTATAACAGCTCATTTGTGTGTGGCTTTTATTCTTGTCCTGTGCATGTAAGAGCCGTTATCCTCCTGGTTTGATCGTGTTGCTCGTGTTGCTTTCTGAGGAGAGGGGGCAGAAACTAAGGAAGGAAGCTCCACACGCACACAAAGACAGGAAGTGCCTGATCTGCTGTGTAGAAAAGGAACTTCCTGACTCAATGCTCACAGCAGAAAACAGGGATCATGATAACAGCGCACTGAGGAATGGCAGCAAACACACATGGCCCGGAGGGAGTTGTTTCATATATGTGAGAGAGAGCAAGCTCGCATTGGAGGGACCCAGGATTAGGATGATGAATTGGTGGCTACATGTGCCTGTTATCTTGATATACTGACATAAATCATCATAAACCTGCTTTTGTTTCTGCTCCAACACCAAGATGTGTCAAAAAGAAAAAGCAAAGAAAACCTCTGATTGTCACTTGATGTAGCTTGTTTCTCTCCCTCTTTCTTGCTTCATAGACAAGACATTAGACAAGCCGAAGTCTGGGACCCTGAAAAGCCCCCCCAAAGGTTTCGACACCACCATCATCAGCAAGACCTACTACAACGTGGTGAGCATCGTGCCCTCAAGCAACTGTGTTAGACTTCTGGGTAATGAAACGCAATAGATATCTCCTTTGTTCCCTCCTGGTTCGACTGATGGAGTGAACCGAATTAACAGATAGTTCTCACATGTGTGCCTGCTTTTTGTTCAGTCAATCATTTTTCATCCGCACATCCGATTAATGATTGTGTGGCTGCGTCTGCGTGTGTGTGGAGGCTGCACGGCACCACTGTGTGAGAGTGCAGCAGATGTAATGTAGGTTATCTCTTCCGTCCCACTGGTTTCTGGGGCAGCCTTGCCCCGGGGTTGGCTTCTGACGGCGTGTGTGTGTGTGTGTGTGTGTGTGTGTGTGTGTGTGTGTGTGTGTGTGTGTGTGTGTGTGTGTGTGTGTGTGTGTGTGTGTGTGTGTGTGTGTGTGTGTGTGTGTGTGTGTGTGTGTGTGTGTGTGTGTGTGTGTGTGTGTGTGTGTGTGTGTGTGTGTGTGTGTGTGTGTGTGTGTGTGTGTGTGTGTGTGTGTTAATAATGCAGCAAGCTGCGGCAGTCTCTTCAGACAGTCCATCTCTGGTTGGGGTACCTGAGTCTCTCAGTCACAGACGCTGCCTGAAGTCAAAGTTGTTCCTAGAAAACAAAAAGAAGATATAAATAAAAAGTTCTTCTAATGGACAGAGCAGAATATTGTACAAGCAGAAGACGCAGACTTCGGGCTATTTTTGTTTTCCACATATTCTTGTAGCCAAAGCCTGCACTGGCACCCTCTCTGGGTCCTCTTAATTAATACATAAAAAAGGTATTTATTGGAGGGGAGACCAAGCAACATGTGTCTGAACTTCCACAATTCATTAGCAGAACCCTCACTCCTCAGAGGCTGTGATGTGGTGGAGAGATGAGCCAATTAGTGGAGTCAGACCCAGAGAAAGCTACTTGTGTTACAGCTCCCATCGGGTCTGATACCTCTCTCCATCAGCCGTTTACTAAACACATCTCCGACTAATGAGCCAACGGCTCGGAGAGTCATTGGAAGATCGCTCACTGCAATTAATGTATAACGGTCTCTGTGTGTTTCTGTGGTCCATGTCCGCCTCAGGTCCTGCAGAACATCCTAGAAACAGAGACTGAATATTCGAGGGAGCTCCAGAGTCTCCTGGGCTCATACCTGCGCTCACTTCACCCCACAGACAGGTTTATTTTTTACACTTTCTATTGTTTAATCCAACAGAGTCAGATGTTAGAGGTACTGGTACACACACACACACACACACACACACACACATTAGCTAATCTGTCAAATTTGGCAGAATATACGAACACACTGTATATTATATGCATACTGGATGTGTCATTGTACACACATAAATATATTACAAAATGCATGAATTATTATCCTTGTATGGTAGAGCTTGGCAAGCATAATGATTTATTTATATCAGCCTTTCATTGAAAATGTCAGCGATCCATTATGACTCTCCTCTCCTCTCCTCTCCTCTCCCCTCCTCTCCCCTCCCCTCCCCTCCTCTCCTCTCCTCTCCTCTCCTCTCCTCTCCTCTCCTCTCCTCACCTCTCCTCACTGTATTGCAGACTCAGCAGTGTTGACATCAGTCACATTCAGGGAAATCTGGAGGAGATCTCAACCTTCCAGCAGATGCTGGTTCAGTCCTTGGAGGAGCATACAAAGTCAGTGCACTGACCTCCTTCTGTCTGCTACAGACGCTGCTGAAACGTAGTGTGATAATGAACTTGTCAAATGATAATATGACGTCAATAACTGGATACAAAAAAAGGACGTTTTTAACCTCCTCCGGCTTCGCTTCTAAACCAGAGGGGCGCTGAAGCTCAGCGCCTGATTTTAGATTCATGTCGACAGTTGTTAGAGCTACAGAGACATCTAGTGGTAGACTGTAGGAACTGTCTGTCTGAGTCCTGAGATAATACAAAGTCAAACATGTCACGTGTCTGTGTAGACTCCCAGAGAACCAGCAGAGGATCGGGGGCTTCTTCCTCAATCTCATGCCCCAGATGAAGCTCATCTATGTGGCCTACTGCTCCAACCACCCATCTGCTGTCAATGTACTCATACAACACAGGTACAGTCAGAGATATGTTATGTTGTCTTGTGTGTCAGTACCTATAGTATGTGAATATATTGTGTGTGCGTCACAGTGAGGAGCTGGGGGAGTACATGGAGTCTAAGGGGTCGTCCTCTCCCGGGATCCTGACGCTGACCACTAGTCTGAGTAAACCCTTCACCAGACTGGAGAGATACCCAACGCTGCTGAAGGAACTAGACAGACACATGGAGGTGAGCCACCTGTCTCTCTGTGCGACTATCCAAATCAATATCGCGACAATCAACTCAGTAAAAAGTGTCTTTTTCTCTTCTTTGTCTCAGGACCAACACCCCGACAGAGCCGAACTCATCGCTGCCATGGTGGACTTTAAAAACTTTGCAGTAAGATACAAACTGTGTGACGTTGCACCTCATTGAAGTTCACCAGTTTCCTGACATTTATTTATGATTATATCAACTTACAGGCCACAGAGGAACTGTATTGATTCGAGTTTTTGTGCATTGATGTGCCTCCGAATGCTTCTGCGCGTGTGTTCAGGCTCAGTGCCAGGAGGTGAGGAAGAAGAAGGACCTGGAGTTGCAGATTTTAACAGAGCCAATCAGAAACTGGGAGGGGGATGACATCAGGACTCTGGGCCCCGTTCTCCACATGTCCCATTCTACAGTCCACACGCAGAACTGTCAGGTACGCACACTGACTTATTGACCTAAACAGGTGTCACGTGAACGAGTCTTAAGGTTGCATTCAGACCCGACACGAACACACGAGACCGTTGAGTTCAAGTCACCACCAAAGAGTACCGGTAAGTTAAAGGTGTCTTTGGTCTTTGTTTTTCAGGATTCAAATGAACGCTACCTCGTCCTCTTCCCTCACTCTCTGCTCGTGCTCTCTGCCAGCTTGAGGATGAGTGGGTTCATCTACCAGGTATGTTTCAACTTGAATGATGATTCAAAGCATAAAATCGTTCCCTGCAGCATATACATGTGTGTGTGTGTGTGTGTGTGTGTGTCCATAGGGAAGGATACCACTGTCAGGGATGCTCATCTCCAGAATAGAAGACGGAGAAAACCTGAAGAACGCTTTTGAAATTTCCGGTCAGCCCTTTCTGTCGTTTAACTTTCTCATTTGAATTGTCTATTCCGGCAGACTTTGGTATTCACCGGTATACACACTGTGCACTGTGTGTGTTGTTGTTGTTGTTGTTGTTGTTGTTCAGGAAGCCAGTGTGATCGGATGCAGGTGGCCTGTAACAGTCAGCACGAGCTACAGGATTGGCTGGACCTCCTCACCAAACACACACACACGCCGGCCACGCACACACACTCACACAAGCATCAGTCCGTCTGTCACACGGTGAGTCCTCCGCTGATCCACTTCACTGCCTTCACACGGCATCTGTTCTTTCCTGTTTTCACCTCTTCTCGGCTTCTCCCAGTTGCCCTCTCAGCCCGCCACCCCCTCCAGACACTCTGAGTCTCGCGGAGGGAGCACTGAACACACCTACCACACCCTTCCCCATCCCTCGTCCCTCAGCGGCAGCCCTATGTGGGGGCCCCTGGAGCCACCGAGTACCCCTAAACCCTGGAGCCTGAGCTGCCTTCGCCCTGCGCCTCCACTCCGGCCCTCGGCTGCTCTCTGCTTGAAGGAGGTGCTGTACACATATGGCATGTTAAAATGTGTTGCTTTTCTGAGTCCTGTTGAATTGGACTCGACGTATTTCTGCGTCTTTGTTTGTAGGATATGAGTAAGAGTCCTAAGAACATGAAGAAGCTTCTGCCTAAGAGGAAGCCAGACAGGAAACCTTCAGAGGAGGACTTCACCGTCAGAAAAAGTAAGAATATAAATATCTATATAAAACAAAGTAAATAGCTAATATCTACATGTGACGTCTCTCACATGTCCGTCTGTCCTGTCTCCTTGTCTCTCAGGTACAGCAGCTCTAGAGGAGGACGCTCAGATACTGAAAGTGATCGAGGCGTACTGTACCAGCGCCAAGACACGACAGACGCTCAACTCCAGTGAGCACACACACACACACACACACACACACACATGCTCACACACTCTTATTGCTAACCGCCGTTTGTTCTCTGCCGTCAGCTCTAACAATGTTTTTCTCTCTCCTCTCTTTTTCATGTCTGCCCTTCCTCTGCTTTCCTCATCCATCCTGTTTTTTTCATGAACTATTTCATCCATACGTTTGGTTTCATCGTCCTCCTTTTGTTATGAATGGTGTCTTACTTTCCTTCATTTGAACTTGATTTGTCACACACCCCGTTTGCCTTTTTATTTCTGGTTGCATTTGGTTCAAATCTTTTGTTTACAACTTCAATATGGTTTGTCCCCCCCTCCTCCGACATTCAATTTGGTTTGTTCAAACCCCGTCTATTGCTGGTTACTTTATGGCACAGCCTGGCAGGGGACTGACCTCATGCACAACCACGTGCTCGCTGACACCAGCCTCACCGTCGCTGGCAACCTGCCTTGTTCTGACCAGTCAGAGGACTCGGATTATGACAGTCTCTGGACCGCCACTAGTTACAGGACTGCCTCATTTTCTCGTAAGACATCGGGTGTCGCAAAGCACTGGCATGCTAGCGAACCGGGCCAGCTTACAACTAGGGACAGAAGTATCTATATATCCTCCCAAACCGTTCCCCTGCTGTGTGTATGTGTCGTTGTGTACGAGCCTCTGTGAAACCCCCCCATACAGTAGATTCAGTAAGCAGATAGATTAATGTCTGGATGTGTGTTTTCTTTGTTTGTGTGCACGTGTATGTGTCTGTGCATCACGCAGGGTTCGTAACTTACACTGTTGTCACTGTTCAATCAGGCTCCAGCAGGAAGGACGTGCACATGTTGTTCCCAGAGGAGGAGAAGATCATCGTGGAGGAGACCAGGAGCAACGGGCAAACCGTAGTGGAGGAGAGGTGAGAGGGGAGCGGTGAAGGTGTGTTTTTTTTATGTCCGGTATACTCAGCGTGTGGATAAGTTAAGCTTTGATAGCGGAGACTGTGGGGACAAAGAACAGCAGCAGCAGCAGTGAATCAATGATGAAAAAGGTATTTCACAGTTGGTATCAGGCTGTGTGTGTGTGTCGGAGTAAAGCTGTTCTGTTCCTGCAGGAGTCTGGTGGACACGGTGTACAGTCTGAAAGATGAAATCCAGGGGCTCAAACAGGTGAGTCTGCTGAATGTTTTATGAACCTGAGCTTATTGATCATCAGTGACTCGTTCAAAGGTTCAAACTTCTGTCCGAGAACCAACAGAGGTATTCCTCTCCTCTCCTGTCTTTCTTCGTCTCTCTCCAGGACAACAAGAGGATGAAGAGGACGCTGGAAGAGGAGCAGCGAGCGAGGAAAGAGCTGGAGAAGATCGTCAGGAGAGTTCTGAAGAGCATGAACGACCCCACCTGGGATGAGACTAACCTCTGAGATCAATGCGATGATCACCACGGACAAGACCAACTTCCTGACTTGATAATGACCAAAATGAACCGTGCCAGAAGCTGCCAATTCTTCCTTCAACACATTTCTCACTTGCTTTGACCTTTGTAACAAACTGTGGACCAAGAGAAAAATGCCCGCCAGCCAACAGCAAAGCCATCCCAACAGACCGAAAAGCTGTGAAGCCAAATTAGCTGGTAGGTATGATGACATCACTTCCTGCCTTGTTCGGAGCAAAATCACTTTTTCTCATCGACCTGTGTATTCTTTCGTTCCTCCTTGTGCTTATTTTGCATAAAGTATGACATTTCACTATTAGCAGGACAGTATTTTATTGACTGTCGTGCATGAAATATACATTTCAAAGAGATTTTAACTTTAAATAGACATCCACACTCCTCATTTCATTGGCAGCCATTTTTATTTCATCGTACGATATATTTTTCTCGATTCTAACAAACTATAAAGTTTGTTTATTTCTGATATCAAATACAAAGTGTAGTACGGCCTCAATTTAAAGTAATTTACCAGCACTTAAAAGTTAGTTTAAAGTTCTCCGTGAATATTGCTGCTTTGAGACAGACCCCCATATAATTCTATGAATCCACATTATGCAAGTTTCAGGTGTGATTATTTAGATGATCTAAAAAAGATGTAATATTTTTTTATTATACTTCTATTTCAAGGTTCATATTCTTGCAAATGAAACACACCGAAGCAACATTTAAAAGTTTAGGAAACCCTGATTCAGAATATTGTTTTTTTCCCAGATGTTTATGTGGTTGTACATGTGATGTAGTGTGCAACGCGTTTGAAGTCCAGGACACGAGGAGAATATGGGCGCCTCCATTCCAGCTGATAGAAATAATACTGCAACCGTTCATTTGAGCTAAACAATATATTCACAGCTCGCTGCTCTTTCTGTTTCAAGACCAAAGTCCAAGCAATACAACACTGGAAAATGTTTTTTAAATGATATTTACAACGTCAATATGCAACTTACCGTGTAATGATTTCTTATTTTTATATTTGTGATTGTGTTTCTACTCTGGTTTTGATTTGTAACACTACTTCTTTTCTACTTGACCTGTTTGATGATTTGAGCAGCACATCTCTCATGAACGTTGTGAGACGAGCGTCTGCTAAAGTTATTATTGAAATTATAAACCACACTAATGCAAGCTATGTGATACAGTTCGTCAATCATTGACTCTAACTTATGTATTTAAATGAAAGTGACTGATGTAAATGTATTGCGTGTTCAAATGTGATGATGGTGATTACAGTACTTACTATGACAATAATCACCCCCCCCCCCTCTATTTATTTCACCCATTTCAATGTGAATAAAATGTTGAATCAAACAGTTGTCTCTAAATCTGTATATCTCTGTAGCTAAAAACGCATAATGCAGTTATCTTACATAAACAGATCACAGGCAGCTTCAACATGTCCATATTAGAATACGGTCTTTGATTAAATATGTATTTGTCTCTTAAATTCCCGAGTTCCCTCACATGAGTGAAACAGCGCCCCCGCTGTTAGTGGTCAGAACAGGACATTACACCCTCAACAGTGGGGGAAACAGCGCCCCCTGTGGGTTTCATGGCAATCAGTGTGGCCAGAAGGAGTACTGCAGGCTTATTGCGGTCTACCTGGGAGCACAGGTGGAAGTTGTTATCCCTAATTAAACATAGTTAAGTATCAAACAATGGAGCAGCTTCTGTAAGGCCACTGTGGAACTGAGCGGACACGTCGCTGGAAAAGATGAAGTTATTAGTGAAACCTGACAAAGTCTGTCAACACTACAAACGAACAGAAAGTTAACAAAGTCATTTAAATTAAACGTGAAAGCAACGTTCGCTAGTTATAGTCAGTGTTGCTAAAGATGTCGGAGGAAACAAGCAGTCAACAGAGAGGAAGAAGACTTCTGTCAACAACTTTAAAAGCAGCGAGTGCAGTTGGACATCAATGAGCATCTCCATGAAAGAAAGGAGCATTGACATCGACAACAAATGTGAGTACTATACACATTATCTCTGTTTGTCTCTTTGAGTGCTGGTTTAGTTCCTGACGTTTAAGTGTCTCGCGTGGGTGTATTAAACTCTTTGCATTGTGTTGATGATATGCAGGTTATAAGTCATGTATTTGATACATGCATTGATACTTTTTTGATGTAAACTATGAATGTTTTCTCAGTATTCAGCCCTGATATGTACCTCTAGAGGACACACTTTGTAGTACTGTATGCATCTGTGTCTGCTGAGAGAATATACATAAGAGACATGTGTAAGTCATGTATCGCTGATACGTGCATTAGTTTAACTTAAACATGTTTTTATGTGATTGCTTTATACATAGCATTTCTTCCTGAATGCATGCAGTGTATTGTCATATTGGTAAATGTTTTGCCTGTGTTTTTAGATCTTGGTCGTATTGATTGGTTATTTTCTTATTATCTGCTATAAATAAGGCTGTGAGGAGTTGATATGGAGAGTGTTGTGAGTGTTGTGAGTGTGAGCAACAAGGAGCCGAGGAGACGAGGGATCATGCTTAGAATGACCTGTTTTACACATTTAAATTAGGAATAAACTGCAAAGTGAACGATGCTAACTTTACGCCTGTTGTCTGCAGCTGCTTATCTGACTGCCATTGTGACTCTTCCTGCACTGTCCGTCATTGTAATATTTAAAACGTATCTCTGTTGTGTGCCGATTGTCTGATAGGCTTCAGGAAAGTGGACCAGTGAGCAGTGAGGCGAGATAATGTATAAAGTGTATATAACTCTAATCCACTGAGATGATTCACGGAGGCTGTGTGGCTGCACGGCTGCAACATGTGACACCATAGAGGTCTCAGACAGCCACCTATTGTGCATATGTATTCATTGTAAAGCCTCTTTTTCTTGAATTTGATCTCCGCACGTAGATAAGTGATGTTTCACAATGCATCACTGACAGTTTGATGGCTTCCGTGCTGGATGTCTGTTATCAATGCAATCAATAACATCACGTGGCTAAATTGCCATCAGGTTCTTGGCAGGACACCATGTGAGAAGCATTCTTCCCATAACAACAGAGGAGAAAAGAGGCTTTGTGGAGTCGTCCTTACTAAATTGACAAGGCCTTTTACAGCCTTTGATACGGAGGCTGGCTGCCTCGCACAAAGAAAGGCATATAAATTTGCAGATGTCGTCTGGAAAGCTCAAATGTCAACGCTTTTCACAACAACACCAGGGCCCCGCAAGAGGAATAATTGATCGGTTCACCTTTTGTCTCGAGCCAAATATTCATCCAGGAGGACAAAAACAGGAGGAAAATTGAAAGATGAAAGAGCATCTTCTCGAGTCAGCGTGTGCCGACGCTTTTAAGAAGAATATTTTACAGGCCAGCCAGTGCTTGTGTAATATGCAGCGGTCCACTTATTGAGCATGCACTTAGAGCTTTTCAGCTCCTTGTAGACAAACAGCATCCCTTATCAACATGTCCTGAGTGAGAAGTCAATCATCTCTGCATCGAGATGTGCTTTTGTTGTGATTCAGATATTCAGATCACATGTTAATAGAGGTGTAAGTTGACAACGGCATCATAATTGGGTGACTTGATTTTTACTCTTGTGATACTAAATATCGTACCAGTTAGTTACATCTGTATCGTAACCATCAGCCGCTGTAGCACCAAAACCACCGAGGGAACGGAATTGAGGTTTGCAGCTCTTCATGTGTAAGAGTTGGACTTATGTCTTCAGCCGAGATACATTCTGAGACTCAGAAGTGGGAAAGCTTTGGGGGGGGATTTAGCGGCTGGCGTGCAGGAAGGGAGGTTATCTCTTCAACCCCCCAAAACCAAGTAAATCATTGCTTCATTGAGCTTCATAGCTGAAAGATAAACTTGAAAAGTGATATCTCTGCAGCTGGTTAGAAAACAGATGAGTCAATGAAGATCAGCCCCATTGACACACACCTACAGGTCTGCAAGAAAGTGAACTAAACACACACACACATTACCGACAGCCCCATTGTAGATACAATGAAAGTGAGTCACTGTTGTTTTTGGCCCTGAACCCAACAGGTGTCCCACGACACACACACACACACACACACACGTACGGCTCCTCTGGAGGCGTACAGTACCTTTCTGTCTCTTCACTGCGCTCAATAGCGAGTGATAATTTAGATTTGACTCGTATTGTTGCTTTGTGGCTGCCTCTTCTTTCTCTCTCTCTCTCTCTCTCTCTCCCTTCAAAGCCCTGTCGTGAATTTTCAGCCTCTGCAATTTTCATCTCCAGTAACAGAAAGGAGCCAAAGAGAAAGAGAGATGACAAAGACAACACAGGACTCCTCTCTTTCCCCGGCCCTGTTATTGTACAAAATAGCCAAGCAATAGTTTTTCTTTTTTTGTCATTGGTTTACTCCTAAAAGCCCATTTGACGTCGGCCCTGAAAAGAAAGCAATAAAGAAACCTTTTCAGTGGCGTTGAATGAGCGAGAGAAGGAGGAATGAATCCCTTTGGGACGTTGTGCTCAGAGAGGCCTTTTTTATTGTCTTTGCTCTGGTAATCAAATGGAGCTGAAATGAAAATGGAGTTTTCTATGAAAATAGGGGCCTTTGTTGGCTTTGGAAGGCTAGTAATTCATAAACAATAAGCCGGCTCCTTTTGTTTGGGTTATAATATATTCCTGCTGCTCTGAAAGAGGTCTCTCTCAGCGTACGCACGCACACACGCACACACACACACACACACACACACACACACACACACACATTGAAGCCAGGGTAAAAGCCAAAGCGAGGCAGCAGGGGAAGAGAGAATATAAAAGGAGGCAGAGAGAGAGGCAGGCTTTCCATTCATCCTCCTGGCAGAGTGACGGCAGGATGCTCGACTCCTCAACTCTCCATCCTTCACCTCTCTTTCTCTGGTCTCTCCATCTACCTCTTCCTCTCTGCTATGACTAACCCCCTCTCACGCCTCTTAGTCTTTTCACCCCTGCAAAAGTCAAACTTTTAATGGTGTTGTCTCGGCCAGCCAACAGGTGTGTGTGTGATCATTTCATTGATTTCATGAAATGATCAACGCATCTCCGATTCACCTTTTTTTTTTCCTCCTCGTGCCATCTCTGGTTTCTGAATGTGTCACTAAATCTTGGAGGATGACAAGAACAAGAAGACACGGAAGAAGACAAGACGTGAGTGGACAGAAAACCTGCAACATCAGCAGCATGATGGGAGGACACCAGAGTCCCACTGAGCAGAAACAGGACTCGTTCCTTTAAAAACTATGGACTTGTCACTGTTCGAACTTCAGTCACGCAACACTTCAGTGTGTGGGGAATAATTTGTCTGCGTCTTTTAACCCTTCAACCCAGAGAGAGGACAACAACATGGATGTTTTGCGCATAATAGAATGACTTCATGGAGGTCTGTGCCGTCCAATGGGGCTATTTATAGTACATCTACCACATAAAAAGGGACATAACTTAATATTTACGCCTGAATGAGGTTGTTGTTGGACCTCAAAACAACAACATCTTCCCTTGTTGTCTGGAAATCAACCTGATGTATCTGCAGACACAACCTTCCTCTGAAGACACTTGAAGTATTGTCATACTTTGCACCTTCTGGACCAAATGAACTTTGCGGATGAGAACCGTGCACATTTACATGCATATGGATATTTACATAAATATGGATTTAGATCGAGCCAACACGATGTAAGTACAGCATTGTGCATATTTCATACCGGACTTTAATTTCAGTCATTAGTCACCAGAGAACTCTTATTACTTTAACCATTTTCATGCCAAGAAACAGAGCCACGGTGAGAGTTCATCATGGGACACTGCGCGTGTGTTTTTAAATCTCATTTGATGTGGCAGCTTACAAGTATGACAAATTAAACAAGTTCACTTAATGTAACGTTGTGTCGAGGTGGCCGTGGAGGAGAGTGAGTGAATGAACATGCTCCAAGTCAGTGTTGACTTATATTAACAAATACCACAACCGTTCTAAGATATGAAACAAGTGCTGTGAGCATAACCATGAACACATTAGTCCTATTCTACTATAGTAAAAACAAACGACTATTTTTACCGATTGAATAAACTGTGACATATTACTTCTAGCGGATGTGTGCAGCTATTTGCTTTTTTAAGCTGCCACTCTTCCGTCATGTGACATGTGGTGCTATGTGGGCGTGTCTTTGAGTGAGCGCAGGAGGCAGTAGCACTCTTATTATTACAGAAGGCGATGGCTGCTGCCTCGACCCCGCTCTTAACCACACGTCTCACGTCTCAGTTTATATAATAATAGTGGGTGATGTGATTTATTTAGAACATAAACTGCTGTGGCATTATCAATAATATTACACGTCTACCTCTCTAAGTATGGTAAAGATCCACAACAGAATATTTACTAACTGTCACAGTCAGTTGGATCAGTTGGTCGAGCAGTTCATCTTTTTTACTTTGATGTATTTAACTGCTACTAGTTGTAATTTATGTTAAAAAATGATCTCTTCATATGGAAAAAAAGCTTTCTGTTGCTGCCAGTTGCTCTGATCTAAATGTTTAAATTGCACCGTACCAGATTATAGCTTTAAGATAGTTCACATCTGTAGTCCCCTGGCAGTCAGGCTGTTGTTCTTTATGTGTTTCTAGTAGACAGATGTTCAGAGGCTGAGTGAGGTGGACGTACAAACATTGCATTGTTAGAATAAATATGTGTTTTCTACCTCTGACAGCCGGGCTTCCTGCTGCACACTGGCGTTACAGCTCTGCTCACTCTGTTAAATGGGTTTGTTTTGGTGTATATTATAAAATAAGGTTTTTTTTTGTTCGATGACGGGCCCAGCTGGGCTCCCACTTAATGGCCGGTTCAGCTGGTGGAAATGCTGGAGAGGTTACAAAAGGTAGATGTTCAACAAAGGACCACTTATTGAAATTGCTGCATTCCCCATTTCTCCATCCAGACGAAAGTTTAGTTCCTAAAAGGTGGAGGAGGCAAGGAACCAATGAGAGTTTAAATGGACAAAATCTATCACAATATAAGTCATCTCACATCTAGATAACTATATATATATATATATCACGATGTAGCATGTTTTCTAATTCAATAAATAAGTAGTCGATATGTACGTACCATCTCCTGTGGTACTGATGAATACAATCCTAGATAAACAGTTGATTTGACTCATCTTCCCTGACTCACACGTTAACGTTGGAAACAGTGATGAAGAAATGCTGTAAGTCCTGGTATCACCACTAGAGGGCAGCACAGTCTAACAAACAGAAACTCAAGTCACATTTGACTTTCATTTTCAGTTTTCTTACATGTAAATGTACATTTTGTCCCTAACAGGTTATGAGATATAAGTTATTAGATTTTTTTTTTATTGAATTAAATGCATTTAAATTAAATTCAAAAGTAGAATTCAGTTATTGTATACTGTATATATTGTATAAGACCGTTCGTTCTTTGCCCACTTCAGTAGCTTGTGCCGCTTTTTGACTCGTGAGTAAATATTTAGTGCTTGATTTAGTCACCTTACACATTTAAAACATACATCATGCAGAGACCATCATCAGTGCAAGCCCAAATAAAGTTCAGTAAATGATATGTATTGCTCCTCAGTATTTGACCCTTATTAGCCACATTGTCCTGTGACGAGAGCTCTGCTTCTTCAACTTTTCTCCAACTCGCCTTGAGAAAGTGAGGCTCCTCCTTCCTTTGAATGTAGAAACTCTCCACTAGAGGGAGTCTGATATCCACCTTAGAACTGTTGATTTAAACCTCAGAGAGGCCACTGATGGATGGACAACTAGTCCCCCTGTGTGTACAAACTCTCGTGTGTGTATAAGGCCTGCAAACAGATGTTTTCCAGACACCATCTTGACCATGTCCAAAACCAAAGCCTTACTTTGTCTCGTGTGATTGTGTGTCCCACTTTACTGGATCAGTCGTAGTGCGTCTAACAGGCAGAAACAGCAGGAGGACGTGATACGAGACACAAGTACAAATGAGGCACAGCACGACTTTCACTTGCTGTAGTTGACAAATTAAATGACCAATAGTTTGATATTTAATTTGAGGGGGGAAAGAGTCATTTTAATTTGGCTGTGAACATTCACATTTGAAGTGTGTGTTTTAAAAATGTTTTTTTAAAGGAAAATTCACATTTTCAAAGACATTTTATTTCCCTGATCAAATGTGTGCAGAAAGAAACATTTTCATTTTCTAAATAACATGCAGGAAATCAAAGCACCAAATTCCCAACGCGATCTGATCGATTTAATGTCGTTTGGCTCATATTTCGACGTAAAGAAAGGAAACCTGACATTCAACATGTCCACAACAGTCTTTTTGACCAAGTAACCTACAAAATAATAATCTGCTCGTGTTGCTCGTGTTCTAGCGGAGAGATTCAGATATAAATAGACAGATATCACTTCCTCCCTCTATGCGGGGCGCTGTGCCATTAGTTCTGCTGTTATTTAGACTAACTGTACCATAATGGCCAAACAAGCTGCAGTGGAATAAAGACTGCCATTATGTGAGCTCAGAGTCTCGACCTGTTGATGCACCATTATCTTCACTTCTCAGATGTGACCGGGGTTGTTCGCCTGCGTACTTCGCTCCTTGCAGAGACTTCGGGTTAACTGCGTGTAAAGGCGGCGAGGAGACCAGTAAGATGGGAGATTGTGGTGCCGTGAATGCTGCAAGGAAGAGTCTGAGCTGTGGCTCTTTTTTTTATTGTGGTGAGGAAAACTCGACAATACTTTTGCATTCAGTAACCGTTTTGCAATTAAAACACATTTAGAATAAGCTGTCAAGGAAAAAAAAAAAAAAAAGCACATCTCTTGACTGCAAATTGCATAAGAAAGAATCAATGCAGCCATCATTTTATTTCTATTATCTAGCAGATAAGAAAGGAAAAAAAACTAGAAATCCAAACTAGAATGTAAATTAAAGATTTCAATTCAAAATACATTGAAAGATGATAAACGTCTTTGCTTATAAACTATATATTTACCCTTAATACATCCTTGATACAGCATTATTGTGTGGTTGTAAACAAATGTAAAGAAGTGTGAACTATTAGTCACCGTGTGTTAAACACGTGTGGAGATCCTCCTCAGGCAGCTTTAAACTGTTCCAAACTCACGGAGACGCGTTGAGCCGCAAATGTTCACTGAAGTGAGACGGTGCTGCAGAAATACGGTGATTTTGATGCAACGTTAAAAGCACATTGAAGAAAAAATGCTCATCGCTTCATGATCCCAATGTCGTCCATACCTGCAGAATATCGTAATTGTGCGCATCAGAGGAAAGAAACAGAGTTTTATTCAGCCCAAAATCAGTCCACAAAATAACGTGTTTAAACACAGGTCAACCCGCAGAGCAGAGAGCAATGGTAAACAAACATCTTTACTGTGGAATTCAATACAACTGTGAAATCTACCAGCAGCACGACAGCACTGGAATTGTTTTTAAGTGGCGTGCAGCGTTGCGAAGCATTTGCAGAAAAAGCCGGGACCAGTGGGATACGAGAGCCTTCCTGTGAACGGAATTGCCTCAAAGTGCCAGGCTGCTATCAAACCGCATTAATGTGATGGATATCCGGCATTCTGCATTCATTCTCCACGCAGTAAATGTGGGAGCTGACAAACAGATCCCGGTGAGAGGGCCTCCAGCACAGAGCGCGCTCTCTCTGCCTCTAATGCATTGACAAATATAGCCTGGGTTCAAGTGCATTTATGTAAAACTCACACAAACAGACGCACTTTTCCTTAACCCAGTTTCTGATCTTCCCTAAGAGAATAGCTCAGCCCTCTCCTCGGTCAGGTTTTCTGTGTGCAGACGACAGTCAGCGTGACCAGGCTTGTGTCACTTTATTGCATTTTGTAAAGAAGGCACCTGACTTACAATTAGCTAGTTTGTCGGATAAATACGATTTGCATTTGTTATCCCGCTGGATGATTGTCATTGTGTTGTACAGTTGCTTCTTAAAAAATACAATGCGTGACTTTAATATCTATATGTTTAGATCTGATTATAGATGAATGAAACTTCTACTAAGCATTTGAAGGGGTATCATTTCGTGTTTCTGGTTTTAATATTGCATTGCAGTCTGCTGGCTTGTATGAGACAAATTTTAAAAAGCTAAAAAAATATCCAGATTTTTACTGGGTCCTGATCTTAAAAATACGCTGGATGCTACATTTCCCATAATGCAACTCAGTAGCGTCTTTTATTAAGCTTCCCTTGCCTAGTAAATAATCGGTGGAATGCCCCTTTAAAACCCCTAAATTCAAAGAAACGGCCCTGAAACAGGAGTTTGTTCATGAAAATCGAGCCATGAATCTATTAATACATCATCCTAACACGGAGCAGAGCATTTAAGTCAGTATTGTGTGTAAACTGTTGCAAAACACACCTGAGAGTAAAACAGAAGTGCTTGTTTCGGGGCGATCTGCTAAATGACACGTCGCCTCCTCTAGCTGCCTGGTACGCGAGCATCACACATGCAAATCTGTCTCTCTGTATATTTAAATAGATTTCACAATGCTACGAAGGAACTACGAGCATCACACTCAAAGACATTCAGCCGGACCAAATGGTGCGGCCAATTACATTGATTTTAGAGGAGCTATGGACGGCCATTTTCCATGTCGTTGGGTGGAAATTGAGAATTGAGCTCTCTTTAGGATGTACAACGATTAGAATGACAATTAACTCAAACACTCCCTCTGACCACGTACCACTTCATGTACTTTACACCATTAGAACGTCTTCTCAATATATTTACTGTTTAATTGAATTACGCATTTGTTTGCTAATATGCAGCACAGACACAGTGAAGGGCGGGTCCTGCTTCGCCACCTGAACTTCTCCCTGTTTCAACGTGTAGATAGATAACAGAGAGAGGCAACGGAGTTAGAATAATATCGCTATTTTGTTTTATATTAGTACATGATTGCTTGGTCCGAGTTTGTGGAATTAGTAGCCTTCCCTACCTGATACACACTCACACTCTCACACACACACACACACACACACACTCTCACACACACCTGAAGCGGAGCACCACTAAGTAAGAAATCAAATGTCATTCTTGGGGCCAAGTCGATTTCAATCTCAATTTTCATCTTTCTCCAAAAATCTATAAACGGCGCTCTTAACACAGGACTGCGAGCTGGGTGGGCAGGAGGGTTAGAGGGGGTCCGGGGGCTTCTGTGGGTTAACTGCCGTGTCAAAGTGTCTTTTGTCCTCTGAACAGCGCAGGGATGAAGGCGCGCGGGCAGACAGGCAGTCGCTGGTTTGAGTCGACACAGTAAATGTGACGAGTGCAGCTCAAAGGGTGTTTTATATCAACCTTTTCAGAGGAACAAAGTTGTTTTTCATTGCTTTTAAAGGAGCAGGGGGACGTTTTATAGGCCGTGTCGCTCAGTAAAGACAAATATCGGGTTGTATACATTGCTGTCGCGTGATTAAAATGCATTCGGGCCGTATAGCTGGCAATAACCACAACAGAAATGCCTCTCCAGCCACGTATCATAGCTGTCTCACAACAAGCCTCGCCTCAAAATAATTTCTTAATCCATTAATTGGCGTGGAGCAGCATTCGGGGCAGGGCTTTTTGTTCAATATGTTTTTCAGAGATGCATACTAATCATATAAAGTGATCCTTTGTACTCAGGTTGACAGCAGCGAAGAGGGCTTTTAGACGCACACACACACACACACACACAAACACACCGAGGCATGTGTCTGGGAGCGCCGATGGCAGAACGAGTGTATTATTTTCCCTGAAGAGTGTTATTTTCCTGTCAAGGCTTGATGGCAACGTGCCAACAGATGTGACAGGGAGCGATCATCCCTCCTTCATACTGTACAGAGAGAGAGAGAGAGAGGAGGGATGGGTGAGGACAGAGGCAGTAAGACAGACACACTAGCTGGGTTTCCATCCAGGCCTTTTTTTTTAATGCAAATTGCGACGTATCGAATTTAAAAAGAATCAAGGTAATGGCTAATTCTAATGACATTTCATCATAAGTTTTTTCGCTCGAGGCTGGAAGTTTGATTTGAGAAATTGTGATTTGAAATCAAATTCATCAAAGTCATGCTGGTGCTCATCTGTCCACCCTGATGTCCTCACAATGACCGACTCGTAGGCCTCTGTGCTACGCGTCCCATCAGGTAGTGCATTCACATCTATTGAGGGTCTCAATGTGATTTGTTGCAGAACTTTGCAGCATATTAAAGCAGTTATATTTGAAGAAGTCAACAGCAGCCTCTGTTCAGAAGTGATGTGAGATGCTGCTCATGTCGTTCATGTCCTCCAGCAGGACCCTGCTTTTCGTACTTGGTTGTCGAGTTTTGTCAAAGTTGACTGTCGTCTAATTCTGCGTCTGCACTCCTATAGTCCTGTCAAGGGTGCTGGTTATTTTAACTGCAGTTGCTATTGTTGGCGTGTAGTGTTTACCAATCTTCAGTTGGTATGAAGATGTTAGATGTTCCCCCTGCAGACTAAATTTGGATTTCCACTCTAGATCTTGCCTCAGTAATCTGATGGCAAACAGTGCCTCGCAAGAGCAGCGCTGTTATTCAGAGCTACCTGATAAATAACAGCCGCTGCAGATCAGATTATAGTGTGTGTGTGTGTGTGTGTGTGTGTGTGTGTGTGTTAATGGCACTGTTCTCTTTTATCATCTGGTAAAAGTCTGTAAGTAAACTGATTCTCTCCGTTATCTCCCTCTCTTTCTGTGTTCCTCAGCATCTCTCTCTCTGCTCCTTTACCCTCTTCATTTACTTCTTCCCTGACTGAAAAACAAAGAAAACGCTAAACAAAGCGGCAGGAAAACAAAAGGAAAGCAAGAAGAAACATGTCATTACTGGTTTTGTTTCCACAGCGGCACAATACCCTGACCACCCTCATCAAATGAGAGAGAGAGAGAGAGAGATTGCACGCATGCAGGCGATAGAGAGAGAGAGAGAGAGAGAGAGAGAGAGAGAGAGAGATAGAGAGAGCCCACGTGTGACGAAAGGCAGTTTAATTTAGATAATTATCTCGCAAATTAACCACAAACTCCTTCCCTGTTAATTACCTGTCTTGGGGAGCGGTGCAGGAAAACAAAAAGCAGAGCCGGGGAGGTCTTTGTTCACATCTTCTTGGGGGGGCCATAAATTGGTTGTGCCCATGCTGAAAGGCCAGATAACCCCTTTGAGGGAACAACCACTAAAGCATTTGATAGGCTAATGGGGAATACTGTTAGCATCCGCGTTTGTAATTGGACGTCATAAATCTGGAACAGGTGATGGGGGAACAAAAGAGGGGTTTTGTGTGGGTGTCGAGGCCGCGGCGCGACTTGTAAATCCTTCCCCCGGCTGAATGGCGCTATCTGATGGTCCACATACGGCTACAACAGGAAGATGCACGGCGACTGGATCTCCCACATCGATCCTCTGTGAGTGTGTGCGGTATTTATATACGCGCTCAGATACACAACCTGCATATATATGCGTGTGTGTGTGTGTGTGTGTGTGTGTGTGTGTGTGTATCTGCCGCAGCAGTGCTAATAAAAAAGATCTTTTCTTATCTTGGTGTCTGCTGAAGGTGATTCTGTCAGCGGCTATTAACCTTGCCTTTATAATGACAGCTCGCCAGATTAGTTTCAACACTTAAAGCTCTGGCATTTTCAATTTCGCTCTTGTATTTTGGTTCTTCAGGTCTCTGTCACAGTGTGAAATGCGTTCTGTGCTCCTTTATCTTCCCTAATAATGACGCATTAGTGTTGTTAGCAGGCCTCGTTAAAGCTTTGTTGTTTTTACCTTTTTCATTTTGGTCAAGCGAGGAGCATAGCGAAGTTTCCAAATGTAAACTTTAATGAGCAATACTCGACTTGTTTTCAATGTGCTTAGAAGAAGAAAATCAAAAGGTAAAATGAATGTTTCATTCAATTTGAAAGTGTCTTTTTAAAGAGAAAACAGAGACACAGTAGGCGGTCAAACCACTTAACAAATCTGGGGAACTGATTACATTTTAGCTTTAGTGTGAAGAATTTGACAAGGTTAGTGGTTTGTCAAACCCTCAGCTTAGTTTCCCTTCATGTCTCCTAAGTGCTAATAAGAATAACTCCTTCTCTGTGGTCAGTGTCGGAGTTGTTTTGTTATCTCCTGATTTCAATGATTTGGGAGACACAGTTGAATACCATCAAGGAGCCGGGACGTCTGAAACTCTTCATCTCTTTTAGATAGGACGACACATTTCATCCTCTTGTTACACCTGCACAAGGTTGTTGCATCTGTCTGGTGAGATGTGTTGATGTTTTCATGCTCTTCTATTGGCTGACAAAAAAACTACATGAGGATTATTATTTTGACCCTTACGATGCAGTTTCTAAAACTAAAAAAATGATATTAATTAGACGACGACCTTAAACACCAGCTGAGCAAGAAGCAAGAAGCAGCTACTTTGGATGAAATGATCTTCATCTTTGTGTCCTTGTGGGGACATTTTGATATGAAAACCACTAACACCCATTAACGCGCATAACACTGCAACTGCGACGACGCTGGTGTTGCAAAGCTGGAGCCACGTTCTCCAAACCAGGTGTGAGAGACATGAGAGCTCACACACACACACACACACACACACACCCACACACACACACACACACACTCTCTCCTCATCGTTAACACACACCTTGAGGGGAACATCGGAGCTGCACCAATATTTGTGTTTTGCGGCTGTCACGTATTTGTCCAAGTCCTTGTCGGCGCTCTCCACATCTACCGGCAGCAGGTGTGAACAACTCTTGTGCTGAGAGGGACACACTCTACTGCCACCCTGTCAGAGAGAGAGAGAGGGAGAGAGAGAGACATAGACACGGGGCCGGGGGGAGGGAGAGGGGGGAGGGAGAGGGAGAGATCAATAGTAGTGAGTGTGGAGTTTGGATAATTACAGTTGTTAGCAGGGAGAGGAGAGCAGCTATAGTGGCCTCTCCACTCAGAGTCTCTTATCACTCTCTGGCCTGTCATTACAGCTTTAAATGCTGCTGTAGCAAAGTGGCAACTGTGTGTGTGTGTGTGTGTGTGTGCGCATGTGTTTTTTCCTCTCCTCCACTCTGTATTTCTCCTCTCCTCTTCATACCGTACCTCCTTCTCCTCCCTTCATCTCTCTTCTTCTCTTCTCTCCTCTCACCCTTTTCTTGTCTCATATCCACCTTTTATTTTCCTCTCCTCACCTTAACCTATTCTCCTCGGTCATCCGATAATCTCTCTTCATCTCTTCTTTTCCTCGACTTTATTGTGTCGTCTTATCGACCTCGCATCCTCTCCTCTCCTCTTACATCTCCTTCCCTACATGAAGACTTCCAGAGGAACCAGGTGCATCTCCTCTCAGGCAGCTGGAGGTCTCTGTTCGAGCCTCCCATAGAGACATCCAGTGCAGATGTTAATGCACGGGGCCGTGGTTACAACACAAGTGGACCGTAGAGTAAGAGTCACCGTGCTTTCTGTCGCGCTGAAGAGACTCTCCTCTCGGTCGCAGCACTGACTCACTTGTTTCGGTGAAGTATTAAAAGGCAACGTTTTATTTTCGGTCTATTGTGCAGTGAAAATCGGCGAGCGACGCTGTCGGTTGAACTTGTTTCTTTCTCTTTTGTGAAACGGTGAGGGATTAGAGAGGGCTAGTTTATATTTGGGGACTTGAGGGTGTATTGTGTGAGCAAGGTTCAAGAATCACTTGAGAATCACAAGAAGTTTCTTGATTTAATTGAAAAAGTGTGCGTGTTAAGGACTGGTGAAAGGTGTCTCTACTCTTTTGATTTCTCTTAGTTTCCTTTTCTTTGACGTTACTCTGCCTCTTCTCCTTCCTTTTCACCTCCACCTTCCTCCTTTTCTATGTCCTCTCCTCTGTATCTCTGCTCCTCATTTCTCCTTCCCTCCGATTCAGTCTTTCCATCACTTCCACTCTTACGTCGGCTCCTTCATGCAATAATCTCTCCTTTTCCTAACCTGCTCTCTTCACAGTTACGTTGTCTTTGCCCCTCGTCTCCTCACATCCTCTCGTACATCTCCTCTCTCATCCACTAATCTCTCTTCATCTCCTATCTCCTCCTAACCGCTCCTCTTCATTTCTTTGTCTTCTCCTCCTTCCTCTTTTCCTGACACCATCAGCGGTGCCAGGAAGGGGAATTTATTCTGGAGATCCACGCTCTTAATTTCCCAGAAAAGAGACGGAGAGAGGTTTTGACTGTCCAGCCAGACAGGATTTTCTTATAGTTGTTGAGTCTTGACACGCGACACTAAAATAGGCCTGGAGAAACCTTGAGTTAAATCCCCTTTGGATGGCTGTGGTTGTTTCACCATCCTCTCTCTCTCTCTCCACGCACTCACACTCACAGTTGCGGTTTTGTTGATCTCCACTGATGTTTAGGAGCCTTGTCAGACATAAGAAGGAGATGAGAATGATGGAGAGAAGGATTAGAAGGGCCCAAAACAACGCTGGTTTGTCCCCTCCGGGCTGTTTGCTCTGATTTAGATGGAGCAGGATTAGCTGAGGATGAGGAGATCAGAGTAGTGTGTGTGTGTGTGTGTGTGTGTTGAAGAGAAGTGGGCTGGTGAGACGCAGACGCTTGAGGCAAAGCTGTCAGATATTCGACCGATTTTCTTGTTATGTTTCCGTAGGTGGTGTGTACACCATGAAGGTTGCACACACACACACACACACACACACACACACACTGATCATGCACTACATCGAGCACTGCAAAACATGGCGAAAAAACAAAAATAAAGTTGCAAACATCCAGCTGTACTGATTCTTTTTGGGTTCAAATTCTTCTCTTTTTCCTAATAAAAAACCGGAGGAAATGTTCAGAAAATCAGCCGCAGTGAAAGTTTCTGTCTTTACTTTTCACGATGTTCTCGTAAATATTCACATTCTGGGGTGGCAGTGCACCGGCAGATGGTCTAAAATGGTTCGCGTGTTATTGAAGCCGATCGGGAAACGGAACTACAGTGCGTGAATGTGGTTTTTGATCGCCAGGAAGCGCTAGCATGGCGGTTCATGAAACCAGACTGTCAGCTGTCTCTCAAACCCCGCTGTGTGTTACGAGCATTGAGTCGAGTATCACAATGAGACAGGAAATCACTGCGAGGATAGAAGTTCTCTCTCTCTCCTCTGCTCATACAAAACACTCACAAATAACCCGCTAATCTCTGCCTCTGCCCGCGTGCCATTCAAGGCTTCCTCCAATTAAAAAGCATCAGGGAGTCGAACCCGCCATCTTATTTATCATATTAATTAGAAACTCCCCTGACAACAAAGAGAGGCCTACAGCTGTGGAGCAGAGGAGAGGCCTGGGAAATGAAGGACGGTTTGATTTGTTGTCTTGCTAATGTGACACCTATTATACAGGTTAGGCCTCAAATACAAAGACGCCACAACAGCATATGGTAATTTTAAGTGTGCACGTGCACGCGTAAGTGTGTGTGGTAGATACGTTGGCATCAAAGGATGCGCCTCTAAGTAGTTTTTGTATTTAGATAACCACAGCTTGCTGTTCAGATTGGTAACCCATCTCTCATAGAGCCTTATATGGTCGCCATAAACCATTATACTGTACCTGAATGGCACTGGTATGGTATCTCACACAACATGTGAGCTTCGTGTCCTCATATTTTAACATGTGCACATGTTAACTAGTCATAACTTTATTTCTGAAATTAAGTGGCCGTACGTTCCAATCACAACCTGGCAACCTAAAAGTTGTTCTTATTCGTGTCTTTTAACCGATCTATAAAGATTCAGTACATTTTTATTAACCATTAAAGAAGAAGAGACGACAGATACCACTCATGTCAATGGTAAATATAAAGCTACCACCAGCAGCCGGTTAGCTTAAGCTTGGAGTCTTGTCGCCATTGTGCCTTTTTCCCAACGTGCCTTTTTTAACTGCAGCTGCTGCTCCAGTCTAAACTCTCAGTACAGTGAACCCACATCTTTAGATTCCTCATGATTTGAAGAGCGAGGGCTAAGAGGTTCAGGACTGATAGACAGAGAGCAGTGGGGTGATGTGCCCTGTAATCATGGCTCTATTAGCCTGCTCTCTATATGGCTGTGACGGGGCTGGAGCTCTGCCCTGTATGGAAGATAGATGCTCAGCGTATGTAACAGCTGACAGGTGTGTGTGTGTGTGTGTGTGTGTGTGTGTGTGTGTGTGTGTGTGTGTGAGTGAGATAGAGCATTACAGGATCTCTTTTTCTAAGTGTGTGCGCTGGTCCTAAAAGCAACATTGTTTTAATCTCGCCTGCTTCCTGAAATGTTCTTTTGGACGTATTAAGGGGCCGGCACGATACACTTTAACTGATTAACGTATTTATTTGAATTTGATTGAGCAGTATCTCTGGTATTCTGGGGGAAGCCCATAACCTAAATGAAATGATATTGACAGTTGGATGTGGATTACATGCCAGCCCAAATGTGTTTTATTATAATTAGTCTGTGTTTGAATTGAAACTTCAGGGTCCAAACAAGTTGATTATGCAGCTTCAGAGTGCACCAAGCAGAGTAAAGCGTGCATTTATCACACAGACTTTACCTAAACTTTGGCCTTTGTTATGATTTATTCATGGTCATACATGCACCAGTGCATCTTTAGTACTTGGCAGGCGTAAATAAGGGCAGAAAATATTGCCTGCAGAAGTGTCGCTGACCGTGGTGCTGAAGTTGAGAAGTTGAGTCGTCAGCAGTGAGGGAGCTGTCCATAGTTCTGAAACAGTGGCTTCATCTCAAGCATGTCACCTCAGTAGCTGTCAGGAAGAGAAGGAGGCAGGAAAGGAGGGATGAACAGAAGGAGATAAAGAGACCGAGGGAAGGAAGAAGACAGTGTTGAATGAATGGATGGAAGGTAGAGGCAGATGTTCACATCTGGAAAGGGACGATGATAAATGAGTTGAGGAGATCTCCGCTTTAAAACAAGCCTCTCATTCTGTCTCTCCCTATAGTATTTTTCGTTTGAGCCACCAGCTATTGAGATTTGATAGACGCTGTCAAGTGTGTGTGTGTGTGTGTGTGTGTGTGTGTTAGTCCAGCCATCTGGTTACCAGGGCATTGTTTACTCTGTCACAGCTCAATATTTGCCCATCCATCTCTCATCCCACTGCAAACCAGGAGTGTGTGTGCTTACAGTGAACTGTGTGTGTGTGTGTGTGTGGGGGTTTGTGTTGTATTATTTGTTGTGGATGCCAGTTTTTCGTGTAAAAACAAAGGTCACATCTTTTCTAACAAATACAACTTTTAAAATGTTTTAAATAAATGTTAGATTTTTACAAAATAAGTGCCAATGACGAGGTAGCGTAGTTAGTTTTGGTCTTTTCATGATATTTGTTGCCAATTACGCAAATATAGAATAATGTTGTTCTTATCCTTCCTACAGTGTCCAACATGTGATTAATGGGTAATAAACCAGCAGTCGCTACCAACACATACTGATTGATCCCTTTTTAAAGCCACGGAGTGATGCAATGCTAATGCTAATTATTGTTCAAGACATTATTGCTCTGTCCATCAACGCAGGACTGTTGTTTGGTCTAAATACATTACATTTTAGAGCTGTGATCAAAAGCCCTTTTTGGGTTGGGGATTAAAGAATTAATTTAGTCACTGAGGGGTCCTCATAGCAATAGCTATACAAAGATGTGTGTGTGTGTGTGTGTGTGTGTGTGTGTGTGTGTGTGTGTGTGTGTGTGTGTGTGTGTGTGTGTGTGTGTGTGTGTGTGTGTGTGTGTGTGTGTGTGTGTGTGTGTGTGTGTGTGTGTGTGTGCAGCGCAGAGCCAATGCCGCGGTGTTATTCTCCATTTGGCTGCTGGACAGAATGATGCATGATGGGCACACAATCTACTTATTGTGGTAAACACACACACATGTCAGCATGGAGATGCTTGCTTTATGCTTTATGTAGCTTTCATGTTTTTGTATGAGCATATAGCACCTGTCTAAATGCACTGCTTTGACATACTAGCAGTGCACTTAACACAGCAAGGGAGAGATATCTTTGACATAGAAGTTGTTGCTGCCACGGATCTCCATCTCAGGCTTTCTGCTGCTGGAATACGTGCTCTCGTCCTTCCATCTCTGTTTCCTTTCTCTCCCGTCTCTTTGCAATATGTCGCTGCTCTTCTCTCCATTCCCTTTCTCCATCTGCCCGTCTCTGATCTCCTGCTGCCGTCGAAGCATCAAAGGTGTTGAAGAGGTTTGCCATCTCACCTTCCTCCCCACAGCTCCCTTCATCTTCTTCAAACAGGGAAGTGCAAAGGCTAACCGTGGGTTTCAGACATCTCCTGTTCTATCCTCTGCTCTGGCCTTTGCTATTAGCAAAGTATCTTGACAGAATTGCTCTCTGGGTGTAGAAATGGTTGACCGTCAGATTGAAACTGACATGACCTCAGATCTATCGAATCAATTTGTTTTGCTAGATAGAGAGGTGCTGTGTTGTGGAGGTTTGAGTAAAGTAATGTACTTGTTTTGATCAATTTGTCTATACTATCAGTTTAAGTTGAGTTTTTCAAAGTTCCTCCTCCTTCCTCCTTTGTATACGATATGTTTTCAAGTAAGAAGAACTCTCAAGGAGCCGCCCAGAAACATTTTTATTTGCCCAGTCGACTAAAAAGTTAACCGAAAACCACTTGCTGACTGTACAGTGCGAGTACATGTCTGCACAGCGATTGACCAACACATGTCTCATTGTGCTGACAGGAGATCAGCTGTCAGTCAAGCAGTGTGGGTGGTACAGACAGCTTTGACTATTACCTTTAATTTGTGGTCAACACCTCATCTTTCTGTTACTTTTAAGATATGTAACAGAAAGAGGAGGTGTTGATTGATGCACGAGGAATGAAATAGATACAGTGTGTAGTATTAGCATTATTATAACATGTATTTATGTATTTGTATAGGCTTATATGGGATTATAAGACATTGTTCCAGAGGGCCCAAAGGCCTAGACCTTACATGCTAAACCTCAACAACCCCCCCCCCCCCCCTCCCTCCCCTCCACACACACACTCCAACCTTCACCCTAAACCCATTCCTCATCTCTGGGAAAGCGGACTCTGAGTGAATGGCCTCGCTAAAGGCTTTTTAATGGACTGCTTTGTGTGGGGAAAACTCCGGGTGACAGGGGTGAGTCCCAAAGGGAGACAAGGGGGGGAGGGAGAGGAGAGAGGAACTGGGAGACGGAGTGAGAATGGCTCATTGAAAAACTAACAGAGAGCAGAGAGAGAGAGAGAAAATGTTTGCTGCACTACTGATCCTTAAACACCTTATTTGAATCCAATAAATCACAATTACATCTGTGACATTTCATTAGAATGAATGTCTTAGCTCTCCAGGCTGACATAGCACAGACATGTAACAGGCCTCTCTATAATACACCCACACAAACATGCAACTATCTTGTGTTGTGCTGAAACATGTATAAGTATTTACCTTTGTCATATGCCTCCTTGGTCTCCAGATGTGGTTTCACTGATCAGATTATTCTTTGGTTGATTGCACACGTATGAATATACCTGGTAATGAATTCATCCTCATGTGATTGAATCTTTTTGTGGGAGGAGCAGGCTGTACATTAATCATAGGGTTGGTGGTCTGATTCCCTGTTGCTCCTCTCCTTGTGTCAAAGTGTTTAAATGTAGACAATATACATGTAAGTCTACAGTCTGACCTCAAAGAATATTTCTTGAGATAAGTGTCATCTTTTCTTTACCGTATCAATAACTGCGGACTGTTGAGTTACGACTAAGAATACGTGATATCCAGACTGAGATGTAAACAAAGTGTTTCAACCTGATTAAAACGTAACGAACAGAAGCGACATGCCTTTCATTGTTACTGATGAATATAACTTCACTTTTCATCCGATTTTTACGGTTAAATGTGAGTATTTCGTAGCGGAAGTGTGACATGTTTGACTGCATCATCCTTGGGAAGGCCATAAGTTCGCCGTTCGCCGTGTATTCCTGTCCCCTCTCTGCTGCAGTGTGTGTGTGAATGAAGACATTTATTACAACAGAGACACGGCGGATTAGCAGAGGGCTTAAACCATTCTCATGGTAATGCGTGGAGCTGGGAGCGCGCAGATAAACACAAACACTCACCTTATCAAAACACCCAGACCGGATAGACTACTCCTTAACAGCACCGACAGACTGGCTGAGAGACACCGGCAGAAAACAGGAAACAGACGCAGAGAGAGAGAGAAAGAAAGATGTCAGTTAGCTGTGGCAGATTATGGCCTCATTCAAAAATAATGTCTGGACAATGAAATCATTCAAGGGTGCACACAGAAACACTTACATGCCAAAGGTATGACATCATTGTCCAAGTTAATGCAAAAAAACAACAACAGTTTTTCACGTGAACCTTGGTTGGTTGAGGCTAAACTGGACATTTAAAGTAGTTTTTATTTTAGTAATCCCATACTTCAAATAGATAAAGTCATAAATCTAACCTGTGCATGAGTTCAAATGTGGGAAATTTAAACATCAGCCAACCTGCTGTAGTTCAATTACTTTTAATAGGACATTGATTGGGGGTTTGCCTTTGTGTAACTGTTGCTGATAAGCCAAAATACATTTTTTTTAAACATTGGTCTCTAGTTTGGGACTGTTGGTCTGAATAAACAAGACATCCATCCTTTATCTTTACCTCTGGGTATGAAAAGTGAAGCCAAGGCGGACGTCCCTGAAACGTGCATGATTTCTAATAGCCAGCAGGGGGCGACACCTCCGGTTGCAGGAAGAAGTCTGATTGTATAGAAGTCTATGAGAAAATGACTCTTCTAAGCAGTCTATGATCTATATCCGTTCATCCTGTTCAGGGTTAACGGGGGAAATACATGAGCTATATATAGACAATTAACCACACGGGAAATGTAGACTTTACATTTAACCTAACTTCCTGCTTCCTGCCTCCTGCCTCCTGCCTCCTGCCTCCTGCCAAAATGTGCTTACTTATTACTTTACATTTTTCAGTTGGTATATGCTTTTAATTTAACTATCCTACAAAAGCTCTTCTGATTGACTGATTGATTTCTCATCACAAGTGATAATAATCCTGCGTGTGCAGAGAGCAGCGTAAGCTCTCTGCCGCTGTAATCCACAGCATCCTCTCTGCTCCAGGCGATCCGCTGTGTTCACTTGTATCTTCTCAACATTGTAGTCAGACAACAATCTCAGCCACCAAATCCACGTCTCTCCAAATCTTCTCTCTTGGCGTCAGGTTTGTTTTTTGGCTCCTTCAAGAGGAGACGGGGAATAAGCTGAGCTCTGAGGATTTTTATATCCCTCCTTTCAATAGAGTGCTCGTCTTTGAACATCGCAGTGTAACAGCGTATCACAGGGGGAGCAAGATTCTTTCAGCCATCACATCCTGATAAAGGAGCAGTGAAGCCTTTACATGTACAATTTGACACTGATGATTTTAGCGAGCAGTATTTTTGTGTTGTGCTGTCACAAAAATGCCCTGAAAGAGTCTGTTGTCAACAGTTATTGTGTTTGCAACTTGAGCTGTTTTTGAGGTGCAAGACCAAGTGAAATCTTGAGTCTTTCAAGTCACAAGTCTTTTAGGGCAGGTCTATCTTCTGTCCATCCAAGTCTCAAGTCCATCGGTTAATCTCTTTGTAAAGTCACAGAAATCTTGAACCAAGACCAAGTGTCAAGTCTCAATTCTCAAGTCCTTCAGGTCCCGCCACAAGTCTTTTAGGCAAGTCCAAGTCTAGTTACAGGTCTTTCCTTGCAAGTCTCAACTGAAGTCCTTCAAGTCAAGTCACGTCTTTTTAATAAGTCCAAGTCCAGTCTCAAGACAAGTCTGAGTCAAGTCTTTCAATTCCAGTCACTAGTCTTTTAGGGCAAGTCCAAGTCAGGTCACAATTCTTCATATGAAAAATGTGACAAGTTCCTGAAGTCAAACGTAGTTAGTTTTTTCTTCATGAAGATGCTGTGAGGTTTTATCATCTTATTTTAACGCCTGAATTGTCGTCGTGTACTGTACACAAGTTTGGGAGCCCTCCGGCCTCCGTGGTGAGGTTCAGTCCACAGGGGACGTAAACCTGTAACCTTCGCCGTATCAATGCCAGAACCACAGGAGGGACATACGGAGGCACATGCTCCTCTTCCTCTGTCCGACTGCTCCTCTTCCCCACAGTGACAGAGATGTAGCCTCCAGATCTGTCCCCTGCCACCTCTGATTAAGGCCGGCGTGGGCGAGACACACCTGTACAGCTGATGGGAGACAATGCCACCGCTTCCTTCCCCGAGATTGATTTTCTCCATTAAAACGGGCCCTTTGTCTAAAAACCCTGCACCCCTTTTGTTATGCTAAAGAGAAGATGGAAGATTTCCAATTCAATTTGGGCTGAGCCGAGGGCCGGTCAGCTATACGGGCCTCCATTGTTCTGGCCGAGCCCGCTGGGACGACGCTAGCGTCTCCCAAACGCCAATTAAGCCGGACGGAGAGACGTACAGGGGGATAATTGACAGGCAGGAGAAAGGCAGCCTTCTCCCTCTCTGTGTCATCGTTGGAAAAGAAAAATCAAAGAGAAAGAGCAGCAGAGAAGGAGGAGAAGTGAGGGATGAGAGGGAGAACAAGGAGGAGAGGAGTAATGACCTGTAATATGTTGCCCAGAGCAAATTCAGATTACATCAAGTGTTTAGTTCACAGACACAACTTTGGCCCAACGGCACCAACAGGGCCAAGAAAAGACAATGAGAGCCACGATTAGGAGCAAAGCGATAGCTCTGGTGTCACTTCATAGTGCTTGATATAATGTTTTTGAAAAATAGGCCAAGCGGTCATTTCAGTATCTTCATCCTCCATCATTAACCTGTCACAGGTCTACTCATGTGTTAATTAAGATGTACCTAATTAAGACTAATTTAACTTAAATTGATACCTCCTACTAGCTGCTATCTTAATAATCTACAGCTCACTTATAAAATCTGAAATGTCCTCGTAATGAAGTGGTTTAACCTTTTCAATGACGCAAAGGAGCCACTTACGTCTCATTGAAGTAAATATAGTTTATTTCAGCCATGAATTTCTGGATGTATTTCCTGGTGTCGGTCGTCCATCACTTTGGTCCAGACTGAAACATCTCAACAGCTATTGGATGGACTGCTGTGGGGCTCAGACGTTTGAGGTTCCCAGACGATGACTTTGGAGTTGCTCTGACATTTCCTCTCGCCCCACCACGAGGTTGACATTTGTGATTTTGAGATGAGATGCTTCAAGTGTTGGAAATATCCGATCGGCACAGCTTTGCTCCAGCAGGATGACGGAGAAACTACTGGCCCGATTCTCATGAAACTTGGTGGAAAGGTGTATCGTGAACCAAGAAAAAAAACATCAAATTCTGTGCAGATACACACACGATTAAAAACAGCCATGGCAGAGGTCTGCGCGCTACTTATTTATGTGCTTGGTTTACTGATCAAACAATATGTTGTACATTATATACAATCTTATAATATATAATTTGTAATATCATTTTTATAGTTAAGTAAAAAGAGCATCTCTTTCACCACTCTAAACATCCTTTTTCTCAGTTTGTCTCGCTCTGTTTCTCCATTCCTCAAATCATAATGTCTCTCCCTCCCTCCCCCCTTCCCTCTCTCTCTCTCTCCCTCTCTCTCTGCTGGCTTGTGACAGACGGCCTAATAGGATTTAATAAGCCCCATTTGCATGTCAGCCTTTTAGATTTTCTGTAAGAAAGAAAGGTGATAGGAAGGATGGGGGGGGTGGACAGGGAGAGAGAGGGAGGGAGGGATGGTGTGAAGGAAAAGAAAGGAGGAGAGGAAGGAAGGAAGGAAGGAAGGATGGAGGGATGGGGGTGAGCGTGGCGACGGATGGATTGATTTAAAGACCCATTTCTCTTTTGATAAGTAGAAAAGCATTATACCAACTGCTTTAAATATATACTGGAGCCAATATTGGCCTTTTTATTAATAAATATGATCTCATTCATGTCTTTTTATTTTTATTTTTCCTAAAATCACATGTGAGAGCAGAGAACTCATTCCAATAAGCACTGGGACTGATACTTGTTCTTCTGGCTTGCAGTGTTTTTCATGCTCTAAAATGTTGCTTCAGAGGTGTCTCCACACACAATCATGGCGCTAAATCTGAATCCAGCGGCAGCCGGCAGCTTCATGTCACTTCCACCAAGTGGCTTTTTGTGCTTTTGTTTGGATTTTGTTTGTCGTTCAGAGCAAATGTGAAGAAGAGAGTGCAAAGTCAAGATTCTCCAAAAAATTGATCATGACAATCAAGTGTCATCGTGCTGGAAGAGCTTATTGTTCTCATCCGCAACGCTAAAGCCAATTGCCATTTTCAATTTCATCCACTTTATAGAGCTGTTTTTTTTCTGGTCGTTTTTGATGATTGAAATGACCTCACTAGAAAAACAGCGACGGTCGATGCGTTGTGGTGTCAGAATTAGCCTTTTTCTGAAACGCTTCATTTTGTGGTTCAGTACATACCTCCAGTCCTTACATGGGTAGGACATCGAACCAAAGGATGTATATATATTTATATATAACTCTGTGTGTGTGTGTGTGTGAGTGTGACAGTGGGAGACTGTCGCTCTGTAAAGGAGGATAAAAGGTCCAGCCAAGAACCATGAGTGTTGCACACATCTCCACACACACTCACACACTCGGTAATCCCCATGTTGGTAGCTGATGTTTATTGCCGTGTAATAGGATCAGGATGAGGCAGCGTCAATATCAGAGCAAACATCTCACACGCACACACACACGCACACACACACACACAATCACTGATCAAACATAGCCCAGGAAACATTGTGATCCAGGAGAGATGAGAGGACTAATCCCTTTAGCCTTCTAAGAAGACTCTCCTCCTCCTCCTCCTCCTCTTCTCTCTTTCTCTTCCAGGCTCGCTTCCTCAATCATTCTTCTTCTTTGACGGTCTGCCGTTCTCTTTCTCCTTCTCCTTCTCTTGACAACATTGTTTTCCGCTCTCTCTCTCTCTCTCTCTCTCGCTCCCTCTTCCACTTTTACTGACAAGGACGAGGCTAAGGAGAGAGAGTCCCTGAGCTAAATATACCCACCGTGTGTGTGTGTGTGTGTGTGTGTGTGTGTTAAGAGTCGATCGATCTGCTTGGGTTGCTGAGAGATCAGACCTGATAAATCCTCCCTTTCAATGAACTCTGCATCCATCTGTGTGTGCACATTCCTTCAAGTTTGCTCAATGATTCCCATCAGATGTTAGGAAAGCATCTCATGGCCGAGGATGGATATCGGCCACTTGGTTGGCGTGTCCAACACTTTGAGAGAGAAGCTATGAAGCTACTTCTTCAGCTTTAATGCTGATAATTGTTTCTAATTCTGCCTCTGCCATCAGGCCAAAAATACCCCTTGATCAACAAGGTATCTTAAAAACTAATGATCCATTTTTTATCATTTTAATTGCCAACAGTAGGGAGATGACAGGATTCGAGGAGAGAGATTTGGGAGTTCCCCCCTCTCTATTTAATTGCACACAATATTACAGAGCTTTCCATATGTTTTTATTTGAATACTCTCTTTAGTTTTTCCTTTTTGCATCTTGTTCAAAGTCCGGGGGCCAGCAGTGTCACATTGTATGGTTTATAGTTTTCTATATGAGGTGATTTGTTGTGCTTCTTTTATTCTCCTGTGAAACACAGTATATTCTCAGAATGCATACGTATCTACGTGTTATTAGTGCATATCATATTCACAGGTTCATGAAAATGCTCACCGCTGCATGTACAGTACATGCTTGTGAGCGTGTGTGTGTGTCTTCAAACAGAGCTGTGAGTGCTTAATGAATTTACTTTGCTCTGATTGGAAATTAATTAAACCAGCCTCAAACAGACGGCCGCCCACAGGGAGCCATTGGCAACACGCTGACAGACAGATTAGTGCTCTGTGGAGGGAGGGAGGAGAGGAGGAGAGTTCACAACTATCTGACGCACTCCCGTACGACCCCACATGTCAGGGGTTGTAGCAACCTCAGCCTCCTTACTGCATCGGTTAAACTCTTCATGACATGTGACAGGATTTCACGACACAATGCGGGAGGAAGATTTGCATTAAATCATGATTCTTCAGAAAAAGTTTGCAGTAATGCGCCTACATTTAGGGGCCTACTGTCCTGCCCTGTCTTGATTCAGTTAATTAGTTCCTTCAAGTGACGGCGATGTGAATTAGTTGGTAGTTTTGGAAGTTGCTCCTTGATGATGACAGCGTGTTAATATAGTTTATTAATCTGTAAATGCAGAAGAATTGAACAAAAGAGTTTGATTAATCCGTGACGCCGCTGTAAAACTCGTCAGTGAGCATTCCTCAGCAGCCCCTCGGGGGAACGTGTCGAACACAAAAGGCACCGAGGAATAAGACACGCCGAACATTCATAGACAAACAACAGACACATCAGCAATGACAAGTTATGGAGGTGAAATACTTCATCAAGAGCCGACAACATGTCAGCCTCTGTGAGTGATTTCTAACAGTCCTTTCTGTCCAAGGTTTTAAGAATCTGCCTTTATGATGTTTGTCAGTGTTGAGTTGAGTTTTTTAGAAAATAAGACGAGCCTCGATGAGCTCATGTTCGACATTGTGTTTCACTTTAAAAGGTTTTTGTGAAGCAAATACTCTCAGTGTTTGTCTTTCAGTCTGTGCTGCTATCGATGCTCTGCGGTAGATACAGTATGTTGCATTAGAAGAAGCTGGACCTTCGACGGTGTTTGGGTCTGAACCTCTCCGCTCTGCCTCTGGTTCAGGAAGTGTTAACCGGTCCAGCTCCCTCCGGCAGACAATGATGTTAAAGACTAATTGACGAGCACTTTAAATAAGTCCTAATTAGGGCACGGCTGGTAATAATTGGGCAGGCGGTCTGAGCACTAATTAGCGTAAAAAACTCAGTGTGTGTGTGTGTGTGTTACTGTGTGGATGAATGATCTCTACAGGGGGGCTGATGAAGCCCATACTTTCAAGAAGCAGACAGAGGGAGCGAGAGGTAGAGGGAGAGGGAAAAGGGGAGATAAACCGCCGCCCCTTCTCGCTCTTTTGTGATGGCGTATGGTCGGTGGGTGGCCCTCTCTGCATGGGAGGCGGGGGGCAGGTGTGTGTGTGTGTGTGTGTGTGTGTGAGAGCTGAACTTACTCCTAACAAGACTAATTGATTCTGTAGCCTTTCTTTATCCTTCCCCATCTTCCCCTCACACACTGCTCTCTGTTTTTTCTTCTCCTCTCTGCCTTTAATTGTTTGCGCTGAGAGGCGTCTAGAAAACAGCAGTAATAGATTTCCCACCTGCTGCAGAGACATTAGTAACACACTCAAATGACTTGTTTGCCTCTGGCACTCTCGCTGCTGTCGTCTAGTCACCGTTCACCGCTGGTCCTTTCAGCCGGCGACCCAGGTGTACTGATCCCCCCCCCCCTCTGGTTATCAGCCAGGCTGCATATTAAAGATGTAACCAAGGTGTCCCTTTTTGCAATTTTTATTATTTCTATTTGATCATATTTCATTAAAAGTAGGGTTTGAATGCAGCATAAACGTAATATTGTTGAACTCTGGTTAAAGGTAGCCCTCCTTTTAAGGTTGCAAAGTGATTCTGCTGATCTAGCACTGGAACTTAAATTAGTGTCCTACTGGCAACAGCATGGATTCAAAAGACAGATTTATAATTGAAAATTGCTTTAAATACTAATTAATGGCACAGCAGAGCCAATCTAAAATGGTCTGTCTGGTTTGAACATGCCAGCTGTACAGTTGTTGGTCTGCAATTGCTGGTTAATTAATTAAATATCCAGTGGATTAGAGGAATTATGGGCAATTGTCCCCTAACGACCCCTAACGAGGTCTTGATTAGTGTCTTCAGCCATATCCTGTGGCTAAAATGATCCTTCAATTAGTGAGGAAAGCTCATGGAGAGAGCGCGTTGGTGGATGAGAGGTCAGGTGATGGACAGCAGACAATTACTTCAACCTAATGAGCGAAAAGAAAGTTATTTTAATTTAGTGAACATGTGTTTAGGCAACCTCAAAGGGATTTCATCAAACTTTACC
Source organism: Leptoclinus maculatus (assembly GCA_032191485.1). NCBI lineage: Eukaryota > Metazoa > Chordata > Actinopteri > Perciformes > Stichaeidae > Leptoclinus > Leptoclinus maculatus. Next base: position 4,728,548 of record JAVDOI010000021.1, on the reverse strand, counting down.
AGTCCAATTGATCTCAACCAAGGAATTAACATTTCCACACCTCATTAATCCAGAAAACACCGGCAACCCCTCTGCATTTAGGAAACTGAGCTCTCTATGTTTGGTGCTGAACCACAGGGATTTGATTTTGATGTGGGCCTGAAATCTCCAATGTTCACGTCAAAGCTTTCTCTACCACAGAATAAAGGAATGTGGGTTGAATCAGTGCATGTATACATATACGTTTTGTAGAAATACCGACCTGTTCGGAGATCTGTTCTGTTTTATCTGATTCCGGTGGCTCGTCTGTATTTTAGACGCTTACTTGGAACATTGTGGACATTAAATGTCAGAACACAAGAGTCGGTGCGCTAAAGACTTGAGGCCGTCGTTGATGAATTTCCTGCTAAAATGTGAGAACTCTCTCTTGTCTTGTCCTGCAGAAGTGTTGGAGAAATCCTACAACTTTTTCAAACGACTTCACTACACCCAAATCTTGTTTCAGCTACAGCATAGATCTTGCACTTTCAGTTGCGCGGTATTTGAACGCATCCATGTATGTATAAACCTGGTGTGTGCATGTGCATGTCTGCATATTCATGATTCTGAGACAGTGACAGGAAGATTTCCCTGGCCTCTGCAGCCTTGTCAGACAGATAGATGTTGTAGATCTCCCATCACACACACACACACACACACACGCACACACACTGGCTGTACTGAGATAGGAAGGTGGCTGACATTTGTGGTGCCTCGGGTGAGGACATGGCCTTTTCTCCTCATTTCTCTCGGCCAATCACCCAGTCTGAAAGGAAGAAATGAAGATAAGGCCTTTTGTTTGGCCTGACAATGTCCTACTGATACTGCCATGGGAGACCATTTAGTGTGTGTGTGTTCATGTGTGTGTGTCTGTGTGTGTGTGTGTGTTGGGTCTATCCCACCCCTTTAAGACAGGGAAGCCCTGGGAGAAGTCATTATTACAGGAAGACATTTACCATCAGAGATTCAGACACACACACATCTGCACACTAAGCTAATGCACACACACACACACACATATGATCACAGAGCCTACTTATAGTGAAACAAGATGGCGTATAAGATCTGTCTTACAACCACTTGGACCTGATCTTGCGATTGCGAGAATCAACCAAAGCGATGACACAATGTTGTCCAATCTTTAAAAACCATTGTCCAATTTGAATTGACAGCTGACAGCAAGCACGGGGTTTTGGTTCCCCCGGTTGCCTTGAAAAGACTGTATGACGTGTGATCAATATGTGTCTAGTCTGGTGGATTTGTCTTCTTTTTAAAGGCGCTTTACTTTATTTCTCTGGAGGTCAGAGTTGTAAACTATACTATAAACAAGAGAGTTGACAGGTTAGACCCTGTGAACCAGACCAGCGCTTTCACATCCTTGGGACACCATGTCAAGCCGCTGTCGGCCCATATCGTATTAGATAGCTGGATATTACCGTGTTACCAGTAAATGGTGTCACGATAGTGGCAGGTGGGAAGGGGAATGCACCCATTTAAGGTGCTCTCACTCCCAGAAAAAAAAGGGGCAGCAGCCAAATGCAGGAGGATTTGATAATTTTGTCAAATTGCCAGTAGCACTTTGAAGCCCCGCTGTCAGCTGCCGAACATCTTAAAGAAGATCCCGGGATAATATATGAAGCCATCTTCATAATGTATCAAAATTGAATGGCTGGAATGCCACTTAAGGTAGTGGTGGTGTAATTGGTACTCAACAAAATCTTAATAGTATCATATATCTTGAGCTGGGCTTTTAAAAGGATCTATTGTGAGATCTTGCCTTGATCTCTCTCTCTCTCTCTCACACACACACACACACACACACACACACACACACACACACACACACTCATGGGATAATGCATTCAAGCCATCACTTCATCTCAGAATTCCCAAGCGTATTGGGACACCACATGCTGTAATGATCCTCTGTAAATGGCGTGGTTGGACTGCTAACTTGTGTAAATAGTGCAGGCAGACACTAATGTACTGTTCTTGTAATGGGGGGGGGGAAATGACTTGCCTATTACAGGTAGACCCTTCAAGGAGGAGGAGAGGAAAAACGGAGGTGGAAGACGAGGAGGAGACCGGAATGAAAAAAAAGGGAGGAAGATGAAAGGAAAGATGGGAAGGAGCAGAAAATGAAAAGTTTCTTTTTTGTGCGAGGGAACTTTTGATGTTGACAAAATGTAATGAAAGCAGTTAAATGGCCTTGACATAATGATGAATGGCATATCTGATGATGTGCATTCTTCTCTATACTTGTGAACTTCTGTAACTTGCACAGTGACTGCACAAGACATTTATCAATCAATGTAATATTGTACTGTGAGGAAACTTGTGATTTACACCCTTAGCAAGTCCCATAAAAGGCCGCATAAGTGTTAATTAAACAGTTGCAAAGGGGCCATTCATGATGTTTTGGCTAATTTGAATTACATTCTAAACAAAATAGGAAGCGTCATAAATCTCCTTTTCAAATCTGGATCTTTGTTTGCTGACAAAAATTCATGCTTAATAATACAACACCATGTTTTGTCATGCTTGTTTAAAGGAAATTAATTGAAAATCTCTCTGCGGCTTGTAACGCACGCTAATTTCCTCCAGCTATTGGTGAAGCGTAAATTGGCAAACACTCGCATAATGTGTTCACGTGTATAGACAGTTTAGATCGCTGTTTGTTACCAATATTTGTTTGCTTAGTTATTGTATTCATGCAGACAAATATGAGGCATGTCTTTTTATGCTGCTTCATTTCTTGTTAGTTGTTTGCTATTATGATAACAAGGATCCATTTGATGTCAGCAGGCCTTTTATCTTCAAATGAGCCATTTAAATGTCATTACTGTCGGGATGCGCGCGCGTGTGTGTGTGTGTGTGTGTGTGTGTGTGTGTGTGTGATCATTACATTTACAAGACTTATTCATGTCTCGCCATTTTTTCCTACAATGAGAAATTACCAGCATTCAGTCTCTCTGCTGCGGCGGTAACATTATTCAGTTTTTAATAGTTATTGTTCAGTGACATAAATTCAAGCTTTTGTCCGTTTTGCTGTCCTCGGTTGTTTACTGTTTAAGCCACAGACCGTGTGGCACAATGGCAGGAAATTAGAGTCATTATTCACTAATATGGAAGACATTCATTTTGTGATTTTTAACGCTGGTCATGATATGAGGTCTGGAAAGTCAACATCACTTTTTGAAGATCAAACTTGCCAGTTTAATAATTTAACATTGTTGCTACCTGGGAGGATGCACTGCATTAAAGTCCTAAAAACAAAAGTCTCCATGCCATATAGATAACATGAAAGATTGTAATAACATAAAATGGCAGCACTACAGCAAAGTACAAGTAGTTTGACATTGTGCTTCCAGCCCTGTTTATTAATCAGCTCTATGTAGATGTAGATGTGCTCAGGGAACTCCTAACGGCGGACGGCCTCAGTGACTGGATGATATCTGAAGCTGAAGTTGGCTCCATGTCCTGTCTAACCTTCATGGAGAGAGCGCTGTCTCTGTCTCTTTGCTAGAGTGGCAGATAAGCTATAGGGCAGCCCTCCCAGTGCACTACCGGTAATTTAGGAAATCCTTACTGGCAGGTTGAGATGACAAGGCCACTGTGTTTGTGGCAGTAGTCTGTAATTTGCTTGTTTTCCACTCCGCCATAGAGCTGACGCACTGCAGGAGCCGGCAAGCCAAGGAGCATTTCTCTCTCTCTCTCTCTCTCTCTCTCTCTCCCTGTCTCTTTCTCCTGCTCACTCGCCCATTTGCTCTGGGTTTGCTCTCTCCTATTGTTGTCATTGTGTTATTCAGCTCAGCTCTGTGGCCTCCGAGTTAAACAGAAAAACACAGGCTGCAACCGCCACAGAAATCAGAGCCCAGTCTCTCACACACTGCGATGGAGGAGTGAAAACACATGCAGGGATAATATAAATACTACGGTTCATTATTCAGGTGTATGGAACATTTTTCACATCCTGAAACTTCCAATCATAAATCTCTTGCGGAAAATTTGGATCATACTTGATTGAGATGCAATTTAAAAATAAATATTGATGTAGTGTGCTGTCATCAGTGCAGCTGATAAAACATGCTCTTTATTTCTAATAATGAATGTATGTATTTGCCTCTCTGATATTTTAACCGGGTTAATTGTCCTTATAATTATTGTAAAATATAAATGCTACTTAAACATAATTAATACGTGTGTATTGAACATCAGTCACTGATTGATTGAATTGTGATTTAATAATGTGACTAAATATCGATACACCATTAGTGTCAGTGTCGCTGGTGATCTGGCCACTTTTTAATTTATTAAAAATGTCCACATCACACCCAAAACGAGAGAGAACGTGTGTTTTAATTAATATCAAACAAAAAAGTGACATTCCTTAATGTCTTCTAATAGATGGTGAATTTCCTCCCTGCTGCCCTGGTGCATTGTGGGGGATTCCCTCCTGTCATGGCGTACAGTTCTTTTTCCTCTTTATCTTCGTGCATTAGTCCCCGAATAAAACTATTCAGTTTGAATTGTAATTGTTTCCTGAGAAAAAGCACCGTAGGACACAGACTTCACTTGTGTACGTACAGTGTGTGTGTGCGTGTGTGTGTGTGTGTGTCAAAAGAACTTTGACAAACAGCTCCCCTGTTTACCATGGCGACGCTGTGGCCTGTGTTCTCTCGTCTCTAGGTAACCGAGGCCCTGAGCTCTCTTATTGGCTGAGCCATTGAACTCCCAGCGAGAGACAAAAGAGGAGGACCTGGCGCTGGTAATTTCTTATCACCAAATCCCATTAGGCTCAGGGTTTTTCAGCTTTTTTTTTTCATTAACCCACACAAAAGTAAAGTGGAAATCACCATACCCAGTCAGCTCAGCCCCCTAATAACATCACTCTGCTCCAGCTCGTGCTGGATTAATACAAGAGATACTTGCAAAAAGTGCGTTAATCGAATTTATCCGAGTGAAAAATAAAATATTTTACAAGAGCAAATACCCCATTATCACATTAATTGTGATTCCTTTGTGAGAAATCATTGTGAACAAATGAGACCTTGGTAGAAGAGGTGATATCCTCTGTATTATGTCAGTGATACTGTTAATGAATTAATAATTTGTTCCTCTAGATGGATATGAGTATTATATTTAAAATGCAGTCAAATCACACAGAACAACTAACATCTCTGTGATATGGTTTCCAGATGAAAAGTCTAATGAAGGAACAGGTTGTTCTGTCTGTACGTTGTTGTAATTTAATGCTTTCAAGTTGTAAACACCCATCAGGGCTGCTGAACTTACAATACCTCTAATAAATGGTACTATCTGTTGGGGCCTTTTAAGATTACACACCCAGGGGCCCATTAACAGGCAGTTCAACCCACTGACATAACATGTAAATGACAAAATGCCACATTGAAACTCTGCCTTCAACAGTGATCGTGTTCTTATTCATAATAATTACCAACATCTCAAAATGAACGAGGTAAAAGCATGTATCCCCTCTGATGAGTGCCGTATCTCAAAATCATCTTTGAAAGAGGGAAATGCTAATAAGCAGCTTGCACATTTAAGTGTCTTAAAATCCTGCAAAAACTCCATTCACCAGAATGTGGTATAAGCCTTCTACACATAGATAGTTATCTATGTGTAGTTCTAGTTCCGTGTACGAAAATGCATAAAACTAACATGTAGCAGCAAAACCTCCCATGTGCACCTTCTTTGCATATTTCCTGCCAAGACAAGACAATTTAATTATGAAAGAACGCTAATGCAGACATATCACTTTACACAACAAACAAAGTCAATTCAGAGAGGTCTGGAAAGAATCCAATCTCCTGCAGTGATACCAGTATATGTACGAGTACCTATAGAGTATTCTCATCATTAAGGCCCATCCAGTGATCATCCGAGCTCAGCACACCTCTAGACCTGACACCCCTCATGCTGAATGGACCCGATATACCTACCGCCATAATCACTGCGGTGTCTGCACGAGTGTGTGTGTGTGACAGTAGACGGTTAGGTGTGTGTGTGTGTGTGTGTGTGAGATAACCGCCTCTATGAAGTTGGATTGACAGACAAAAGCCTAATCGCTCCACAGCTCCAGCAGCCAAACAGCTCAGAGGAAGTATTGACCCAAAAGCACCGTAATCCCCTTCATCTAACACGGGCAATTTCATGTAATACCTGTAATAACACACATTTAGCTCAAAGTAGTCATCAAAAGAGCTCAGAGCATCTGATTTTGAGAGGTGAGCTGTTTGAAAAAGAGGGACCTGAAGAGTATATCAATCTGTAATAACAACATCGTGGCCCGGACTCGCTTTCTTTTCAACTCTCCTTATCGCCGCTCCTCTTGAGTCACTTTAACTCGCGCTCTCTCTCTCTCTCTTTGTCTCTCTCTGTCTAAATGTGTCGCTCACGTTGCTTTAGACTTTCAGTTTTTTGGAGTTGTTTTAAAGAAACACACGAAGTCTCGCATGGTAAAGAAAAGCCGCGTCAAGTAGGGTTTCCATTTCCTTCCTTATGTTTGACATTTGAAATGCCTTTGTTGGGTACCGTTGGCGTACCTCTTGTCACTTACTGTCAGTAAAGGTCTCGTACCAGCGTCCAAACATCATGTCATTACTACAGCAGCAATGTTCAGATTGCTCAGAAGTTGTCAGGGGCTATGGATACCCAAAAGGGACAAATGTCACTAAAAGGTTATGAATTAAAACAGCATAATCTTCTTCTATTCGTGACCCCTTCATACATGTGGTCCCTTGTCAATACATGCATATTCTTCCTCAATAATTCAGCAAACCTCATTGTGGAGATTTTTGTTTCTCACTTTGTGTGTTTTGCTGCTGCACACAGAGTGTGTATAATGTGAGGCTTAGCACGGAGAAGTGGTGCACATGATGGAGCACATGGTATTCTCTGTTTGTGTTGGCCTACGTACACACAAAATGGCAGTAAAGATCAAGAAAAGATCACTCAAATGTTTTTCGGGAAAAAGTATCTCAAAAATACACAGTGAGGTATCTCACTGCCCAAATACTTCGTTATAACTATAGAAATGTAGTCTACACACACACTCGTGTTTTAGCCTGATTTGGTATTCATGTCACAGAGATTAATCAACCTGCTCATCCCCTCGCTGTTACACACTGATACACACACTGTACCTGCATCTAGGTGTGTGTGTGTGTGTGTGTGTGTGTGTGTGTGTGTGTGTGTGTGTGTGTGTGTGTGTGTGTGTGTGGCCTCCATCACCAATCTGCATATCTCCATATTAGCGCTGGACCATCCCTTTAATTTCCTACAGCGGCTGATAACCATCGCCTTCATTCAGCCTCTTAGTCGCTCCCACACAGCGCTCTGAGATTTCATATGAGTGTGTATTTGTGCTTTGACTAATACCATCAGTTCTTTCTGTTCTCCAACACACACACACACACACACACACACACACACACACACACACACACACACACACAGGCATTGACATCCTATTGATTTACTTTCTCTTTAATAAGTGAAATGATATTTGAGATATTAAAAGGACTGATGTAGAAAGCAGAGAGGAGGTCAAACAAGCTGTGGGAGGCGTTCAATGACTTCTGAAATAACAAGACACTGAAACCCTCCACTGAGACGCAGGTTGTAATTGTAGTTACATTAAGTCGGCAAGCTTATTTTTCACTTGAATCTGATCAAAACGTCTCCATCAAATCGGTTCTTGCAGTCTTACAATCAAACACTCGAGGAGCAAAGGTCCCTTTGCAATGAAATTCGACGTGTATATGTCTGCTCCACATGGTGTTCAGTGACCCCCGACCTCTCCTACAATATATAGAGGATTGTCCACTGTGTCAAAGCAGTGACTGATAAACCGATCGATCAGTTTATAGGATTTATTTATTTCACGCTACATAATGTTGGCGTAGGTGTTTTGTGTGTGTGTGTGTGTGTGTGTGTGTGCTACCTATGGTCACACAAGTGGGTTTGACAGCTCCACAGTAATAATTGCTTCACCTTAATTAACTCTGTTAGGTCTCGGAAAGTGGCCTTACAGCAGCCTGCGTGTGTGTGTGTGTGTGTGTGTGTGTGTGTGTGTGTGTGTGTGTGTGTGTGTGTGCGTGTGTGTGTGTGTGTGAGAAGTCACACCACATCGTTGGGAGGCGAATGCTAATCTGCTATTTGCTATTATTCTGAGAGACCTTGGGTGAGAAAAGAGGATGGAGGTAGAGACGGGGGCAGCAAGACAGCAGATAGGGAGGTTATGAATGAAGCCTTGTGTGTGTGTGTGTGTGTGTGTGTGTGTGTGTGTGTGTGTGTGTGTGTGTGTGTGTGTGTGTGTGTGTGTGTGTGTGTGTGTGTGTGTGTGTGTGTGTGTGTATTGGTAGTAGAAAAGAGAGGTATTGCAAATTAGTGGTATGAGAGGAGAGGGCGCCTGCATATGAGAAAGAAGTGAGGCAGTGAGAGGCGTCGTGTGTCTGTCTCCCATTATGTAGATCTGCACCTCACCAAGGACGCTGAGATAGAGGAGAAGAAGTCTGTTAAAGTCTTCCTTCAAGCACAACTATGTTTGATCAAGTTCTGATGTTACTGAGGACTGGATGGTGAAGTGGATATAAGGTCGGTTTGCAGGTTGTCTGCTTTTTGTCAAACACAGTTAGACAGGAATGTGACGGTTCGATCCTCGGCGTTGGCAGGACGAATCAAGGCCCAGGCACAAAAAGATACTGCAACAGCAAATTTAGTTATGTCATCATCTTTTATCTTTTTAAGGCTGAGAGATGACAGCAGGTGGAAAGAAGTCAATACCATCTGTTTAACTATTTCATCTCTGTCTGGTGTGTTCAATATTTTTCACTGATATCATGAAAGGAGACGTTGCAGCCGATCGAACTCTGCAAGAGGTCCATCAACCCTAATCGTGTCCTTTTTCATCTTTCTTTTACTAAGAAGCACTAAGTCCCCGAAAAAGTTCCCCAGTTCCTCTAAACGTCTTTGTTTACCTGTAGAAATAGTGAGTAACCGTCTTTTGTGCTTTTATTTCTCCTGTTCTCCAGGACACCATTCACATGGCGGCTTGCGCTGAAGTTGACAACAGAAGACGCCACAAAACAACAGATGAGACCTGTTACCGAACGGTACCAAACGTGTCTTATCTGGTTGATGAAAGTGTGGAGGATTTCTCTAAATGTGTTTGTCTTGTTTGTTGCCCCTTCCTGCTCCCTGTCGTATGTCACTGAACAACTTTAAAGTTAATATATCTCTTAACTGCTACGGTGACATGTTTTTATTGGTGCTATAAAATGTCCCAATTTGAGGTGATGCACTTAGAAACTCGTAGTGTGTTGTTTCTTTATTGCAGGAATATGAATATTAGCCTTGCATGAATCCAGGGTTATTCTGTAGTGTTTGGTACAAATTAAAGTCCTGCTGGTCAATATTCTTTCACCTTAAAATGGTCAGATTTTGAGATATGACAGCTTTAGTATTTATGAGTTTAGTTATATCATCTGTGGTCATTCGCTGCTTGGACCTTTCAAGCTAAAAGTTTTTTTCATTTTGTACAACCTTCTCAAGGCTGATACTCAGTGTGTGTGTGTGTGTGTGTGTGTGTGTGTGTGTGTGTGTGTGTGTGTGTGTGTGTAGGTGGGTGGATGTGTGTGTCTAAGGAGCTTTCAATGAGAGAAACACTTGAGCGAAAGATTCTGTGAGTGGGAAATCTATAATGTTTAATACCAAGGTCAGAGTTATTGTTTCTCTCTCTCTGCCTGTAACGCTCCGCCACAATAGGAATGCTTTCCTCCCGTCGCTGAAGAAAAGTTTCCAATCAAACCTGCAGCTGAATGTGTGCATGCTGCATAGATGAGGTGAAGTGTCAATGCCTCCATCCGAAACCGTAAAGCAGCAGCTAATAATTAGACTCTTTGAATGGCGGATCAGGGTGTAATTAACATTATAGGACTATTACTATAGGATCTTTTTTATACTTTTTATTGTCAAAATATACAATAAGAAAACCTACGTAGAGTCACATCGTTGCACTTGTGGTGACATGTTCCTTCAGTACCATGTCACTTTAGTTTATGATGAATCCAACGCCGTCCTGCTGCATTTCATTTATTAATTGACAGTCCGTCTTCCCAACACTAACACAGTGCTGGTTTTGGTCTTTTCATGGGATTTATTGGTTATAAATGTTGCAGTTTGAAGCGTGGATTGGAGTTGATGTTCAGGAGACCCACGCCATCAAATACGACGGGAATATAATTGATCCATTCAGCGGGTCCATGGCCCATTTCAGATGCTGCTAGTAGTGTGTGCACATGTGATTTAATGCTCCTAAAAACACGCTTATGTTGTCTGTCAGACCGAAAGAAGCGTAATGGACGTCTTATCAGTGCGGAGTGACAGCATGTGCTGCTACATGTGTGTGTGTGTGTGTGTGTGTGGCTGCTGACAGCACAATGATGAGACGATAATGCACGTCCTGCACGCTGAAGACCGACAGCATGATGGACACGGCTGTTTCTCGCTCTTATCCTCATCATCAGTCCGGTTCGACTGCAGTCTTCACCTTAAATACCTACCTGACAATCCGCGTATAAGAGGAAGCTGTGTGGAGGCACGGAATGAGGTATGAAAGAGGCAAGAGACTGACAATCACATGATGTCACATCTCAAAATGTTGCCATGAAAGTTTGACCCATGAAAAGTCAGGATATCTCGCTCTCTGCTACCGTGATTCGTTCTTAAATACTAAATAGCCGGAGCACAATACCTTTAATTTACTAACTCACAGTTCATTTTCAGCCTGGATACGGTCAAGCCGAGTTTAATGCCATCACCCCCGCCCCCCTTACTCCTCCTGTCGTGCTCTTGATCCCTCCATCGCTGTCGTGTCACTGCTTTTATCTCGTCACCCGAAGCAACCTCTCCGTCTTATTGTCCTGCTGCTATCTGCCTCTTTGTCGCTCTGATGAGGGTCAGCAGGTTAGCTGGAGGGCCTGTCATTAGAGGGGAGGGAGAGCGCGTACATGTGCACACATGTGAAGTGTGTACACAAGGTAATAAGGTCCTTTAATGACCGCGGAGAGGAAATTGTTTCAGAGAGGGAAAGTAGAAGAACAAAGCATTTCAAGGGAGACAAATATAAATGTGACGATGTACAATACAGGTGTAAGATTACAGCTGAGACTATGGCAAATACATGTATGTTTCTACACTCACAGTCCACAGTCCACTCACAGGCCAAACTAACCCAAACCCCGACACACTCTAATCACAGGAAAACATTTATATTATTGCTTTTTTGACAGCTGATTTCCTGGAAGAGCGTCAATAAGCTTTTAGCAGTAAAAGTGGAAAGAAGCAGAAAACACACTTCATTTAAAAAATATATTTTGTATATATCTATATATATATATATATATATATATAGATATTTGTAGTGTGTGTTTTTTTCTGACACTGCCAGGCTTTTCCTCCTTTCTGTTGCCTTCTATGCTGACCAGTTGCTCTCTCTCTCTCTCTGAGCTTTATCTCTGTCAGCCCAACAATAGGCGCCAATAGGAAACTGCTGATGTAGTAAACAAAACTGCATCCAGAGTTGTCCACCAGCCTCCCATTTTATCATCCACCCCTCTCCTCTCCGGGTAAATAATGTACATTTATATCTGCAGTGAGCCTGTACCGTGTTAAAAATAAAAAACCTATTCACAGATATGAATTTCATTATTGAAATGATGTCAAAGTACACTGGAAGAGAGCGGGTGTGTTGGTGTGTGTGTGTGTGCGCTGAACTCTCGCTGGGTATTGACTGTGTCGCTCTTCTGTCTGTGTGTGTGTGTGTGTGTGTGTGTGTGTGTGTGTGTGTGTGTGTGTGTGTGTGTGACGATAGCTCATTGTGCTGGCTGGTAATGAGAGCTGCTTGGCGTGTGCCGCTACCATCGCTGGGCCTGTTTGTTTAGGTGCTGCTGTTCTGCGTGTGTGTATTTGCATACATGTGTGTACACATGTGTGTTTGGATGCAACTATTTGTTCAGCTTTTTCAAGGTTGCCTCATCGCAGCCAGGAGACGAGCATAATAGTGGTGTGTAGTGTGTGTGTGTGTGTGTGTTTGCCTCGGGGAATAGAATCTAGAGTAAACACACATGTCCGTCTCTTTCCCAGGTGGAGTTGGATGAATGAATGGGTCGACAGTGATATTGACAAGCTAATCCACTGCTCATGTAAGTGTGTGTGTGTGTGTGTGTGTGTGTGTGTGTGTGTGTGTGTGTGTGTTGCGGTTCGAGTAGCGGCTTGTACACACTGTCCATTATTTCACCGTCAACAGTTGTCATTTTAACAAATTAAAGATCCCCTCATAAGAGTTTTGAAGACCATTATTCAATTGAAGCTGCCAGTTACTGACGTGTTAGGTGTGTTGTTATTAAAGTCCCAGATTTATCCAAAAATGATATTAGAAACATAACTGGTCAAGCAGCTATTAAATCAGTGATATTGATTACAGACCTCCCAAATAATCTGTCGTATATCTATGTATTATACTGTATTAATTTAAGGTCACTTTCAATCAGGCTCCCTTTCTTCTACCTTTATTTTGAACCATTCTAAAGCATGATAGTCTGTACTATGTCCGAGCACATTTTAGAGCTTTATTAACATTTAAAATAGAACGTCAACATGAAAAAAGCCGTTCACCAAATTTAGATGAATAATTCTGCAGTCTGATGTCGACTTGTGGATTTAAAAACTGCATGTTTGCCTCTAAAGTGAAGAACTAATAATACGATTTCCAGTTTTAAGCTGAAAGCAGCAGGTAAAAGTTGAAGCAGGAAGTGTTTTTGGTACATTTTCTTCTCTATAGACAATCGGTCTAACGAGTAAACAGGGACAGGAGAGAGAGACATGATGCATCGAGCCGCTGTGATAACGTCTCTCTCTCTCTCTCTCTCTCTCTCTCTCTCTCTCTCTCTCTCTCTCTCTCTGTCGCTCTAAAAAGAAAGGGATAAAGGGCCTTTTCTCCATCCCACATGCCAGGCAACTCCCAGCGGCCTCTTTGTTGACACAGCCGCCACAATGGGAACTAAAGGCCTCCCAATGCCTCCCATTATGAGGCTAACCCAGGGCCCGGTCGCTGCGCTACAGGGTTATCCAGTGCAGGCCAGCCAGCATTGGCCAAAGCCCCCTTGAATATTAGCCTGGATATATAAGACTAACCCCCCCCCCCCCCCCCCCACCCCCCTGCCCATGCTGCATTGTTCAGCGTTATTCTGCTCCCACAATGGGACATCACACTTTGGAAGTAATTTTCAAAAAGGGGAAGCCAATGAAAAATAATGGCACTTATTGTTTCTCTTTTGACACACATTGCTGAGCGGCCTGCCCCTCCCTCGTCCGTCGCTTTCTCTGCCTGTGTAGCCCTAAAACCCCCGGGTTCATTCACGTCTATTATACGGACAAATTAAATAAAACCTGGTATGGGTCGGAGGGGAGCGGAGAGCCACGCCGGCCGTCGGCGGTGGTGTTGGAAAAGACCTGAGGAGTGGAGGGAAGTTATAGGAAAGACATGGCTACCGGGGGAAGGGACAGCTAGTCATCAGGGAGGGTTTCTCCTGCTGCTGGCCGATGGGGAGCTCCGAGTTCTGCAGGAATGTAACTCAAAAGGTGATGCTATGGGACCATCTCTGTCACTGCTAGGCTGAGACGGTGAGCATCCTTGATGGGAGAGCAGCGGAAAAGTATATGGGAACAATAAGAACTTACGAAGAGTAAGGGGAGTTCTACGCTTGGCATCCACTTATTTCTCCTCAATGATCCGTTCCGACGCATCCCTCCAACGAGAGGAAATAGAGTAAAGAGTGTAGAAATGACAGAACTCGTCCTCATCCTGGACGGACTGATTGATGGATGTATCTCCTGCTTTCTCCCATGGACAGATGGATGCCCGGTAAAAGGAGGGAAGGTATGTTGCTACTTATCAAAGAGGGGGAGGGCCCTTTGAGGCATGAAGGTGTGTGTCAGACAGGTGCTTGAGGTTCATTGGCCAATGATCAGCTGCATTCATAGCGAATGTAGCCGTTTCTTTTGGGGTCCAATGCGCGAGATATGCATGTGCTCAACCCAAAGCTGAAACGTTTCATCTCGGTGAAAATGTGGTTATTGTGTGAGCGCGACACAGAGCAATGGCTTCCACGTCATGTGGAAGAATAATAACGCCGTTGCATCCGCTTGTAGCAAATGCACAGAGCCACGGTACAACTTGAGTTTGCAGCTCAACGTGTTTTGGGGAGTCCCTGACTGTGTGTTCTGACCTGTTAGCTGGAGGTGGAATTGGGAAAACACTGGTCCGGTTTAGTTGCGTGACTGATTACATCGTCCTGATGTGATTCACATGGGTATGCATGAAGCGTTTTAACATCACATGTCTTTATTCTGGTTTCAGTCCCATACTAATCTAAATGTTGGTTCAGAAGCCTTTTGACCCGGACAGGACTAAAAACGAAATAACAGTTCTATGTAGTGTGACTTAGACGTTGACGTTTTTCGATCTGCTGTACGTATTATCACGTATTAATCATGCAGCGAAGAGCAGAAAAAGCCAAATAGTGCAGCTTTAGATAACGGACAGGGAGATGGATACAGTAGGCAGGCAGACGAGAACAGTGCAGCTGCAGGATTGAGAGGGAAGATGAAGAAGACGAGAGGAAGGTGAAGGGCAGGAATGGAAAGAAAGGAAGAAGAAAAGGTTGTTGAGGGAGGGGAGGAAAGGGAGGAAAAGGGCAGGTGAAGGAGAGCAGCTCTTTGGGGTCTTTGAAAGCAGCAGGTCTGACTGGGAGCTTGACCCCATTTAGGATGAGCGAGAGACATGGAGGTGAAGTGTGAGGGAGGGAGGGAGAGGGAGAGAGAGAGGCTCCTCAGCCCTGCACTTAAAGGCCCTCCCCAGGAAGTCCTCATTCTTCCCAGAGCCCCGACACCCCCCACCAACAGCAGAGAAAAGGGAGGAAAAAGCCCTCATTTAGGATGAGTGGAGAGGACCCCCGTCCTCCTCTGAGGGGGGTCCTGATACCAGAACTTTCCCTCAGCGGGATGGAGAGAAATGTCAGCCAGAAGGAAAGGTTTAGTGTCTTTCATCATTTGATTTGGGGATTGATTTGTGTGCGCAAAGCTTGTAATAAACCCATCTGACCTTTTCTGCGTTTTGCGACGCTGAATTCAAGATCGGTTGATCTATTGTTTTCGTCACTGATTAACATAATCTACATTATAAAGAAATAAAAACACAATAGGACAGGTAAAAAAACCTGAGTTTTTAATGTAATTACGTGCATTTACTCAAGTACTTTACTTGAGTATTTAAATGTTCTGCTTTTTATTATACTTCTGCACCTTTCAGAGTAAAATCTGTACTTTCTACATCTTTTTATGTATTTATTCAACAGCTTTGGTTGCTAGTTACTTTGTATATTTACATTTTTTTATACAAAACAAATGCTCATCTTTTCAGCATCTTATTCACTGTTAGAAGATTAAACTAGCCAGCGGTAAGAAGTCGCTAAAATGTGCCATCATTCCTATTAGTTATGATAAACAAAGAACAATGACGATATTATTCAGGCTTTTTTATTTGTAACTTGACCTCACTGTGTTAGTTAAAAACAGCCACGATGGTGCTTCTGCTGGTGCTGGTGGGGGTTGATTGGGAACTGCACACACACACACACACACACACACACACACACACACACACACACACACACACACACACACACACACAGAGACAGACAGAGGTGTCAGCCCAGCATGTTGAACCTAGTTGACAGTCAGCTGTTTTCTCTGCTGTTGTGCAAAATTGGCAGAGTTGTGTGTGTGTGTGTGTGTGTGTGTGTGTGTGTGTGTGTGTGTGTGTGTGTGTGTGTGTGTGACATGTAAATGCTCCCAGCCAGGCGAACATTATTAAAATAGCTATAAAACCATATTAAAAGCCAAGTAGAACTTGCAGTTGTGTGCTAACATGATGTGTGTTTATTCACTAGAGCCCGTCTGTCTGTGTCTTTGTGCCTCGGTCGGTCTTTTTTGTAATTGTTGATTTAGAAGGAAAAGTGCTGAATGTTTTGCAGTTCTGTGTGAAGTTTGTCTAATAGCTTCATATGTTTGTCAAGTGGACAAAAACCAGAGCACAGGAAGATGTTTGTTCCTCTTGAGTCTGGTTTGTGTTGTTGTTTTCTACACGTTTGCACTGTTGGCTTGTTGTTGTTCGTCAGATGTATCGAGGATCTTAATCATTCTTTCATTTGCATCTGAGTTCAGTCAAAACCTTCACTTTTTTTGTCCTCAGAAGTTTACGAAATGTCAACACAAATATTTCTTTAATTAGTAGCTATTTGTGACTCTGGTCTATCAGAAGCAAAGGAGGAGCTGTTGTTATAAAGAGGAGAGGTTGGGCTGTCAGGAATCATATACACGGCTTAATTTACGCGACGTGGTTCTTTTTCATGGTGGACTTCCATGCGACTGCATCTCGTCTCATCTGCACTTTGCCAATCTTCAGGAGTACACTCTCAAGTGGTGTTTGCAGAGTAGTATTACAAGTACAAGAAGCAGGGGAGAAAAAGACCGTGTTCTCAGTTATTGAGGAGTTTTTTACGCAGTCAGATACCTGGTCATTTGAGTTTAAGACGTTTGGTTGTTTAAACTTCAACTAAACACGTTTTTAATGAGAACTTCTGTAAAGTGACTTCATCTGTCGGGTTCATGCGGTGGACATTTGTACTGTGCTGGATGGAGGACATGTACTTGTTATGTGTTTGTTTGCATTAGCCGGACAGGTTGGACTGATGCTGATCACTGTTGATGTGTTCATTGTGTGTGTGTGTGTGTGTGTGTGTGTGTGTGTGTGTGTGTGTGTGTTTGCATTGGCTGGGACAGACTCTGCTCCCTCAGAGGGACTATCATTGCTGGTAATCCTCTTCATGGTTCACTAATCTGTTTTCACAGGGGTCACTCCCTCCCCGTCCTCCCTCCCTCCTCTCTCTCTCCCTCACCTCCCTTTCTTTTTTCTTTTCACCACTCCTCAGTGGGGTTCCTCCTTCTCTCCTTACCTACTCCTCCGCAAAGGTCACTTCTTCATTCTTCCCTCCTATTCACCACGTTTCCCTTCGTCCTTCCTTCCCCTCCCTCTCTTGCTGCCCTTCTCCCTTTAAAACCACTAATCTTATTATACAGAGAATCAAAGCTTTCATGTTTACCTCCCGTCCATCTGAAAATCAAACTAATAATGAGATCCTAGGGAGCTTCCTCGTCCTCCCGTTTTATCCTCCTGCCATCGACCCTTTCCTCTACGTCACCTAATAACAGTTTAACAATGTGAAGCTCCGGAGGCCGATACCTACTTCAGGGAAATATGTTTATTTGCTTTGTGTCAGAGAGTGAGATGAGAGGAGATATTGATGTCTTGTCTGCAGGAGTCAGGACATGGATAGCCTAGCTTAGCATAAAGACTATACGCAGAGGGGGAAAGCTAGCATGGCATATATATATATGCCAACCAACAAATCTAAAGTCAACTCATTCATAATATGTATGCCATCTTGGTATTTTGCCCCAGACATGGAAAACCACCAATTTGTAGTTGTTTTTTTTTGCTGGAACTCTTTCTTCACGAGCATATCCATCGGCGGCGTCGACAGCTACAGATAGAGTAGAGAGAGACTGGGGCTTTCGTTTTTTTTTTTTTTTTTTGCTAACAAACCCACAATGCAATTTTACAGACGCAGAAATTACATTTGTCAAGTGATGATTGTTCAACAGTGTCTGAAAAATCTAGATTTACTGCACACTATTGAGTTTCTATGATAAATGAGTGAATTTTCCCGTCATCCAGGCTGAATGCTAAGCGATAGTCCGGACTGCAGCTCTGACTAATATCAATCTTTTCATCTCACTCTTGAATAAAAGCGAATTCTCCGATATGTTGAAGCCATATTTTAGAAGTGACCGTTCTTACAGCAGAATTGACACCATCAACAAATTGATGTATCAGCTCACTCCTCCGTCCTCCGTCTTGTCCTCTCCTCTTGTATCCTTATATCCAATCATCTCCTCATCCTTTTCAACCCTTCAGCTTACCTCTGCTCTCACCACTAACAAAACCACAATCAGATTTCTTCCCACCTCCCACACACACACACACACACACAAACTCACACACGTGGTCTAATCATATTTCTTCCTATCTAGAAGCAATCAGTGATAGTGTTGGCTGCTCTGCAGCGCCTTTACAATACTGGCAGAGGAGGAGGCTGCACATGCTCTAATTAAATTAAATGTGTGTGTGTGTGTGTGTGTGTGTGTGTGTGTGTGTGTGTGTGTGTGTGTGTGTGTGTGTGTGTGTGTGTGTGTGTGTGTGTGTGTGTGTGTGTGTGTGTGTGTGTGTGTGTGTGTGTGTGTGTGTGTGTGTGTGTGAGTGAGGGGAGGTACAAATAAAACGTAGCTGCTGCATCAAGACTGCTTGACTGTCCTGGAGCAAATGCAGGACTGATGGGAAACAAAGGTTTGATGTGAAGAGCGGAGCTGAAAGTGTTAAAGGTCAAAGGTTGATCAGCGATGCTCCACAGTAACATATCCTCAGTCCTTTTTATTTTCTGTTTTAGCATTTCTTAGACTTTCGAGTCCTGTCTTTTCCCTGAAAATCCTGCTCATGAATTTCATTTCACAGTTTGTTCAGTTGGGACTGAGACAGGAAGTTTCTATGAAATACACGTGTTCAAAACAACAAATATCAAAAAGCTTACAGGATCCTAGATGCACCTCTGCAGTGAAGAATAATACTTATTTTAAAGTTCACATGTCTGGAGAAAAGGGGCTTCCAACTCTTAGTGTCATAGTGTAATATAGTACGGCATTCATTCTCTTCTTCCGATCACGGTCTAAACCAGGGTCTGTTATGGGAGCAGGACAGACTCATGTCAGATGTAATAGCAGCTGTACATGCTTTATGAATGTCTCTGTTTTCTGTCCAGACTGCTGAATGAAAGGCCTGGAGGAGACGAGAGCCGGAGGAGACGAGAGGAGAGCCGGAGGAGACGAGAGCCGGAGGAGACGAGAGCCGGAGGAGACGAGAGCCGGAGGAGACGAGAGCCGGAGGAGACGAGAGCAGGAGGAGACGAGAGCCGGAGGAGACGAGAGCCGGAGGAGACGAGAGCCGGAGGAGACGAGAGCCGGAGGAGACGAGAGCCGGAGGAGACGAGAGCTGGAGTGGAAGGAACACACATTTGGTAATTAATCAATTCCTTTGATTTCTAACTGAGCGTTATAACCTCGACCCTTTTCTGTTATAGTCGAAGTTTTAGTAGTACTAGTTGAAGTATAGTATGTCGTTAAAATGTTATTCTATATTAAAAGTCATGAAAAGAATGTAATTTACTGTATATTAACGTCTTAATATAGTATGTCGTAAAAAAGTAATAGTATGTCATGAAAAATACCATCTTTAGTCTGAAAACAGTATAGTGTACCATAAAAATATATTATTGTAAGCCATAAAGTTATAGTATGGTATGTCCTAAAAATGTCCGAATATAATTTGTACTCAGTCATCAAAACTTTGACAACTTTTTTTTGTATTTATTGTTATTGTTGCAGTAGTAATAATAATCCATGTATGTGATGCATGTTCTAATGTTGTCCTTCTCTTCTCCTCAGATGAGTGCAGACTTTCCAGACCAGACCTGAGGACGACGGGGTTTCTTCTCTTCATCCACGTCGTCTTCTGCTGCTGTGCGGTTACTCTGAGATCTAAAATGAGAGAGTGGGGGGTGGTTCAGAAGTTGAAAATTTGCTGTACAGCTAACTTTAAATAAAAACACTTTTCCATAACCCTCTCCGTTCATTTCTCTGAAAACCCAGGGGGAGACGGACGTCTCGACCCCCGGGGTAGTGGACATTGATGTCCTCACATAGGTGAGGAGCGAACCCGGGTCAGCGCGATCCAAACCGGGAACTGTGTAACCACACCATCACGTCACTCACGCTTTGAACTGTTCTCTTGGTATATTTGACTTCTTCCTTTGGCTGTTAGACCTCAAAAGTCACTGCACCACATAAGGATTGAACCCACAACCTCCTGTCTTCTAAGCAGTCGTCTATCACCTCGAGCTATCTGATCTGACTCTCACGTCTGTTTCATTGCATATTTGTCTCCTCTGTTTTGACTGGTTAACCTTAAAATGTAACATATTACTGAAGGTACTAACTCATAACCTCCAGTCACTCATAACCCAGCCTCACTTATGTCAAGTCGTACATCTTCATAGAATATTTGACTTCCTCATCTTGGGTGTTGGACCTTAAAATTCACCGCACCCCGGGATCGAGCCCACAACCTCCAGACTCCTGATCAGTCCTCTATCACCCTGAGCCATCAGATCTGACACGCTGACCTGCTGCAGCGTCACACATTCTTCTGCAAAAATAAACTATCACTCTTCTCTATAAAGCTCCTTCACTTTTGTTGTTGGTGTTTCAAATGTGTGGAGGAAACAGACTGGACCTTCCTGAAACACAGTTAGGGTTTCATCCTTTCACCTCATGTTGTCACGCATCACTTGTGTCAGCACTTTCACTCAAAAATCACTGCACCTCACAAGGAGCGAGCTCATGAACTCAGGTCTTCTGAGCAGTCTGCTAACTGACTGAGCTATTGGGTCACACCGCCTTCACTCAGCTCTTAAACACAGAAAACCTCTGGACAAAAACTAACATTTAAGCTACTTTACAACAATGAGAGATTGTTCTGCACATTTACAAATAAAACACCAGATCACATTATGAATCATCTTCAGTTCTGGAGTCTCTAATCGGTCGTGGAAAAAGACCGGACCTTCATGAACCAGAGCTTGGATTTGATCCCTTCTCCTCAGGACACCACGCGTCTCTCACTGTCAGCTGCTTATCTCGGTGAGCTATCCCTGAAGCTCGAGGCCCGCACATCTGTTCTGGGCTTTGTTCTCCACACTGCTGCTATATTACCTTCTTAAAATCAAATTCCCAGACCGCGAGTCGAGAACCGGGACACATGAAAAACCAGGAATCCTTACCGCTTGACCATCTATGACGCTTTAACCCTAACCCTAACCCTAACCCTAACTAAGTAAACTATAGTAAAACATGCAAAAATGTAAAGAAACACAAGGTTTGATAAAATACAACATTATATACACAGTTAGTCAGAATAATTTAATAAATAATTGTATTAAATTATTTATTAATAATAAATATTTTTTTTATATAGGTTAGGGTTAGGGTTAAAACGTCATAGATGGTCAAGCGGTAAGGATTCCTGGTTTTCTCATGTGGCCGGTTCTCGACTCGCGGTCTGGGAATTGTTATGACTTTTTTCAACTTGTTATACGATGACTTTTATGAGACTTTTTCCGACATAAATTAACCCTAACCTATACTAAGTAAACTATAGCAAGTATACTAAACTTACAGAATAGTATGTCGTAAACATCCAATATTAACATCTAAATAATTATTTTAAAATAATTTTTCTAAATTATTTATTAAATTATTCTTACTAACTGTGTATATAATGTTGTATTTGATCAAACCTTGTGTTTCTTTACATTTTTGCATGTTTTACTATAGTTTACTTAGTTAGGGTTAGGGTTAGGGTTAGGGTTAAAGCGTCATAGATGGTCAAGCGGTAAGGATTCCTGGTTTTTCATGTGTCCCGGTTCTCGACTCGCGGTCTGGGAATTTGATTTTAAGAAGATAATATAGCAGCAGTGTGGAGAACAAAGCCCAGAACAGATGTGCGGGCCTCGAGCTTCAGGGATAGCTCACCGAGATAAGCAGCTGACAGTGAGTGACGCGTGGCGTCCTGAGGAGAAGGGATCAAATCCAAGCTCTGGTTCATGAAGGTCCGGTCTGTTTCCACGACCGATTAGAGACTCCAGAACTGAAGATGATTCTAATGTGATCTGATATTTTATTTGTAAATGTGCAGAACAATCTCTCATTGTTGTAAAGTAGCTTAAATGTCAGTTTTTGTCCAGAGGTTTTCTGTGTTTAAGAGCTGAGTGAAGGCGGTGTGACCCAATAGCTCAGTCAGTTAGCAGACTGCTCAGAAGACCTGAGTTCATGAGCTCGCTCCTTGTGAGGTGCAGTGATTTTTGAGTGAAAGTGCTGACACAAGTGATGCGTGACAACATGAGGTGAAAGGATGAAACCCTAACTGTGTTTCAGGAAGGTCCAGTCTGCTTCCTCCACACATTTGAAACACTAACAACAAAAGTGAAGGAGCTTTATAGAGAAGAGTGATAGTTTATTTTTGCAGAAGAATGTGTGACGCTGCAGCAGGTCAGCGTGTCAGATCCGATGGCTCAGGGTGATAGAGGACTGATCAGGAGTCTGGAGGTTGTGGGCTCGATCCCGGGGTGCGGTGATTTTTAAGGTCCAACACCCAAGATGAGGAAGTCAAATATTCTATGAAGATGTACGACTTGACATAAGTGAGGCTGGGTCATGAGTGACTGGAGGTTATGAGTTAGTACCTTCAGTAATATGTTACATTTTAAGGTCAACCAGTCAAAACAGAGGAGACAAATATGCAATGAAGCAGACGTGAGTGTCAGATCAGATAGCTCGAGGTGATAGACGACTGCTTAGAAGACAGGAGGTTGTGGGTTCAATCCTTATGTGGTGCAGTGACTTTTGAGGTCTAACAGCCAAAGGAAGAAGTCAAATATACCAAGAGAACAGTTCAAAGCGTGAGTGACGTGATGGTGTGGTTACACAGTTCTCGGATTGGATCGCGCTGACCCGGGTTCGCTCCTCACCTATGTGAGGACATCAATGTCCACTACCCCGGGGGTCGAGACAAAGTTTTCAGAGAAATGAACGGAGAGGGTTATGGAAAAGTGTTTTTATTTAAAATCAGCTGCACAGCAAATTTTCAACTTCTGAACCACCCCCCACTCTCTCATTTTAGATCTCAGAGTAACCGCAGAAGACGACCCGTTGTCCTCAGGTCTGGTCTGGAAAGTCTGCACTCATCTGAGGAGAAGAGAAGGACAACATTAGAACATGCATCACATACATGTACGATAACACATGAAAAAAACAGGTTGTCAAAGTTTTGATGACTGAGTACAAACTATATTAGGACATACCATACTATAACTTTTTTTATGGCTTACAATAATATCTTTTTATGGTACACTATACTTGGATCTTGTTATGACTTTTTTTGACTAAAGATGGTATTTTTCATTTTTATGACATATTATACTATTACTTTTTTACAACATACTATATTAAGACTTTTTAATGAATTTAATGACATACTATATTATGACATTTTTTACTTTTTTATGGCATACTATACAATATTTTTCAGGACTTATGACATTATACAAATTTTTTTACGACAGAATACTATGACTTTTTATGGCATATTATACTGTGATATTTTTATGGCTTCTTTACAACATAGTATAATATGACTTTTGATATATATACTATACAATTATTGTTTTTATGCTATACTATGATATTTTCATGGCATACTATACATACACAGGACATGTGTACTATATTATAAAATTGTTATGTGTATGACACCTTTTATGACTTTTTACATTCTATACCATGATTTTTTTATACAATACATTTTGGACATACTTAACTATATTTTTAAAAACTAACTTTTTAATGGAATATTATACCATGTCCTTTTTACTATATTCTGATTTTTTTATGACAAGCTTTACTATGACTACTATGACATACTACAGTAGGAATTTTAATAACTTTTTTGACTTTTTATGTACATACCCTACGAGAATTTTTTGACATATACCTTTTTTATGGCACACTATACTTTGTATAGTTTTTATGACGTTTTATGGCATACTACATTAGGACTTTGTATGACTAATTTGTATGTATTTTTACTGCTACTTCAAGAACTTCAACCGCAAAAACTACTAACTTCGTTATCAAATGTTCGGTAACTTATATGTATAAAAGAAGAGAACAGTTTCCTTACTCTGGGAGTTCGTCCAGCGTTGACCTGGTCTTCTGATGAGCCTCCCTCTGGTTCTCCAGCTGCTCCTCCAGCATTTTCTGGAGGATTGAGACACAAAAAAAAAGCATAAATATAAAACTAATTTCATAGTACAGTATAGTATGTCACAAACAATGTAATAGTATATTATTTCATATACAAATGAAAGTAAAGTATGTCAGCGGTACCTCCCAAGTGTCGCAGGAATTACATTCTGTCATCAATGCTAGTGCTGGCTAGCTAAAGTTAGCGATAGCGCTCCAGTTTAATGCAGAAGTGAAATGGAACTTTTACTGTATGACCCTCAATCATATGCTGGCTCCCTAAATTGGCCCTCAGCAATCAAAACTGAGACACTAAAGGAGAGAATTAAGCATACGGAAAATGAATAGTGTGATATGTAGCGCTCTGCACTGTGAAGACATACATTCTATTTGTCTCCCACTAGTTTCAGACCATTACTGCCGGGGCCTATTAGCGATGAATGATGTGGTCGCTAATTGTGAAAGTACTTGCAATGAGACGCTGTTGAAAATTACAAGAGGTCTTGTTCACATTATTTTTTTTTTGGCACACAAGGAACCGATTACGAGCATGGAAGTGCTGTCTACGGGCAGGAGAGAACAGCTCAGAATGTGTATTGTTGGGTTGGTTTCGTCTGTTAACACTGCTGGAAGTATGTTATATCGGTATGAGAAATGATAGAATAAATGGTCTTGAAGCTCCGGCGTAAACGCAGACGTCTCTGCCTGAAGCCCGGGTTGTCTGGCAGACAGGCAAAAACCCATTAGCAAGGCTCAGTTAGCGATCGTCTTGTAAACCGAGACCCCGGGCATTCATTAGGCATCAATCAAAGGACGAGGTGCGATGATTAAATGATGAGTGCAAATGCTCGACAGTGTTCGGTACACCGGGCCACTTTACTTTGACACTTGAAAGTGGGGGGAAATGGATGGAAGAAAGATGATGTTAGTCTCCATGTAGATGGCTGCAACTGGTTAATTTATTCATGGGAGTTATTGAAGAAAGTGAATTTCAAAAACCTTGAAGTCGAAGCTTCACGATGCCTACAAATGCTGTTGGAGCAAAGGGAATTCATTCACACTGGCTGCCATTTATGATTGTTACATTTCTACTAATTTAGGAATTCACAAACTTTTTCCAGCAGGCACCAGATAAATGAAACACCAAAACCAAGTTTGGGATCTGTGATGCAGTAGAAACTCTAACCATCCTTTTACTGTCTTCTTTGTACCAAGATGAAGACGTTGGATGTATTGCCCCCTAAATAAGTGTTGTCCAGAGGGTGTACATTTATGGTCATTTGATTGTGCAGGCACTAAAAATAGTTTGTAAGATCACTTTAATTCCAACTAATCCGTACATTGCTGAGGCGACAGGAATACTTGCTGTGAAATTTGACTGGACTCATGAGCGACAGCTAAAGACTACAAGTGCAGGGGCTCGATAATGGCACCGAGCAGGTTAGCTATGAACTCTACGGCTTTTGTCATGATTTAAAGACATTATTTCAAGATAAGGAGATAATATAATGTGTCAGCCTGTCAGGTGTTTTCCATCAGAGCATACCGGGTTCTTCCCAGCGTTCCCATCGTCGCCGGTGCTGCACTCCGTGTGGTAATCGTGTAGGATGATGTGGGCCGCTTCATCCATCGGTTCACCAACCTGCGGCAAATACAGCGGCGGATTAGAGCCGTGTTGGAGGGCTGCTACAACGTTAAACAGCTGCTATACACACTTCATGTGACTGGAGTTAACTGGGTTCAATCCCATCTGCAAAAAAAAAAGATTAGTTTTATAAATTTGCTCTTTTTTGATTGATGAAATTAAACATTTTAGTCGATAAAATGTCAGAAAAATAATGCCGTTCAAAAATCATAAAAGTTGTAAGAAATATCGGAAAAAAGTCAAAATATAGTATGCCATAAAGGTTTAGCATGTAATTAAAAAGTATCATAATATAGCATGAAAAAAACAAAGTTTGTGAATGGAGAGAAACTGAAGAAAGTACAGTAACTTCCTAAAAGGTTACTGAGCTTATTTTATATGAAAAGTGCTCACTACACTCGTGTGATGAGAGTATTTAACCTTTACAGCAAAACACACTTTTAATTACTATTTTCATCATAATCACATCCAGAGCTGAGAGGGCTGAACTGTTTCTCTGAGCACTTATAATGACATATGTCACAGCTTGCTGTTGTATATATGTACTGTATGCATGTGTGTGTGTGTGTGTGTGTGTGTGTTAGTGTGCTCCCTGCTCTGCCTGTAAGGCTGAGCTCCAGTAGAGCTGACAGCTTGCTGTGACAGCGAGCCTTAAACAAACCCACTGGGCCGGCTGCTGCACAGGAGAAATGCCTTTGATTCCATGAGGCCTGTGTGTGTTGGTGGCCTGTTGGCTTAGAGATTTCAGGCCAAATAGCAGCGTGACGAAGTGAAGAACATCCTCACGGCTGTGTTTTACCTCCAAGCGCTCTTTGATCCTCTGCTCGGTCCGTTAGTGTGTGTCGGGATTTTAGGGTTTTTCAGAGGTTTGAAGAGGTGCAAGTATCTGGTGTTAGATAGGTATATAGATGTTGCATCATCAGATATTAGAGTTTTTAATGATGTATCGACCTGCATTAGCTGGGTATGTCATGACATTGAGTATGGGTGTACACACTATATCTAAATGAAGGACTGATGGTCTGATACATTGGGATAAATTGATAATTGATAATATTAATATTGCTTGTTTTTAATGTGTTTCTTATTCCTTTTCCTATCAAATGTTGTAATCTGGTTTATCAAAACTGTTGTTTGTTGCAGATATGGAGATCTCGCCTTCACAAGCTCCTTTTAGGAAACAAGAAGAGATCCACCCGAGCATCACAGTGTTTGTGGAAACGTTCATTGAGAACAGTGAAAACAAGGTGTCGTTGTTTCCCCTCACCATCCGTCTATACAGACACTGAAACTCAGACACACCAATATACTGTATACCTGAACTGTACCTGCTCCACTAAATATATCTTCATTTTATCACACGTCCTGTGTTCCTGCCGAAGCCTCCTTCTTCTTCTCCAACGCACAAACAACAACACATTTTCCTGCACATTAGACCAAACAGACACTCGAGAGCCAATTAGCTGCAGCACATTGAACAGCATCTAAACGCAGCAACCCTTACTTCAATACCACTAACAGCACTGTTTGTTTACTTTAACCACTATGTCTGTCTGCAAAGAAGGGATGAATACATTTCAGTTGGACTTTGATTGAATCCAGTACAGACTGTTCTTAAATGTGTCATTGCTACAACTACAATCAGAGGACTTCTCATGCATTATAGCCTTAATCATTTTGTTGTTTGATATGCAATCTTTCATTACGACCATGACAAAGCACACACAACATTATAAAATAAAGCAAAGTGTGATCACTCACAAGATGCCTTTGCTGTAATGTATTCTACGTACAATGTGCTCGTCCGTGTGTTTCTACGCTGGATGCAAAGAGGCAGAAAGAGAGGAGATTGTCACAGTGTGCGAGTAAAACAGATCATACAAGCCACTTAACAGCACTATAGCCAACTGGTACAAGGCAGCGAGAGGAGAATCCAGCCCTGCCAGCGTGCCAGTGTAGTTTATCAGCTCGCTGAGAGGCGGGCAGCACCTGACAGATGCCACTTGGGAGCATAATCCCAGAGGGCTGAAAAGATCCTCCACATGACGGGAAGCCAGTGAAGCAGGAGGAGACCCGAATACCAAACGACAAACAGCAACGTTAAAACGAAACGTAAATCTATTCCTTCCTTTTTCACTGCACTTAGAGGCTCCATAGTGTGGAAATAGAGCCAGAATGCACGGAAATTAACACATTTCTACTAATGTAAAATACAGAGCTGCAATGATTGATTGAGTCATTTCTTGAGCAGAAACGCCAAACATTCACTGTCTGTGTTTCTTTGTCTGGTGTGGTAATAAACTGAATATATTTATATTTTGTACTGTTGGTTGGACAAAACGAGTCATCTTAAGTTCGAGGAAATGTTGATGGTTGATGATAAAATAATTCATTGGACGTCAAGTATAATATGGTCTATGTGTATTATTATTATTATTGCCAGTTGTAGAGCAGTAATAGCATTATTTTATATTTTTTGTTTACAATTTAATGAGGTTACATTCTACCTGGGTTTGTTTGTTTGAAAAGAGCAGTCTCTCCTTTACAGACTCAATAGAATCAAAGGAACTCTGCTCCGGCAGAAGAGTCCTTGATCCCTATTTTAGGAACAGGAGCTCTGGGCCTATCACAGCAGGCCTGCACCTTTATGATGGCCACATCATATTCCATTAGTTTACTAAAATGTCATCATTCAAAATCTATATTTCTAACATTTATTATAGGATTACAGGAGTTTTTCTAGCGGGTTGAACCCCCCCCCCCCCCCCCTTCCTCTCGTGCTCTCCTGCAGCTTTGGTGAAACAAACAAAAGGGCCGCTTTGAATGGCACGTGTTCCGGGCGTCAGTCACCTGTTTCCTAGCAACGGGCACAACAGAAAAGCACCTGTGGCTCTGAATAGGAGGCGGTGTAGCCCTCATATATAGTTTGACAAAAAACAGAGAGAAATTAAAAGATATAGGCATTTTGAAAGAGTGTAACCCCTAAAAATGTAATCTCACAATCATATATCTTATTTAGGACACACAAATGAGCTTAATAGGCTTCTTCGGTGTTTTAAGTTTAAGTTAAGAGGTTGTCATCACTGCTAAAAGTAGACTTTTTATTAAATGGTCGCAATCATTTTCATTATCAGGTAGTGTTTGCTGCAACATTGTTGTTTTTCTGTAGCCTGTAAATAAAATGATGGGAATTAAACTGTTTTCATGTCGTGTATGTTTTTAGCTACACACACGAAACAGATGACAGAGGGAGTAATTTTTAGGTCTCGCGCTCCGACGTCACCAGAACCTCGAGCCCCTGCATGCAAATCACGTCTCCACTGGAGCCTCTCCATTGGCCGCCTCTTGCTCATTTAGCTGCTGTCAAAGCGCGCGGCCAGAGCACGCTCCGGTAACTTTTCCCAGTACAGCTTCAACCAAAGTAAGCTCAAACAACCGGTTTCTATTCTTCTCGGCTCTCGCGGATGACAGGAGAAAAAGGCGAAAAGGGGAAGTGCGGAACAAGTTTACCTCTGAGTGGATTTCACCCTGAGACTGCAGCACCTTTTCATCTCTCCTCGTTTCTTTTAACGCTCGTTGTCTCGCTCTTTCTCGGAGGTTTAGCTGCGCGCGGGCCAGACTGAATGTGTCTGTGTATTTGACTGAGAAGTGTTGTCCTACCAAGACCAGGTGAATGTACAGCATCATGATGGAGACGGACTTACATTCCCCCATGGTGCCCCAGACCAACCCATCTAACCCGGGGGGGCACGCGGGAGGAATAGGCGGGGGGCCCGGGGGCAAAGTCCCGCAGGACAGAATCAAGAGACCCATGAACGCCTTCATGGTCTGGTCCCGGGGCCAGCGGAGGAAAATGGCACAAGAGAACCCCAAGATGCACAACTCTGAGATCAGCAAGCGGCTGGGCGCAGAGTGGAAGGTGATGACTGAGGCGGAAAAGAGACCGTTCATCGACGAGGCGAAGCGGCTCCGGGCCATGCACATGAAGGAACACCCGGACTACAAGTACCGGCCGCGGAGGAAGACCAAGACGCTGCTAAAGAAGGACAAGTACTCGCTGGCCGGCGGGCTCCTCGGCTCACCTGTGGGTATCGGGATGGGCGGAGGGCAGAGACTGGAGAGTCCCGGAGGGGGCCACCCGGGGAATGCGGGCTACGCCACGCACGTGAACGGCTGGGCGAACGGCACATATTCGGGCCAGGTGGCGGCTGCAGCTGCCGCGGCTCACGCAATGATGCAGGAGGCGCAGCTGGCATACACACAACACCCGGGCTCCGGAGGTCACCCGCACCACCCGCATCCGCACCATCACCCGCATCACCACCACCCGCACAACCCGCAGCCCGTGCACAGGTACGACATGAGCGCCTTATCTTACAGCCCCATCTCAAACTCTCAGAGCTACATGAGCGCCTCTCCGCCGGGCTACGGAGGGATCACCGGCTACACTCACCAGCACCAAAGCTCCGGTGTCTCCCCGGTGTCCGGGACGATCGGAGGGACTTTGGGGTCCCTTGTGAAATCTGAGCCCAGCGTGAGCCCCCCAGTTTCCACGGCGCGCGGACCACCGCCGTGCCCTACGGGGGACCTGCGGGACATGATCAGCATGTATCTGCCGACCGGCGAGGTGGCGGGGGACGCCACCGTTCATAGCAGACTGCACGTGCTCCACCCGCAGCACTACCAGAGCAGCGGCTCCACTCCGGTAAACGGGACGGTTCCCCTGACTCATATTTAAATCTGTAAATGTATAAGCACTACAAACCACAACCAAATATTTAAAAACGTAGATGTGGGCGCAGGCTGCTGATGAATTGTAAATTATAGGCGGTTATAGCCATACAAATGCAATCACTTTGAACAAACTTTTTTATTGTTATTTTTATTTTCTTTCAGTGATGGATTTTTGTCTGTCCGAGCTAAAGGAAAGCGCATCCAATTTACTTTTGCTCTCTGGAACAGAGCATGCCAAGTTTTTGACACGATTTAAATTATAATCCGTGAAGGCTGGTGCATTTTGAAGGTTATTCTTTTCCGATTTTTCTGTGGAATTAAAGGCACCAGCGGTGTGTTTGAGGGGTCCTGAAAACCTGTTTAAAGAGGGAACCGTATAATAAATGGAGGGCGGTGTGGAACATGTGT
The DNA here is from genome assembly GCA_032191485.1 of Leptoclinus maculatus. Taxonomy (NCBI): domain Eukaryota; kingdom Metazoa; phylum Chordata; class Actinopteri; order Perciformes; family Stichaeidae; genus Leptoclinus; species Leptoclinus maculatus. The sequence continues at coordinate 4,697,629 of JAVDOI010000021.1, read as the reverse complement.
TTAAAAAAAAAAAAAAAGAAAAGTTTCTAGGCTGCAATTTAAATTGATTTCCAGTTTTAATGCTTGTAAACATGTGACTCAGTCGGTGTAATTTGAATTTGTTTTGTTGTTGTAAAATCTTGTAAATTGTGAATAAATAGGCCTACTGAAAACATTTTTATGCAATTGTACATAATTTACAAAATACCAAGCTTCATTTTCGGGTTGAAGACGAAACAATTTGAACGCATTTTCGTAAAGTGTTAGATTATTAAAACGGCTCATGGAAACTGTTCCTCCAATATTACTTGTTTATTCACATTGATTCTATTTCTTAAAGATATTGTAAAATGAGCTCATTGTATCGTTGTATGAACACGGGTTCAATGACGTCGTGACAAACAGTAAAACAATCTGCTCAAAATGTAAATCATAACATAAAAAGAATAATTAGCAGACATATAACAGCAGACATGTTTTCTCGGTGATGCTCTTGAATAGATTGTTTTTCAGTCGGGCCCTTATTTTATTATTTCTCCTAGAGTTAAAATAATTTAATATTATACAGTTGTGCTTTGATAATAGAAAAATAAATGTTAGATCTTCTAATTATCTTCTTTTTAGCTGGCATGAATCTTGATGATATGTATTTCATCAATATAATAATGTGTCATATTAAGTTGATGGGATATTTGTGAGCATGGTCTTTATATTGGGGGGATATAATATGAAAATAGGCTAAAGGCATACATTGATTTTCCTGGAATTACTTTTTGTTTTTGTTATTTAGTCTTAAGCCTAAAATATAATATCTGTAATTGTGAAATTATGTTTCATACATATATATTTTATGCTCACAATATAAACCTGATAAGAGCTGATACAGGGTTCATATTAGGAGGATAGATTACCCGACGTCCTGTAACTCAGTGGTTAAACTAAACACTTGTTGGTTGAGGATTTTCTCTTCAGGGAGACTACAATAATTAACCGAATAACAGCCTGTTATTTTGATGAATTATTAACTCTCTGTTTCTTGCATGCAGGGTATTTTTTAAAAGCTAAATCTATTTTCCTATGAGCCTTGCTGTATTCTCAATTAATTTGAGTATTTCTACTCAAATTCTGGCACGATTATTTATAAACTTGATCATGCATTGTCTGAAATTAACTTTAGACTCACGTCCACATGCTGAAGTTGTGGTTCTATCTGTTAGTAAAATATAAAGACTCTTTTTTTTTTTAACCTGCCTCAGGGGCATGACCTCAGTAATCTAGATCTCAAGATAAAGTGAATCTGAAAACAAGAGTATCCGCTGGTCAATGAACTACTAATTCTTCAGCTGGCCTCAATTGGGCCCACTTCAACCCCGCCTCCACCTGGGTCCTCCAGTCTTACCCCATTCCTCGCCCCCCCAGCATCAAACGCCTGCTTGTGTGTGTGAGCGATTCTCCTGGTTGTTAAATTATTTCCTTCTTTAAATGTGATGGCTGAATCACTGGAGGCCCCCGGGGGTAGGATGGAGAGGGAGGGATGGATGAATGAGCGGAGAGCAGAGAGGAGGAGGTGAGGAGAGCAGGTTTTTGTGTTGTAGGAGAATGGGGATTAGTCGTGGTGTAAGCCGGGGCAGCCGGGGGTCACCCCCAACAAAAAGCCCGGCAAACAACACCCCAGGTTTTATCAGAGTAATTCCCACTAAGGTCTGGACTTAAAAACAAGAGGGCAACATGGATGCAAATCATATATAATAAAGCTGTTTCCATGGATGTCAGCTGTTTAAACTGAAGGTATTTATTAGTCCTGAATGATCCCGATGGGATTTATTTTAGTTCCATTCACATTGCTTTATTACTTGGGATTGTCTTGGATTGATATGTGAAGGGTTTATCTTCAGACATTTAATTTGTTTTATAACTTAACTATCTTAATAAATAAAAATATAACCTATACGTTGAAATAAAAAAAGAATAAACCTGTATAAATATGAGGTTAAAGTTATTTTAAAGTATATTTGTATGTGTGGTGGTTGATAATAAAGGACCTTTATATTTGCATTTCAGAACAGCTTGACTGATGACAACTAATACATGTAAATTATAATTTTTATCTCCAAAGCTAACTTGCCAGGGATAATGTAAAGAGCAAGTTTAGTGGTAGTCAATGAATTCCACATTTACAGTGATCAATACTTTTGGTGCTTAGACTTCTTTTACACTCAAGAGTGTAAAAGGAAATACAATTAAAACTGTTCCCATGTCAGAAAAAGTGAAGTGGAACCTAAAAGTGAAACAAAGTTTGTGTAAAAGAGAATGAGGTGTTAAGAGTTGAGTGATCAAAGGGAATTTAAAAGATGAAGACATTATGAAAAAGTGAGCAAAGAGAAAATGAATATGAGGGGGAAAAAGAGAGTTATTTGACTATTTCATTATAAGATAAAGTGTGATTGAGCTGGAGTTATTGCCTCTAAATACTTCTCGATGATGATGACACCAAGATGGAAGATCAAGAGCACATTTTGTCACAAAAAAATGAATACAAGAACTGTGAGGAGCATCAATTCACCAAACCTCAAGGTATGTCAAGAGCTTTTTCCTCCAAATACACCCAATATTAAATCAATGAAAAGATATTATAATCTGAGAAGTGTGATGAATCAAATCATCACATCACATCACATCAGGCCTCACTGAAGCAGGTAAGAAGAAATATAGACTAATAAGGAATATCTACACCACTTTAAGGCAAAAGTCTGTGTTTGCAATAAGATATTTGGGATTGATCCGTCACAAATCAAGCTGCCTGGTCCTCTTTTACCCAGAAGCCCCGGCTGCTCCCGTAAAGGCCCAGTCACTGAGGCCGTGTGTCTGCAGGTTTCCATCCTCTCCTCATGTTCTGCTTGGCACAAACTTGGACACCGCTGCTCTGGCTCTTCCCACTCCATAACCCTGTGCAGCCCCCCCCCCCCCCCCATCCCGCGTGCTCCCGGTGTCCTAAACGTGGCTAATCGGCATCAGTTTATCACGCCTTCGCATATTTCCCTCCCTCTCCTCCTATAAAAACCCTCACCTCCGACGTTGGACCCGGTTCTGTCATGGGAGATTACGGGGGACCGATTGCAGAAGACCGAATGTGGCGCGAGGAGATTAGCCGGGACGCCATAGAAAATAGCAACGGGGCCAACGGATTCCTCGCGAGGGGGCCTTATCGTGCAATTACACGTTGACACGTTTTAACCATTTTTCAGCCTCTTAATCCGAGGGCCCCCTCCTCCCCTTCCCTCCCCCTTCTGTCTCTCTCCAAAAGCAGACCTATTGGTGCTGAGGGAGCCTCGCTGCTCTGTCTGACTCGCTCCATCACTCCGCTGCTGTCTGAAAAGTCGTTTTCTCCTTTTCTCTCTTGATCAGCCACTGTTAATATTTCAAAAAACGTTTAAAAAGGGGGAAAACAAACCAAAGAGTTTTTCTGTCTATCTCAATTTCAAAAACTTTCTAAACTGAAAAACTGTTATAAGTTTACACAGGCTTAGAGTTACAAAGTCATTGAGGAACATTGAATAAATGAATGAATAAAGGGCAAATACAGAGAACAAAAGACAGATCCAGTGCGTTACTTCAAGTGTAGATGAACTTTCCCCAGCAAAGACTGCAAGGTGTATTGTGTAATATTCTCACTGTTAATATGTCCTCGATCAACAAGCAGTAACCCGTCTATGTTTTTGCACAGCCTCCGTCTCGAAGTCAAAGGTTTCTTAGTTCTGCTTTAGTTGCAGCTGATGTAAAAACTTTCCACATCAATCTCAGTGTAGACTTCACGCCGGAGCCACTGCCGTCAGGTTTTCAGGCATCAAACGGACTGCATGGTGTGTCGTTCCACCATGCTGCTTAATTCAATTAGGGCCTTTCATGACAATCAATTAGGGAGTACCCCCTGGATCTCCCCAGGGGCCTATAATCATCACACACCGTCTGCCCAGACAGGCACTGGGGAGCCCCGCCCACCAGTAGCACGGATCCTCAGTGCAACGTAACAGGGCCACTGGGAGCCATGAGGAGACAGTTTGTGCTTTATTTCAAGGCATTCTACTTCAGATGATGTTCTTTTTTTTCCCTTACTGGCTGCGTGTTGAATGTAGATTTTTCCCCTCTTTAAATTCTGAACCATTTCCCTGCATATAAGGGACCAGTTTTGGGTTTGTGATAATTGGTAATCACATTAAAGCTTTGTTTTCTGAAGCGTTGCTGAATACAAGTATTTACTGGAATATTTAGGCATAATAATCTCTCAAAAGAAGACATATAGTATGGGCTGCGGTAATGGGAAATAACTAAATATATTTACTTAAGTACTCCTTATGTACAATGTTGAGGTACAAAACTGACTAACTGCATCCCAAATGTGATGACTCTTACAGATTAAACAGTGTTTACACATACACATTTTTAAGTAACAAATTCTGTGTTTTCAGTGTGAAGATAGCAATCACAAGACTGGGTTTTCTGAGCACTGCTCCTTTTGTATGTTGCTTACATTGATATATTTTTGAAAATGACCCTTTTTTAAAATTATTTTTGGTGAACACATTGAAAAACATCATTCACTGGCGCTGTCCAGGTGCTGAAATGAACACGTTTCAATAAGCCAGAAGGTAATACTTCTACCACTTATTTGTTCTTATGGCCCTCGAATGCCATTCACTACTACCTTTATTTAGGAATAATCATTTTCTTTTACATTGTCCCTCATTTTCAAAAGGCTCGCCGACATTACAATACAAAATTGAGCACATTATAGAGAGCTTTAATATCCCCTTGCTGGTTTAAATACCCTGACAGGAAGAACACTATGCTGAAAACCTGGATTATTTACATGTAATGTAATTTAAAGTTAGGAATGTCTTGTTCCAAAAAGAATGGCAAAGTTTATCATAAACTAGTAGAAAGTGTTCGTCCAGCAAGAGGGGCGAACACTGGACAATGGAAAGCAAGAAAACCCCACCGCGTTTCTACTTTTAAACCAATTATAAATGCAGGAGCAAAAGTGAGGTCTCCTCAAGCCAATTACCTCAATTGCCACGGTGCTTTTTTCTGGAGGGTTAAGGCACTTTGGAGGAAAAAGAAAGGACGGAAGCGGGAGAGAGAAGAGGAAGGAATGGAGGAGAAGAAGAAACACTAACATGATTACAACTGTAGCTCAGGCTCAGGTAATCACTGGAGTTAAAAGGTCTCTTGCCAGCCCAGAGGCCAATGAACAGCTCTCTCCCTTTCACCTCTGCGGAGCGGAGCTCTGTCATTTGTAGATTGCAGGTGAGATCTGGTTCACGTCTCTCCAACCTCCCACCAGTCTGGCCGCCAAAAGCACTGGCCATTAGTGCCAATCATCAGCAACGGGGCCATGATTATTTAGTGGTGTTTGACACCGGGAGACCTGTGTGTGCATGTGCGTGTTTACAGATTGTAACAGCCAATGCGGACATGTTCTTAGTTGTAAAAAGCTACAATTCAGAGCGTTGGGATCGTGATTTAATTTTAAAGACGGAAAATTGTCACCCGCTTCAAATGTTATCAGCCGATTAAATGGGCGTTATTAGTGGTCATAGATATAGATGCTACACCTACTGGTTGGTTCAAAAGGCCGTTATCCTCTCTTCACGGGGTCGATCATCGATACAAATGCAACACGACAACGTTAGGTAGTATTTTTACTGGAGCAAAGGAAGAACTCAGGGGACGTAGTATTTTCATAGTGTCACTTAAAATAGATTTTCTAAATGTTTCTTCGTTGTTTTTCTTCACGTTAAAAGTTATTTCTGCACAGCTGCTGTTATTGTAACCAAACCATGCGTCATCTCGCGTTGTTTTTCAGCCGCTTACTTTGAAGTATGAGTAATAAAATGATTCTCCAGTTCAGGGAAAGGGTTGCGATGACACACAGTGATAAATAAATCTATGTGCCATAGAAATGCTTTTGAATTTGACAAATAGGGTCTATTATCTGTTCACATTTTTTGTTTTTAATACATTATTTCTAAATAGATATTTACCATCAGTGACCCAATCCGGCTGTTCAATTGGGCCATGGTAGCTTTAGGCAAAGTATTCGTTTAGTAGAGCATGTGTGTGTGTGTGTGTGTGTGTGTGTGTGTGTGTGTGCATGCGTTTGGGTAAAACAATATGCTAATCTCCGGCGTGGAGTAGAGGGATTTGCTGTATAAAGGAGAGAGAGAGAGGAGCATGCTTGTTAGCGATAGCCTGGCTGAAGATTCCTACACACACCCACCTCCCTGATCCACTTCCATAGGCCTTCTGGTGTGTGTGTGTGTGTGTGTGTGTGTGTTTAAATGAGAATGATCAGTCAGAATATATGGTTTCATGTATACGCTTCCTGTTTTGTGTCACTTGGGGATGTTGCATATTGAATAATGATATTGGTGTGATCCATGTGTTTGGTGTGTGCATGGAGATGTGTGTCTCTGCATAAGTGTGTGCATGTGTGTGTGTGTGTGTGTGTGTGTGTTTAAGTGTGTGTACAGGAGGATGATCTGTGTTGGCAGCCAGTAGTTGTGGACTCAGATTAAACATGGAGAGGGATTCAGTCTGAGGTATTTACAGATTCTCATTATAGCCTCAGAATATGAGTGCGCGCACACACACACACACACACACACACTAATCGTATCACCTATATAGCTTAATCTGTTTACTGTGATTACTCCACATTTGAATGTAACATATTTGTACTCTTTAACCTGGTGTCTTTGCTGAAAGTAGAATGTACATAACACTGAATTCAGAATGTAAAAACTTAATCGTAAAAAGGTAATAGTCGGGTTTTGTGCAGTGCATTCTGGGACATGCTCCTGTGCCCCATGGCGCTGAACAAGAAAAGCGGATACAGACAAAAGACTTGTCATTCCCGTATAATGTGTAAACCTTATCTGACCTCTGGAGTCAACCCATATGTATTGAGGGAACTTCTAAATGTATCCACCTTCATTTTTCTTATTAAATCTAATTCTTTAATAATACATTCAATTATAAAAGCTGAATTACTCACTTAAATTCATAATTTCTCTTTCATTCACCTTCACCTCTGTCCACATAGCTGCGAGGGTCCGTACATTCATCATCGAACCGTGGCCTCGAGGTAAGTGGGAACACTTCCACCAACGTAGACACGCAATGTAGCGGAAACAGAAGTACATACGTGTCTGCTGTGTGTGTACAGTATATCAGAGCCTTTAAAGTACTCCTGTTACCATGTTCAGTTATATTTAAGTGATGGTACAGTGCATGCACATAAAGTATGCAGGCAAGTATGTGAACAAGTACTGCAGCATCTTTAATGAAATGAGTGTATGGGGCCGATATTGGTCTTTTATACTTGTGTTTCTTGCCTCATGTGACTTCTTTAAAGAGACGACACTGAGTTTAATCTCAGCAACTGAGAGGAACGAGTGACACCTGTCAAATTACACATATACTGTTTAAGTTAATTAAAAATCATAATCCTTAGTATTTGAACAGGTACGATGAGGTGCGTGTTGTTAACTATTTAAATGTAAATGTGTACATTGAATAAAGAATCTACCCCCTGAGCCACGGAGCAGCGGTAGCAGATGAAACCCAGCCTGCATGCTCTGCGCTCATGTCAAACATCCCCGGAGGAAACTTAACACAATGCAGCCGCTGTTTAGACAAAACTTTCTCTTGTTTTGTTTTTTTTAAAGTAGACAACTTGGTTCGGTGGAGGGGAGAAAGGGAAGGAGGGAGCGATTGCGAGGGATGTGGAAGGATGAGAAAAAACAGAGGGAGGGTAGAGCGGTGCTGAAACACAACGGGAGCATCCATCCTTTAACCGGTGGGGAGTTATCGCCCAACGACAGAGCCTTTCCAAACGCTTTAAAAAGCACATTTGAAGATGTATTAGTGCATCCCTGAATCCACTTGCTGCCAATAGGGGGCTGCTCGCTGGGCTTTGTGCATGCGTATACGAGTGTGTGTGTGTGTGTGTACATTTTTTTTTTTCCTCCAAATTCCCTTAGCGAGCGTTGCTAAGGTGCTTTAGGGATGGGATTAGCTGGAGGCTCATCACACATTCCATAACAGAAAGAAAAAGTACGGAGAGAGAGAGAGAGAGGGAGAGAGAGAGAGAGAGAGAGAGGGAGGGAGAATTAAAGGAAGAAGCAAGAAAGAGGAAGGGAACGTGGAAAAAGAAATGATGAAAAGAGTGGTAAAAAAGAAAGCAAGCAATCAATGAAAGAAGGAAGTAAGAAAGAGGAAAGCACGGAGGAAAAAGTGGTAAAAGGAAATGAAGGAAAGACTTGAAAAGAGAGAAATTAATGGAAGGAAGGAAGAAAGAAGAAAAGACGGGGCAAAGTCTAGCAGGAAAGAAAGAACAGAACAGGAAAAGACTGAAAATAGAAAAAGAGAGAGGACTGAATAATAGGGAAAGGAGAAAAGGAGAACATGTCACAGGAAAGTAAAGAGTATAATAACAGAGGAGAGACGGAGGAAGGGGAGGATGGGGGGGGTGAAGGAGGGGAGGAAATGGGAGAAGACGAGGGCAGCAAAAAGAAGGAGGGAAAAAGAGGAACGAGAAGGAAGAAAGAAGGAAGAGGAGGTAGAGTAAAGGAGTGAGCTTGCCTACTGTTGCATCAGCACGTTAACCGAGGGCAGTATGATGAGAATAAGCTGCATAATGAAGCGTGGAGGCAGCAGAAGAAATGTGTCCAGGAAGCCACCTTGTCTCCTTCTGCTGTGATGTTAAAATCCATCAGAGCAGCAGTCTGGCAGGTTTGGCATCCTGGTTCACACGACACTGGAGATTAAAGACATGCGGGCAGATGAAGCCGCTATAATCTTAAAGATCCTGGGTTATTTTCGGTGCGATGTCTCTGCGGAGAGAGATCGGCCGTCAATCAAACGGTGTGGGCGGCGCTGCTCTAAGGTCTTTGTTGGATTTTGGAGGTCTTTGCTGCGATCGCTATCACTGCTCTACTGCTTCCAACAAAGGCCTCCAAACTAATTGAGAAAGTAGGTTGTTTGCAATTGCCCTCCAGAACGACAAATGTAAGTGTTTATGATCTGACGCCTCCATCAGCAGAACATCAGCCGCTACAAATCACTGTTACAGAGATAAAAGTGTCTTTTTCTGAAGTACTTCATCGATTTAGCAATTCCCTGCTGCGTCACAAGAGGAGGTCTGGGTGGACGGAGGGATCAGCAAAGTGTATGACTTTAATATCAATACTGAGTGCCACTTTTAACTATGACCACAATCTTTCCATAACCACAACCAAGTACGTAACCCTCACTATGCATCCAATGGACCTTTGAAAATGAATATTACATCTCCATCCAAACCTTTTTGTGTCAAGATAAACCCGATGGAAGTTTGTAATTGTAAATAATAAATGTATCAGAGAATGACTGATACATGATACAAGAAAAAGGATAAACACACTGTTTTTATTTTTTTGTAAGTACACAGATGAGCAGATCAAACTCTTTTTTATTTCTATTAAATGTAATGATGTGTCTCACTGTTAGATAACCAGAAAAAAAAGCATCCAGTGTGTTTGCAAGTGTGTGTGCATGTGAAGCAGGGGGATAAGGCTAATACCTGCTGCATAGGTGTGGTCTGTTGGATCTCCTGTTACCTGGTCCTCCACTGCAACCTGAGCCTCCTCTGTTTGGACAAATTGACACACTGAACCAAGCTGACAGGCAGCCAGATTTCCCTCTCTGTTTATCTCCATCTCTCTCTTTTTCTGTTGACCTATCATATCACTCACTTTCTCTCTATCTGGTGAAGCAAATCAGCAGAAACAGAAATATTCTGATGAAGAAATGAGGACATAATTAAGGATGGATACGTTGTTTTTGTCTTTCTTTGGTAAAAGACGTGATTGTTTCAGGAATATAACTGTGTCTAAAACTTTTCATAATTGCTCTGTCATTTTCTCTCTCGCTCGCTCTCTCCCTCCCTCTCTCCATCCGTTTAGGGTTTCCATGATCTCATTATGTGTCTATGAAAAGGGACAGGTAATGCAATCTGGCCTGGCGTGGCACGACTTTGTGTGTGTGTTGATTACCTGAACAACAGTCAACAGAGTCTCTAGTCTCTATTTCACCCACTTATCTCGTCTAGAAATAATCATCTAATCAGGCGTGCACACACACACACACACGCGCACACACGTGTAATGTATATTAATATGTGTGTGTGCACAGCTTCTAATCCTTCAGTGCATACAGTGCAAACAGGCATGAACGCAGGCTGCAAACACACACACACACACACACACACACACACCTGTTTTACCTTTTCACATTGACTCACATTAATTCCATGGAGAATAAACTATAACCACTAGATGTGTAACCCCGACTCTCACCCTGAGGGTAAGGCTGGTAATGTTCTACATCTATGTTATATAATAATAATAATAATAATGAATTGATCCTACTGACAAGTATTTCTAAAGCAGGAACCAGCTTTATATCCAAATGGGAATAAAGGAGTGGAGTCTCCCTAATATCGCTGTGTGAGCAGATTTAGGTTACCACACACACACACACACACACACACACACATAAATTAAGATGTATTTCATCTGTCTGTCAGCCTTGCACTGAACGTCTCATTCAAAAACATCATTCATCTACCTCTGCATTGTATTCAAGGCATTCAAAAAAAAAAAACAGCCAATGATTCATAGAATTACATTTTCGGTGATTTACAGAGGTGTGTATTTCTGTCCCTCCAACATAATGCTCAATTGACAGGTGCTTATGATATGAAAAAAAACACATATTAAACTGCACTAAACAGGGCTGCCGGTTTGGACGTGGCTGAGTGAGGCCATGCTTCGAAGCAGCAGGTCAACAAAATTGGGCAATCAACAGGTGAAATGGTGGAGCTAATACTCGTTTCATGTTTTCACATAAGCACCTGCCTAATATTGGAACCCAGTGACATGTGACCGGGGTTCACGTCTTGTCGGCGGCATAACAGACTTTCTTGCTATCAAATTCAATGGAGTTGAAATTCTGCACGCATCATCTTAACAGAAAGGCAATTTATCCTTTGATCTGATTATGCCATATGCCATCTGTGTGACATGTGGTGTACATGTCTTTGTTTTCTTTTTGTATTCTGAACTTTCCAATTACCTATTATCTATTGTTCCTGTTTACTTATGCTGGTGGGGGGGGGGGGGATAAATGATGCATGATTGTTTGTGTTATGTTAAAAAAAAATTGAAAAATCTAATAAACAATAAATAAATAAAAACCTGCAGTGAACACACAACCGCTCGAGAACTGAAAAATAGATCAATCGGCCGATGGGAGAGAGAGAGAGAAAAAAAAGCGCTGAGAAGAAAAGGGAGAAAGGGGAGAAAAGGGAGGGAGGCCGATCGACTGTAGCTTTGACCTCTCGGTCCACAGCCAGGGCATTTTACTGTATCAATTGCCCCCCCGCTCCTGCGCCCCTCTCAGCCACACACCCCACATGGTTGGACAGCCGATAAGTTGGAGCTGAGGACTAAAAGCTCCCGCAGGGCGAGCGACAATAGGACTCCTACAGCCAAGGAAAGCAAAGTGCTCTCTCTCCTCCCTCCCCTCCCTTTCTTTTCTCTCTCTCTCTCCACACACAGTGTGAGATGAAGAGAATTAAGAGTAATTCTTCATCACAGAGTCCTGGCTTTTTTTTTTTTCTTCAAACTGAGGACCAATGTCACACATTTCTCCTGCATATACTTTGATCTGCACACATACAATCTAGTATAAGGTACATTTGTATTAGTTGAAATCAAACACTGAATCTGCAGCGTGTAAACGGCAGAAACACCGAAATAATTATACACAACAATCAATAGTTAATAACATCATACTGATCGCCATTGGAGGTGGAAAACCTGGAGAAAAGAGCAAGAGCAAGAGCATTGATGTGATGATGCTCATTACTGTATGAAAAGCTGAAAACGCTGACACAGCAGGAAACAGTTGTTGACTTAAACACACACACACACTCCTCTTAATCGGTCTTTTGAGTATCAAACGCACTGAAAAGTAGCTTTCTCCTTCGTGGAAGGCAGCAGCTGTTGTCAGCTATAAGGCATATGAGTTGAGGGAAAGCGTGCGCGGTGTTCATGCAGGTGAGGTTATCTTTGTGTTGGTTCGTGCCGACTGCACCTCTTTGGAAAGCTGTTCCTCCTTTGCCAAAAATCATACTTTCAACACCAGTATAAACCCCCAGTCGGTGCAAATTAACGGGGAGCGTTAGCCATCAATCACTTTCTAATACTCCGAAATTTTGACGCGGAAATCACGGTGCCATAATCGGAGGTGAGCAGTTATACAGAAGACCGATTCAGATGTCACGAAGAATGATGTACTGACTCTGTAAAGAACTGGGTTTCGCCGTAATCAATTCCGAGGCAGTACCAATTACACCTAATCTAAATGTTACAGCCAGGCCAGGTGAGGTTGGCATATAGCTACGGAACAAAACTGCAAAGACGAACAGGGTATCGGTTTATATGTTTGCCAGAGAGACATTTCACATCTCCCCACATATTACATGGCTTTTGGAACTGAAGTTTGAAGTGGGCTAATCCCAGACGGACTCTTTTGTGAGGATGCATTGTTACCAGGTCTTGCATTGCGGTATACGTAGCTTTGCTTGTCATTTTCTTTAGCTAGTTGAGGTGAACTGACCCGATTGTCAGGCTGATTTGGCTGCAAAAATCCACCGAAACTGCACGGAAAATGTCACTGTTCAATGAGCACAGTTTCTGATGCAGCAGATTCAAAATTTGGGGGAAGAAAATGTATTCCAGCTTCCATTTTCTGGATTTGTTTTTCAGGTTTTTTCAATGAGGAACATGCAGTAAGTGCTTAAGTTTGAATTAGATTAAGTTAAGATTGTGAAGTTTCGTTAGGAAATCTTAGTCAGAAACTGTTCCTACCTTTTGGTCCGAGAAACTAGATCCCTGAATTATCGTCATCATCGTCACTAATCTTTTTGTTATTGATGTATTTGTCATGTTAAACGTCAGAGGTTTCTTTCTGCCGTTATCACCTCTGCCATTGTCGTGATCACCAGAACCTTCATTGTCACCCTCATCATCGTCACTGCTGTTGACGCCCCCTTCATCATCCTGACCTCGTCGTCACTTTCCTCTTTAAGGCCTTTGATTGTTCTGGACCTCTTGTCTCTTTTTTAGCCCGTGTCTGGAGAGGGCCTTTAGCTTTTAGGCTGAGCGACTGATGGTTACAGAGAAAAGGGAATAAGGAAAAAAAAAAAGAGGAGAGAGGGCGGAAGAAAGAGGGGAATCGGCTGTAATAGGAGACACACAGCAGGGGGGCTGTTTACTGTCACTGAAGGAGGACAAGAGAGAGGTGGGAGGGGGGGGGGGTGGAAGATGAATAAAGGAGGGCAATGTTCACTACAAAAAACAGATTGCACAGGTTCTATACAGGGAAAGAAAATGTTTCTTTAGGCTCACAGAATCCTTCTATACTGTATCATCCACTGCACAGCAACAAAGAGCCTTTATGCAACTCGATCTGTCAGTCATCACAAATATTCACCTCCGTGGCATCTTATGTACTGTCCCGTAACAGTGACTAAATGACACAACGTTATAGGTAGTGACAGCTCAGGCTAAAGCGTGCTGACAGTGGAGGATTGGTTGTTCCACCGATGGATTAAGAAGACTGGAGACCATGTTGCAAGATGCCACTTCATTCATTTTGGTGAAAGTTGCTGATCAGGCACATACATCAAAGATTTCTGCACTCATGGGCGACCATGAGTGCACATGCTCATTAGAGTCCTTCTCCAGCTGCACTGGCTGACTCCCCGTTTCTGTTTTTTGTTGTTTCTACCGTAGCATTGAACATAATTAGTTTTCCCTGTATACTAAGGATTGTATACGGACAGAATGAAAATAGATTCTACCTCTCTCCTTGAACTCATTATTTGACCTGTATTTCCTTTTGAAATAATTCTATCCATCCATATACACTTATTTAAGAAGCTTCTTCCTGCCTTTCCCCTCACTGGTTCCTCAGCTGAGACCAGCAAGTTAACGTGAACATGAACTGGCACCTGGCTCGTTAAAAAGACGGGATATTCTTTATGAAGCGCCATGACCAGCCAAAATCTAAACCATTTAAACCGACGAGCCTATTCATTGGCTAAGCCTCGCTTTAAGACCCACTGCGCTGAAATTTACTGTCAAATGTCCATTTCATTGAGATACACACATGAATTCCACTATCTGAGCAGTCCTTGCCGGAGGCCATGATGTGGGCAAGGCGCCAGAGAGTTAGGCATGACAGGAATTGAGTAAAGCACTGCTTACTGTAATCACATTTTGAGGTTTCCAGGTTTGACCCAACTGCCATAAATACCTGTCACCTGCACCTCTTCGCCGAACCAGCATTTTATTTTTTCACTAGCAATCTGCCCACCACAAATCAACCAAAATAACAACACATTTAAATGTAGTCAAGCATTTGACAGTTAGTTAAGTAAGCCATAATGCACAAAAAGGAGTTTAAATATTTAACCATATAACTAATGAGAAAATGTAAGCCTCAATAATTACACATATTGTCTATTTTCTGTCCATAGAAGTGAAAAAAAATCTAATTTTGTTTTTGTCTTCTTTCAACTCCAGAGAGACAAACAGAAATAAAAGAAATAAAAACACTTAGTACAGACTTGGTGAGGAACACATTTCCAGTTCTGTATCTGGAATTAGATCGTTTGTGTACCGACGCTCTTAAGAAAATGTTTCTATGCTGCATCACTCACTCACACACACACACACACACACACACACACACCTCGAGTGTGTCTTCCAGACGCTGTTGGGAACATTCACACACTGACACTAATGTATGCTGCTGCTTTGAAGATAGCTGAGCAACAGAGTAGGAGGGAGGAGGGAGAGACAGAAAAAGAAAGGACATCGGTGAGGGTCTTACAGTGCTTTCTAGCAATCAATAACAAAAAAGTCTTCCAAAAGTAAGAGACGACGTGTGTACTGACATGTTTAGCTTCAGCTTCTCAGTTAAAATAACTTCAACTGGGTCCATGCTGAAGACATTTAAATTCAACATTCAACAGTGTTTACTCTGATTTTAATTGTCAAGGATTTAAAATACATCTGTTACAAAGTGATTACCATTCATATTTTAGTTTTTCGAGCTGAATCTACTGGATTAAACAAGTACGAGGCCTTCTCTTACGTTTTGACTTATTGTTCTTTTTTTTTTTAAGGAATGATAAAAACCCTCCACTCGTGCACCATGGATCAATCTCCCATTGCATTGTGTTGAACCTGACATTCAGTGTTTGTGGGTGGGAGGCTGGTTATGCTTTTACTGCTGTGTTACGTGTCCGTGAAACTCGTACTTGAAACTCTGTGCGGTTCAGCGACCTGTCTATGGTACATCTGTTATAGGTCAGAGATGATCAAGGACGACCGCAGGGCAATTGGTCCGTGCAACTGAGAGAAAAAAGGAAGAAGATACGCGAAAATAAAAAGCTGTGCTTTCATGAGGTAAAGTTAACATTTGTACGTTTTGCACTGACCTCCAAAACTAAGCATAAAAGATTCTACATCGCATTTATACAAAGACCTGGTCAATACAGGTGAACTCCAGGTTCCCCCCTTTGAATGGTTAGCATTATTCAAACTGGGTTTAAAACTCCTCAAAGCTTTGTAGGTTCTAGAAGAATAAAAGAACATTTCTGAAAAGGAACAGACTGCCTTGAACACAGCATACAAAGTCAGGGAACTTCATGTTCAAATGACCGTGAGAACCAAGTACCTCCACACGTAGAATAAAACATCTACATGCATGATGGGAAACTCTCAATGTTGTAAGTTAGAATTGAAGGGTTGAGTCTTTCATTTAGAGATGCCGGCACAGTGTAAGACACTATGGATTGGATACACAGTATTTCTTTACGACTCAGTTAATGTTTATTTCATTTCCAGATCAACCAAAAATGCTGTGTTCATTTTTCTGCACAGCTATTTATCTGATGCTCCACACTGCAAATGACACGTGTGAGCTAAAGGCAAGGAAAAGCCTCCACTGTAGTTGTATCAATGAATCATCACAGTGAGCACAAGGTGACAGCTACAAACATCTTACTTTTGTCCAATTCATTTGAATTAATTCATGGAGCTAAAGCGTTGCTGTACAGACCTATTTATGTATCCAGTCCCCCTGCTTCTAGCCTTTATGCTAAGCTCTCTGGCTCTAGCTTCCCGTTTACCGTACTAGTGGTTCCACTCTTCTCATCTAACTTACCATTTGTTACTGAAAAGATGCTCTTGGAAAAGATATGCTTTTAGTAAACACTTCAGATGCTCTCAAAACAAAATTACCATGCCGCAGATTAAAGAGGGCTTCCTACTTGTTCACAAAAACACTCTTAACCTTTAAGATTTATTGTCATCAGATAACACGGCCCTGCACTGCACCCAGGCCTCACTTTCCACACAAATACATCCACTCAAGCTCTCACCTGTCGAGCTCTTGCAGCGTTCTTTACCTGCCACTGGGCCCGGCTCCAACAACTGTCAATTATCCGTAAACCAATCCCACAAGCGATTGACAAGCCAGTAGAGCCAGGGATCGAGTTCAGTCTCTTGGGGATCTGTGTGTGTGTGTGTTGTGTGTGTGTGTGTGTGTGTGTGTGTGTGTGTGTGTGTGTGTGTGTGTGTGTGTGTGTGTGTGTGTGTGTGTGTGTGTGTGTGTGTGTGTGGAATCAACCAGCAACACTACTAAGCTCTGACTTCAAGCAGCTCAGGTTGACTAGAAGTCGATAGGCTGATAAAACTGCCAAGTGTGTGTGTGTGTGTGTGTGTGTGTGTGTGTGTGTGTGTGTGTGTGTGTGTGTGTGTGTGTGTGTGTGATATAGGCTCTTGTTGTCTGAAGACAGAGACCATGGGAACACATGGACGCCACTAATCCTTTAACCATCGAGAGAAACCACACTAAACACACACAAGAAGTCTGTTAGGCCATATTTAACGTCCGTCTTTGTTCAGTTTTCTGAATGACATGAATATTTCATAAAATAATGATTCAGTTGGTTTCATCGCTCAAAGGAAGCCGTTCTGAACACCTACGGTATGAAGGTGTCCTTTGTCGCAAAACAACATTGGCAATATATTCAAACGACCAACCACAAAATGATTGTGGACGTAGAGTTCACATCCTTTCTCCTTCCAACAGTAAAATGTTGTTTTTTACCAATACTTCTCTCAGCTTGATTGAGGAATTTAAGTTGCCTATACGTGATCATTCAGGATGGTAGATGAGTGAAATCTTCATGTAAACCACCATGTATACACGTAACTGGGTTTCTTACAGGTGCTTACTGGTGTTTTAGGACATTCAACGGAAAATATGTGTGTGTGTGTGTGTGTGTGTGTGTGTGTGTGTGTGTAGGGCGTGGGGCCATATTAATGTCCTGAATGTAACACAGTGATTATTCACCTTCTTTGTCTCCATAATACTGGCCTATCAATCCGAATGCTGCTGCTGGACCCCTTCATGTGAGTCAGCTGTCACTCTGACCACCATACACTTCTATCATAATGTTCTACGCCCTTTCATACTGTCATTATTTATTTTAATTAATTAATCACGTATTTTGACACACACTGCTGAGCTGCATCTCAAATTAGTCTTCAAGTTGTGTGCAAAAAGAAACACTTTTTCTGCTCAAAACTAGCTTGTATACGTCTCCTCGGTGCCGAATAGTGTAGCCGCTACTCAAACAGGAGCTTAAACAACATCATTAAAGTTTGAGGACTTTGCACCTTGCCAACACCTTTATCATAGTCAGTTGAACCTTATATTAAATGCTTATACAGTAAACCTATTATCTGCTGTGGTCATGAAGTGAATGACACCAATTAGCTCTGCCTATCGACCCAACCTCTGCTGACACTGTTTCCAGCTCCGCAGTCCTTGAAAACTCCAAGAGGTTAGAAAACTTCACCAAGTACCACGTGTCCTATTGTCAACAGAATAGCGGCTCTCAGAAGCATCCAAGGTTGGAGAAGAAGAAGAAGAAGAAGAAAAAACAGAGCCGGAGAGGCAGCGAGTGGAGAAGAAGAGAGATGAGGAAAGAAAGACGAGAATGAATGCTAACAAAAGTGAATACAGTTTTCCAAGGCTGCTCAGATTGGATCAATTCAGCAGTGACTGAGGACTGTGAAGAGAAGTAAACATGTTGGATGGTGTGTGTGTGTGTGTGTGTGAGACTCAAGAGTGTAGGAGTTTCAATTCAGCCGGTGAGGTCTTTGTCTTCCAGTGAACCCGGTTGAATGGAAGGACGAGGATGGGTATGAATCATCGGTCCAAACCAATTGGACACAGTTAGCTACTGTAACAGTAAAACATGACCTGGGACAGACGGACGGACAAGTCAAACAATGATATCAAGATCCCCCTGATTCTCTGGTTGACCGTCCTTGCTCCTTCACATTTTATCTTTTATTTCTCGATCATTGAGCACAGAGTTGCAAATTGACGCCACTTAAATCGGCAAAGTAATACACATACCTGGTAAAGTAATACACATACCCGGTAAAGTAATACACATACCCGGTAAAGTAATACACATACCCAGTAAAGTAATACACATACCTGGTAAAGTAATACACATACCTGGCGTTGGTCAATCAACAGCAGGTGGCGGCAACACGCCAAGAGGAGTAGCGATGCACCAAGAACGTGAAGAAAGAAGAAGACTGCCAACTAGAAAAGATGGAAGTAAACAACGCAAGATGTAACGTTTTTTATACAACAACAATCTCAAAGATTTTATAGACTAAAAGATGAATCAATGAATGAAAAACCAATGCACAGATCAAGGCGTACCGTCTCATGAGTGGAAGCAGAGGTACAGCTCTTTTAGATGATGACTTGGTTTAATACAGTATATCTTGTCACTTGTTGTGGATTACATCTCACTGAGCCTGGGAGGGTTTTGTGGGAAATGATATTCAATGATGCTGCCTGAGCTTTTCAGAATGAGGTCAATACTGTAATTATATCTGAGTTTGTATCCAACAAGGACATGTTTTTGGCTACCTCGGTAGCCAGTGACATTGGACAAAACAGAGCGAGACGCATCTCTTTCCCTTCTTCTGTGAGTGTGTGTCCAATATACATTCTCAAAAACCTGTATGATTCATTTGAATTGCCTTCCTGCTTTCTTCTTTCTCTGGTTGACCTGGCCTAATTATCCATGTAATGATATAACCCTGGGGGGAAAGGGGATCTCCCTCTGTCTCACACACACACACACACACATAAACTGGGCCTCCCCATTCCCACAGAAAACCAAAAAGCCTCCTGCTGAAAGAAGCGAAGGCAGGGAACAGAATTTCCCCCCCCCGCTAATTAGACTCGACCCTGCCTCTTATTCACAGCGTGGAGACAACCCGGCCATGAGAACAGAACATCATAGAACAGAAAAAAAAGGAGTTGTGGACAAAGATGCTTCAGTAAATGAAGAACGGGGAGATAAATGGGCAGGTACCTTGAAACTAGCGTCGCAGCCTTGTGAGTTGTGATGGACAAACCTGGACCTTCAGAACTTCGGCTCCTTTGATGCGTGTATTTTTCAACTCGTTTCGTGGGTGGATTGAAGGTTTTTTTAGCATTAGTTTGTTTCAAACCTTGGTCTTGAGCAAGATATCTAGTCAAAATGTCAACATTTATCAAAACTATGTATCAAATAGATCACCAAGAAATGATTTTTGTCATTTGATTCAAGCTGTTTTTGTTTTGTTGACTCAAATGAGCGTTGCCAATGAGGCAAAACAGTTGAACGTCTCTCAACACATTCCTGGTAGATTACTTTGTAACATCAACGCCACACTGTACTGTTTACCTACAATCTGTACGAGTCACGACAAAAGAGAACTACTTCCGCCATGACTGTTGTCATAAAATCCTTCCTCGTAGTATTATAACCCACTGCACAGTGTTTCTCACAAGACTTCAAACTCATGGATCTATTACTCAAACTGGACTTCCTGGATCGTATTTCATTCTCACGCGTACATGAAGCAAACGCCCACCAACTCAAATCTGTGCTGTATTGTGTTGTATTCTATGCAAGAGTCTAAATGGATCTTGAACCAATTAATCAAAGATAGAAAAAAAATAACACAGTACATTGAGCGTAGTAACCTCAAGTACAGTTTTTTGTGTTACTGCAGAGCACACATCCATCAGCAGCCCTTTGAAAAGTGAGGCAGGTCAGAGCAATTATATGAGATTGATAGCGGCTACACTTAAACACACACACACACACACACATCATAAAGAGACACACACAGTGTATCTCATGTGTCTTCCTCTATTTATCATCTGTCTGTGTGACAGTCTCTGTGTAGTGACGCTGCAGCGATAAGGTAGCAAGTCAAGTTGTGTTACAAAGTCAAAGTCAGGTAAAGACGTTTGTGATCGCTAAAAATACGTGACCAGAGAACATAGTTCTTCCTCATGCAGATTAAAGGACACTTTAGGAAGTGAGATCACAAACAAGTGTGTTCTTTGTTTATTTCCCTTCTCCTTTTACGTGTCAAATTTAAAAAAAAAAGACTTCTGTCAACAAACAAAGGTGTCTTTGGTGAAAAGCTACCACCAGGAAAGCAATCCACGGAAACTGAATGATGTGTTTTTTTTTGTCTGCGGTTGTGTGAAATTGAGGAAAAGACACTGGCAGCAGAAGCATTCTGGCACATTGTCAAACGGTAAAACATCTGAACGACAGTGAAGCGGAAATAGCGCAAAAAAATGTCTTTAACTGTTTATTCTAAAATGTGCAGCGCTTCAGGTACAATTCAGCGACTGGATTTAAAACAATACCTCAGCATGTTGCTACGACTCGTTTATATCCTTTACCGGCAAATCAGAAAGGCCTTAGCTGTATACGGCAATTATCTGTGATAAAAGATAAAACAAATAACAGCAGAACAATACAGCTCTGAGGTAAAATGCGCCCCCTGCTGGCCAAGTAATGTAACGACAAAAAAGGCGACTGCAGCGAGTGAGAGGGAGTGTTGCTCGTTAAATGATTTGAGAGAAGGTAATTGTAAACTAGTACAGATTAAATATCACATATGGTTTACTCCTATAGCACGTCTTCTTCTCCTAATTGTGGTGCGCCATGCTGTAATGGGCTCATCGCTGCCCCCAGAGGCCAGAGGGCAGAACAAAAACACTGGTCCCCCGCAATGGCCTCAAGGGGCAACAATGAGCTTGAAAACTTTCTTGGACAAGTGACACAAAAGGGGAGTTTTATAGTTCATCAGAAGAGGTTTTTTCACAGAAGTCTCTTTTAAAGAGAATAGACTTCAAGGATGAGGACTAAGTGGTTAGCTTGGCAATTGTACGTCCGGTTAACTTCCCACCTCCAATAAGTAAAAAGTAAAACAGTAATAATATCAAAGGGAACCCATGTGGACTCCTAATAGAGACACAAAGCAGACTGAATTCTACTGCTCGCCCTGCCGTGTGTGTGTGTGTGTGTGTGTGTGTGTGTGTGTGTGTGTGTGTGTGTGTGTGTGTGTGTGTGTGTGTGTGTGTGTGTGTGTGTGTGTGTGAGCAGAGACAGAGGACGGACGACATTTATTGACAACGGCTGCTCCGCTCGATAAGAAGAGGCATAAAATCAATCAACCTGATTGGTAGACAAGAGGGGAAGGGAGGGTGAGAGTACAGAGGACTGGAGAGGAAGTCATGCGGCACTAAAAGAGTACAGTGAGGAAGAAGTACTCAGATACACAGAGTAAAAGTACCAATACCACCAAATACTCCATTACAAGTAAAAGTCCTGCATTTAAAATCCTGTAAAAGTAATTACAGTAAAAGTATCATCAGCTAAATTTACTAAAACCTTAAAAGTATTAGTTGTGCAGAAAACCTGGCTAGTGACTGATATAATAAATTACATTATTAATAGTGACGCATCAATGTTGGAGGAGGATAGTTTTAACCACTGTGCACTAGTCCAGTGGCTGCCAACCTGGGGGTCGGGCCCCTCAACAGGGACACAAGATAAGTCTGAGGGGTCGTGAGATGAAAGAAAAAAGATTTGCAACATGAATCTTAAATTAGGGAGAGTAGGAAGAGTGTGTTTCTCTGTGGCCATTTAAAAACACTTCACACTTAAACCTTCTGAATCCCTAACTGTGATTCAGTAATTGGTGAGAAAAAGGGGAATGTATGTTCGTAGCTAACAGCACTGCTTGGAAGAACAGCAGAAAAACGTCAGTTTTGAGCCACTGGCACTTGGACTCCATTCAGCATCGAGAGGGGGGATACACGCTAATCAGATTAGTTTGTTTCTGCACTTGTAAGAGGAGACAGTCAGCAGTGTGATGCAGTCTGTGTCCCATATTTAGCCTCCACCAACAGGAACCAGGCTGTCACCTCTCGTCTGTTCAGTGACAGCTCTCCATTTTAACCACAGGGGCCAAATAAATTAACTCTGAAACTAAGCGCCCATTTTACAGGTTAATGTTCACAAAAAAACACAATGCATATACCATAGATTTACTTATGTTTCCATTGTATATCCTCAGTAGGAGGCTAGATATCGTCTTAGATTGTGGTGTCTTTTCCTGGTTTTAAAGGCTGCATTACAGTAAAGTGATGTAATCTTCTGTTCTATTATTTGCCTTTACCCACTTCGTCATTATATCCACATTATTGATGATTATTTATCAAAAATGGCATTGTGTAAATATTTTGTGAAAGCACCAATAGTCCACAACACAATATTGATATCTAAGTATTTGGTCAAAAATATTGTGATTTTTTTTCCCAGCCATAATTCTAAGCAGACAAACTACTTTTTTCAGAGCACTAGAAAGCTTGTACTCGATTAAAAGTATAGATCGTGCTGAGTATTGACTAGACATCCACAGATCTATAACTTTTTGTTCACATCAAAGGGTATCAATGCATAAATCAAATACATGACTTCCTGGCTCTTATCTATATGCTCAATACTAATTATGCAGCACAGCTTAAATACAAAGTAGCTAATAACGTTATACCTTTTGTATCAGAAAAACAAACAGTAAGCAAAGAGACAAACAGAGATAAAGTGTATATTACTCACATTTGTTGTCGATGTCAATGCTCATTGATGTCCAACTGCACTCGCTGCTTTTAAAGTCTGTTTGTTGACAGAAGTCTTCTTCCTCTCTGTTGACTGTCTGCTTGTTTCCTCCGACATCTTTAGCAACACTGACTATAACTAGCGAACGTTACTTTAACTGGAAGCTAACCGGTTGTTTAATTTAAATGACCTTGTTAACTTTCTGTTTGTTTGTAGTGTTGACAGACTTTGTCAGGTTTCACTAATAACTTCATCTTTTCCAGCGACGTGTCCGCTCAGTTCCACAGTGGCCTTACAGAAGCTACTCCATTGTTTGATACTTAACTATGTTTAATTAGGGATAACAACTTCCACCTGTGCTCCCAGGTAGACCGCAATAAGCCTGCAGTACTCCTTCTGGCCACACTGATTGTATATAAAACTTAGGGGGGCGCTGTTTCACTCATTTCCGGGGGGCCACAAAAAGTAAAATGGGGGAAAGACATGGTCGCAAAAATATATAAATAATAAATGCCTGTTATGTCTTAAAGCAAATCATTAAATAAATATATTTCAACTTGTTAAAGAGTCCTGGCTTGCTTTGGAGAGAAAGAGAAACCCCCCCTCATTGCATTTTATAGAGAAATTGACGAGTTACTTCTACGTATAAACATTAACATTTCATTTGTTTGTGCCAGCATACAGTTATAGCCACACATAACAATACCTCCCATTATAATTAACTATACATATATAGTATTCTAATATTTTAAGCCTTATTTTTACATTATACATTTACATTATTTGTATATATTGGCATATTTGTATAACATTGTGTAGTAAAAGGATTTTAACTGAGTGTCAAGTGTCCGTCCATCCTGCAGTGATACTTTGAGTGGGATTTTTCCAGTATTGTAACCTATGAAAACATACCTATGCAGCCATGTGAAATGGAGAATTGAGCAGTGGCCTTGAGTGAACAGAGAAAGCAGTGTGTGCGCACATGTATAATGTCCATGTTTACGTGACGTCTATACAGCCCTTGAAGCTTTCAGCGAACTAGAAGTATTTAAGCCTCAGATTGTCTTGTTCTGTGTGTTATTTGATTCTATTGTGTGTCAAGACATTGATGAGAGTGACAAAGAAGTGACAAGACTGGAGGCCAGATGGAATAAAGTTTCTGCACAATTTCCCTTGTTTAGAGACAGGAGGTGAGGGGAAGAAGAAGAGACAGGAGGAGCTATTATAACAGAAACAAAGGTTTAAAGTGTTGCAGTCGCTCTTAAAACGTTACGTGTTTGTGTTAATGTTCACGAAACTAATCAAATCAATTCAAAAGCCTCCTTGTTGGTGAGTTTGTGTGTCCATCCATCCTCAAAACGTCCTTCTTTAAAGGCCAGGCCATAATAATGAGACAGCAAAAAAAAGAGGGAAAACAATGTGTACTGAGTCATAAACAATTGGTGGCAAATAACAGCAATTTCACAGCTAATTCGTAGATTTCACGTGTGGATGCCTCCATCACCTCCCTCCATTTAATGCCGTGAATAGAGACAACACGTTGACACTACAACCACCAGACGAGACACAGTGCTTGTATGTGTTTCTTAAAGGTCTAATGATTTATGTCTCGTTTGAGGGACTACTGCTGGGCACAGACATGTGAAGAAACACACACAAAGTGTCCGTATTTGAGAGCTGATTGATCATTTGTAATCCCATAAAATCCACACAAATGATTCTTTAGATCGTCAGCTTATCCAGAGTGCATACTGATTTTAAAATACACTCGTATGAAATCATAATATATTCCCCCCAAAACTCTCAGTTTAATTCTCCATACCAGACCATAGGAAGAACAAAAAAAATGTTTAAATGTACAATATAGCTTTTCCTTTTCTTCTTCTTTAATAGAGCCTTCAGTGCTAAGCGGGAAGTTGCTGCAGAAGATGACAGAAGACCCTCCACACTGTCTTTGTTGCTGGTTCTTCTGTCTGCCTCTGACGATGTGCGGAGGGAATGAGTGACCAAAGGGGAGTGGCCATATTAGATTACATTTAGCGATGGAAGTCTTGAACTGGACGAGAGCAGTAAAAAAAAAAAAGGAGCCGGTGAATCAAAGTGTTGGGCAGCAGCATTCTGGACTAGATCCAGAGGAGAGGAAGAAGATGAGGAGGCCCAGGATTGAGCCCTGTGGACCCTCTATTACCAAACAGCGTGATTCAGACACGACAAGTTAGCGAATAAGCGTACTTCCCAAAATGGCAAACTTTTTCTTTAACCCTTATCTCACAGCGCATGGCACTTTACAGGATTACTATTGCACTCTCATATTTTTAACAGTCACCTGTTGCTTTATTTGCAGCTTCAGATAAATAAGTCTGACTCTCAACATGATGGAAAATGAACCGATATCTACTCAGGGCCTTTGATTTCTCTGCCAGTCCCATTTCTGTCTCTACCGTTTCATTATGTCTTTTCGATATGTTGAGTATTTTTTTGCAGGATTGGAGGTGTGAATTCATCTCAATCTAACACACTTTGCGTGTACAGCCCTCACAACCACACACCAACACCTACAGTACCTTAAAAGGTGTGTTATGTGCTTCAAGCAATCTAGCCTAAAGCAGTTCAAGATGAAGGAAACCTAAATTGGTGGTGAACAGGTTGTTCAGGACTTGGTTACACCTTGAATTACACCTCCCACCTCTCTATATATTTCAGAATCTATACGAATACACCACAAACATGAAATTAGAGGTATAACTCAATGCATATTTATAGTTTAAGTTTTTAGTGGCGTTTGATGAAATAGGTGGTAAAACATTGAGACTTTGATCGCTCTGCTCTGTTTTAAAATGATTGAATGAGTCATTGCAATTTAGCAACTGAAGAAAATCCATTTTGGGGATGGTAATAGAGGTCTGTGCAACCACAAAGGAAATGCACAACCACTTTTCACCATCTACTTTTCATATTTCTTCTTCTTCTTCCCCACATTTTCACCTCTTGACAGTGTTGCCCTAGATATTTCTCCATCCTTGTCAGACACACTAGCAGGTCTCATTGGCTGCCAGCTAATCTTGTTGACGTCCTCAGACGGCAGCCCTGGAGCAACTTTGGGGAACACATTAAATCTAAAAATTGTCTTTTTTCTTTAACCATTTCCTGAGTGTCATTTACAGCACAGCTGGTAGTTTAGTTTGAGCAGCATATGCCAGCACAGGTTGGTTAAATGCTCTAAACTCAACTCGTGAAATATCCTTTTGATTGTATCTCATCAGCTCCAGATATTTAGAAACTCTTCGGGTGCGTTTGATTCGTCAACTTTGAGCTTTAAAGGCCTCAGAAAGGTCTGTCGCAGCAGAAATACTCTACTGCGCCCCTGTGGCCGAGGCATGAAGTGCAGCTGAAAATAACAACAAAAATCACATTATTTCAGGTTTTTATATTTCCATTTCTGGCTTTTATTTTCAAGCAAGTGTACAGTTGTTTGCCATCAATAGCTACAGAAATGTTGGCAAAAAAATCCACAAGTAAATCTTGATATGACTCTGTTAAAAACTGTATATAAAAAGACCCCAAAACTGTACATCAATTAATATAACTACATTTATATATATTGTATATATATATATATATATATACTGTATCGTGTACAGAGATTTACAGATACTGTTGGTTATGAGAAATATAACACTGTACAATAATACATTGTAAAAGAGAAAGATAACATTCTGTTCGAAAGGCTGTCAGTTTAGGTGGCGTTGAAAGATCGGGACAGTATAGGACGAAGAGCGATCGGGACAGTAAGACCTTAAATCCACCGTTAATGGCTTTGGAAGTTTCTACAGCAGAGTGTCAAGCCTCAGACAGGTGATGTCCAGTGCAGGGGTTCATTATTAAAGCATTAAAGCTACGCAAACGTGCATGTCCAGTGTTTGGTTTGGTTGTTCGAATACTCTTCTACGTCAATAAAGACACACGTCAAATCTCCAGAATGTATAAAAAGATCTCTAACATACAAAAAGCACGACAGTAACTGCGGGAATTTCGTGTTGTAATTCATTCATTAAATGATGTGGATTCCACATTTTTCTAACGACTCAGACAGACAGAGAGACAGGAAGTACCTGACTATCTCTTGGGACAGATTACCTCACACAGAGAAGGGGGGGTTATGGCAATAATTAGGATATTCTGAGTGCCAAAAGTCAGTCAGGTTCGATCAGATAACTCCAATCATGAAGAATTGTCTGTCCAAAATGATTTGGTGGATTTGTTTGTGGATTGCAATAACGGTCTCGAATGTAACATAAATTACTTTTGGATGCAAAACATCATAATACTAATTCACTACCACATGGCGAGGATCATTTACATGCAAGGCGATCATTTTACTTTAGGGATTGAACCATGCAGATAGTTTGGTTTTTGAGACGTCAGCCTCGGAGATTTCTGTCTAATCCACAGACTTCACTGTGTAAAGTTATATATCTATATATATATATATATCTTTGGTAGAATGCAGTTCCAATGTGCACGGTCAGATACAACTAGAGGTTGCTTTTTTTTTGCAATTGACCTTTTAATACGCAACCGAAACTGTGTTTCACCACAGAATCCAACAGTGTGTTCATTTTATATAAATATTGAAATAGAAAACCCACATTTTGAGAAGTCAGAGATGATAAATTAGAAGGAAACCGCAGAATATCAACAACAACAAAAAAATCCCATATGTAATTTTGAGCGATCGTACGGAGCTCTTCAAGTTTTCTGTCTCATTCAAATAACGGTCGAAGACAACATCGCATCCAACCGATATTTTTCCAGTGTGCTCCGACCAGTTCGGTTTCAGTTGTGAATAAGTCTTCTTGGACAGCATGATACATTTCACTCACGTATCCATCCTCTCAGTCACTCCTCAGTCATGCATCCGTTCATCCATCGTCTGTGTTTGTGCCTCTTAGTAGTCGTAGATTTACCATCAAGCAAGCAAAGACAGTTCAGCAGAGAGAGAGAGAGAGAAACTACCACAAGGCACCTAATGTAAAGCAGCTACAAGTATCTCGAGCAGCAACAAGGCTTTGGTTCAGAGAAGTACGGTCAAAAAAACGACATCTTTTCTACTCTGTCTCACAATGATAGATGGATAGATGGATGGCCGAGAAGATGCAGAGGGGGGGACACAGGAAGAGCATGGTCAGGCGGGTGGAGGCGGCTCTCACAGAGGTAGGATAACTCCCACGTCAGCATCACTTCAGCACGGGGAGAATGAGAGAGAGAGAGAGAGAGACAGCTAGAAAGAAAGACAGAGAGGTTAAATGTTGAAGCAGGAAAGTGTGAGACAGAATTCAGAGACGACCCTTTTCAAGGTAGAGGATCTCATTTCGACTCTTGTAGAGATGTATGCACTCTATGGGTCTTAGCTGTACCAACCTCAAATAGTTTGACATTTGGGGTAATACGCTATTTGCTTTCCAATCAAACAATCGGGTGAGAAGATCGATACCAAATCTCATAAAAACTGTGCTTTCATTTAAGGCATCAAGCAGTCTGGGGCACTTGATAGCATCCTCGTGTTGTGTTAAGGTGATCTCAAGAAGGACACGCTTCGCATCATCATTTTTAATTAAGGTGCTTTGATTCAGAGAGCTGTATTTTCCTGCTGGCCACGTTCATATTAGTGTTTTGCAGAACCACGAGTGTGTACATCGACCTATAGCTCACACACTTAGCACTACAGTATATCCAGCAGTCGATGGCTAAAGGGCGCCAAATTGTATTTTTGTTTCTTTGGTAAAAGGTCAAGATAATGTTGGTATGTACAAGGTGACATTAAGGCGTGGAGAAACAGCTGGGAAGCCGCCAGCCGCTTCTACCATGAAGAGCTCTGTGTATATAGCACTATAGATACACGTAAGAAGAGAAGGTCTACAGTTAAAGTGCTTCAAAAGACAACAAGACAGACAGGGATCCTGCAGAGATAAATGCAACAAGCTAACACAACTGCTAGCTAACACACATCTCTTCCACTAATCACTCCAGGCTACCTACATGGGAGTTTGAAAGCTCAAGCGTTGGATTGTGCAGCTAAAGTGGGTCTTTCTTTCTTTCTTTTAAGTTTTTACTAAGACTATTAAAAACAGGTAAAAAAAGACCATTTCAGATCCACTTCTCCAACACTTAGGCGTTACTGCTCTACTGCAGCCCTCCTTACAATGCCGTAGAGAGTCCTAGGGAGTATTTCGGGACAATATGTTTGCACACAGGCAACACCAGTTAGTCCTGAAAAGAGGCAGAACGAGAAAGAGAGAGATGGAAGGAATGAAGAAAAAGGGGAAATGTTTGGTCAGAGAAAGCTGGAGCTGGCTAAAGCGCTGTCACTGTCTTCATCAGCAGCGCAATCACAACACATCGTTAATCGTTCTTTAAAAAGTCATATAAATCCTTTAACATGGAGTGAAGTACACGGCAGCTGCCAGCTATCAAAGGCAGGCAGGTGGTAAAGGGCCAGTGCACGTATTTCTGTCAGTGATTTAAGACATCAAAGCTCTGGAGTCTGTCTTGTTGTGACATCAGTACGCTGAGCCCTTTGCACGTTGTGGCGGCGAGCGAGGCCCCCTGCGGATATGGAGTCCCTCCCCGAGCCGTCCCATCGTGCTTTGTGCCATACTCGGCTGCTGACTTGGGAGCAGTTGTGAAGTTCACTTTCACTTGTAACCCCCTCAGAGATGGATTACCTGCTATTAGCATCGTAGTCCGTTATTCGACTCCAGGAACATAAATAAATTAGTTTGAGTCACTTTTTGTGTAACTTTACTTCCCAGTGACCTTGTTAAATTATTCCGTCGTCGAGTTCAACTCCAAATGGATGCTATTGTATCTGATATCAGAATAGAAGAAAAGAAAACACCAGACAGAAATAAACTAGACTGAGGTCTCTGGCCCCGCCCCGCCGTAGGCGTGCCCCTGCTTCGAGTGGCGGGAGCCCTCGGCGAATCGGAGGAGGGGGGCGAAGGTGCTGTAGTCTGGCGTTCTTTGCCAGCGCGTGAACATGATTTTCTTGGTAAAGGGTTCAGACCTTCGAGGGTTCGGGGCGTTCCTTTGGTTGCCCGAGCCTCGCCGGAGGCTGCCAGCCTTGGACGGGGCGTGGAGGGACGCCAGGGGGGTGAACTCGGACAGCTGGCCCTCGTAGAGTTTATCAGCATTCTGTGTGTGTCGAGGGGGAGGAAAAGGAGACAACAAAGTGAGAACAGAGAAGAATACATGTTGACTGTCGAGGGCCAATGGAGGAGATTCATGGAGGAGACATTGTTATCCCAGCTGGCCAGAAATCAAACTGTAGTGTACCTTTAGTCTTAGGCCTTAGTCTTAGGCCTTAGTCTTAGGCCTTAGTTCCAATGAATGGAAATCTTAGTGCAGGAGCTTCATCTAAAAGGAGGTTAAGGCTGGAGGGAGGCTTTCCTCTGTCAGTAACCTGAACCTGCGTCAGCAGACAATTCAATTATCTGTATGATTTAATTAATAAAGTGTGTTAATCTAATAGGCCAGCTGTGACGATAATATCCTGTCCATCCTGTTCAGACACAATGCAGCCAGAGCAAATGAAGTACACATACACCAATGAGTGGATAAATACTGGAACGCCACACAGCAGCACA
Source organism: Leptoclinus maculatus (assembly GCA_032191485.1). NCBI lineage: Eukaryota > Metazoa > Chordata > Actinopteri > Perciformes > Stichaeidae > Leptoclinus > Leptoclinus maculatus. The sequence goes on along the minus strand of JAVDOI010000021.1, from coordinate 4,666,816 downwards.
AAGAGAGGCAAACAAAACCATGCAGAGGGAAACATGACGGATAAACATGCACGAATGTTCAGTCCGACTGTGTGTTGGGCCTTCTGGCTCTGCGGCGAAGGCTGAAATGTGTCACTAGAGGGCGCCAGAGCTCCGTGTAAAGAATCACCCAACAGGATGCGAGCGCTTTAGTCGATACCTGGAGGGATTATTAGATCATCGAACTGTCAACACCCTCACCGCACACTCACACTCCACCCACGTGTTAGTCAGGGGAAACTCTCAAATCTGTGAAACTTCTCACCACGGCAAAGTAAACCCCATCACTGCAGGATGTTAACATCACCCACCGTTACCATCACACACAGTAGCAGGGTGTGTGTTTTACCGTGCCGAAGCCCTCTAGGCTTCTGTGACAGCTATTCCATCTAGTAAGGTGACAGAGCTCTGGTAGGTCAGGGCCCTCTCAGACCCTCTATTATCCTTCACACGCTGTGGACACACACACACACACCATACAACATTAAAACACACACAGTCTAACATCATCACTGGCATGCGATCGCTAACAAAAGAGTCACTTCATGCAGAACGGCAGCAGGGAGAAAGTAAGAGGATACCAAAAAAAAAAGGAATAAAGAGAGGATTGTATAGAGGTTACAGACAGGAGGAAAGGCAGAGGGTCACCTCTGGGAGGGCTGGGTTAGAAACTCATTCTGCTGGAAGTCTGAGACAGCATAAAGATGGTGGAGGGCTCGGAGGCGAGGCACCGACGCTTAGTCTGCCACGGAGGAGAACCAGAGGGAGGAGAGGACGAAGGGAGGAACCAGGAAGTCAGAGGACGGAAAGGAAGAGGGAGGAGGGAGGAGGGAGAGTTAAAGGAGGCTGGTCATTAGCTCTCCACCACCACGGTCACGAGGAAGGTGAAGAGAAAGGAGCAGGTTAAGACATGAAGGAAGAAGTTCAAACCCATTTAACAGGCTACACGTCTACTACAAACCAGGGTTGATGGAAATCCTAATATATTTTTAGTCTCTTTTTTTTTTGTTGAATTAAGAGATGAAGGAGCACCGCACACAGACCGACAGAGAGGCTTACTGACTTACATCCAACAGAGTAGAGACGTAGCCAAAGCCAGCGTACATCTGCTGACCCACAGTCACCAGTTAGACATTTCACACACACACACACACACACACACACACACACACAGGTAATAAACAGTATTATACGTGTGTCTAGAAAGCTATAATTAGATATCGAATTTGATTTAGACCACTTTCAGTGTTGCCAACGTCTAGTTCTTTGCAAAGTTTAGAGGTAAATGTGCTAAATGGATTTATGAAACACGACCAGCAGAGGGCGCTGTTTTACCTGAGCTTGAAGGAAAAGATTTGATTAGTAATTATTCCCAGAACAATGTAATTCATTTGACAAATAAGACATTTAGATTTAAAAATAGCCCTATTATTCAATCATGGATGCAATTCTAAAAAAACCTTCTCATATGGCTGACGGTAAATATGTACGAGTGTGCGCCCACCTGTATGCGTTCAGTCGTGGTGGGCCACAGCGTCCTGCAGATGACCTTCTTCACCACATCTGGCAGCAGACTGGCGATTATCAGAAGGATTATGCTGAGCCAGGCCGGACCACTGGACAACATCTGCATGAACACATAGTACATCCTCTGGTAGTTGAGGAAAGGCCTGTGAGGAGAGAGGAGCGGAGGCAGCGAAATTAAGAAAATAAGTGCATTTTATTAGGTTTCAGGCTGTTACATTAAATCATACATACATTATCTATCGACATTAGCTTACCAGATGATTCCTCCCCACAGCAGAGAGAAGACCACAAAGAAAATCAGCGAGCCCCAGATGACAAAATGGTTGATCCAGGTCCAGTAATGAGTATCTAGAGCCAACTACAGGAGAGAGGGGAGAGCTGAGAGAGCAAACCTGCCACCTGTCAAAACGCCACAGCTCTCTCTAATGACACCAGCGTAATCCAGCCTGGCTCTGGTGCTTCCGTGCGTGCAGACACTGTGCAGACTGAATGTGCGTGTGTGGTGCTTACCTTGAATGTAACAGTGAAGACCAGCACAGTGAAGACGAGCGTCCCAAATGTCCAGTTTCCAAACATCTGCGGAGGCAAAACAAACAGAGGCTGTTAGTGACGGCGAAGTAAAATCATATTGGAGGTGACTCTACGGGCCTGGTGTTGATGTGGGACACACAGATAAACTGAAGTGCAGGGACTCAATAAGGAATCAATCAATCAAACAGATGGCAGGGGTGCTCAGACGGCAACATTCGGGTGGAGAATCGATTGTCAGATTCCTGATGGGTGGGAAACAGGTGAGATGAGGGGGACTTCAATACAACCAGAAGCAGTGATGTGATCTCTACTCAAGATTTGGAAGGAAAGCTTTTTGTCAACTTCAATTTATCGTTAAAACTCTTCTGGGAAGCGCAGAAAGTGAAAGAGCAATATAAAAATCTATTTCAGCTGATCTAAAAGGCTCTCTGCTCTTTATGACCGAAGGCTACAGGGTTTATGGGAAACGTGGTCTTAATTATTAATAACGTAGCTCACAATGCTACTGGCATGAGACGGATAGTATTGCTAGCAGTCATCTTTACAGTAATTATAAAAAAGAGTGTTTTTCCATCATAATCCTGACAGAATAGGATTAAGATGATCAAAGGCGAGCCCTAAATGTTCTTTAAAAGCAATCATTTAGACTTCCACCCAGGCTTAACTAAAGAAGCATTAATATATATAACACTTTCCTTAAATGTCCTTAATCCGTGAGAAAGAATGTAGAGATGCGATGTATCAATAAATTAGGAAAAAAGAACATAAAGACGAGTGTGAAGAGATACAAAATGAAGCTTTTCAAAGCCACCTGAATATGTATGTGGTTGTAATGATGATGCGATGGTGATAAATGAACTCAGTTATGACTTATAAACAGACTTTATGAGTTACTTTGTAACCCCCAGACCCCAGCTATCCAAAGTATCAACGGGAAACAATAAAACATGTTTGGAATTACAGAGATATGATAACAGCGAAGGCACTGGATTGGTCGTGGAACCTTGGCACCACCGAACAACTTTTACAACGCTGCTTTTCATTGTTCCGGTGTTTTGCTGTGCAGCTGTTGACATACGCAAATGCACCTAATTCCCTTTTACTTTCTGTAAATATATAAGAAACGACCACTCTCTCCGGTATTTCTTTACCAATAAGCCTATAAATAGTCCTGATGGCTCAGAGAGTCGCCGCAAATGTGACAATGTTCTTCTGCTCTAAAGGGACAATTAGATTAGGACGATGAGCGAATGTCTCAAATGTCATGTAATGGAAGTAGGAGTGCAACTCTTTCTCTCCATTCATTTATCCCCTGCTTTTAACACACACACACACACACACACAATGCACACAGAATGTAGAGCGCTGGATCGCTGCATTAGCACCCGGACACATGAGCATGGGTCACCACACAAACGCCGACAGTCGATGTTGTCTACAGCAAGCACTAACGGCCGGAACATGAGATGAACGGTTTGGATGGAGGACGAGAGGTTTAGTATCGGGGCTGTGAGACGGGAGCAAACAGGAAATTGGAAACTGAAACTAGGGAGAGATGACAGAGAGACAGGGACAGGCTTACCATCTGTGTGTTGGTTGTCATTAGCTGGGAGGAGGAAAAAGAGAAGCAAAAAAAGAAAAAGCAACACAAAGGTAAGAGGAAGAGGAAGAGGAAGAGAGAGAGAGAGAGAGAAGAGGAGAAGGCCAGAAGAAGGAAATCATAAGAAAACAACAGTTTTGTGGCTGGAGAAGAATAAAACTTCAATGCATAAAAACAAGTGAAACAAAGCAACTCAAAGCAGTGGTCACTGTGAGAGCAACACGGAAACAAACAGAGAAACAGAGAGAGATGGAAACCCGCCATGCTGTCGCTTCTTGGGTGTGAACGGGAGAACGTTTATCATCTTTTAAAGTTCATACCAACCTGCACCGTCTTTTTTTAAAGTTATTTCTAATTGGCTAACCTACAAGTTAGACCTCACAAATGACAACACAAAATCTAAAATCTTTCAGTTAAGGCTGCAGTAAAAACACATTGAACCTGTGTGATGACAAAGGTGAGAATAAGCTGAGATTCAAACCACAAAGAACAATATTCTTTGTTTACATGTATTAATACACTTAAAACATCTTAAAGACACTGAAAAAGCCAAATGACAAGCAGCAAATTAGATGTGATCGATTTTGTAGAGAACTGCGTCACGACACAACTCATAATAGTACTTGATCAAAAACTAAATATGTTATATTAAAGCATGCAGCCCACAATTTGATGTAAATTAAAACATATAGCATTTATGGGTTTCTCTTACAAACTGTACTAAAAATAGCAAAAGTTGTAAAAACGATGTCGTCATTAAGCAGCCTGTGTAGACGTTCTCTTGTCCGAGGCTGAATATAAGGAGCCGTCTGCGACACGCGGATGTTACCTGTCCGTTGCTGGTGAAGGTGGCGTTGTCGAACAGGAAGTAGCACCCGAAGAACATCACGAAGGCGTCGTACACGCCCAGGATGGTCCAATATATGAAGATGGGCCAGCGCAGCAACGAGTTCTTAGCAATATCTCTGAAGACAAACACGAGATGATAATAGACAGAAATGAATGACTCATGTTGACTTACCTCACATTTGAATCAATACCACATTAGCTGCCTTTGGGAGGACCGTAACCAGAAATGACTGTCATAAAGCTCTGACTAAACTGAACCCAATCAAACCAAGTTAAAGTGGCCTGATCTGATTGTATTGAGCACATGTCTCCTGTGAATCAATACAACATGTTTATGCCTGCACTCTATTAGTCAAATTGATTTAGTGTACTCTTCTGCTTTTTTTAAAATACCTCAATCTTTCTGCTATCACCTCTGGAATGTCTTCATGTGTTACTTTTGCTTGTGAGGTTTAAATGAGATCAAGAAAAGAGCTGCCGGTAACCCGTTTCACATCACAGACACAGACTAGATAACGACCACTGACCGATAGAGAGACGGGTCCTTGCTCAGGATGTCCATGTTGATGTGCTGCTCGATGAGACTGTAGAGCAGAATGGGCAGCGAGGTGAAGCTGATGTTGTACAGAGTCAAGTACGCTGTATCGTACAGCGGCTGGGGAAGACGAGCAGAGAGCATTGAGCGTTACTTCACTTCTTACGATTGTTTATTTTGTGTACTTGTACTTGTAAGTGTGTGTGTGTGTGTGTGTGTGTAGCTACCTGTTGTGAGAAGCCACAGAAGAACTGGTAGAGGAACTGGGGGAAGATGAAACAGACATTCTGGGAAAAGAAGGAAAACAAATGAGAGATGAATGCAGGCAGCAGGTTAGCGGTTGTCAGATTGAAGTGTTTTGTTTGTTTGCTTAAGACACACTACCTTGTAGAAGAAGTATTGCACGAGCTCAGAGATGCGTATGTAGTAATAGTGTCCATGGACGAGCAGGATCTTCTTCAGGTGTTTGAACTTTGGGATGGCGTAGTCGCTGTTCCTCGCCGCCTGACGACCCTCCTTACCCATGATGCCTTGAGGCGCACATAAAAAGGACACATTGCACCACGTGTACGGTGGGAAGTATCATGACAGGGAGTGAGGTTAAGGTGCTGACTTTCACGGGGATGTAGCGTGTTAGAGTTAGAGTACTAACCGATGCCAACGTGGGCCTCTAGGATCATGCTGACGTCGTTTGCTCCGTCTCCAATGGCCAGCGTGATCGGGTGCTCCTTGGAGGCTTTGATCAGCTTCACGATCTAGACAATACGAGGAAGGAGACATCAGATCACCACAAAGCGTTGCTTCTATTTCATTTCAAGTCTGAATGATACGAGTGAAAAACGGTCCTACTCATTCAGACCGGTGTCTTTGTACCTGGGCTTTCTGGAGCGGCGCCATTCGACAGCAGAGCACGGCGCTGCAGTTGCGGCAGATTTCCAGGAAGATCTCTTTGTAGTTCCCTGAGTTGGAGTCCTCCTGGGCGGGCCTCATCACCGCGGAGAGGGTGGCTCCATCGATGATCAGACCGTAGTCAGTACAGTCGCCTGATAAACTGGACAAACAGAAGACCTGTCAAATACAGGACAAAATGCTAAACAGCTTCTTCTCATTTTAAAGTATTTACAGCAGGTTGTTGTGGTTTTTCAGTTGACCCTCACCCAGAGAAGGAGTCCCTGGTCATGCCCACGTGCTGCCTCAGCACGGTCCTGCTCAGGTCAAACAGGACGTCGTGAAGGCTCTGCTCCTCGGTGCGTTTGGTGGTGAGCTCCAGGATCTGGGTGTTGCGGCGAAACAGCTTGCTGGCGTAGCAGGTTGCGGCCGCCGTCTCCATCTTGTCCCCGGTCAGCACCCACACCTTCATACCCGCCTGGTGGAGGGACTCAATGGTGTCTGCCGCTTTTTCCTGGAGCCTGGGACAATCGGGAAAACACAGACAACGAAAGAGAACATTTTAGTGATCTATAAGCACGCATTAATACTCGGATCATTTTCCTTCTGCACAGGATGAGTTGACCCGTGTTAACAACCCCTTTAAAGCCTGCACTGTAATTGCTTCAGTAGCAAGTGTGCGATCGGAGGGTTGAACTGCCTCTTGTCCTCACTCTCAGAAGTGGAGCAGCACGCACAGAATAAAGAGTCAGTGCTTTGAGGTGCAGACAGCGTGGTGGTTTCTATGTAACAAGATAGATCCTCTACCTGTCCTCCACGGCAGTCGCTCCCAGCAGTATCAGGTCTTTCTCGATGATGTCGTAGGCCTCGGCCAGTCGCTTGTCTCGGTCCTGTAGTGACAGCTTGGCCCCGTTCAGCAGGTGGCAAACCTCCTGGTACTGCTCGGGACTCAGAGGCCGATAGGCCACGCAGAGTGTCCTCAGACCCTCCTGGAGGAGAGGAGGGAGTCAAACTGGGTGAGGCTGGGACATCACTTCTTCTTACAGCTCACATTGCTTGTGTTTGGGCTCTGGATGCGAGTGTGAGGTGCGTGGGCAGCTACTGCTCTTTCCATTTGAACCTCATCAGCACAACGCCCACATGCTGAAGATCGTTCTGTTCGCACTGAAACCTACGATTAATCTACAGCGAGGTATTTATGGAATTCATCTTAAAGGCGAAACTGAACTAAAAACATCACCTTCAGATACTTTTACTCGTTCTATTCACTGGGCCATTTTGGACCTATTTTGCAAGATGAATCCTGGGAATAATGTTCCAAGAGAAAAATACTTTCATGAATCTATAGTAGTGAATTATAGTGTGTGTGTGTGTGTGTGTGTGTGTGTGTGTGTGTGTGTGCTCTCACCACTGCGTTGTGCTCCACCCGAGCTTTGACCTGATCCACCTTGCCTGATACGACCCTGGGGAAGATGGAGGAGTCTGCACCTTTACAGAAGAGATAGAGCTCCCCTGCTCACACACACACACACACACACACACACACACACACACACAGAAGCAAAAAAAGAAGTGTGTGAAAGAATCCACGGACATAAACCTAATCACACACATGCATATTCACAGTTTGACGTGTATTACCAGTGCTGGACCTGACAATGACGCTCATCCTCCGTCTGACTGAGTCGAATGTCAAAACCTCCAGCAGCTGAAACCTGGAAAATAATAAAACACACAAACATTAAAATGATCCTGTGGTCAAGTTACAACTAAGGTGAGCAGTGACACTAGCAGGCTGAAATGACAACAAAGGAAGGATCGGATTCTGATCGGCTTTATCTCCGCTGATACGATAAACAACATTGTCCTAAACACTCACCTCTCAATCTCGTCCTCCCTGTTCAAGATCTCCATGTGACTGTCCTTCAGTCTTAGATAGGTGAAACCGAGTCTGCGGCACAAAGCAAAGCACCATTGTTTGAATTTGAGTGACATAACTTAATGTGTGTATGTGAGTGAAAGGTTTCTAAATGTGCTATGTGTGTGCAGATGGGTTTGTTCGCAATTCAAAAGTCTGATTATCACTGACATTGTGTGTGTGTGTGTGTGTGTGTGTGTGTGTGTGTGTGTGTGCTCCACCTCTTCATGCCCTCCACCAGCGCCACCTCGTCTGGAGATGAGGAGATGTAGAAGGAAGTGGACTTGCCCTGGTGGATGCCGTGCTTGATCCCGTCCACCGTCTCCTCCTCCTTCACCTGCACCGTGTGGCACAAACACAGCGCCCGGAAAAACAGCTCCTCGTGCTCCTGCGGAGGACGGACACAACACAGTGTTACCCTCACACACACACACACACACACACACACACACAAATACACTCACAACTGAGGCTCTGCTCACCCTGGCCCCGGGACCTGGCGACGTGTCAATCATGTCCATACTTGTTGCACCAGGCATCACCTAATACACAAATATGATACAATATGACAAGGCAAAATGAGTCTCTATTTATATATTAATATCATAAAAAAGAGCGAGGAAACAATGTATGCTGGTGGAAACAGCCGTGATGTGAGTGGTGAGAAAAAAGAAATAATCACAAAGGTCCACCGGGCCGTTACCTGTCCGTTACAGATCGCCTGAGGCACATAGACGTGTCCGTCCACACAGCACTCGATGAACTCCATGTTGTTCTCCGTCAGAGTCCCCGTCTTGTCTGTGAACACGTACTCCACCTGAGCAGAGAGCGAGATATATACGACTTACAGCCGGCTGCGTCTCTACGTGACTTCTCTGCAGCTTGTGTTCCAGGGCGCTGTTTGCTACCTGCCCCAGCTCCTCGTTCAGGTCCGACGTGTTGACCACGGCTCGCTCCCCCAGCTCCTCGTCGAACATCTCGTCGTCCCACATGATGAAATAGGAGCCCAGGAACTTCTGCATCTCCACGGTGACGTACATGGAGACCGGGATGATGTAGTTGAACAGAACCATGAAGGCCAGGAAGTCTGTGAACGCCCTGATCACCTGAGGAAGAGGAGAAGGTTAAGAGGGGGGGATGGAGAATTGTTTCGTTAAATTGAGGGATTATAATGAACAGACTCACGATGTGTCTCTGTCGCTCCGCTTCTGTCCTGTCGTTGTACCAGGGCTCGTCTCTGTTGGGGTCGGCCTGCCACACGTATTTCAGCACCGTGTTGATGAGCGCCTTGCTGATGAGGATGCACAGGTAGACCACCAGGTAGGCATTCATCGACCTGCAGACGGAGACAACGAGAGGCCACATGAACGCAAAGAATCGAGTCCATACACAGAAATGTGGCGCAGAAAAGAGACGGGATTCGATTGTAACACGCTGCCTTTGTCAGAATAGATAACAAGCTCACACAAGACATTTACTCAGAGCCAAGTCCATTTTGGCGAAAGGAAGACAAATACAATTCCAAGGATTAATCAGGCCCACACTGCTGCCAAGTGTAAATGTAATCCACCTCCAGTCAGTCATATCTACGAGCCATCTGGATACAAGACGCATGTCAGCGCCAGATGGAAGGGAAGCGATCCAGTCAGTGCAACACAAGGACTCTCAGTCAGTGAAGGGATGGTTGGGTAAAAGATACGAGTGGTAACCTTTACAAGTTTATAACATGTATATGTGAGAGCCTACTTTTCCACTGCAGACCGTTTCTGAGTCTTGGACTGGTAGTTGAGAGCCATCTTGGTTTCCATACCGGTGTAGATGGCCACCGCTGAAAAAGGAGGCGGAGAGGACGAAACAACATCTTAAACAAGGTGCTTTTACTAGATTCTTCCCGAGCTTTCAACCGCATCTAGCAGTCTTCGTCGGCGTATCGAGTTTGCATACACGACTGCCGACGTTCCGTACACTTCAAATGAAGACAACTGAGCTAACTCCATCCGGAGACAGCGAGAATCAGTTGAAAGCTCTGGAAAAAGCTTGAGTTTGTTCACTCATAGATTAATACTTCTTTTATTTCTGGCACATTAGTGTATTTCATGCGCTATTACCATAGATGTACTCAGTGTTCTTGAGCGTGGCTCCTCTGAGCAGCAGGTTCTCTGATCCTAGCGGCCTGAAAAACAGACAACAGGCTCATTGTTACACTGTTTGATCGCTCTTATTGTGAAAGTGCTGCAGCTCTTTTCCTCCTTGTAGATGTCAGAATGTCTTCAAATGAAAATAACAGTACCTGGCCACCGGCTCATTGTCCATGTAGACGTTGATACGGCCCACAAATCTGTGTAGGAGAGACGTAACAGGAAAGAAGACGTGTTTCAGACATTTGTCAAGTGTTTTCCAGGTGTGCGTGTGTTTGTGTGTTGTACCGACTTGTACAGGTCCGGCTGCGGTTGTTCACATTCTATGGTGGCGTGGATGGAGTCCACCTCCTTCTCAGTGTTGTAAGCCTTCGTGTCCTGAACCGCATAGTATGTCTGGAGAGGAGAGAGAACGGAGACCGTTGCAACGAAAAAGCGTCCGCCTTAACTTGAGGGAATTTACATGAATACACACACACACACACACACACACACACACACCGTACACACCTTGTGGCTGCTCTCTCCGTCCAGACTGGCTGTAGTAACAAAGCAGGTCCCGTCATCTCGAGAGGAAGAAAGAAGGATGAGGTCGCAGGGGAAAGTCTCATTTTCTTTCATCGAGACGACATCTCCAACCTGAGACGCAGACAGAGGAGAGACAATAAAGCATAATGCACCAAAGCTCTACATGGAGTGAGAGTGATTTATCCCGTGGCACACACACGTACCCTGAGCTTGCGACTTTGTTTGCGGACTACTTTGCCGTGCTGCACCACGTGGACGGGACACTGGTTGACAGAGTTGTCCGCTTTGTGTCTCAACCAGTCCTCGTAGCCCTGGCGGGAAAGAGAAAACACAAGAGTGGGCGGGACGTAAAGGCTGCTGTGGCGGAGTTGTGTCAATCAAAGCGGCGGCGAAAAAAACCCTCCGGGTCTCACCTGTTTGATGGCGGTGACGGTGATGACGAAGAAGAGCGGCAGCCCGCTGGTGATGGGACTGGTGGGAGTGTCGATGATCAGCTGGAGGGACACGCACAGACATTTAGTATAAGAACACATCAGAATGACGAGACACCAAAACACAGGATCCTCGTGGCAAAGCACCCACGAATAAGCATAAAGCATTCATTACAGCATGAATGTAGAAGCATGCCTTGCAGAAACAAAAGCAGTGGGAAGATACATTTAAAATGCCTGAGATTAATGCAAAAGTAAAAATAAAAAAAGAACAAAGCGTTTACCTGGACCAGAAATATGATGAGGAAGTAGAAGTTGGCGACTCTCCTGAACTGCTCGAACATGTTCTTCGGGACGAAGTTCCAAAACGTGTACTGGAAGACACGAGACAGCTCAGCCGCGACAACACAAAGCTGTTATCAGAAGCTCTGGAGCTCACATTTAAACGGGTCGGAATAAATTAGAGGATAAGATGCTGTTGAATTGATTTGACATATAGTCCAGTACCACAGAACAAACATGCATCTCTATAAAGAGCCATGAAGACCTTTTTAGAAATACAACATCCACTCTTTCCAATAACCGTGTCCTATTACCAAAGAGTACCTCCCTCACACTATAAGCTCTGCTACTCCAGTGTGTTTTGATCTGTTTTTTGTGCTTTTCGCTGACCTTGGAGGAGACTATTCTGTTGTCGGGGAATCTCTGCTGTATGAAGGCCTCGGCTCCTGGAGGAGGCTCCTTGTGTCCGATGTAAATCGTCCTGCTGTCCACCCAGTTCTCCTCACCAACACACTGCAGAGGGGGGGGGGGGGGGGGGGGGTAGTTAGAAGGTATATTCAGCTTGAGTCAGTGGGTGACTCTTACATTCAACTAGGTCTACATGGGAGATGGATAAATGCAATCAATACACTCCTCCACACTGATAACAGAAGCAGACGTTTACAGAGAGCCAGAGTGAATGAGTAACTTCTCCTCCGTGAATGGGAGCTTTTGTTGCCACGGATACACTGACCTGCATGTGACTCAGACTGGAATGCAGATTACACACACACACACACACACACACACACACACACACACACACACACACACACGGACTGAGTGAGACACCTGAATGTGTTTCGTCGTTTCGACATCTCTTTGTTTTTAGCTCTCATTTTCCTGCCGCTGCTGAAGTATCTCCACAATATGACAGACTTATTTAAACAAGGACTAATGCGAGTGTGGTATTCTATACACTGATACTGAAACATGCTATGTGAGCTATTTGAGCTTCAAGTATTTCAGGCAGGACTGAACTTGTCCTGGAATCACACACTCGCACCATCTCCACGCAGCCCATTAAACCTGGGCATTTTTTCCTCAATTGTCTGTGGACAAGAAATGACTTCAAGACAGATGGAACCCCGTCCAGAGGGCTTTTTTGTCACAACAGGGCCGCGGCCATCTTTAAGCACCTGGTCGTTTAGAACGGCAGTGACCAGAATGAGGGGGCTGAACTCCAAACACACCTAATCCTCTCCCTCTGTCGCCTCGCTCTCTCTCTCCCAGCCATGAAACATTTTCGACAAATGTCCAACGGGCAGCCGTCAATCGCCACTAATGAACCTGGCGAAAGTCGTTTTAATTCATCCCTAAATAGTCTGTCTACAAGCACACACACACACACACACACACACACACACACACAAACAAACACACACAAACACACGGGCTAATGAGAGGTGACAGTAATCTGTGGCTGGTGAATGAGATTGAGTGTCAAGGGGGCTGCATGGCCCAGTTTCTACACACTCTCTCCGTCTGCCACACACACACACACACACACACACACAGTAACAGGTTAACTCACTGCTCTAAGATTACCTTGTTTAAGATGGAGAGCTATTTATAGCCTGTGACCTCCAACTATTTATGGAATAAAGAGGAAATGACATACGGATAAAAATGCATATATACAGTGTATCATCCGTACTTCCCTGTCTTCGCTGCCCTCTTCTTTACCTTTTAGAAGGCCAGTATCGATGCTGTCTGGACACTGAACCAACATCACATCCATCACATCAGAGAGGGCTCTTACTAACTGACTGAGGAGAGGAATATCAGTTAGCGTGGAGAGCCTGCCAACTGTGTGGCCCACACAGTGTTATTGTTCCTCCTCTTCTCTCCCACCCGGGCGGCTCCGTCTGCTTCACCCAACACGTTTCTTACACACTTCCTGCTCGTGAACCGAGCCGTAAACGTACAGGAACACACAAGATCAGTGTACGATGAATATACTGTACATTATGGAGATGCTACTAATTATTGGGAGCTCGTTGGCCTGGTAAATCTATGCTTATTATTTGTGTTCTAAAAAGGAAATGTCACTATAATAGTACAAATGTGATCTTTATCAGTTTGTGTTTTGTACGGTTGGTTGACTATGATGTAATCACCTTTGTGCCTTTGTCGTGTAGACCTGGTCTTTGCCAAGTTTAGTCCAGTAAAGTTTATGAGCTATAATCCAATGTGACATACGTGTGTTAATCACTGACTGAGAATCTCTTCCATTTTGTTCCGTAATGCAGCTTTATTGGTTTTCTCACCTCTTCCCTCCTCCGTCTCTCACCACAACCTGGACGGCCTCTAAAGCAGACAACCTCTCTCCTATCGATTACGTTTAGCTTTCATCCGGATTCAAGCTTTTTATATGAAAGCGTCTCTCTGTTTCTAATCAAATAAAAACGGCGTCTTCACAAAATAAAAGCACGGCTTATAAAATAAAAAACTTGCCCCGGGCCTTTCAGCCGCCTGGATGTAACGGGAGACTTTGGGGCTATTCTGGAGCTTTGATAATCACTTTTGGCGGCGTTTCGTGTTACAGGACGCGGCAGGTTTTCAGGGGCGTATTTATAGTTGGAAGGGAAACATTTGTGGTCGGGAGAGAGAGGGATGGAGAGAGAGAGCAGGCTTTGTTTCTGTCTGTCCCACTCTGCACCCACATCCATTTCCCTTTAAGCCACATTAGTAGAAAGCACAGGGAGCCTTTCAGGGATCTCACACACACACACACACACACACACACACACACACAAACATGTATGAGAGCAGGTAAGAACAATGAATGTTACCTCTGTAGTCACTGTGTGGTGTGTGTGTGTGTGTGTGTGTGTGTGTGGTAGGACGTTTAAAGGAAGTTTGAGAGCCTGGATGTACAAGCAGGTGCACAGAGGACTCGTGGTGTTTTAAAGAAGTGAAACTAACACTTTGAATGTTATTTTAAACTTTTTTAACAGAGCCAGAAACCGAAGCGCCGCTGTGATCAGGAACAGAGGAGCGTTTTGTAAACAGGAAGAGCTGGACTCACCCACTCACACACACACACACACACACACACACTTCCTGAAACAAGCAGCTGGCCGCCCCCCAAACTGCCACCCGACCCACCAGAGACACAGAGAGACGCCGTCCTGATCAAAGACGCACAGAAAACTTTGAAGACATCCTCTAAACTTTCCCTTTTCTGTTTCGATGACGCTCAGTTCTATGTTTGTGCTCAGGCAGGAAACAGATGCATCCATTGAAACCCCATTATTACACGTGCCTCCCAGATCGACCATCAGAAGATATGTGAAAGAATTTTTTTGGGGGGGGGGGAAATCTGTCATTTGAAACTATCAAAATAGTTCAGTCTCTGCAAAAACTGTAGTTATTGCTGTACGATGCCTGGCAAGTAAAGATAACATTTACAGAAAACTGCCAGCAGGAAGGAGGAATCACTGCAACACACACACACACACACACACACACACACACACACACAGCTATTGTTTGCCTGCAGCTTTAAAGGCTGAGCTGTTGTTCGACTGATGACCAAAGTGTTTTATCTCCCGCTGCAACAGGCGGGCGCTGCAAATAAGTCTCGATGAAAGCCACGGACGACAACCTGCTCTCTGCGATACAGACACACACACACACACACACACACACACACACACTTTCACATGTAAATACTGTGTCATATATCAGGGTTGCATGTGCAAACATGATTAGAATACATGGACACACGCTGCAGGAGTGTGTGTTATCCCTCTGCTGCCACTGAGCAGCGGAGATAAGAGGAACCCTGTCCCCTTCACTAAATCATTAGGCATTAAATACAGACGTATAGTGTGTGTGTGTGTGTGTGTGTGCCTGTTGACTACTGCTCTTGAGATTACGTTAGGGCTAAAAGGGTGAAAGGGATAAATAAATGCAGGGGTGTGGAGATTGTGGCAGTCCCTCTGTTTATTCTCAGTGCGTAGAACAGCAGAGCATTTCCAGAAGTCACCACTTTCTCCACGGCTGCTCCCGGTGGACTCAAAAGTTTAAAAGCGGCACTAGGGCAGGTTGAAAATAGCAGCCGACGCGTACTATCTATATGCACGGGGCGATGTTGTGCCGTATATATGTGTGTGAGCTGATGATCCCGGGAGAAGATGATTAACTGCAGCGGTACACACTGCAGAGAGCTGATGCGGAAGACGTATTGTGTATATTGGGTGTGTGTGTGTGACTGTGTGAGCGCGTGTGTGTGTGTGTGTGTGTGTGTGTGTGCGTTACCTGAGTCACAGATTAGAATACCAGCTGTGCTCCCCATCTGTCACCCTGTCGCTCAGCCTCACACAGACCCAAATGAGATCGTGATGAACCCTCATCATCCACCTTCAAGCGGCACCCAGCAACCTTTAACCAGGACGGTGCGTTCCTGTTTTTCCCCACTGTTGGAACCTCATTATCTTTTCATGAATGTGCACACTGATGACAGTGATGCTGTCAGTCTGCTCTGGTCTATCTCTCTCATTTTCATTCAATAAAAAAAACAAAATGCATGCAAGGAAGCGGGGGACATGAACCTCCGTGCATCTTACGCCTTCATAGTAGGTAAAAAACAACAACATTAAACTCCAGCAGAAGAGTGACTCTTGTTTAATAAACTGTTGTGCCTATTGTGTGTTGTTGTGTGTTGGAGGGGAAAACAGAAAGCCACTCTGGCATTACCAGAGATGAGACAGAATACTAATCAGCTAAAACCAAGCCAGCCTATAAAGCAAACTGTCTGTGTCTGTGTGTGTGTGTGTGTGTGTCTCTGGAGGATTTAGGGATCTGACCCATCTTGTCCTCACTGTTTTGTAACCATCCACACACACACACACACACACACACACACACACACACACACACTGATCACATGAGAGCACTGCTGGTGTTAATCAGAGCCAGTGAGACTTTAGGAGTGAGCATTTGTACAGGTGGTACGTGTGTGTGTGTGTGTGTGTGTGTGTGTGTGTGTGTGTTTCTGTGTGAGCTGATCTTACGATAACGCTACACCAGCATGCCCTCACAAGCCCACATATCTGAAGAGAAGACAGTTAAAAGAAGGGCAAGTACAACAAAACCAAGGAAGGATGAAAGAGAGGAGGCCCTGCAGCTTGTTTGATGACAGATTTAAATAAAGCTTATTTAGTATCGTGTTACTGTCACTACTTCTACTACTGCAACCGCTGCTACAGTGAGTAATACTTTCTATTACAACCACTACAGCTCCTCCTCTTCCTCCTTTTACCGCGACTGAAATCAAACGCTTCGACTCCCTGCTCCTCCTTTTACTACTGATATGTTTACTGAGCCTACAGTCACTGTACTACCTTCAGTCCAACATGTGACTCTCTGGATTAAACACACCAGTGCAGTGACCTGCTTGGTGAGGATAAGGATCGACTACCGAATCAACGTGGCTCTATACTGTGAAGATATGCCTCCTCTCTGGAGATCATCTCGCATAGAAACCCACCTGCTTCCATTAGCTATGTGGGTCAGCAGACCGCCGTGCGAGTGTGTGTGCTGGTCCGGCGTAAATAATATAATCTATTAATAACGAGCACTTGTTGTGTATGATTATACAGCACCGGGTTCTTCAGGTTTAATCTCGTCTACAGATGTATGGAAACTCTGTGGGGTTTTATCTCACCTCCACACACACACCACTCCCACAGGACCCGCCCCTTCCTGCTGAATCACTGCTCCCCCTCTTTGGCAAACTATTGAAACCGGGAGAGGAGAGACCTTCTGACCTTCTGTCAGCTATACAGAGAACTTCATTAGCCTGGTTTTCCCACACAGCAGATCTCAGTGTACTGAGATCTTCACCGCACGACTTCTTGCTCTAGATTCAACTTTTACCACTTCGATGACCCGAATCACACACGATTACAAATCGTCTGTGAGCGGTTATTGCACTCGATGATGAGGCAGACGGGCTCCTCAGAGCTGCATAAGAAGACCGTTGTTGTGGATTTCCTGCGGATAAGCACGGCCATTCTTTGGATGTCGAGGGGGGAATCAACTTACACACTGTTCATACTCGCTTCATTGTGTCTGCTGCTGCTGCTGCAGCAGCAGACACATGTGAGAGGGAGGGCTGCCGACGGTCACATGGTCCCCCCATGACTTCACCTAATGCTGCATTCAGGTCACGTGAAATAAATGTGGTGAAAGTAACAACCAGTCAGTAAGTTCCCGTGTTGTAGCCCATTATAACGAGGTGGACGGTGCTTTTAAGTGCAATCGTTTCTATCACACATGTGGAAGCCGCTTTGCTCCTTGTCTCTCATTATTCAGCTAAACGCCAATGATTGAGCTCCACTCACATGGAAAACTGTCAGACTCAGACTCCATCTCCCCCAGCGTTAAAAACGAATCAAACCAACGAAACATAGCGTTTACTATCTGTGGATGTCCTTGTGAAGTCAATTTAAGTTGCAATGCATCTGGAACAAAGCGACTTCTCTGTTTGTGCACCTCCGGGTCACACTAAGCGACTGCATTGATCTGTGGACACTCCTGGCTCGCTTTAAATAACTCAAACTCTGCCACTGGAATGGGCGGCTAACACCACTCAGCTCTCTCAAGATTCTTTGTGCAGGATATGCTCTGGATGATAAGCATTATCAACTGAAAACCAATGCTCTGTGTGCACCGACGCTGCAGACAGCTCGAGTGATCCCACACCGTCTGTCCATTAAATATGAATGAGAACGTTAGCTTAGCTTAGCACAAAGACCGGCAGCAAGAGGAAACAGTTAGCTCCGTCTAGACGTAAAGCACCTCAAGCTACTGCAGGTCTGAGATTGTTCCTTCATATTTAAAATGTGTGGTTTTTTTTTACCTGATGTCTGACTTGGCTCATCCACCCACAAAGCACTTACGGGAAGAGGCCGTAATGCATTCCTATTACTGGTAACAACCTTCATTATGTGAGTCTGTTCTGTTCATTTCTATTATCCTCGGGGTGACAGTCCCATTAGCAGCTGCTCTCGTATAGCGCACACGTGTTTCACATCCCTCTGATAGTGCTCTCGCTTCCTGCTGTAGAGCAATGCTGCCGACTCGTCTCCCGAGGAGCTCCGAGAAAAGCACCAAAATGCTTTTAATATTTTGTGTTTATTTCCCCCAAAACTTCTCTCCTCCTCCTCCTCGGTAATGGGAGCACTTGTCGGTCCTCACTAATGTCTGTCCTGTGGGGACGCTGCTTGCTTAGTGGTGCTCATTACACTGAGCTGTGTTGCCGGTAATCACGAGCACACTTCACACACAAAACACTGAAGACGATATCAAAAGGCCGTGTCGCAACAACAACATACTATTGTACACCGATGTGTTCTCTGCTCTGTGCTCACTGTGATCACAGGACAGAATCGGAGGGACGAGGGGAACCAAGTTGGCATCATGTGGCCCTCACGAGAGCAGTCACATGACGCTGGAGATGGAGAAGTGAGATCCTCACAGCTGCCCGAAAGTTAAAAGAAGCTCAAGTGCAGCCGATAACTTCCAACAGCGAGCTTCTTATCGTCTGTGACTGAGACAAAGAACAGAATGCAGTGAAGATATACACACAAATGCACAGATCCGGGAGGAAAGCCAAAGCGAGCCCTGCTTCTACTCCGCTCCTCCCACCAAGCCGCTGGCCTCGGGCTATTTATAAGACGCTGCTGCTGCTGTGAGTCTTTAAGGCCTTTTGAGACTTCACAGGGAATTTACTTTACAGCGGCGAAAGTTTTCCGCGTCCTCAAATATATAGGAAACAGAAAGCACTTGCTTGCCGAGTTTGTGCCACTTTGCGTCTATACCTTCGTTCTGTAAATCAATCAACCTGACGGCACACGGCGGTAAAAAAAAAAAAAAAAGGGGGGGGCCGCTGGGTTGCAAATTTAGCGGCGGCCTCTTTTGTTTGTGCCAATTGCGCTCAAATATTAATGCGGTGATTATTTATTCATGTTAAAATGCTACACAAAGCACATTTTAAAAAGGATTCAGGGTTTGTCATTTGGGCTCACTTTGGGTAATGCTGCACTCAGAGACACACATCTGTTGTCCTCTGCTGCAGCGTTGACTACGTTTCTGCCTTTTTTTCAGAAGCACTTCCAGCAGACTGCTGTTCGATAACAGGGCAGCCTCTGTTCTCATGTCCATCACACCGTAGTCTTGTCATCATCGAGTCATGTGGAAACCTGAAATGAATACATCTACGAAGCCCATTTCGGCTCCAACGTGACAAGATGCCACGACGTGTGATCTCAGGATTACATCACTCTGCTCGGCGTGTGAGGGAGGATCACGCCACAGTGCATCATCGATGTAACGTTACAGAATAATCGATTGTTGTTTCATGTGCGCGAGTTCGTTCAGCTATGGGAATCATTTGAGCGTTCGGCAGTTTCCCCGCCGTGTATCATCTGCGCTTCCAGGAAATAATAACGCTGGTTTTGTATTTTGTCTCCTGGCAACAAATGCACATTCAAGGAAGAGGATCTTTTATAAGTTCACAAGTGCTCCCTTTGGACGCCATTGAAAAGCTTTTAACTCTGCCTCAGGAGCGCCATATTCTGTAATAAATCAGCTGAGGACACACTCAAATGTCAGTGTTATTGCTAGAAAACAAAGATTAAGATGGGTGCAGACAAAGACGAATCCATCCTGCGATCACATGGACTGCTCAACCTGAACCATGAAGTGTGTCTGCCAAATAATGCCAATCAGCTCCGAAAGGCTGCACATTTCTCCTTGGGAGTATGTATTACGGAGACCACAGCTCCCAATGGCAGCTAAACAGACTCCTCAGAAGATACTGGGCGAGCTGCTGCTACAACAGAAGAAGAAGAAAAAAGCATCTCATCACAGAGCACCAAATCCATAGTTCTATATTCATGCTGGTGTCTCAAGAGTTAGGGCTGAAAGGAAGAGCGTGGGGGGGGGGGGGGGGGGGTGCACCGTCAGCATTTAGGAAGCGTGGGTGGGGGTGGGGGGGGTACACTCTCACTTCACCTCTCTTCCTCTCTTCCTCTCTCTCTCTCTGACATGAGGGCCGGGGGGGGGAATGGTGCAGCGAGTGGTCCGGCTATCACTCCCTCGGATGGGGAGAACATTACGGTGTACCTGCACCTCTCAGCACTTTCACCGGCAACCCGGAGCAATGTTATCATGACGGCCCGAGTTCAAACAGCTCTCTCTCTCTCTCTCTCTCTCTCTCTCTTTGGATAGAGGCCTCCATGCACCATTAACCCCGGGCTATCCATCATCTGTCCGCTTGTTCAACGGGGCTGTAATACACCGTTAATGCTGCCGACAGTGAAGCCACCCCTTAATGGAGCTCACACTCCTTCGGCCGGTGCTGTTTTCGGGGGCAAAGTGAGGAGGAGAGAAGCGCTTTTAAGACGCAATAATACATTCATGTATCAGCAGATGGGACCGTTTAAAAAGCAGCTTCAGAGAGTCAAAACTGAATACAAAAAGTAGCCTCACACATCATATAGAGTCACAGAATATGGGTTGATAGATGCAAATGAACATGGAAGTATTTGTAGATGTGTATTGTCAGCTTATTAGAAAATGTCTAATGTTTGATATGCTAATCTTCGTCGAAAGTGCCGAAACATATTAAAAAAATAAAGTGAAATGTGACTCAAGTAACCAAATACAAGGGGGTGCTGAATGTGATTGAAAAGTGAAGCAGCAGCCAGTCAGGCGGTGAAACAATCCACAGATTGGCTTAGTGAGAGGCAGTAAATCCTCCAGGTAAAGAGGTTAACCTGCTGCTCTCTGTGGATTGTGCGCAGTATGGACGGGCTAGTGTTAAATGATTAGTAGGAGGCTGAGAGGAAACCTGCCACTGTTGTCTCACACACACACACACACAGGAACACGCTTCAAAAGCCACGCTACAGCTTCACAACAATATGGACATCCTTCAAAATAAAACACCCGAGAAGGAACCTTCAGGAACCCTATTCACTGAGGGAATCAAGCTGTTGTCCTGCAGTCTTGTGGACATTTTTTTTGGGGGGGGGGGACGGAGTCAAAGTGCTGCCTGTTTGTTTCATGATTTGACTTTTACTTTCACACGACCTCATTGTTTGTAATACTAGTCTACACTGCGGTTTCGTAGTTGAACCCGTGACCTCGTGGCATCCCCTCCGAGCAGCCCTGCTTGTGCGACGACCCCATAAGAAAGCCACACAGACGTCACATTATCCGCCGGTCTGCTGATGAATTATTGACAAGCAGACAGAGCCAGGGAGTTCATACGATCCGCCGCCCTCTGCGTCACCGGCCTACTACTGAATTCCACCTGCTCGCTTAACAGGAACACCGACAGGAGACACAACAGCACGATCACCAGCCGCCAACTCTAAACGGTTATTCCAGGCTAGTTAACCTATGTGCCAATTAGGAAATGCAGCAGGTGGAAAATAAGCAGCAGGAGATAAGTGATAGCTGTAATAGGGATTAAGTGTGTGAGGGTATATAGTGAACACCAGTAACCCTTTAATCCACTATGTGAAGGCAGGAAGTCAGACAGAGAGGCACTTCCTGTCCAGGAACCCAGATTCCTTCAGCAGAGAGGAATGCTGCCCTGGCTGATGCTGACTCCACCGTCATTATCTCTCTGTTGTTTTCAGACGAGCCGGTATGTGTGTCAATGTGACGAGTCTGTTTCCTCTTTCTCCAGTAAATAGGACGCTAATGGAGCTACTCTCGTTTAACAGGAAACACAAGAGAGTGGGAGCACGAGAAAGCAGAAGAGACACATGAACAACGGTTATATGGTGAGAAATGCAAGACCACAGAGTCTGTAATTTAGCACAGTAAATTGTACTTGTAAAACTTTCCCGAGAGAAGAAGAAGAAGAAGGAGGGCAGCGAGCCGGCGGAGTGAGTGAGTACGGTGCGAGTGCACCAGGTCTCAGTGCTCCGACTTGTCACTGTGATTAGGTTTTGTTCTCGTTCAGCAAGCGACAGCCATTACGACTCTCTACACTCTCGGAGAGATAGCTTTCGGGGCTTATGTAACATCCTCAAGAGACACACAGTAACCCAGCGACGGACCGACTGGTATCCAGTGGTTCTACTCGGCTGACCTCAGGAGTTATGTGTTTATTTCACCCACGCTCTGTAAACGACGCGTCCATTGATTCATGACAACAATGTGCGATTACAGTACAGGTGTGAATCATGTGAAGCGGTTTTTATCTCTTCGTCTGTTGACCGGTGAAAGATTGAATCTGTGTGTGAAGCCGCTTTAATCAGCTCTACTCACGTGCAGTTCTTCCTTTACTTCTCGTAAAGAAATATTCACATGAGCGTGCTTTATTGCACAGCAAATGGATCCATTATGGCTTTAAATAAATCTGTAATTAGCTTCACTTACAGACGCGGTCAGAGGGAGACCGCTCCATCAGACCGCTCTCTCTCCCAGTATTGACTGATATTTCATAAAGTACTAGTATTGACAACCAGATAAATGTTCCTAAGCCTCATCTTAAGCATTCAGCAGTCTCTTTGCATCCGGGGTTTTCAATCAATTTAACTCAAAACCCATTTGTCTAAAGCAGTTATCCAGATCAATTACAGCAGCAGGGCTCATCAGCATCCCACATCCTCCCAGTCACAGGCGTGTTTCTGGCGATAAAGGCTCCATTCGGCCCTCCACGCAGCAAAGGGATTTCATCTAATCAGCCATTTGCAACAGTTGGGCGGCCGTGTCTGAGCCTCGGCTGAGCGTGGAGCCGGGGTATAAACCTGGTGTGAGCGGGGGGGGGGATGGGGGGGGTCTGCTCCGTCTGGATGGTTGTCAAACACATTAATGCAACTCGCAGCCATGCGGGCCCGGCTGCTCCTCTGCTGCGCATCGATTCCTCCCAGCAGGGAGGAAACAACTGGATTACATAATTCATGGGACTGACCCGTTCCATTAGCGGTCCAGTTCAACCCGGGGAGAAGGAGCGCAGTAGAGAAGAGGGAATAGCACAGTCACTTTATCTGATGCAAAACAAGTTTGCGTAAACATAAACACCTGGCACAAACACACAATATTTGTGAAGTCAAAGAAATATTTTGGAAGTATAAAAAAAAATCTGTGAATAAATGATATTATTATAAATTAAACGTTTGGATGATTTGTAAATAATTTCAATGTGTTAACAGATATTTGTGGAGTTTGTTTGTGTTTACAGATTACACATTCATGCACAGGTTGTCGATCTGTTTAACACAAATATGATTGAGACAGATCTACTCCCATATAACCTTCTTTTCCATGACTTGTCAAGGCGTTAATGATAATTGCAGTCTGTCTGCATCTCTTTGCATGTTCTGTCATGACTGGAAATATAGTTTACGCTCCACAATCCTGCATCACAACCTGATAACAACCAGTGATCAAGACTCCACCTTTCACTTCTTTAATTCTGTATGTTTGAACAGGATGTGCTACAATATTTAAGTTCATATCTGATACCAATTCATAATTGGGAATATTTATGTGTTAACAGATCCTAAAACTGGACCAAATAGCACTTCTAAGAATAAAATTGTACTTTTAACGTGTTTACAACACACCAAGGTGCATGTTAAGACTGAAGATGGACGAATGGAAAATAGGTAATCCACTATAAAACTAAAAAACAACTATGATTCATAGCCGGTGGTGTTTTTCTAACGTCAGACAGTCTCCCAACGAGATTACTTCCACTCCCTTTCCGCGAGTGAAACTTAATCCGGATGAGTAGCTGCTTCGGAGGAATTTGAAACCAATAGAGATAAAAAAAAAAAAACACGTTTTCTGTTTATCTTCTGAAATTGTAAATATGTTTGTTCTGCAGAGAAGCGTGATAATAACTCACATATCTGCTGATGAGGGTCCGCAGAGTGCTGAAATCCATCCCCATCCTCTTCCTCTTTCCTCTCCGGACACTTCTTCTTTCCGAGGCGTTTTTCTTTCTCCCAAAGGTGACTTTACTGTAGTTGTCGCTAACTTCTTTTTAATTCTCCTCCTTTGTCCATGACTTTTACTCCCTTCTCTTCTTCCTGAATTAAAAAAAAAAAAGGGCTCGGTCCTGCAAACACTTGTAAAGCTGGACTCACCTAAGAGGTTTTACTAGAACCAGGACGAGAAGCGGTCCGTGTTTTAGGTCAGTTCATGCATGCACGGACTAGTGGGCTCCTCCTAGGACACTGGGAGGAAACCAGCAGCAACCGTCTCTTCCTCTCAGCCTCTGCGCGTGTACTAATAATCTTCTTGTCTCGCGCCGCGGCCAAAGGAGCTTTTCTACGTCACGAGGAGCCAGGTAGTGGCGCTGACTCTAGGTGAGCGCATGCGCACTCTAGTGGTTTATTTTAATTTATTTTTTTGGTGCGTAATTGATTGGACGTTTCAGTTAATTTATTTGTTTGCTTGTGGCTGGTGCACCAAAGACAACATTAATTAGTAACTTTAATTAAACGGAGCAAAATGCAATGAGTGGACAGTGCATAACATTTACATAATGTGTGTGTGTGTGTGTGTGTGTGTGTGTGTGTGTGTGTGTGTGTGTGTGTGTGTGTGTGTGTGTGTGTGTGTGTGTGTGTGTGTGTGTGTGTGTGTGTGTGTGTGTGTGTGCGTGTGTGTGTTGTCCAGATTTGGACACCCCATTAGTGCTGTCCACCCAGACGGTGCTGAAATCATAAAAAATAAAAAAAAATCTCATGCAATCTGTCTTTTTTCCACATTAATATGTTCCTACTAAAACATTTTACTATAATTTTTGGGCTACTTTTATTTTTTTTTAAAGATTAAAGAGACAACATATTCAATAATCTGACATATGAAGTGAAATTCTTCAGTAGACTACAGCAAAATAGCACGGTTTAAATCCTTTTCTTTATACTAAGATATATTTTATGAATTATTGCAGCAAAAAATTAAGATAAATAATGAATGCATTATTAAACTATCATCAGTTTGTAAATGTTGATTGTCTTGGCGATGTCAGAAGTCAGAAGGGTCAGAACTATAAATCATGGTGCTTTGTTTCCGGGGGGGAATGTTTTTATTCATTTGTCCAGCCTCTGTTTCCTGGAGACGCTTTTCGGCGGGTTCTGCTGAAACACCAGCGTCAAAGTTACTACAACAACAACTACCATATCCGGTTTGAACCTTCGAAATAAAATACCAGATACATTTTTGTCACATACAGTACAGAGTAGTAGTAGTATCAGTTATTTGTTTTTTGAAATATTTTATTTTAAATTAATTAATCTTGAATTATGTTAAATTTACGTGTTGTCATTGTTGTAATGTATATATACAGTATATTGATATTTCTGACACAAATCAGTTTAGATAGCACTTTTAAAAGAATAAAATGGACTCTGAGAGGCATTAAATGCAATTCCTGGGAAGCTTTTTATTTCTGTTTGCCAACCCTATTTTAACAACCCTGTTAAAAACTACATTTACATGCATGAATATGCTATATTTTAAATTCAGTTTGGTCTTATTTCTGTTTCTCTCTCTGCCAGTGGCTTCTGTCCGTATCAATTAGACAATAATATGAGAAAATAACCAGTTTTGGTAAACATACAGCTCATATGTTGTATACGTTGTGTTTCCTTCAGTAGTAATTTGTGAGTACAAATAATTTGAGTCATTAACAACCATATGTATATTATAGAGATTATGTTATAATCTAGCTGTAATCATTGACTCACATACCTGGTACTGCATTATTAATTAATTTAAAATGTAGTCCCTCTTATCTAAAAGTGCTCCCAGTTTATGCAATGTTACCCTCCTTAATTCATCCTTTCAGATTGTCAAGCCTAGCCGAGACTTTCTATGCTCTTACTTTGAAGGACACGTGTCCCTCGCTGTGGTCATATTCTTCCTGCGTCGTGCTGGCTTCATTCAACTTGTCAAAATGGCGTTGTTCTGTAGTGGGAGAGACCTGAGTTAGTTCAGATTATTCACTGCCATTTATTCAGTTATTTGGGCAACATTAGCCAAGACAACATGGCGACCTTGGATCAGAAATCACCCAATGTGCTTCTCCAGAGCCTCTGCTGCAGAATCACGGGCAAAAGCGAAGGTAGATCAGTTTACGTTAGCATGCTCGGCGCGAGTCCAGGAAGTGTCATTCCAAACGTCATTCAAAAAATCCGCACTTTTGTCGTTACTCCTTCCAGTACTAATCGTCCACATATTACACATGATGTAAAGTCAGTAAAAGAGTCGTTATCGTCTACTGGAAAATTCGGCTTATCATTTACACACTAAGAAGTTCAGATTTTGATAATAATCCAAACTTTTCTACACTGCTTTGCGCACAGACGAACCTTCTGTGTTTGTGTGACGTAAAGTGTAGAAAACGATGGAAAATGTTGCTGAAATTAAAGCTGCGTGGTTTTTTGCACATATGCCGAATTCATGAGATAATAAATGTGCAATAAAGCAAGCACAGACTTTAATATTAGTGTGATGAAGAATAGAGATACATCGAGTTTGGTATTATTGGATGCACTTGCTAGCTGCAGGCCTCTGATGGATGCAGGCATCTCAGGGCTGCATGGTGGATCAGAGATAGAAACATATCAATATAATCCTTGTTTTGTTTTGCTTTCCAGTCAATACAACACGATTGCATCTAAGCCCATTC
The DNA here is from genome assembly GCA_032191485.1 of Leptoclinus maculatus. Classification (NCBI taxonomy): domain Eukaryota; kingdom Metazoa; phylum Chordata; class Actinopteri; order Perciformes; family Stichaeidae; genus Leptoclinus; species Leptoclinus maculatus. The sequence continues at coordinate 4,639,859 of JAVDOI010000021.1, read as the reverse complement.
ACACCAGTGTCCTAGTATCTAATTAAAGTGTTCGTGCATCTTTTTGGAGGCACAGCTGTCTGCCATGTCTACTTTACGTCAGAGTGCTGCTTGTTGTGTATTCCTCCAGCTGAAGTGGCCCACCAGTTCCAGTACGCCGTGCGAGTCATTGGCAGTAACTACGCCCCCACTATTGAGCGGGACGAGTTCCTGGTGTCGGAGAAGATCAAGAAAGAATGTAAGAGCCCTAATGAGCACACATGTTCATACCATCTGTTTCATGAACACTGTAACAGAGATGAGGAACTCATATTTAATCTGTGTGGCATTCGGCCAAATCGGCCCATCTCTGTTGCTGTCAGGTGGTTTTGTAAATGAGCTCCCGCTTTGCCTTTTATGTTGATGTTAAAAGTCAAAACTCTTTATTGCACCATAAAGGCAAATCCCAGTGGACTTCCAGAGCAGCCAAGATAGCACCATTAGTGGGAAAACATTGATCTGAGCTTTGACAAAGAAAATAAAACAAATAGCGCAGCACTTACTGAGCAGAATGTTTATTCCTCCCAGGTCTGCAGGGGGAGTTATGGGAACTTTGTTAAAGTATTTTTTTTAGGGTGGTGGAGTTGCCGTAAAAATGTGATATCTGTGAATTCAAGACATCAAAATGATAAAAAAGGTATTTTTCCATCCACAGTGTCATGATCCTCGCCGTCTTACTCCGCAGTTTAAGTTTAGCCGTGTTCAAATCCCAAATCGGCTTTTTTGGTGGTGGAGGTTTTGCTCATTATTTCGTCTCGTTTGCAGTGCTGAAGCAGAGGAGAGAAGCCGACGCTGCACTGTTCTCGGAGCTGCATCGAAAACTTCAGACGCAGGTTGGTATCTGTGTTTCCCTCTGAACCGTAAACGGGACAGTTGCCCACATGCAGCATATTTACTTCACTCTGATTCAAGCTTTCACATTCATTAGATACTCATTTACAGGATATTTTACTGATATTTACCCAACGGATTGTGGTGTTGTCGAGCTGACGGTGTGTCTCCTGTTTGACAGAGTGTTCTGAAGCATCGCTGGTCAGTTCTCTACCTGCTGCTCAGCCTCTCTGAAGACCCCCGCAAACCGTCCGGCAGGGTGAGACACACACACACACACACACACACACACTTGATGATGATGATGATAATAAACGTATAATAATAATAATAATAAAGCGTGTGGTTGATACTGACTTGATTGTCCCCGTCCTCCTCCAGGTTGGAAACTATGGAGCTCTCTTCGCCCAGGCCCTCCCGAGGGACGCCCACTCCACGCCCTTCTACTGCACCCGGCCCCAGAGCCTGGCCCTGGGCTACGGGGAGAGGAGCGCCGGCCTGTCAGCCAGCGTGGGGACCAGCGGCATCTCCAGTCTGGGAGTCTACACGCTGAACGGGCCCACGGCTACGCCGCAGTCTCTGCTGGCCAGGTGAGCGACTTCTACACGCCCCGTTGAAGACACAAGCCGACGTTAGGCCAACGACAGAATTGGCCCGTCGTACTTTCTAGTTATTTAAGTTATCCGACACGATAATAGAGAAGAGAAGCCCGCTTCACACTTGTCAGCTGTGTTTAAGCAGATCCTCTCTCCGGGGAGGAGAGACTTATTTATCCGACGCTCGTCCTGTAAAACCACTCGGATAGAGGAGGCATCAATTAGCACCAGGAAATGAACTCGCCTCTCAGTCCGACCTCCTTAGAAATGTGTTTTATGAGGCATCAGAAGGCCATTTCATTCCATTTGTCCTTCTTAATAATGCAGGAGTCCTTCAGTTACAAATGACCATTAAAGCTCTCCGGGCTCACCTTTTCAGCCATGAAAGGGCAAAGCCTCTCTCCAAACCGAACAAAAGGGTCTCGTGGGATTGAAATATGTTTCACACTCTAGAAAACACAAAGTACCGGTGCTTTAATTACACATAGATGTGCTTTCGGCTTGTGTTATTTGCCGTTCTGAGTGCCTCTCTTGAGCAAAAGGCTCATATCCAGATGTTGGTGTATTACAAATGTCACTGCAACCTGTTCGTCAGACCCTCGGAGAGTAAATGTGTGTGTGTGTGTGTGTGTGTGTGTTTTTCAGTCAACCCCCTCAGTCTGCAGCAGGAGGCGGTCAGCCTCTGGGCTCTCGGCTGGCCTGGGCTCTTCCCGTGAGCTGCTCCCCGTCCTCCGCTCTGGCCACGCTCGCCTCTCGGCCGCCCCTCGGACCTCCAGTCCCCTCCTCCAGGGCGACCCGTCCTCGCCGAGACGGTGAGCGGACATGTGTGCGAACCCACAATGAACGTAACATGAATGCGTTGTGGTTTGTGTGAACTGCAGTTCCCAACACGCTGAAAACAGCAGAGTTGATTGCATCCCGTGTTCCTACTAACGCGTCGTAACTTCTCCGTCCTCTCGCCCTCTGTGTCGGTGCAGGGGAGGTGAGCGAGGCGGCGCTGGTGCGGGACATCCTCTACGTCTTCCAGGGAATCGATGGCAAGTTCATCAAGATGAGCGCCCAGGAGAACTGCTACAAAATAGACAGCAAGGTACGTGGAACCTGCGTCCAGCCCCCGTGAAGCTTTAATAGACTACTCGGTGGCAGTGCAGCTCAGGTCATCATCTCAGAACAACTGCACAGATCACATGGTGGCCGTTTGTTTTACATTAAAACAAGATGCTCGTTATCTTCTATTTGTTTCCATGTTGGACAGTTTTTTTTTCCCTCCAAGGCAGTAATTTGCCGCCACAGTACAGTCGAAAATATGACATCAAGACTGCTGTTTGGACATCAAAAGGATTACTCAACAGATCAATATGAGGCTCTTTGGCTCGGCGCCACATCGACTTCTCTTTTCTTTCATCCTCCTCTCCCGTGTTGTCGATGGGAAGGCCTTCGATGTAACCTGTCCCGTGTCCGCTCAGTGGTGCTAAACATAGACTCGTGGTCAGTCTGCTGTCACCGTCCTGATGGACACGGAGCCACTGAGACCAGGGGGGGGGGGGGGGGTATTTCGGACTCCTCTGTGGGCCACTTAACTTTCCCTTTCGCAAAGCTCTCCGGATAAGAGGTTTTGTTTAAACCGATGAAAATTTAATGCATCGTTAAAACGTGACTCTTACTCAGCCGGAAAAAAACAAAATCCGTTACTGCAAAATCACACGAGCGGGTACATTATGTTGTAAATCTGTCGGGGCTTTCGCGGTGAAAGTTGTGACGGGCGATGCTGGCTTTAAGTGTAGTTACATTGTTGTCTGCCTCTCCAGTCGACGCCATTCCAGTATGTAATACTGCAAGAATATACACATTCTAATGTAGGTTTACTGCACTCACAGTGTGTATATTACGCAGCTGTATTGTTGTGTAAGGGATAAAGTTGATTATGATAGAAATAGATGGTGTTGTAATGTGAGCTGTGCCCCACCAGGTGGTGCTGTGCAAGTCCCTGAGAGACACCAGCAGCAGGCTGGCAGAGCTCGGCTGGCTCCACAACAAAGTCAGGAAGTACACCGACGTCCACAGCCTGGACCGGGCCTTCGGACTGGTCGGACAGGTGTGTCTGCGTTTACCTTTTTTTTTTTTTTTTTTAAACGCGCTCTTTCTCCATCCAATCCTCCGCTGACGCGCATCTCTCTCCGTCTCCGTGTGTCCTCCCCTCTTCCTCCTCTTCTCCCCTCAGAGCTTCTGTGCCGCGCTCCACCAGGAGCTGAAGGAGTACTACAGGCTGCTGTCCGTCCTCCACTCCCAGGTACTCGGGTCCAACTGCCCCCTGACAGATTAGGAGATGTGCAGGATAATAGAAGCGCTGGTGGATGATGAAACTGCTGTACTTGTGTGTGTGTGTGATGTAGTTGCAGGTGGAGGACGAACAGGGTGTGGTCGTGTGCACAGAGAGCAGTCTGACTCTCAGAAGGCTCCTGGTCTGGATGTACGACCCCAAAGTCCGACTCAAAACGCTGGCCGCCCTCGTCGACTTCTGCCAAGGTGGGTTGCCCGTGTGTGTGTGTGTGTGTGTGTGTGTGTGTGTGTGTGCTGTATTCACACACTATGTTTAATGTCGTATTCCAGTGCCTTTCATTCAGATCGTCCTTGTGTGTGCGTTCAGGTCGGAAAGGGGGCGAGCTGGCCTCCGCCGTCCACTCTTACGGGAAAACTGGGGACCCGCAGATGAGAGCGCTGGTTCAGCACATCCTCAGCCTGGTGTCGCACCCCATCCTCAACTTCCTGTACAGGTGGATCTACGACGGAGAGCTAGAAGACACCTACCACGAGGTACACGCTTGATCTTTTTCAGCCCCTAAAAAGGTGTCCCAAGCTCATCATTGTTCCATTCAACTGCTCTGACGTTTGACCCCCAGAGAGAAAGAACATTACGGAGAGGGTGAGGCATAAAGAATGGGAGGGGGGGGGGGGAGCTTCTTCAATGAGGACTGATGAGAGGAGTGTAATGGAGAGCCAGGTGATGGATGCTTCTCGTTTCCTTCCCCCTGCCCCTCTTTCTCCTTCTGTTTCTCACACACACACACACACAGTATTTATGTGTCCCGCACTAACCATTAGTCATCACTAGACTCTGGTCTTAAGTGCTGTGAAGTTATTAGACCTTTCAGAAGGGAGATTACCCTGTAGATCACACGGCCTGTTAAACCATAAGCCATAAACAACACCTGTAAATATGAGAGGTTCCTGCAGAGCGTGTGATCAAATCTAAAGTAATATGTGATTCTTCATTTTTTTTCTTTGTAGTTCTTTGTAGCATCAGATCCCAACGTGAAGACAGATCGCCTTTGGCACGACAAGTACTCCCTCAGGAAGTCAATGATCCCCTCGTTCATCACCATGGACCAGGCCCGCAAGGTACACACACACACACACACACACACACGTCTGTTTTCATTACCATAGTCGGGCTTATTGCGACACATCCAGGTAAGGACTGTTTACCTGGAGTCCCATTATCTCTCTCTCTCTCTCTGTCCCCTCTAGGTTCTGCTCATCGGTAAATCCATCAACTTCCTGCATCAGGTTTGTCACGACAGAACACCGCCGAGCAAAATCACGCCAGCGTCCACGTCTGCAGACACGCCCAAAGACGGTGAGAGTCTCGCCTTCTCCCTCGCGTTCCCAGCATGTCTCAGCATGGTTTACATGGTTTACATGGTTTCTGGGTATAATTAGGGCTGAAATAGTTAGCGTTAGTTCAAAGCAACGTGCTGAATATGTAAACGTTGACGGTATTTCTGTCTTTATTGGAACTGTTTCTTAACCGCTGACCTTTAGTTTCGTCCTCGTATCGACGTAGTTCTGTTGACGGAGGCTGGTGGGCCCGTGATCGATGCTCTTACCGCTGGCCTCGCGCTCCTCTTCTGACTATGAAGGGGAAAGAGGCACACTTAGCCGCACTTTATTGATCCAGTCTGTAGGACTTCACCTGACCAGTTTGATCTTTGATTTACTGTATCTGCTGAAGGACATCCCGACACAAACTCTAAAACGTGAAACTAGAGTAGCCGTTAAAGTTTGGAACTTACGGTCCTCGTCTCTCCTCACAGCTGCAGAGCTGCTGTCAGACCTGGAGGGGGCGTTTCAGGAGAAGATCGACGCCGCCTACTTCGACACCAGCAAATACCTGCTGGACGTTCTCAACCGCAACTACCTGCTGCTGGAGCATCTGCAGGCCATGAGGAGATACCTGCTGCTGGGCCAGGGGGACTTCATCCGACACCTCATGGACCTGCTGAAGTTAGCAACACGCACGTTGAACATCTCCTGAGCCGCTACTTTGTACGTCTAGATCTTATCATCTCATCTCATGGTATTTCTTTTTGTTGTCCCAGACCAGAGTTGGTGCGTCCCGCCACCACTTTGTATCAACACAACCTGACTGGCATCTTGGAGACGGCAGTCAGAGCCACAAACGCCCAGTACGACAACGCAGAGATCCTCAAGAGGCTGGACGTACGCCTGCTAGAGGTAGTGTGTGTGTGTGTGTGTGTGTGTGTGTGTGTGTGTGTGTGTGTCTGACTTCATTGTGTCCTTCATCTTTTGACGTCTGTCCTTTTGTTGGCTCCAGGTGTCTCCTGGTGATACAGGCTGGGATGTTTTCAGTCTGGACTACCACGTTGATGGACCCATTGCTACGGTAATACACACACACACACACTTCCCAACATATTGTCCATGTATTGCCGCTGCTATCATGTATTTATATATATATATGTGTGTGTGTTTCAGGTGTTTACAAGGGAGTCTATGGGCCACTACCTGCGTGTGTTCAATTTCCTGTGGAGGGCCAAGAGGATGGAGTACACACTGACTGACATCTGGAAGGGACAGATGTGTAATGCCAAGCTGCTCAAAACCATGCCTGGTACATAAACACACACACACACACACACACACACACAAGAAGATGGTTTGTAGTGAGAAAAACCAGTCACACAACCTGCAGTATATTCTTAAAGGTGTGTTTTTGTCATTTCCATGTGTTTAAAGGGCAAGCTTGTCTTTTCTCTGTGCTTTTTTACCCTCCAGAGTTGTCCGGCGTGCTGCATCAGTGTCACATCCTGGCCTCCGAGATGGTCCACTTCATCCACCAAATGCAGTACTACATCACCTTTGAGGTCAGACCATTAGCGGCGCCGTTCGGCTCGCAGGCTGTAAAACACGAGTTTAAAAAAAAGAGAAAGCAGTAATTACAGCGGGGAGGCGATCTGCTGCGTCTGTTAAATGCAACGCTGCGTGAAAGTGATTTACAGGAGCAACAGGAGCCTGGAGGTCGCTGAGGTTAACTCGATTTGAGAAGGCTGCCGGTTCAACTCTTCTGAAAGTCAGACTGAAGAGACTGTAGATGGAATAACTGATGCTAACCGCAGTGTAACACATCTGATAAAATAATTATAGGAACTATAAGAACCCTGTGGGCATGGAGGCCCTGTCATCATATCTGATGTGTATTAAAAGGGCGCCATCGTTCCCGTGTAGGTGCTGGAGTGCTCCTGGGACGAGCTGTGGAACAGAGTGCAGCAGGCTCAGGACCTCGACCACATCATCGCCGCCCACGACATCTTCCTCGATAGCGTCATCTCAAGATGCCTGCTGGACAACAACAGCAGGGTAACACACACACACACACACACACACACACACACACACACACACACACAAGATAATGTTATGGATTTTCTGAAAGTTATCACACTCTTCCTTGAACTCTGTTTCTGTCTGTCCGTCCAGTCTCTTTTGAACCAGCTGAGGGCCATATTTGACCAGATCATCGAGTTTCAGAGCGCCCAGGACTCCCTCTACCGCTCGGCGCTGGAGGAGCTCGCCCTCCGGCTGCAGTTCGACGAGAGGAAGCGACAGCGGGAGGAGGAGGTAGGAGGTTTTCTGTGCTACGGGATGAGAGCGATGGGGGAACGTAGTAGTATTTAAAGTGATAACCATCCTTGTCTTCAGGGTCAGTGGGGAGTGACGGCCGAACAGGAAGCGGAGGAGAAGAAGAGGATTCAGGAGTTCCAGGAAACCATACCAAAGATGCGCTCCCAGTTCCGCATCCTCACCCACTTCTACCAGGTAGCAGCCCGAGCCTCCTCCAGGAGCAGCTGTCCACCTTAAAGGCAATCGGCTGTTTCTCCTTTTCACGTCTCTTCCACTTTGTCTCCCCCCCTCTCCCTCCTTCAGAGCATCGTCCAGCAGTTCCTGGTGTTGCTGATGACCAGTACGGATGAGAGTCTGCGTTTCCTCAGCTTCAGACTGGACTTCAACGAGCACTACAAGTTTGTCTCCACAACTCAGTCAGAACACATATAAACACAAAGATGTTAAGAGGTCATGTTGAAGACATCATTTTCCTTCGTCTTCAGGGCCAGAGAGCCGAGGCTGCGAGCCTCACTCGGCACCAGCCGAGGGCGGCGGCCGTCAAATATCTGACGTGACGATGGCATCAAACAAGCGGGGGGCTTCCTGTCGTAGGAGCATTTGGGGATGACATCGCGGAGACGGGGGAAGGGGGGCGGCCAGCAGACTTCGAAGCGCCTCACGTCGAGATGATGTCATGCCTTGGAGGAGCGACCCGGCGCTGTTCTGGACCGCTCTGGCGGTCGCCAAGTGATGACATCACAGCAGACGGGTCCCTGCGTCGGATCGCGAAGGAATAAAGTCCAGAAAATCGAAACTTTCGGAGCTCGACATGCAGAAAAACAAAAAAAAAGGACTGCTGGGAGGAGTGAGAGGAGCAGACTGAGCTCCCCCGAGTCTCACAGGGCCACCTTCCATGGCATGCCTTATTAAAGAGGGACAAACAAAAAGCCTTTGTCTCAGCGTGGTTGCCAAATCTAGTCCCAACACACATAATGTATGTACATAGAGTTTATGCAAAAATGTAAGTATGTGTATATATAATATGCATCTTTACACGTCACCCCCGTGGGCTTTGCGTCTTCTCACTAGGGTTCAACCGATATGGGTCCGATATTGATATTTTTTCAATTTTGTACTCGTAGCCGTCATTAAAAACGATTAAATTTGAGCACTTTTAGTCCAGTTGTTCCTGGAGACGGATTCCTTCTCCGGTCAGTATTGGCTCACCAGTATATATATCGGTCTAACCCTAGATCTCCAACTCTCCTGCTTAAAATCCAGGGTTTTATCGTCAAGCGTGTCACCGGTCAGCTGTCACAATCACAATCACACAGAGGATTTTGAGTTACGCACCCCCCCTCCCACTGACACGAAGACATCTGGCTCATACAGACAAAAGGAAAGCCCCTCTGTTGCCGAGTGAGGCATTGGAAAAGAGGACTGAGAACCGACTCGTGTAAAGAATGTTCCACTGCTCAGTGTACTTCTGTCTGTATGAGAGAAACAATCCTCACAACAACCACAACAACCTCACTCTCCTCATTACATCAACAATAGGAACTATATAAATGTTCGCGTTTAAAATATGTAAATATCCTGAGATGAAAGTCCATATTTAAAGAAGTTGACTGACTCTAAACCATCCTCTGGGTTTGTTAGTTTTACCGTCAATGAGCTCCTTCATAAATATGTATTGGTGTGGAGGTGAACCATCTGTCCCCTACATTGTATAGCACATGATGTATAGAATAAAGGGAAACCAACCATCCCGTTCCTCTTTAATAAAATGTTTTTTTAATTCACGTTGTGTCTTGACTTGTTTCACCGCGACGCTGAGCAGCTCTCTGCCTCTGGGATCAAAGGTTGACGTGAACTTACTGCCACCTACAGGCAAGACGTCAGAGATGAATGTTGAAGGTAAACTTTCCAAGATTCATTTCCACAGAACGGTCTCCATCCAGACCTCCAGTCCCGTAGAAACACTGGATCCTACATTTCCCAGAATGCAACTCAACAGCTCAAGTGTGAGATGTCCTTTGCATGAAGTTCAGTCCTAACTTTCAGCTAATAAAATCTTTACTCAAAGGTTCACTTACTGGCGTGTTGGAGCTTTCACTCACAGCGTTCTTCATAAACTGCAGCTGGATCAGTTGTGACCTAAGAGAGAGTTCGAGTCAATAATCGTATATGTTTCAATGTAATCGAGTGGATTGTGGACTCTGGTGCTTCGGACTGAACTGTGCGAGAGGTGAGCCACCAGAGGGAGTAACAGCATCTCTTTTCCCGCCTCCATCCTCTCTCACACACATTTATTCACCCCCGGCTTTGCATTCTTCGGTGTTGAAGCCCCCTGCAAATAAAAAAGAAGCTGTTTATCCTCCAGAATCGGAGCGTTTCGGTGTCTTTTTGTGCTGACATTAAGGTATTCTGTTGAGCCTCTGTAAACGGATGAGAACTGTTGCTATTGTGCATCCGTTGTTGGATGTCTTGAGGAGCACGGTCACACAATGCAGACGCAGGAGGGAGAGAGGGAGGTGTGAAAGTCCTATCACACACACACACACACACACACACACACACAGTATGACCGCGGCCTCTTCTCCCGGGAGAAATGTGCTCCGTCTTGCCTTCATTTCTGTGCACGTAAATAGCTGTTTATTTGTCCAGAGAGCCATCTCTTCAGGCCGATGTATAGATATATAACAACCCTCTCGTCTTTGTGGATAACACTTTGAGAAAATTGTCAATTTGGAAAGCTGGAGTACGTTAGAGTCCTGACTGCTCGGCTGGAACAGACGGACTACTGGGATCTTTCTTCCTCTCTACACTGTGTCTATATGTGATGCATGTGGTGTCTTTGTCTCTCACATCAAGATGGTTTCTGGTCACGTAAGACATCTTTTAACCCCGTATTCCCAACACCCCTCGTGTCATTTTCTCTCAACAGAAATAGCTTCGCTCTGCCAACCTTTTATATTGAGCGAATACCTCGCCGACAAACTGACCTGGTATCAGTTCATTCTGCACGTTTGACGGCCTTGGACATGTTCACTTCGCTTTTTCTACTCTCGAAACATAAACTCTGGCTGTAACTGTCATTATTTCACAAAAAAAAAGTGATCAGTGACTCTCTATTTTAAGCCTTATAGTTTAAAAATCTTTTATATATATATCACGATACTGATGATACTCAAGATGCACTCTGACCTCTACCTTTGTGCCCCGGTGCAGTGAACCCTCACTAATACCAGAGAAACAGATCCAGCTGCTGCTCACAGCCACATCTGCACTTCCACCAGCCCCAGGGCTCCAGGCCCCACCAGCTACTCATCCGCACACACGTTTCAGTACTTTGAGTTCCAGGTGATCTTGTATTAATGTTTGGTAAAATAGAGACAAAGTTCTTGTCAGACGTGTTGGGTTGTACAGTAAGCTGCTGTTGGTTTCCAGAGGAATTCGGGGAAATAGTTGGAGTAAATTTGGAGTTTTCGCAGAGCCGTGAGGATGACACGTACCCAGTCGCCACAGCAGCAGGCTTTATTCATCTCACACTGATACAAAGCAACAAGACCAAACTGTCGTATCCCATCATGCATTAGCCATGCTGAAGAATAAGTCCGCCAGCCATTCCGTCCTCTCCCTGTCCCCCATTATATTCTCTGTGAATGCCATTAAAGAAAATAGCTCGTTCGGTTCTCCTGCGACCCACTCGAGCCCGGATCCTCCTCTGTGCGACCTCCCTAACACTGTTTTAAGGTGAGACAAAGAAGAAGAAGAAGAAAACGCGTCTGTGCTGTCGAGCCAGGAACTGACAGCTGACATTTACTGGCATCTCTGGCAGCAGGTGTATTTGAGAGAAGTCTTGTTCCTTCTTGCGTGACTTTAACACGGCGCAGAAAGCACAAGCTAATGCAGGAAAAGCGCTGTAATAGGCAGTAACCATGCCCGAGCTTTTCTGCTCCTTGGAAAAAACCCAGCATTGTGTGCGGGACCTCCACCTCCTTTGTTCACAGTCGGCTTTAACAAGAGTCTTGAGGATAGACGTGCGGCATTAATTGGACATTTGCATGTATGGGATTTTAATGAGGCTAATGAGGCCAGAAGATTGTTGCTACGACGTATACGTTTGCCCAGATACTGACCAAGGTGTGAGAAGTGCTCTCAGTGGTGGATAAGTGTCCCCTCGTCCAAAAACCCCAAACGTTCACCTTTTGACGTTGATGTTTCATGAAGGCTTGAAATTATTAGATATGAATTATATCAGAGAACGCAATATGAAAAGGCTGACAACTCACAAAAAGGGGGGGGTCAGGTCTGAGTGAAGTCCTTCTGCAGCACATCTGGTCTCAGCTGCTTTTTACCTTTAAAAACTCGGGGCAGGTGAGCTCGCTTCAGCTCGGCTGGATGTCTTGATGTTTGCAGCAGGTGTTACTTCTTCCCTTTCAGGCTCCTCGCCTCTGCAATTGCTCGACTCCTCCGCACATCCGCATCCTGACAGCTTTGCTCTGTAGTTCCCTATTTTGAATTTTTTAAAGCGAGTCTCAACAGCCGTGCCAATCCGCCGAAGCACTCTCCTGCTTCTTTGAGACGCTCAGTTGTCTCAGCCTCGTCTCTCCGTCGCTCTGGATTGAAGCAGTGAAACTTTGTCTGGTTTCCTGCTGTATTCACAAAAATGTAAAAATTATGTGTTTACTTTACACTAGAAAGGCCAGTGCAGGACGGACAACATGTCGACGGATCCAGCTGAGCTGCCATCACTCTGGTCAAACGTTTCTTTCGGTTTGTGCGGGTGGTTGCGGTGGCTCCTCGGTGTCCGCAGGAACCGCAGAGCTGCCCGTCAACAATGTCCCGCAGAGAGACACGGCGGTGCGGTCTCTGCTGGACGCCGTCTCTTGCTGTGCTGCACGATCTACCAGGAAGGCCCTCGTAGTTTAATCACAGACTGTAGTGACCATGCACGAAGGTGTAAATGCAGTGGCGGCTGGTGGAAAATGTTCTTGGTAGGGCTGTGCCACATCCAATCAATTTCAGCAAACATCCCAGAATGATTTAATGCAAACAAATTAAGGTATCAAACGCGCATTACTACTTTGCAGTTAAATATTTAACATTTATTCCAACACGAAAAAAAGCAGTAAATAACACTTTCACAAACACGTCAGGACATCTTATTTTAGTCACCCTCACAGGGAATTCAGTATAATATAATATATATAACATATAATAATATTCTGTATAATATAATAATATATATATATATATCATATAATATTCTGCATAATATAATAATATATATATCATATAATATTCTGTATAATATAATAATATATATGTCATATAATAATATTCACTATAATATAAAACACACACACACACACACACATATATATATATATATATATATATATATATATATATATATATATATATATATATATATATATATATATATATATATATAATAATATATATATATATATATAACTATATATCCATTTCTCAGACAGGTGCTTCATGTCCCTCACTCCCTAACTGTCCATGCTGGTTCTGTCCCCCCCGTTGTTTTAAAAAGATAAATAAGTTATTATCATGACGTCATCCAGCTAGTCAAACCTGTCTGGTGTACAGCTAGTAGAGAAGCTTCATGTACTGCTTCTCTTTCCTGCTAGTCTGCTGTCTGATTGTGAGGTCAGGCTGATCTGGGATCAGCTCTTTCAGTAGTTTCTCCTCTCAGTTCTCCTCTCAAACGGGTCTTGGAGGAGTAGTGCTCACACTGGCGCTCTCCTGTAGAGACTTCTCCTGACGAGAACGCGCAGCTTGGGGCAGGAAAAAAACTGCCCCAAGCTGAATCTATTTGAGGACGCTGATTGGCTGAATTGTATGTCACTCATTTATATCTTTACTCAGCATTGGCTAAACTGCTTTATAGACCCGCCTCTTTGGGGCAGTTTTTCCAGCGCCCCAGCCAGCTGAGACGCGCACACACAGAGAGGAAGAGCAGACAGGCAGAGAGGACAAGCAGGAAAAGCATATATTTACCGCAGATATCATATTTTACACATATTACTGGGTGATTCCATGTTTCAAAAACACAAATATTGACAATTTGTATAGTTTATTTTTATTTTAAATTTTATTTTTATTTATATTTTTATTTTTATTTTTATTTTTATTTTTATTTTTATTTTTATTTTTATTTTTATTTTTATTTTTATTTTTATTTTTATTTTTATTTTTATTTTTATTTTTATTTTTATTTTTATTTTTATTTTTATTTTTATTTTTATTTTTATTTTTATTTTTATTTTTATTTTTTGTAGCTCTAGGAGGGGCGGCGCCCTAGCGCCCTCTATGGACCAGCCGCCACTGTGTAAATGTCTCTCGGGGAACGCCTGCAGGGAATTTCTTCAAATTTGGCACAAACATCCAGCTGGACTCAAGCATGCACTGATTAGAATCTGGTGGTCAAAGGTCATTGTGACCTCGCAGAACCCATTGTTGGCCATTATTCAAGAATTCTTATTATGACAATTTCCCACAAATGTCTAAAATGATGACGTGGTGACGTGGTTGGCGGATGTCTACTTTTGTATGCACTACATTTTGAATAGCTTTTAAAGGCAAATAAAGTTGAACAATTTACTTCTTGAACGTGGAAAAAGTATAGAGACTCCGTACATGCTAATGTAGATTCTCAGCAGCGAAATTCTGTAACAGCAGCACGTTTTGTTGCTCTCCCCTCCTCTGCTGTGTTGCTACTTGCCATTAGCGGGAGCACCGTGTGACATTTTCACTGCCACTGCCCCCAGAGGTGCCCCTTTTCCTGCCCGTGGTTTATCAACCGTGTTGCATGTGCTCACACGGGAATGCTGCGGTTTGGCTGTTTAAATATTCCAGAGCGAAGTGCATGAGACAAATCATCTGCTGAACTCTCCGGGTGGAGGGATAAATGATGTCTCTTTTATTCCACACATTCAGCCTGGATATTCATATCTATGTTCATACTAATATCTAGTGAAGTGGTCGTTTGGGATACCTTGCTGCGCTTGGATGAACAGCTGATCGACGTTAAACCGGTGTGATTTCCGTTATTGACTGTGTGACATTTTAGAATCACAGGCCCGTGGCCGCTTCAAAGATATATTTGTTTTCCAGCTCAGACGGTCGAAACGGATTGATGGACACATTAAAGGACGGGCAAAGAATAGTCTATGAGCTCACTTGCATTCATACGCATGCACAAGAGTTGCACGCCGTCAGTCATGAGGCCTGATGGGAGAAGCTGTCTGCAGGGCTGGAAATGCCACCGTCTCCTCTATTGACAGACAGCAAAAACAGAGAGAGAGAAAAGAGAGAGAGAGAGAGACAGAGGGACGTGGGTGTGTTTGTGTTGTTAATGTTTGATGAAAGTACTGCAGCTCTTTATTATTTTAGGCCGTGATAACAAGACAGAGAGCCATCACCGGTCCTCTACTATCTAGTCCAATGTAGTCTATAAATGTGAGGAAAAAAATGAATAAAAAGTCTGCACATGCAGTGCAACATGAAGTCAAAATCCCCGAAATAAACACAACACGGATGCAATTTAGTTTTGCAAGTGAGCACGTTATTAGCCACAACGCATAAAAAGATACAATAACGACATTTATCAGTGTTTACAGTTTATCGATATCGTCTCCCCCCCCCCCTCCAAGAGCTTCACAAACTCAAGTGTCAATCCGAGGTAAGGCCGCTGTGCTTATGGGGTGAAGTTCAGCTGTACGCTGTCGCGGTACATCTCGTGCAGTCAGGTGATATCTGTATGCACGAAGTGTACAAGGACAGGGCCAGTGGATTTCTCCCCAGAGGCCTCATCTGTTACCAGTAATGACGCTAATGTCTTATAATTAACGAGGCTGTGATTTATGGATGTTAAATGCTACTTGTAGCTCCACTAGGACTGCTGCGGACGTGGTAATATCAAAGACAAAATGTGATGAATGTAGGCTAGCGGCTAATTCAGTGGCCGCCCATAATGGTAAGTGGTGTGTCACACTCGGCTCATGATCTTGACAACTGAGAGGTTGGAAAAGTGTCACCCCCCAGAGCAGGTTAACAAAGTTTATTTCTTTTTTTCCCCCCCTGTGATTTAGAGAAATTGCCTGAACAGCTGCCGGCACACACCTGGTCAATCACCTCCTGCCAACGCTGAAATGGCTGAGTGGCGGCAGCACCCACGGGTGAAATAGCTGGAAGGCCAGACGTGCATCGCGCTATGATCAACTGGCAAAAGCTAAAAAGCTGTTGTTGTTTTCTAAATAAAGGTTTACTGTGTGAATAAACGATCTGCTCAAAAGGAGGACAAAAAAAGCTTTTTTTTTTACTTGCGTCATTCGTAAATAAATATAGATTTTACGTTTTGAACATCTTGACCCTGCATGTGACACACACACACACACACACACACACACACACACCAATCAAATGTTCTGGTCCAATGCCAGTTGCCAAGGTCACCAAACCTGCACACCTACTGCTGCCTAAAAGCAAAAGAAAAACATGTTTTTTTTGTCTTGCTCTTTGTGCAGTTGGGCATTGATCTCTCTCTCTCTCTCTCTCTCTCTCTGTCTGACTCCCCTCTCTCCCTGCTCCAGTCCATTTTTCTCTTTCCGTACCCGCAAAGAGGGAGACAGAAATAAAGCGACCTATTCTCAGAAATCTCCAAAGGAAGTGCTCTCTCTCTCTCTCTCTCTCTCTCTCACACCATGGAGCTGTGACTTCAAAGCCAAAAAAACGCTCGATATGTCTCCCACCCGGCATAGTGGTGTTGTTTTGTGAATGAACCAACATTGGTATGTTCCTTGTTAGGCCCAAAACGCTGCTTCTTCTATCAACCCTGAATTTCAATCACAACCTTTTAAACGTAGAGGCTCTCTCATTCATACAATTTCTTCGGCCTTCAGAGCGATGAATTCATTGCAACATAGACAGAAATGCACGTGTTCCAGATGTTATGAAAGCAGATATGAAGCACGGACCCCAGCTCTCTCTCTCTAGAATATGTTTCAGCCTCTTAGAGCTGATGAGGCAGCTCATTAACAGAAGATTTGAATATCCCAGATTATAACAGGATATTAGTGTGTTTGCCAGCCAAGGAAATCATATCCATATCAAATGCAATATTTATGAATTCTGATACTGAAGGCTTCCTTCTACCTTCAATATTAAACCGGCTGAGGTGCCCTTCAAAATCTTGTAATAATCCACTCCTCACTTTCTCTGCTAATAATAATATCACTCACACACAGATACCCAAACACAAAGGCGCTGCACACTATTAACTATTAACAATAACCTTACATATTCTTAAAGTAGCAAACTAACCTCCACGACGTGGTTAACACTGCTATGCATGGTTTGTTTTAGACATTTGAACAAAAGATCAAGCTGAATTATTTGCGGTGATTACATTGTCTGAATACCCAGGGTTTATCACTAATCCACTAACACTTGTTAAATGTTAACTCGGGGATATTAAAGCCCAGGGTTAAACCTGGGATAATGCCCGCCTGGTTTTGTTATAGCACTCAATATAATCCCCAAAATGTCCTCCCAGTGAAAGTGAATACACACTACTGAACTGAGCCTCAGAGGGGCTGAGTGAAACACAGCACTCAGGCCAATGTGTGTTTTATTCGGGCTGTAAAGTTCACCACTTGACCGGAGGTTCTTTTTTTCGGGGGGGGAAAAAGAACCCTCACGAGCTCAGAGAGCGCGAGAGACATGTTGACGGGGAGAAAGCAACACATTCTGCCCTTTTTCGACCACTTTTCGGAGCAGTGGTGGTCAAGACAAACACGACGCAGCTCCACAGAGACGATAAGTGACGCAGCGGTTTGAAGTGGACGTGATTGCTGTGAAAACCGCCCCATGACTCATGGTTTTGTGTGTGTGTGTGTGTGTGTGTGTGTGTGTGTGTGTGCTAGCAACAGCATGGCTGGGCTGCGTGGTGAAACCTAAATCTTGGGGATTGGATGAATAAACACAGCTGTGTGGTGACATGCATCATTTCTGTACTATAATATACTCTATAATCACCCCCCCCCCCCTGCAGAAGCGTACAGTAAATTATTATTTTACTATGTACAAAGTGTGGATGTGCATCTTACGCAAAGTTTATATTTAATGTGCACAAAGAGACTCTTTCTGTTGGACCCGTGTCTCCCTGCATGTGTCAGCCCACTGCTCCTCATTTGCATGGCAGCTGTGAACAATATTGCCAAAGCAGCGAGACAAAGGCTCTCCCTCTTTGCAATTTTGTCCTCTTTTCTCTCTTCCAGTGCCGCTGAGATAATGAAGTGTTTCACAGTTATGTGAGAGTGTGTCAGACACGCTGCTGCCAAAAAGCTCTTGTCCAGAATAAAACCGCTCACAGGCCCGATCGCATGATGCACTGTGGAAAGCACCGTCGGTCCAATTTAAAGTTGCATTAATCAATTGCTGAGCTGAGGGGGGAAACCGTGGAGTTTCACATTACACATTTGAAACCATTGTTAATGTAAGAATATTGATAAGTGCAGCTTTCATTCCGAAGCCCTTTGAAGGATTCAAAAGCAAGGAAGCTGGCTGCCAAACATAATCAAAAAAAGATATTGTGAATTTTGTAATTTTCCTCCAGATCGTGGAGATATATTTTCAGTGCACGCACGCCGAGGCACCTTCCTCCCTCTCCTCTCAGCTATGATGCTTTCTTGGTTGCCACAGCAGCCAACGAGGAGCTCTGGAGCCAGGCAGAAATGGGCTCTGATTGGTTAATCAGTATTCAGACTGCGTGTGTTTGCTTGGCTGGATGCTGCTCTGCCCTACTCTCTCTCTCTCTCTCTCTCTCTCTCTCTCTCTCTCTCTCTCTCTGTGTGTGTGTGTGTGTCCATCAAATGTCACTTATCACCTGAGAGATAAATTATTCCTCTCCCTCTCTCTCTCTCTCCTCCCGCTCTCCCTTTCTCCATCAGCCTTTTCTTCCCTGTCCTGTTGTTGTGACGAAGAGGAGCGAAGGAGCAGGAGTGATGAATGAAGGGAGGGTAATGAGGAGAGGAGGAAGAATAATGGGAGGAGAAGAGGAAGCGAACGGAAGAGAGGGGGTCAAAGGGCAAGAGGCAGCGGGGAAAAGAGATGAAGAAGAATGAGTGACAGCAACAGTGTGAGGACTGACCTCTGACCTCCATCTTTACTGACTAGACGGAGGAGCTTTAGGTTGTCAATGATCACCATCCGGGTGGTTTTCTCTACGTTATATCAGCATGACATGTTTACAGAAGTCAAATAACGCCAATGACACACAGAAGCAGTAATTACAAAAGAGTGTGGGGGGGTTCGATCTTAACCCTTTGTGATTGACAGCCGCCTGGTTGCCATGGGGATTTCATGAAACTGCCTTACACAATGCTACTGAGGCATTCTATATTGAGGAAATACCTGTAAACATGTCGGTTCATAGGAGAATTTAAATCACAGTGGAGGTCGCTCTGCATGCTCACAGTGGATGGAGATACGAGGCTGTCACGTGACAGCAGCGGTGAGGGACACGGCAGCTTGAAGTGGCCATGATTACTATGAAAACCATCGATGACGCACACACGCCTTTGTGTGCACGTGTGAGTGTGCACGTGGAGCGCCTGTTGTCTTTGATGATAATGAGGCAGACAGAAACAGGCTCTCAAGTGAGCTCTCAACGCCACCTCAAACACATTGCTTCGCCACGGCCACACTATGTGTGCGTGTGTGTGTGTGTGTGTGTGTGTGTGTGTGGCAGATAAGAGACCAAAAATCCCAACTCAATGCTGTTTTAATGAAATTAATCAAAAAGACGGGAAATCGAAACACTTTGTGCTACGTGATAACAAAATGTCATTTTGCTTTCCGGCTATAATTGGCTGCTTTTTAAGAAGCGATTACTGTTCAGGCATTTTGCTTTCTGCATTATGGATGCTTTAGTTTAGCTGGTGGCCAACGTGCTCTAATTTAATGAGTCAAGGCCCACTCGGCGGAGTCCAACAGGGCCGTAGCCGGGATGTTCAGAGCACCTGTTTCACCAGCAGAACCCCACCCACCTAAGGGCTTCTGAAGATGTTGTTGTCATTTTTCGCCGTTATTGGAGAGTCATCAGTGAAGAGGCAGACAGGAAACAATATTAAGGACATAACCTCAGTGCATTTAATGGTAGATGTGGCCCTGGAGCTAAAGAAATTAAGGCTGAAAGCATTGCAGATTCAAGAAACAATACATTTGTCATACAAGATAACCACAAAGAAACAATGGCTTCTTCTTCTTCTTCTTCTTCTTCTTCTTCGAGAGAGAGTAGTAGGAAACGTGTTCATATTCATTTAAAGTCTGGAGCCGTAGAATCCCCCAATAAGTGGTATATTCCATCTTTTGTTTAAAGTAGACAGAAGGACACAGGTCTAGATCCTGTCATTGACTTCTTCAGTGATCAATTACACGGTCTGGAGAGGATGCTTGTATATAAGATGGATGTGTACACAGAGAAAGATAACAGTATAATAGCTCCTCATATAATAGGATATCCAGCATATATAATGTATTGTATACACGGACATGCCAGAACTACAGATGAGCAGCTGAGGCCATTCTAAACATCACTTTGCTCACACTGAAGAAACTGAATTAGTCTGCAGAGTGACGGATCTCGCACGTGCAGCGTAATGACGAAGTACGAAAGCAGAAAAAGTTGTGCAGGAGGCTACGAAAGCTGTGACAGTGCACGTGATGGCAGAGCAGATGGTGAAACGAAATACTTCAAATGACAAAAGGACGACAGGAGAAAGACTTATTGGAGGAAAAATAACGGGGGTGTGATGCAGTAAATACAATCATGACAAAGTCCACAATGTAAATCTCAATACAGTAACAAGGGATCAAAAATAAAAAAAAACGATCAATTTGAATGAGAGATGAAGCATGCAGCGTTTCACTGAATATAATTAAAGTTACAGTTCTTTATAACCCACATCTTGCTAATTAAACACCATGTTGCCCTTCAAAGTACACCTAATTTACATTACATTTACATATGCAAATTCTAATGACATCCACCTAATTACAGTATTTGCTGGTTCATCTGTCATTTAAAGGAGGCCAGGCGGTGTGTGTGTGTGTGTGTGTGTGTGTGTGTGTTTCTTCCTGCCTGTCAACCTGTCTGAATGTGTCTCCACAGCTCTCTCTCTCCACACGTCTGCCTGATAGTGGAGCTGTTTAACGGTGCTTCCATCATACTCTGTTTGTCTCCGAGGCTGGATTACCAGCCGGGTAAAGCGGGCAGCTTTACTGTGGTTCACACGACCATGCTGGTCAAGTTAATATGGAAAATCTTTTGTGTTGCTGCTTCGGACATTTTCTACCGAGCCTACAAAAAATAACACGTGTGCTTAAAGCTACTGCGAGGAGCTTTATTTTGTGTTGATTTTGGCGGCCCCTGTGGACAAAGGTGGTATTGTTTCTGAGCACCAGAGTCCCTTTAGAAATCCTGACAGTCTGCTGCGTTCAGTCCTGGTTCTGGTTCTCCCCGTGCCTCCCTTCCCTCCAGCGGGTCCAGCATTACGGCACCTTTAGCGGCGTGGTGTCATGGAGAGCTCAGAGCTTCACCGAGGTCCGACTGCAGGGCGAAGGTGCCAGTAAAGTCGAATCCGGGTCTCTCCGTGGCGGGCGGTAGTAAATTGAGACTACTTTGTAGCGTTATATTCTTACTGAACCTTCTTTTCCTGCTTAATAGCTGATAACACAGCACAAACACAAAGGATGAATTGTAAACATATAAGTGAGTCCTACAGTTGAACTGATGATTAAATTCAGGGATGATGTCTAGAAATGATGAGTTAATATAAAAGTAAAACAATTAGACTCACGCTTCCTTTCTATAAATCCTTTATTCAATATCATTTTCTGTGTTTATACAATGGATTGGACACAAACTGTACAGTGCAGACAAACTGTTTGCATAATATGTATGTAAAGGTAACTGTACATTTACTGACAGACAGAGTAATCTCCTTTACGGTTAGCACCAGTGACATTTTGCTTTTGACTCATCGCTAGCATGGTTTGCATTAGAAAGACGCGGCAGGTTGTTGTAAATCTCTGACTGCTCTGCGACTAATCACAGTCTCACCGAGCATGTAATTACATGTGTGCACTAGCTTCCATTAGCCCTGTTCCACTACACATCAAGGATTTTAAAAGAAAGTTGTCGCACAGCTGCTCCTGAAATTGGTTAAAGGAATAATTTTTACTGGAGGTAGGTAAAAACAACAAGACCATCATGATCATTTTCCATTGAAGTCAATAAAAACCAGGTCAAATCAGAAATGGTGCTAGATTAGTTCCTGGAGCGAGACCACAGGAGGCCGCACTAAGCTACACTCAAGCCCTGCGCCATCTTTCTTTGGACTTTAATGGAAATTCATTAAAAGCCACATGAAGATCTACCATCTTGTGTGTTTGTAGGTCCGAGACCGGTTTACTGAATGTAGTAGTATGCTGGTCCTGGATCAGGGCTTGTTACCACCAACTATTTCCAAATCTATAAGTACCAAAAATAACTGCCTGAGCTCAATCCATCATTGTTAAAAGAAGCAGCAAAGGATATCAAAAAAATTACTTCTTCCTGGGTTTTTTTTTGTGTGTTATAATTTTCCTGCTCTCAGACAGAATTAAATATTGATGCTCTGCTGAAAATATCCCACGCAAGACATGCATTAGTGTAACTGTGTTAGTGATATGAAGTAATTTTGATTCATTCTTCCTTTGCTCCATTATCGCAATGATGGATTACGCTTCAAAAACAATATGTCCCTGTTCGGTGCATGTGATGCCACAGGGGAACAAAGGAATGCCATTTGAATGCATTAATGACACAAATATCAACCGGTGCAAACCGATGGCAGAAATGAGCCAGAAGCAGAGTTTCACTGGTGCTACGCTGTAAATGTTTTTTTGTTTATGATAACATATTTCCTAAATTACCACATGCATCAGCCCCAGTCATCTTTCCTCTTTTAAAGAAAACATGCAACAGGTGGGAAACAGTCGGCAACCGGAGAGAGGCGGAGGAGAAAAGAGGAGGCGGGAATAAGTTCTCCGGCTGCATGATGACAAAACGAGCAGAGAGCCAAAGCTAGCGTAGTTACAGTGAACAGAAGATTGGGGATCAAAGGATAATTGAAACGTAAAGTAGGATGAAGAGTGTGTGTGTGTGTGTGTGTGTGTGTGTGTGTGTGTGATGAGAGTGTTCAGAGAAAATAAAAGCTGGGAAGAGAGTGCGTTACCGTCTCTTTTCAGAATCAGATGCAATAAGGCAGTCTTTTGTCAGAGGAATAAAGTGGAATGGAAAAAATAAAAAATAAGAAACAGCAAAGAAAACCTGAGGGAGAGCGGCTAACCAACGGTGCTAACTAACCATTCCATGTTCCAGTGTCTCTAAAGTGCACCTGTACTGCAGTTGGTCGGGTCACAAAAGCCGTTTTGCTGTGCTCTCAATGTGTTGTGTTCATGTTGAGCCTCCAGCTACAGGACAAAGTAAGACGAGGACTCGAGTGGTGCTCGTATGTGGAAATTAAAAGTGACCCAAGGTTGTCGCCATTGCTCACTTCTAATTAGATCCGCTGCTCTCTTGCTGGGCAGAGCCCGCTGTTAAGATATCTCATAATTGTAGTCTCGGGTACCTGGCTAACCACCAGTGGAGAGAAGTCTCTCGGGAGACGGAGACGGTAATTGTTTGAACCAGGAGCTGTGATTACCAGCCTGGAAACACTATCGTAGCAGTCTCTTTGGTCAGTAGCCAGGAAACAAGTCGCTTTTTTTCTCTCTCTCTCTGGCCCCAACCATCATTAATTCTCGAGCATTGTGCCACAGATCTTCAATGGCTGCTTTCACAGGCCGTGAACACTTCTCGCCTAACAAGCCCGGCCTCTCTGAACAGAGGAAGAGTCGGTCTACCAGCGCTGTAGACAAATTAGCTGCTTGATAATCATTCGGTGAATAGCGGTCGCTGTCTCGGCAACATCTCCTAACGTGGGCTCAGACAAGCACGAAAACATTGTACGCTATGTGTAGTTAAAGTGGCTTCTTAGACACAGGCAGCTGAGACAACACAGGATACATTATAAAATAAAAAAAGGTTTACAGACCTGATTGTCAGGGTTTCTTTTCTCTTTTTTTTTGTTACCGTTATGCTCGTAACCAAGAGTGTGACACGACAATATTATGTTACATCCACATTTGTTTGACGTGAGACAAGCACAACACCTCATCACCATCACTCCACTATGCTCTTCAAGTAGCATTAGACAGGACAGAGCTTAAATCAAGCCACTTTGAGAGTTTGGCTAAACCCATGCTGGGACCCAGGAAGGCTGAGCATTCAGCATAAATCTGCAGCCGCCCTGGATCTTGCATCTTGAGCTTGGCTGGGGATGAGAGACACTCACATAGCGGGAGTCTACAGTACTATCCAGCCAAAACAAACACTTTCTGATGATCCAACAGCAGCAATACATTTCACGTGCACTTGCAGGTTTTTTTACACAGAAACTTAAAATAGCTAAACTCTGATCGCTCTTTTTTTTTTTCACATATATTTTATTACATTCTGGCTTTAATGATTTGCATTTTTTTTGCAATCAGAAATCTCAAATATTTGTCTTTCAAAACAGCATTAAAGACGGGCCCATGAAACTATGCGAGTTCATATATACGCGGCAGCTAATGAGCTCAGAGGAGAGAAACATGTGGTGTGTGTGAGCAGCAAATCTGAGAGATGCCAATTAGGAACACTGTGAGCTGTCTTGTATCTTCACAGTCTCTTCTGCAGCGCCGTGTATCCTCTGTACAGTACAACGCAGCGCGACAACATGAAACACGCCGGAGCGTTTCACCTGCTACACAGACACACACGCACCTGTTGCCGAGGCGGCTAATGTCGGAACAACTGCGAGGGTTAATCATGCAGCCTTGTCTTTTTTTTTCCCGGCCGGATGCTTTGTTCTTTGTAGCTGTGGGAATGCCAGTGGAGGTCACTCATCTTCAGCAAATATGACAGCGTTTCAAGGATCTGATTTAAATGCAAAGTGGCTACTTTGCCTAAAATTGGGATTCAAAGCAAGGGGGATGCGCAGTTTTCTGTTCCTTACTGAAGTCATTTGTGTCTGCCTGCTTGTCTCTGACACTAATGTGAAGCGTGGGATCACAGTAGTAATGTCTCCGAAGTAATGTGACGGACTCCTGGTGTAACTTTCTCGGGAGTTAATTGGCGCCTACTCTTGCTGTCGGATAAGAAAGAGGAATAAACAGAAAGCCTGGGTGTTGAACAGGATTCAGGTCCAGAACAGATTGGTGCCATGTTGACTGTCACAGTGAGAGGGCAAAGCATGGGAAATCTATTTGGTTTCATTTCATTTCAAGGCTTCTGATTTTCCGCCATGTAGTTTTCTATGTCTCACCCAAAAGCCATATTTCAGAAACTTTGATTTGACACTGCAATCAATGTGTGCTGTTTGTTTTTACCACATTTCTAACCCTTTCTTAGTAACCTTCACCTGCTTTTATAGGCCAGTGAGGAGGCTAATTTAATCATCTAATTCTCACACTCTGCAGTAAATATGCATCAGATCTGCTCTAATCCACTTGGATCTGCGTCTGGTGGTGGAAAGTAACCACATCTTGTATATCGACTCAAGGACTGTGCTTCAGTACAATTTTGAGGTACTTGTACTTTACTTTGCGCTACTTTATACAACATTGATATTCATTTTAAATACTCCACATCATCTTTGACAGCTATAGTGATCACTTACCCTGTTCATTATTACCCTCATTACTACCTTTAACTTCAAGTACTTGGGAAGGCAACAGAAAGAAAAAGTACTATTACTGTATTAGGCCGCCTGACCGCTCTTGGGGTTTGACCCTCTACAATATCTGCTACTCCATGTAAACACCGACTGCTACCATGCTGCTCGGACACCAGCATGACTCCCGTGTACTCCGTGTTGCTACAAAGAAAGAATTTGTGGAAATCGTTCCCGTTTCAGCTACACACTCATATGAGTCGTTTGATCTCCTCTCCTGAGCTACACTTGTGTCAGCGATGTGGAAATCATAGCGTTTGGTAAAGGGAACGGAAAAAACAACGTTGCAGCTCGATAGTCACTAGTGCTCTGTGTGTGCAGAATAATGAACCGTAAATAGATGTACACAAACTGAAAAGACTAACATGCTTTAAGCTATGTAGTGTCAAACAGCTATATAGTATGGGATTCAAATTACAGACAGGCCGCACGATGGGTTTGCATTGCCTGTAATACACAGGGCCGCTTTCAAGTACACTTCATTGTATGCTTAGTACAGAATGTCCTGTGCCACGTCTTAATTGATCGATGACTAAGCAGCCGCTGAATCATCGGTGTTTGGTATTTAAAGCGTTCTCTTTGCCTGATGTTTGTTTTTTAATCTGTTCATTATTTACTCAAAGATCGAATCCGACTGGTCGATGTCGGGTGGGAGCTGTGTGCATGTGTGTGTGTGTGTGTGTGTGTGTGTGTGTGTGTGTGTGTGTGTGTGTGTGTGTGTGTAGCCACTAGCAGGCAAGCGTACCTGGCAACAGAAAACGGTACTATCAGGAGAGGAAAAACGGGGCCCTAATTCTTAAAGATTGTCACAGAAAAATACCGGTGAGGACGACATTTTTAGTTTGTTTTGTTAATATTTGTCAGAAGTCATTTTGTCTTCCATATAAGGGCATGCCGCTGTCCCAGTTCCAAAATATCTGGCTGGCATCGGCCTGACTTTACGGTCTTCGTCCTCCTCTTCCACCCCCACCACCAGCCGCAGCGCTCTGTCCTTCTGGCTCCGCCCCACAACACCAGATCCGTCCAATAGGGAGAGAGGCGAGGCGGGACCTGCGGCCCCACTGCTGACCAGTCACAACTTGAGCTGCTGTTTGTTTGGTTACCTTTTGTTGCAGTTTAGTTTGTCTTTTGAGCGTGCAGCAGTGGGGCGAGTCTCTGGCTTTTCCTGGCCTCTGGTTGGCAAGGGGAGGGTAAAAAGGGAGGGGGGGGGGGAGGGCAAGGTTATGTTGCCTCCTTGTTGGGTTTGTTGACTGGTTTGCCGCCATTCATGACCACAGGTTCGCTGGTTGTGCTTTTGGAAGGCGGGCCCCCGGCGAGTTTAGGCACCGCCTCCCCTACGTCGTGCAACGAAGGCTCTCGGTACATCGCAACTGGAGGAGCGGCGGGAGAAAAGAGGCGGATGGGAGAGGGGGGGAGGAGGAAAGAAAGAAAGGAAGGGGGAGGAGAGATGAAGGAGAGAGGAATAAGGAATTGAGGAAAAGAAAGAGGGCAGAAGAGGGGTAAAAGAAAGTGTACAGGAGGAGAAAGAGAGGGATGGAAATGAATGAAGGAAAGAAACAAAGAACGTGAGGAAAAAGTGTGTCTTTACTCTATAATCCAATAAAACTTATCATCAGAAATCATCAAAAGAAATCTGGTCAAAAACCCGGGTTCATGTGTAATTGTGCGTTACCTTCTATAGGTTTAGGCAGGAAGTGTGCGGCTGGTTTGGTCTTTTTGACCCTGTTTCCCTTCATGGCTTGTCCCTCTTTATTGAGGCCCAGAAACCAGGCCCGGCCCGACTCCTTCTGTCTGTAGAGCATCGAGCTGTAGATCACATAGTAGTTCTCAAACACCGACTCCTTAAACTTACACTCCGCTGTGAACAGTTCCTGGGGAGACAGACAGAGACAAGAAAGAGGCACAATTCATATGATGTTGGGAAAAGACGTTATGCATAAATCTGAAACTGACGAAGTAGTTCCCCAGGACCCTTTGATCACCTGTTCAGTAGAAGAAAACGTTGATTACGAAACGCTTTATTGAACAATTCAAATGAATGTAGAATAAACCGTATTGACCAGCCACAGACGGGGAGGAGCAGCCGAACACTGACTGAATGACATGTCGTTCTCCCCAGACTCTCTCTCTCTCTCTGTGTGTGCACATGAACAACAAACTAAAAGGATACAAAATAAAAAGCGGATTTGATTCTTCCTCCCACCCACATCAGCTCTGATGTTATGTGTCAGAACTCTGTCCCGCGGTCGCCTTCAGCGGAGCCTATTTCAGCACTGAATCAGTTATTCTTACCGGGAGAAAAATGCAGCCTCCCTAGTGTCCTCTTGCACTACTGAGTCACAACAAGTATCAATGGCAGCCTGAGATGAAACACACTTCTATTGGAGGGGTCGGAGTCGAGGCAAGTCGGGCTTCAAAAAAATCTGAAAACTGCAATTTCTCAAGCTGCAAAAAAGCCGAAGCTCAGGACAATAACACGTGTTTCCACCGCTTTCTTATGTGGCGTCCACACAGCATGAGATCAGTCTGGGATAGCAAGCCAACCCTAGTAGGGCTCACAACCCAATGGGACATATTTTAGCATCTTCACTTCATAAATACATCAATCATCAACCATTTTCTGGTCGATCAAATGAGCAACTATTGGTGCACGATTTCCCCAGAGTGGCTTTTAAGTCACACTCAAGTGTCTTCACTGAGCCAATGTGAGAAAAGCAGTCAGCAAACCGACAGATTCCCTTTTACACAAAGCAGACGGAGTTATGTCCTCTTAGTATTTGGATAAGATTTCATTCATTTTGGATAATTCTTGTGGGAAAATTGGATTCTTTTTCAGCCAATAAACCAAAACACAAGCGATACTTACCACACTGAGATTATGTGGCAGATAGGCAGATAGATACTGTATGTACAACAGATGTATTCATGCATACACAGTATCAAGAGGTATATAAAGAAAAATACCAAGATCACCAGACATCATTCAAATGAACAGTAATTCAAAGCTGCATGTAATTGTAGCCACTTGGAGGAAGCGGAACATGTTGAAAACTCATCTGACATGCTATCGCCTCAATAAGTAATTGACATTTTACACATCAAGCTGACTTGGATTTTCTGTCACGATGACAAAAGGTGAAATTTAAGCCCAATAATCTTTAAGCTCTGGTTTGGTTTTTCTCGGTTCTTCTTCACCAGCGAGTCTCTAACTCTGTCTGACATTTGGTACTTGGCATTCATTCGGGTTATCCTTTCACACTATACATGATTATTGACCCATTTTGAATACAAAAGATATATGTAGCTTTAACTATCGCTTATTATCTTCCTTTGTAGAACAAGAATCGTCCTATCTTCATCACGTTTCATGAGGGAACTCTCATCATCTTTTGGTATGAAATGATTCAATGATTCACATTCTATCACTGAGACAGTTGCTGAGGATATAAATAGTGTTGTTAAACTACCCCTCATGTGGCCGAGGAGGCTCCTGCCAACCCAAACAATCACCCCGGAGGTCCCCAGACCCCCGATTGGGAAGTGTTTGTCTAGACCGCCTCTTATTGGTTGTCGTGGGCCTCTTGCCAGAGCCACAGACACATTGTCATTCAGCTCAGGTCTGTCGGTCCGAGTCTCATAGCAACATGGGGAAGAGAGGCGACACTGTAGCCGTGGCAACCAACCAGCGCTGAGAGGGAGGGGTCAGTTGTCTGGGGGGGGGGGATGCAAGAGCGAGGGATCGAAAATACACACAAGCACTTGCATTGCTAATTCAACATATAATGTGCTACAACTTGTGCTCCACCACATCCACTCATGCTAACATAGAGACACGTATTAAAGGGAGGGTTGGGTGGCCTGCGAGGGATCACACACACACACACACACACACACTTGTGGCTCTAGGGGATGAATGGAGGGAGGTGCAGAGGGGGGGGGGGGATTTGAAATGTGAGTAAATGATTGGCTGCCGACAAAACAAGACAGGGTTATAATGAATGAACGCTCTACTTATTGTCAGCGACACACACACACACACATCAAATGTTCTCCTTTGGTAACCATGGTTTTGATTGTGTGTGATTGTTCTCAGAGGAGCTTCATATTTTTTCATTAACTGAAATTATATATATTTAGTCTTGACCTGCACCCCGGATTCATTATTCATCTGGACGGTCTTTGCTGGCGTGCAGAGAGCAGTGCCAGACACTTATTAATGTCGGCCAGTGAGGTCATACATCATTTAATGCTGCTTTTAGAATAAAAGATGTTTGATGGCGAGGCGTCTCTCGCCCCTCGTCTGAATAAGAAACACTTACGCTCGACTGAATTCAGAGAGGAAAAAGTGAACTGTGAGGGAGAAAAGCTCACAAAGCCTCTCAGGTGAGTCATTTTAAGCCACGCCGCCTGCCTCCGTGGGTTTCTGTCGTCCTTTCTAAATGGCTACGTCCACAAGCTGCCCGCAGAAAGAAGAATGAATGAAAGAAACGGAGGGTGGGGTTGGAAATTGGGACATGAAGGAGAGAATAAATCACCCAGTGAGGAGGACGACGCCTCCTGATTGGAAACACAGCAGGGGATTCTCTCTCTCTCGCCCTCCTCTTATCTTAGCCTTTCTCCCATCGCTCTTCTTATTTTTCTCCCTCTGTCATTTCTGCAGAGATTTAGTGGAAGTGAAAGCACTGCACACATGCACGCTGCTATCTTTTGAATGGCACGTACATAATGAGATAGAGGAGCGCACGTTAACATGTTTAGCACGCCGCTCCAAAACATGCTAAATTGATACAAGAAGCACTTTGCTTCCCTCGTCCATTGAAGATCGAAAATCAAGACACTTAAAACCAGAGTGGGGAAATCCAAACCCTCCTATCATCGCTCTAAACCGTATTCAAAGTCTGACACTGTGGGCCCCCTCAGACAAGATTGAGAGAACTGAGCCAACATTACAGCAAATTGGCACAATTTCAAAAGTATGCCGAATTAGCTATTATCAGATTATTTTTGCATGGTTGTGCAGACAGCTATCACTGGAGTGCTTTGATACTGAAGAAAACCTTAAAAAAAACGTGACAAATCTCATGAGAGTTGTGAAATTAAAAGCCGCGTCTCGTTTCTATGACTTCTAAGCAGATTTATTAATTTATTCGCAATGGACATCGGAGATAAAAGGATGTCTATACTGAAAGAATGTCAAGTGATGGAGCCTGATAGTTTACAACCCATCCGTCTAATGTTCCAGTGACGGTATCGAGGAGTTAAATCCAATCCCTGTGGTGGGACTACGGGAGTGTAACCCGTACAGTGTGTTCATAGGTCAGTCAGTCCTTTATCAAAACTATTCATACGACGTCGCTAAAGTTTATATTTGGCTCAATTTAAGCACAAAAACTGCCCTTTGAGATAAGGAAGCAATTGCAATGAATTAAGTTTATTAATTAATAGTCGTCATGAATTATCACCAAACCCTAGTTTCTTATTTTATCTTTAACCTCCAGAGAAATATGTTTAATTAATCAAATGACAACATTGCAGTTTGATTATTCATAAATATGAGGACGCATCGTTCTACTTAATGCGAGTTGTTTTTCATCTCAACGATTATGTATATGTGTGTGTGTGTGTGTGTGTGTCTGTTTGTGTGCACTGCTCAATGAGTGGGTGTGTTTGGTTTCAACACCAGTTATTATCACAGTACTAATTACCCAGGGGAATTGTGGGTAAACAAATCATTCTAAAGAAAAGAAAAGCCCACGGAGAAAAAGGAAGAGGAGGAGTGGAAGGAAAAGTGTCGGCGCATGAAAACAAAAGTGAAGAGGGCTCTTTGAGAGGAAGTCCTCCGGCCCAGACAGACCGGATCAAAGCATCAATCTGACTCCAATCACGGCGTCGCTCTCGGCGCGTCAGAAGCCGCTCCAGACCGGCACACATGATCCAATTACGCCGTTATGAAAATGCGCGGCGCTTAATTGGATCAGGTGTGTCGTAGAGCTCGTAGCACAGGCTCTCTCCTTAAGGACGCGTGGAGAACTTCTGCAAATCATTTCGTCATTTAAACTGCGTTCTGTTCTCTGTGTTGCTCAGCATCACATCGCTGATCACGGATATCCTGAGCACAAGTTTAAATAATAGTTCGAAGGCTTGAGGATGGATATTAAAATTCTGGAAAGGTCCAAATTAAACTCAGTCTAATCCGGTCTGCTGAGGGTTTTTTTTCTCTCGCCACCTATTCTGGACCTGTGAAAATAGGACTTTCAATTATTTCCGTAAATGAGTCTTTGAAGCTTATAAACTAATTATTTTGGGATTAATTTGTAAGGACATTATTATCATATTGCTGCATTTTCACCACAGCGGGCTTGTCTGGGGTCTGCTGAGGTCGACTGCATTTGGATGGGGGTCTAATTATAATTGGGTCTATTCAGGTCTGGTCTGAGTGTGTCCGGGGTCCACATCAGATCCCGTGTCTTTTCGTTCTGTTCGGATCGTTTGGACAGCAAGTTCACTTTGCAGATTTGATCTCTTCCGCAGAAAAAAATGCAACCACATCGTTGAATTCAACTTCAAACAATAAGCCTCTAAGTCTTTATTAAAGGTGAATACGTCTGTGAGTTTGTGGGTTTTCAATTTCTACCGATTTCTGACTGCATCAATCCGTTAGTCGCTGAACGGCTAAACAGAAGATGCTTGGTGGGAGGAACGGCTGGTAATGGCTCTCAGACGTCAAGTGGACGATAGTGTTGTAGAAAACCGGCCATTTGAGTGCGATGTCCGTCCTGTGGTGCCTCAATAACATGCTGCACATCTCTGAAGAGACCCCACAGCGCACCAGCAACTAATTCATTCTCTAGTCACCAGAAACTGTGTGTGTGTGTCATGACTCACATGGCAATAACATTCATTCTCTGTGCCACTCGTCCTCCTTCTCATCTCTCTGGATGTAGACATCACAGGACTCACTCTGTCTGAGTGCTGCACCGACTGCGTTGTGAATGGAAGTAGACGCCTACGCACACTGACACACACAGGTACATACGTCGTAGAGCACACACACACACACACACACACACACTCTTGTGTTTGTTGAAAACATCCTGTTGTGAGAAAACAGCTCAGGAGGAGAGAAAATAAATATGAGTAGAGAAGGTGAAACGGAAATGGAAGGAAGAATCCACGACAGAGAAAAGGATACTCATACTCATACTCATACTCATATTTCTCAAACATTCTCTGGTTTCATGCTCTCAGATGCATGTTTTTGTGATGACGGAGTAAACTGAATATATTTGGGTTTTGGACTGTTGTTCAGATAAAACAAGACATTCAAACCTCGGGCTCTGTGAAAAGAAGAATGGACAGTATTTGTGGGTGTTTTTATTTTACATTATAATCATACTGTAATATGTATATGTGAGACATTTATCTCTCAGGGTGATTTAATATGCTTCCATATTGTTTCGTGAAATGTACTTTTGTTTTCTGTTATTCATTAGGTCTACTAGACCTCTTTTCAGCACCAGGATAAGTCTTGGTTTGCTTATTATTATTATTATTATTATTACAGCATAAATTCATATTTATCGTGACCAACACCGCCACAGAAACAGGATTTTATGCTCTCGTATGCCTCATCGTGTTATTTTTCAGGAAGAAGATATAGAAGATGATAATCATAAAAGTAGGAGTAGCAGTAATAGTGGTATGTTGCAAGAAACGTGTCAAAGTCAATTTCCTCTTTCACCTCTCAGCTGACATCTTGAAATCGACACCTACTACACACACACACACAACACACTAACGCATGCATTACACACTCTTTTGCACACACACTCTTGTCACTCCGAGTCGCAAACTCATCAGCACTTTTTTTTCCCCCCACTTTCCCCCCAGCATGCTCCATAATTATCACATAGCAGCTCATTGCACACTGTGCCATCTGTTAGTCGCACGCACGCACGCCCAAAACCCTCAACGCGCGCGCGCACGTGCACCACCGCACCCGGCCAGATGCTCGGGATCTTGGATTAATAAGACAGTCCTACCATGTATAACTAAGTTTGCAGCATATCATTAACAATTTGCAATAAGAGGATAAAGAATCGCATTGAGAGCGGAGCGGCATAAATTTGGGAACGAGCCGAGAGAACACACTTCACAAGGAAATGTCCTAGAATAACATAAAATGATCAGACAGGGGAAGGCAACATAGATGAAAGTAACAATAATCGCAGAATTATCTTGACGGCTCTATGTTGCACGGTGTTTTATCCGATCTTCAGATAAATATATTCTAGTGTACTGACATACATACAATCATGTTCCTTCAGACGCAAAATACAATCCGACATTGCAATTAAATATAACGTCATTTCATGCACACTATTTAGTTTTCAGTACATCAGGTTTTGATTAGAGGTGCAGTCACAGGGTGCTTGAACCAGGAATATCAGGTTACTTGTTTGTTCATAAAAGTTCTTCCAAAGACAAAATACTGCTTGTAATATCTGTAATATCTCGAACATGTTACAGCATGTTGAAGGTGCAGGACCCCGAATGGGATTTGTATCGACTTCCTGACACCTACACAACACATAACCTGGCGAGATGAAAAACAATCCCGACTGTGTCCGATAAACAAGCTGCTCTGCCCTGAAGCCGGACCAATTACGCACACATGGAGGTGAACGCCGCCGCGGCTGGTTCAGACCGGGATAAAACTAACCGGAGCTGTGACGCCCTCGTAATGTTTAATGAAGACCTCTCCATCCTCACCGCTCACTACACCTGCGGTGACCTCTGCGAGCAGCCAATGAAACACCAAGCGGTGCTGACGTCACGGTTAATTAGACCTGCTGCGTGTAATTCACATATTCGTTTTCATGTAGCTGCCTTCACATCAGTCACAGAGCTGGAACATGATCACACACCCTCACTTTCCCTCGCTTTAGTAGGGGATTTCTGCTGTGTGTGTGTGTGTGTGTGTGTGTGTAGGGGGGGACTCCCCCTCTTCAATTATTTACAGGAAGCCCTCATGCATCTGTGACTTTCAGCGACAGGCTGAGAAAGCCCAGCAGAGCAGCACAGATCTCTTGTCTTTCTCCTCCCGATGACTCCGTTCTCTTCCTCTCATCCCTTTGTCGTCAACATGTTTTCCTTCCTCCTCTCCGTCCAATTTATCTTCCGTCTGAAACCTTTGTCCTCCTTCCTCTCTGGCTTCTTTTCTCTTTAGTCTAAAATGTTTTTTGTCCTTCGTCTGTATCTCTTTCCTCCTCTGAAAACAACCTTCTCCTCTGTCCTCACATTGTCCGTGTCCTATTTCTTCCACCCAAGTCCTTCCTTTCTTCTCCCCCCTCCTTCTTTCTTTCATGATTGGTGCTGGCCTCGCCTTTATTCCTCTCACCTCTCCCTTTCATTTCCCTCCTTTCATCTCCTCCCCTCCCCTCCCCTCCCATTTCCAGTCCCCCGTCCCCTCTCTCCATCACCTCTCCGTTCCCCTCCTCCCCGGCTCCCGTCATCCCCACCCCAAAAAAAGAAATGAAGGGGAGGAAAGAGGGATGATGTTAGGGAGAAGAGACGTCAGTGAACGAGTGTGAACTCTCTCTGAAGAGTCAGCATGGAAATAATTCATATTCCTCTCCGAGCAGCCAGCCGCTCCTCCTCTACCTCACTTCCTCTCCACTTGCTCTTCACCGGCTAACTGAGGGGAACTAAAACCACCCGATGGTTCTTTTGAGCCGCGTTATGAGATGAGCGTGTCACGTCAACCGGGCCAGTGATCTGTTTATCTCAGCACGAAACCTGTTTTCAGTAGGGTTAAAAAAAAAAAATCACATACTTTATGGTTTTCTATGAGAGTAATCTGAATATTACACTGTATATTGGATAAAACTCTCTATTTCAAGTGGTCGCCTTGGGCTGTGGGAACTTGTGAAGTACAATTTATGACTATTATTCACTATCCTGACATCTAGTGATTAATCAAGAAACAGGTCGATTCATTGATTGGCCTTCTTTGTTGTTTTCCTTTTGTTTTTGACGACTAAAGTCAACAGACGTACCCTCCTTAGTCACTGTAAGCCTTATTTGTCCTTACTCCTGTGGATGAAGTAAAGTCTTGTAAATGACCAGAGAGTTGTCGAAGCAGGCTGATACGTCCATTTGTCGCCCACAAATAATCACCGCAGCTTAAAACCAAACACTCGGGACCTGGGTGAGCGACACATGATTTGCATTTAAGCCCCATCATTTTCCAGAAAGAAGCATTAAGCCCAATAAAAAATGATGCAAGGCCCAGACAGACAGACAGACAGACAGTAAAAATCCTGAAACAAAATGTCTTGTGGACACCCTTGTGCGTCCATGCTGGTGTGTGTGTGTGTGTGTGCGTGCTTACCGATGAGTAGAGGTGACCCTCTCCGTTCATGGCGATGTAGAGGCCAGTCTTGACCGATTGGATGGCCACGACTCTCAGACCCACAGGAATTAAGTTAAACAGAGCTGAGGACAGAAAACAGAAGAAGTGAGTTTTAAGTGCCCAGCGTGCGTGTTTCTCTTTCTCGATATATATACGGCGCTCTGAGAACCTCAAATGTCAGCTGGTCTTGTTGCTCGGTTAGCTCGGTTGGTTCACGGGGAGGTGAAGAAGCAGCTCGGCCTCCAGGGGGCCACTAGCAAGGCTTTTAAAGTCAAGAGTTTTGCAGAGGAGAAGTCTGCAGAACATTGATCGGAAATTCAGACCACTGCTTTAAATTAAAGAAAGTGCTCTAAAAACTCTGGAATCTACAATTAAGGTATTCTGTGTTTTAAAAATAGTCGAGTCGTGTAGAAGACGTGTGCCTTTTAAAACGTAACCCTTGTGTTTTGTTGACATTGCCAATTGTGTTTTATATTTTGACTGTAATTATTTGTCCATAACATTTTAACATCGGCCTATTCTTGTCCATGTTTCTCAGAGGCTGCACCGGGTCAGTGTTAGTTGAAGAGCAGCAGTCGGTGATGCTGGAGGAACAGACAGCTGATCACACCCTCACAGCCTCGGGCAGATACTCCAAAGGACAATGCTGGTGTCACCGGTGTGTTTGTTCACTTCCTGCAAACCCCGTACTGTCTTGTTTCGTTTCAGATTTGATCCACTTTTGAGATATTAACCTTTTTATTTGTTCTAGTATCTCGAGGCTGTGACTGGAAGCTTTTCAGTCACAGCAATGGTTTACTTTTAGAAACCAAAACTGTTGTTTTACATGAATTCAGAATGAACATATATCATATATTTGCTAAATGTGTTGCTTTGTTAAATGCTGCAGCAGACGACGATGTCAAAATAAATCTGAGGAGTAAACTGAGTTTTTTGGGGGGGGTTGTGGCTTGCAGCCCGTGGCTCGAGTATAAAGATGTTAATTGCTTCATGTTGTGAGTTTGATGCCAGGAAAAGGTGGAACTGTTGCAATTTCGGTAAACTTAGTGCTGACAGTGTGTGGGAATGCATTGCTTTCATTTGCGCAGCTTTTGAAATATCTGCCTCCACCCCCGACAAAATGGAGATGAACAGAATTTAGTTTGTGCCGCTCCAAACATCTGCAGAGTTCATCTGCAGTGTGTCTTCACTGTGAACAGCTCTTCATTTGAATATTCCTTCAATGGCCACATTAGGTTTTACAACTAACCTATTCGTGGGTTGAGGATCGGGTAGTCTAAAAACACTTGTCTCTTAATTAATCCTTTCACGGTGTAACATTTGTGAAGGTTGTGTGGCCCTCTCTGAAAGGACCATTCAATTAAACAAAAGGTGTTTGTTGGGATATGTTGAATCGAAGGCTACCGCTTATTGCATTGAGCCACTGCAAAGCTTAAAGACTCACCAGCTCGCAAACGGTGGGCTGAAGCTGTTGATTTTAATAAATCAAAATCCAATCATACCGTGAGGGGCATCCCTGCCAGCGCGCCGTAATACACACAGAGATATCATTGTGTAATCGTAACAGAACAATAACTCGTGATGAAGGCCGGGAAGATGGACGAGCCATTTGAGACCAACAGCAGCGCTTGGTTCTCTCTAATCAAGGGCTGATTACACCTGGGACGTCAGTCTGAGCCCTCATTAATCAAGGTTACATAGAAATGGTCTCGAACAACCGGCGTCAACACTTTTCTGAGTTGAGCGGAGGAAATTTGAGTGTGCGCAAGCTAGTACACCTGCAAGTAATCACCCTGCATAACTATCACTCCTTTCTAAACCGGCAGATTCATTAACATAAAGATGTGCGCCCAGCTGATTGGAGATGCAACAACACCTCCTTTTAAAATGCTGCAGGAAATGTCAGCGATGTCTCCCCTCGGCGGAACGCGGCTCAGCCAGGAAGAAGACAACAACGACCCTGACAAACAAATTAAAAATGAACGAGCTGCAGTGAATTCTGTTCAATCGACACGCCGAGCTGTGGCAGAAATCTAAAAGAAAAGATGGTGATGGTTAAGACATCTGCCAAAAATTTAAAACAAACATAGTAAACAAGTGGGACATTGCTGCAACACGCGGGTGGGAAGGGAGCAACCGGCTTGCCCAATGTGGCAGGAACACTTTGGACAAGCGAGTGGCTTGATTACTGATTAGCGTTTGATTTTCTCTCAGCCCCCGAGCACGTCAGAATATAGCATTGGGCCACATGAATCAATAAGCCATCCGTCTGCAGCCGCTCCCCGAGGGCAGCGTCGGGGTGCAGAGGTCCAATAAAGTAGGATTCAAGAAGCGAAACCCTCTGGGCGGCCACTTGTCGCATGCAGTCGAACAGTTGGTGTGCTCTCTGAAAACACACACACACACCGCCTGCAGAACGTAATGAAAACAGCGTCCCTGTCTCGTTGCTGTCTTTATGATTGCATACACGGCGACTTTCAATCATTACCAACAACTGTCAGTCATTTAGATTGCACAGATTGTCGTCAGACAGTGTTTCTAATTCCCTTGTAAACAGAGGGACTTGACCCGACTTTAACTGTTGAATTATCGCTTTAATAACTACGATGCACCACACGTTTTCTTCTGCTGGTCGCCCCTCTTCACAGCGAGACACAACAGTGTCTTTCGACCTTCCATCAAATCAGCTGAGGACAAGTGACAGACATGTCCTCTCTAAATAACTATTTGCCCTTGAGAGAGACTGTCTGGCTTTTTCTTTTGCTGTGATGAAATTCTGGTTTTGAGCATCGGTTTTCTTTTTCTCTTTAAGTCGTTCCTTTTCAGATACTTCATGCATTGTCAGTGTTTGCAAATGTATACCTTTGCCCAAATGTCCTGTAATATATCGGCACACCTGATAGTGTATGGTATCTATCTGTGTGTGTGTGTGTGTGTGTGTGTGTTCTCTTACAGGAGTTGGTGCTGTCGTCTTTGGTCCCGTCCATGCTTCCATCCTGGCCCATCTGGAGATAGAAGCCCTGCCTGCAGAACAACCTGGTCACTATGCCCTTCAGCTGTGGTTCTACACAACAAACACACACACACACACACAGACAGACAGAGACAGACAGACAGAGACACAGGGGGAAGAAGAGTTGAGAGGAGACAATCTTCAAAATCAGGACAGCCCCGTGAATAATGAAAGAGCGAATGAAAAGAAAAATGATAAGTTTTGTCAGCTTCCACAGAATGATTTATCTACAAATTCGTCCCCATAAATCAATTTCTACGCAAATCCTGCAGGGCACGTTGGAGATACACTGCAGTTTGGCATTAAAGAAGAATGTGACCACATGCGACCCGATGCATCCTGGGGGATTTCCTGTGGAGAGACGAGTCGGGCACATCCAATCCATTACAGGATTCTTGGACTAATCCTTCCTTCGTGGTCATTGTTCCACTTGAATAACGCTGATGAATTATTCCTGAACCTTTGATGGCGTAGAGAAGCTTCATAATGGCTTTGCATCTCCTATATTCAGTTTACTACTTATCTACTGGTGGGGAGGATTCCCTTTATTAAAACTGAGATAACTGTGTGATTCTCTCACACTAAAGCACTTCATCTAACGTGAATAATGTGTATAAAAGGCAGATAAATATACTGTTTGTAAAATACTTATCTTTGCTACAACTCACTTGATTTTGATAAATCCACAGTGAAATGAAGATGCTTACAACTAAATCACTGTTGTTCCATTAAATTACAGTTCATGCAGTGCTCTTG
Organism: Leptoclinus maculatus; assembly: GCA_032191485.1. Classification (NCBI taxonomy): domain Eukaryota; kingdom Metazoa; phylum Chordata; class Actinopteri; order Perciformes; family Stichaeidae; genus Leptoclinus; species Leptoclinus maculatus. The sequence continues at coordinate 4,600,427 of JAVDOI010000021.1, read as the reverse complement.
GCGCATATTGATCCTAAACAGCAGTCGCTGTTGCCTCTCACAGTTCGGTTCGTGCTTTTCACCGTCAAATAAACAAAATGACTGATTTAGCAGAAAAAGATCAAAACTACAAGTAGCAGAGGGGAGGAGCTAAGGGACAAAGAGTGAGAGAGAGAGACAGGATAGGATGAGTAAAACTTATGATCTGCATTAAGTGATGTAATAATAGTGCAGATACAGGCAGGCTTTTGTTCCTTTCTATCATCATTACTCCTCACACACACTTACATGTGGCCACACCCTTTCTGCGTCTTAAATCAGGGGCGGGAATCCCCTTTGAAAGTGTGTGTGTGTGTGTGTGTGTGTGTGTGTGTGTGTGTGAGAGTGAATGAGTAAAGGTGCACCCTAATGCACAGAGACAGAAAAAAAAAGAAGCAAAGACTGACCCAGTTTATGAAGAGAGAGTATGTGTGAGGGAGAGAGAGAGAGGGAGAGATATATAGGCAGGGGTGTTTTCCATCTTTGTGAAGGATCCATCTTGTGCAGCATGGGAGAAGAGGGGCTCTGAAGCTCGCTGCCAGCACTCAAAGTGACAAATCTCCCTTGCAGCCGACGAGTCTCAGAAAGACATGCTAGTGCACGGAGCTGCACGGCTATTGCAAATCAGAACATGAAAATATGAATTCAGATATGCTTCATTGACTTGATTAATGTCTCTGTGCTCGTACTTGATAGTTGCAGTTCTCTGCACAGACATTCCTAACATCCTTTTTTCTTTATTCTTCCCTATGAATAGCACACAGCACAGTCTGTACTTTTATGCATTAAGTAAGCGTCGTTCCATCTGACAGCGGTGATATTTCTCGCTGCTTTATGGTTTGAAGTTTACCTGCCCGGCATCCGTCTGAAATCTGTCACATATCAATCTCTCTGAGCTTGTTTGTGAGACAAACGACAAGAAGAAACTGCAGGAAATGTAATTTATTGTCTCTTATCTATTTTTAAAACATGTCGTGCTCTATACATCTCATCTATGACGCGTTAATTCATGAAACAAACTGTGAAATGATACTGAATTAGACTTGGAGGAGAGTTATAACCCTGTCTGATATATTACAGGTGCATTTCAGTGTAACACCACATTACCTTTTCCTGGCAGGAGGTGTGACTCAGCTGATGGGAATTTGCAAATCCACGCAATATACTTTTCAAACAAGGATTTGTAGAAAAAAGATTATGTTTCTCACAGTAAGATATGAAGAGAAGAAGGTCTTGGTTATTATGATTCAGGACTAATATCTAATCATCAATACAGTGGATCTTGGATCAACGTAGATTAACTCAATAATAAATAAATATTTAATCTAAAATGCATAGAATTAAACTGAGAATAAATCAACAACCCACCACAGCTAACCAGAGGTTAAACCAATCCGCTGCCAGTCTAACCCAGACTCTCTGACGTGTCATACTGTATCATCATCCATCGTGGTATCGATTTATAATCACATAGTCCGGCCCTGTTACGAGTAAAAGTTACAGACTCAAATGGTGTTATTGTTGGTTTTGGCACAACTCTCCGCTGTAACGGATGGAAGATCAATAACTGTCCCGCTGCATCCACTCGCCCTCTATTCATGTGTCTACACATCCGTCTAACATCCAGGTGTCCCTCCACTCGTTCCCACTCTTCCCAGTAAACCTCTGTTACTAGGGAAATTCCCATTTTCGCGTTGCCCCGGCAACTGCCTCGTGATTCCAGACTGTTCCAGTGGAAGGGTATTCCCCCATCCACACACACACACACACACACACACACACACGCACGCACGCACGCACGCACGCACACACACGCACAGCTACATTTCCCTCATAATGTGATCTGATTCAATCAGTCAGCCCGTCGGGCGGCCACGCTGATTTGACGATTCATATTGTGTGTTAATTCGCTCCAGTCTGAGTCTCAATACAGTGTTTGACACGGTATGAAATACCAACATGGGCGTCTCATACAAGCGATGCGTTAAAGACCCTCTCTCTCTCTCTCTCTCTCTCTCCGTTTCACACACACACCATCTCGGGTGAAAAATTCTCGAGCGGCAAGTGAATGCAACCCTTTCATCCTCATTTACATGAGAGCGTTGAGTGATGAGAGAAACACTTCAGGGTGCTGAAAAGAGTGGGTTTCTTGTTCAAATACAGACGCTGTTGGACCGTTCACACCGGGCTCAGCTCCAGTAAATGTGCCACATATCATCATCGTCGAGGCCTTTGAGCCTCGACAGGAATACGATTCAGAGGGAAACACTGATGTCAACTATCGACGATCCATACCATTCCATTATGCAAACTGAGGGGACAGTGTTAACCACAGGGCTACATATTGAGCTGTGTTTTATTAAGTCAATGTTCCACTGGACTATCCTCACCAGGAGCCTGAAAAAGCCCAACTGGCTCCTCCAGCGTCCTCTCGCCTCACTAAACCCCTCATCTCAGCAGCGGATCCTTATTTTGGCATGTCCATAATCTCATCCTCTCGGTCACTACGCAGAGCTCGCGGCCACGGCTGAGGGCATCGACACGACATCAACACAAAAATAAAGAGCTTTGTGGTTCAACACCAGAGCCGAAAACATTCAAATTGTGGTTTCGGGAGTGAAAATGTGTGAAAGCTTGTGCACCTTACAAGGACATCTGTGGCAAACTGGTCTCAGGTAAGCAGCCAGGAACACGTAACATTTGAAGACAAGACATAGGAGCAATATCTACTGTGCACAATGAATTACATGAGTATTTAACTAACTAACAAGACGTACAAAATATCGTCTCAGGCTGCTAGAAGTTGTGATTTTATAGGCTAAACAATTAATCAAAAAGAATTGTTGGTGTGTTAATCGATAATGAAATGAATCATTTATTACATCCCTGCAGACACACACACTCCTCACTTTAACTGTCTTCTCTTTCCTATGAACGCCGCAACATTCTATGCATTGAGCAAACATCGTTCCATCTGACAGCGGTGATATTTCTCGCTGCTTTATGGTTCAGAGTTTACCTGCCCAGCATCCGTCTGAACAGAAATGAGCACGCACGGACTTGAATCAGTCACACATCAATCTCTCCGAGCTTGTTTGTGAGACGAACGACAAGAAGAAATGTAATTTATCGTCTCTTATCCTTTTTCCAGAACTCTTCATGTCACTTCTAAGTGTTAATTTATGAGACAAAGTAAAAAATGTTGCTGAATTAGACCTGGGAGGCACAGAGCAGAGTGTACCTTCCAGCCCGGCTTTGCATTTATACATCTGTCTTTCTGTTGGCTTGTAACCCGTCTGATGTGGATATATTACAGCTGCATTTCGGAGGCGGCATGTAATACTAGATTACCTTTCTTGGCTGGTGGTGCGACTCAGCCGATGGGAATTTCTAAGGCCACATGATTTATGCTTTCAATTGAAGCTACCGAAAGCCAATATTTTGTGGCAGTGGATGATCTTTTAATTTGGCGGGGAACTCCTGTCCATCATTACCATCAGCTTTAGGTGAGGTAGCAGCTCTTAAAGACTGATTTCACTGCAGGATGTAAATACTGTCCTCCCACACCAGCGCCGTGAACTACCCACTCAGACGTCTAATTACTAAGAATAACACACTGAGAAGAGCCTCCATCATATCACAATTGGACTGATATCACATTTGAATAAAAAGCCAATTGTGGCTCCATGACCGTCTAACTCTAGCCGATACAAGCACGCACGTTTGAGCTGTATTGAACCACGTTTCAGATCAAGTAATGACGGCTGCAGATAATTTTGTCTCTCCTTCACAAAACCTCTGGAAGACAGTAGGGGATGTTGGCATATCTCTCTCTCTCACACACACACACACACACACACACACACACAGATTGTGGACGTTGCCAAGCTTTCACCAGCAGCTCTCACAGCTGGGAACACAGAGGAGGGAGTGACGGAAGAAGGGGAAAAGGAGGGAGGGAGGACGGAAAAAGAGGGAGGAAAAAAAGTAAAATGAAGCTGGAAGGTAGGAGGAAAATATCTGAGGTATGTGGGGATGATTGGGTGGAGAGGAGGAAGAAAGAAGGTAAGGGAGAAAGGTGACAAAGGAGGGGAGAGAGAAAGGAGGAGGAAAATAGAGGGACTGAAGCAAAGATATGAAAAGAACGGGAGAACAAAAGGTAAAAAAGCACAAAATGAAGCTGGAAGAGGGGAGGAAAGGATCTAAGGTAGGGAGAGAAGGGTGACAAAAAGGGAAGTAAGGAAGAGAAGGGGGGTAAAAGCAGAGGAACTGAAGGTGATGCATGAGGAAAAGAGGATGTAAAAGAGAAAGGAGGAGAGGAGAGGAAAGGAGGCTGTTGTCGTCTATTCCAAAAAGGGAACAAGGCTGTAAGGGGGGGATGAAAAGATCTAAGGAGGGAGGGAGGATACGATGATATAAGAAGGGCGGAAGAAGGGTCAAAAGGAGGTTATGGGGTGGGGGGGGCAGAAGAAGGTGGAGGAGAAACAACGGATGACAAAAAGAAAAAAAAGGGAAAATGCAGTGGAACTAAGGACTTGTAAAAGGAGACGGTAGGAGGGAGAGAGGAGAGGAAGCTGTTTGTCTGTTCCTCCTGTAGGGAACAAGGGAGGAAAATAAGGAAGAAGAGAATGAGAAGATCTAAGGTAGGGAGAAAGGTGACAAAAAAGGGAAGAGAAGGGAGGAAAAAACAGAGAGGTTGTTGTTGAAGAAGGACAATAAGGAAAGTGGCAATCGAAAAAGGAAGAGAAAGATTCAGAGTAACTGATGCGAGAGGAGGTGACAAAAAGAAAAATGGACGTAAGAAAAGGGGGAGGTGAGGACCTGTAATTTGGCTCTCAGACCCCAAATATTCCCGTCACTCACCAGACAAAACTGGTGAAAACCAATTCCTATCAACATGACTCCTCACGGTCGCCTCTCCTCTATCTCCTCATGCTCCCCTCATCTCATTTCCTGCCTCCTTCTCTCCTCCCTCCCTTCACCTGCTGCTTTCTCACACAATCAATTGATTACAACAGCACTTATCGCCTCTGCTATTGAATGCTCCTCTCGCTAATCTGCAATCTAATCAATTCTCTGTGCATTGACGGCGAGATCCGTCCCAAGTTTGGAGTTGGACTTGACACCTGAATGGTGGAAATGTTGACTTTTCAACCTCAAAACACGTTTCCGCTTTTTCAATCAGAATCTGAGCAAGGTGTGATTTCAAAATAAGAGAGAGGCGTTAGTTTTGTTCTTTTCATTGCCTTTAAATCAGGACATTCTGCTCCTGTTGGTGGTGACAGGGTTCTTCTGAATTATGAGCTGAAAATGAGAGAGCGAGGTAGAGATGCACAGACAGACAGAGAGAGAGAGAGAGAGAGAGAGAGAGACTAGACAGACTAATCTGTGGCTTCAATAATGGATGTACCTGGAAACTACTGAACCATAGGGCACGACAAGACATGACAGTGTGCGTGCGTGTGCGCGCGCGCGTGTCACCAAGGAGCAGAGAGAGGAAAAAAGAGGGAAGGGCGAGTCTGTCAGTATGTGTTTGTGCATGATATTGGGGTGTGTGTGCGCGTGTAGGAGCGCGCGCGAGTGTGCGCCAGGCAGGTCGTGCGTGTGCGAATGTGGCCGTGTATGAGTGCGCCCGCGCGTAAAAGTGCGTGCGTTTCTGCATGTGCGTGGAAGCGCGCACCTGCATATCAATACATTGGCGTGCGTGCGATTGTCTGTGTGCATGTGCATGCACGTGCGCATGCCCCCCCCTTCCCCCGCACACCTTGTCTCCGTAGCCTCCTCTTCTTCAGGCCAAATATCCGGACTTTGGAGAAGATGTCGACCAGGTTCCCGTTGCACAGCCCCTGCTTCTTACAGGGGCTCTTCCGCCGCCGGTGAGGGATCGGTCGGTGGGCGTGTTGCTCTCTCGCCTGTCGCTTCTGCCGGATCAAACCGCTGGCGATGGCCGCTGCCATGTCTCCGCCGAAACAAAAACCGCCCCGTCTCCGTCCGTGTCTCCAGTGTCCTCAGTTGTGTCAACGGAGCGGAGCGCAGACGCAAACCTCCGGTCTCCGCTTTACCGGCTATAACGGCCCCATGCTTCAGCCACAACGCGGTAAAGTCCAAAATGAGCACGCCACTGCACGTTACAGCATATTTTCTGTCATCATTATTCCCCGGGCCGTTGATTTCTTGAAACCTACAGCGGTTTACCTGTCCGTCACGTTCCACCGATCTGTCTGTCAGTCAGATAACAGCAGCTGTCACTGAACGGCTCCTCCAACCGATTTTACCGGACCCCGTTTGTCCGTTTCTGTGCCCATGGGCAACAGGCGAGACAGACAAAAAAACAGGAGAAAAATGAGGACAATGCCTCAGAAAGCGATTCTCGCCTCTCCTCCGAAAACGTCCGTTTGTATTTCACTGACAGGAGCGCGAGGCGCGCGTGCAGCCGCGAGCTGCTCCAGCTGCGTGAAACTAGCGAGAGTTACCCAGAGCATCACCGGAAAGAGGGCGGGTTGGCTTTCAAAGTGCAGGCTGGACAGCATCTGTGTTGGTCAAATAGATCTTATAGGTTGTATCAGTGAGTCACTTCACAGACACAATTCAACCTTTTATACCTTTAGACCATTTACTGTGTTCACATTCACAGTCTTTTTTTATCTTCTGTCTGTTTGCTACTTGTTGCTGCCATCAAGTGGTCGATTTTCATCTAATCTACATTCTTTTTTTTATCTTATTAGAAACACAACTGACACATCACAGCTGCTTGGTAGGCCTACCTTTTGTATATCATAATATCATTAACTGCTAAAAGCCCCCTGCAGCATCACTGTTTCATCTTGTGCTAATTAAAGACCATATAGTGTAATGATTTAGTCCTCTTTCACAATGTGCCTATACTTTTATTTAACATGTACCTTTAATTCCCTGTTATATGCTTTTTAAGTCTACAGGGAGCAGTGGAACATGTTTAAAGATCGCAGTATCAATCGTATTTTATTGTTATTTTTAAAGTAAATGACCGGATGTCCCTTTGATTGTCGTTCTGGGTAAATTGACTTTGGACAGCGCGAGCGCTCTCTGGAACCACACAGTCGCTGCAGCCACGCGCCGAGCGAGCAGGCACACACGCGCTGCCGAAAACAACCTGTCATCCTCCTAACGGGCCGGTTTAAAGGGTGTGTTATTGTTACCTATATGGACGGACCTGCGATGTTTTATTCACTAGAAGGACATGACTGTGTCATTGTATGCACAACCAAAGTATAACATAATGTTCTTTTAAGTTATACTCGGATTGAAGTTTTGCATTCGTTTCATTTTAAGTGTGCAGTGGAAAGCATTGCAGCATGTAGGTCAGCCATCTCTCCAGAATAAAGAGCTGGGCTGGGACCCAGCTGGACACAAAGAACGCTGAAATGAAATGGTCCTTTCTTCTGTAGAAACTCGTATCAAAGAAAATCCCCAAAACATTTTCCAACCTATCTGTCCTCATAATGAAAAACGGAGAGTAGTAGTTTGGTCACATGCATGAAATGTACTCATTAAATTCAAGTGGCCAAAAGGCTGAACCGTTTCCATCATTGTCAGTCCCATATGACAACGTTGCATATCTGATATCTCATTGTCTAGGATGATTGTCATCAGTGTGTTGATAGAAATCATTTTCCCATTTGGACAAAGTCTTTCAATCCCAATATAGATTGTACAGCGACAGTGATAGTGATGATGAGTGTGTTAATGTGGGTGATTACAATTAAAGACTGAAGTGAGGATACATTCAAGGAGGCTTTACAAAGTAATTATATCACAATAAAATAAGATGTTAAATGAATATATTAGTGCTCATAGAATGACTCTATTTCCTGTATTTTATTAGTGTTTCTAAACTCTGAATAATGACAGTCCTACTCATTCTCAAGTATTTTTGTCAATGTGTGGATCCAAGAAGGACTTAAGTGCAGCGAGTGAAGCCTATAGTGATTAAAAAATAATCGGATGTCGCTTTGAGGCTTCAGGATGTCAGAAGCGAATCAGAACACTTTAATAAAAATACATTTCAGCACCATGGACAGCGAACAGCCTCTTTCAGACAGTCTCTCTCTGTCTCTGTATCTGTTAGTGTGTGTCTGTACTATTCATAGGCACACACACTCAGATGCACAGACACAGACACACACACACACACACACACACACACACACACACACACACACACACACACACACACACACACACAGGCAGACAGACACACAGTTTCCATGTATGTATGTGGTTCCTCATGTCCACTAGGTGGCACCAGAGTGTGTGAAAGAACATCAGCCCAACACCAGGAGCTCACTGAGAGCGTATTAATGGAGGTTGTATGTCGATAACACAGAGGTAGTTCACTATGTGTGGTACATAATGATCAGTGTGGGACTCCTGCACAAGACAAACAGGTGAACGACTTAAAAACTGGCTCATGTAGGCCTAAATGTTCTAATAACCAAATGGAGTTCTGAATGCAGACAATAGTTACGATAACTGGAAATATGTAGTACAGTTATATAATTGTTATCATGGTACGCTTTGCTTTACTTGGTCCTGATATGGTCTATTTTCATAGACCGATATAGACGCAGCAACAGCAGCAGTCTGTCCCCCTGGATCTTCATCTTTTGTCCCATTTCAGCAGGTGAACCAAGAGTCTTCGACAGGATCTCCTGCTTCTGTCTCTGATGTTGCTGACACACTAAGATTTAGACAGAAGGAAACCCTGCTTCGCCCTCGCTCGCCTCTCTCCCAGCCGGCAGGGAAAAAAGGGAACAAAAAAGATATGTGTGCTTGTGTGTGTGAGGAGGGGGTGTGTATGCCGTTTTATCCAGGTCAGTCTTCTTATGAATAAATCAAAGCTTCATTTACATTCAAATTCATCTCCTCTGCTGCTTTTTATAGCATCGGAGGAAGGCGTGAAACAGCTCTTCAACTTCAAAAGAAAAATCTTCGCACCCCCCTCCCTCCTCCATCCACTTATTCCACCATCCATTCACTCAACTCTAACTCGTCCTCAAATCTCTCTGCTTCATTGTACACGGTTTGCAAGAGAACAAACACACACACACACACACACACAAATCACGCAAGCAAACTGAACTGTGCAATAAAGGGCATAAATATGATAGAAAATGCTTTTCCTGCATGTCTATGTGTCTACACACTTATCCTCTAAGTGTGCACAGAGGCAACAGCGTCCTCTACGGGCAATAAAAGAAAACAGCACTCTCCACTCGTCCACCTCCTCTTTCTCCTCCCTCTCTTTTACACCTCTGGAGCTTTACAGCCGGTCCTTGAATGCATCTTGATTTCAAAAATACACTCACTTTGTGCTTTGACACTGCTCCGTTACTTTCTCCATCTTCAAGATGCATTCATGACCACTCAGGACGGACAGATCACTATCACAGCAAACTGTATTTTCATTCATCTATTGAGTTTAATAGATATGTTATAGTGGCTAGTTTGTCATGTGATTTACTGGTAATTTGTGACAGTTACATTAACAAATAAGTCTTAAAATGGTACTGCTCTTCTGGGGGCCTCTGGTGGATCTTACAGCTATGTTAAAATCTTTTCCTCATGCAAGCATGAAAAAAAGGAGCACCTGGTGTGACATCCAGCCAGAAATGCAGCGTGTAAGTCAAAATGATCAACCATTCATTTAAATGAAACATTCACGTGATGAGTTTGGTCGTACTGTGTTCATGGCCCACGAGAATGAATTCAGCTTCATGTATACTGTGTCTTTTAGACTCATCACTCACTCTGTAGGTGGCGCTCTTTGTTTGATCATGGTGACGACGGCTGCTCCTCCGCTGCTCTGAACAAACAGAGTGCGCAACAGGTGAGCATCACATTTAGCCGTATACGTACAGCAGAGAAAAAGAAGAGGTGAAAAAGAGGGGAGGATGGAGAGAGACAGATAGGGAGCGACGGGAGGCTGGAGAGAGAGACAGACAGGGAGATAACAGATGTGGGTGGGTGTTCCCCAGACAGGAGTGTGAGGATAGCCACTCTCAACTGAGCAGGATGAGTCATAATTCACGCTCAGACACCCGCCCACACACACACACACACACACACACACACACACACACACACAGGGAGCAACGGGAGAGAGAGAGAGACAGACAGGGAGCAACGGGAGAGAGAGAGAGACAGACAGGGAGCGACGGGAGGATGGAGAGAGACAGACAGGGAGCGACGGGAGGATGGAGAGAGAGACAGACAGGGAGCAATGGGAGGATGGAGAGAGAGACAGACAGGGAGCAACAGGAGAGAGAGAGAGACAGACAGGGAGCGACAGGAGGATGGAGAGAGAGACAGACAGGGAGCAACGGGAGGATGGAGAGAGAGACAGACAGGGAGCAACGGGAGAGAGAGAGAGACAGACAGGGAGCAACGGGAGAGAGAGAGAGACAGACAGGGAGCAACGGGAGAGAGAGACAGACAGGGAGCAACGGGAGAGAGAGACAGACAGGGAGCAACGGGAGGATGGAGAGAGAGACAGACAGGGAGCGACGGGAGAGAGAGAGAGAGACAGACAGGGAACGATGGGAGGATGGAGAGAGACAGACAGGGAGCAACGGGAGAGAGAGAGACAGACAGGGAGCAACGGGAGAGAGAGAGAGACAGACAGGGAACGACGGGAGGATGGAGAGAGAGACAGACAGGGAGCAACGGGAGAGAGAGAGAGACAGACAGGGAGCAAAGGGAGAGAGAGAGAGACAGACAGGGAGCAAAGGGAGAGAGAGAGACAGAGGGAATGACGGGAGCATGGAGCGAGAGACAGACAGGGAGCGACGGGAGGATGGAGAGAGAGACAGACAGGGAGCAACGGGAGAGAGAGAGAGACAGACAGGGAACGACGGGAGGATGGAGAGAGAGACAGACAGGGAGCGACGGGAGGATGGAGAGAGAGACAGACAGGGAGCAACGGGAGAGAGAGAGAGACAGACAGGGAACAACGAGAGGATGGAGAGAGAGACAGACAGGGAGCAACGGGAGAGAGAGAGAGACAGACAGGGAACGACGGGAGGATGGAGAGAGAGACAGACAGGGAGTGACGGGAGAGAGAGAGACAGACGGAACGATGGGAGGATGGAGAGAGAGACAGACAGGGAGCGACGGGAGGATAGAGAGAGAGACAGACAGGGAGCAATGGGAGAGAGAGAGAGAGAGAGAGACAGACAGGGAGCAACGGGAGAGAGAGAGAGAGACAGGGAGCAACGGGAGAGAGAGAGAGAGACAGGGAGCAACTGGAGAGAGAGAGAGAGACAGACAGGGAAGGACAGGAGGATGGAGAGAGAGACAGACAGGGAACGATGGGAGGATGGAGAGAGAGACAGACAGGGAGTGACGGGAGGATAGAGAGAGAGACAGACAGGGAGCAACGGGAGAGAGAGAGAGACAGACAGGGAGCAATGGGAGAGAGAGAGACAGGGAGCAACGGGAGAGAGAGAGAGACAGACAGGGAAGGACAGGAGGATGGAGAGAGAGACAGACAGGGAGCGACGGGAGGATGGAGAGAGAGACAGACAGACAGGGAGCAATGGGAGAGAGAGAGACAGACAGGGAACGACGGGAGGATGGAGAGAGAGACAGACAGGGAGCAACGGGAAAGAGAGAGAGACAGGGAGCAACGGGAGAGAGAGAGACAGGGAGCAACGGGAGAGAGAGAGAGACAGACAGGGAACGACAGGAGGATGGAGAGAGAGACAGACAGGGAGCGACGGGAGGATGGAGAGAGAGAGACAGACAGGGAGATAACAGATGTGGGTGGGTGTTCCCCAGACAGGAGTGTGAGGATAGCCACTCTCAACTGAGCAGGATGAGTCATAATTCACGCTCAGACACCCGCCCACACACACACACACACACACACACACACACACTCAGAGAGGTGCAGACACGGGGAAGTCCACTGTTTCCAAGGTAACAAGTGATTAGTGACGCAGGTGGATCTCCGAACGAAGAGAGAGGAAACACCTGATGAATGCAGAGAGGACACACACACACACACACACATCTGGCATCAGTTGCAGTTATCGTACTGCGTCTCTGACTTTATGCTTTGTCTTTGGGTTTGTGTCTCTCTCTCACACACACCTTTACTTCTTTCCTTGTTTCCTCTGCTATCTCCTTCTCTTCTCTCATCTCCTGTACTCTCGTCTCATCCCATCCCCTTTCATTGTCCAGTCTTTTCTGTTTCATCTCCCTTCCTCTCCTCTACTTCCAGTGTTTCCTCTCCTCTCTCCTTCTCCTCACTTCTACTTGTTTCCTCTCATATCATCTCCTCATCTACTCTCCCATCCCCTCTCCTTGACTACTCTCCTTTCTGCTTCATCTCCCTTCCTCTCCTCCACTATCCCTGTATCCTCTCCTCCACTATCCCTGTATCCTCTCCTCTCTCCTTCTCTTCCCTCATCTCCTCTACTTGTTTCCTCTCATATCATCTCCTCATCTACTCTCCCATCCCCTCTCCTTGACTACTCTCCTTTCTGCTTCATCTCCCTTCCTCTCCTCCACTATCCCTGTATCCTCTCCCCCACTATCCCTGTATCCTCTCCTCTCTCCTTCTCTTCCCTCATCTCCTCTACTTGTTTCCACTCATCTCATCTCCGTACCTTGTCTCTTCCCCTCATCTCCTCTCATCCTCTTTCCTTCTCTACTCTCCTCTGTTTCATCTCACTTCCTCTCATCTCCTTTCCTCGTCTCTTCCCCTCTCATCTACTTTCCTTGTCTTCTCTCATCTCTTAGGTTCATCTTCTTTCCTTTCCTTTCATCTCCTCTCCTCATTTTTGCTCTCCTATCCTCCTCTAATTCCCTTGACTCTCTCCTCTCCTCTCGTCTAATCTCCATTCCTTTTCTCCTCTCCTTGTCTATCTTTGTAACATCTCCAGCTCAGCGGGGAGGAGAGGGAATGAGCTACTGAATTATTCATTCAGCCCTCTCTCTCTTTCCTTACATCTGTCTGCTTCCTCTAGTGTCTTGAATCCCCTCTTTCTCTCTCTTATACCTTTTTCTCTCTAATCCTGAATTTGTTCCGACGCCTCTCTTGCTCGCAGCACAAATACCAGCGAACAACTTGACCCAACGTTTAAGCAGTACGAGAAGAAAAGAGTCACAGTTACACATCAACATCTGTCCAATGTTGGCTATCATTAGCTACCATGAGTGGTCATACCAGACCGAGTCCGTCAGTGTAACCCCTCTGAAGTTTTGCATCATTCTACTTTGGTTGCCATATAGTTGCATAATGTTGCAACACATGGTTTGTTTCACCCCTTCAGAGTAACCACCGCTCAGATGTTGACACCCTGCAACGATGTATTCAGAGCCACATGAGTTAGCTGCTGTTTAGTTAAACTAGAGGCCGATCCAAGTAGATTACACAACATTAAACTGTAGTTTGTGTCTTTTTCATTTAGAACTAATCAATGTCAGCAGCCCCACATGGGTCTACACCCCGAGGTGAAGTACTTCAGACTCTCCACAACAGCACCATGTCAATAACAGCTTCATGGACCGTGGCCCTCTAAACACCTCACATATTATATTGATCTCTGTTTAAAAGCTTCAGGGACATTTCACAGGACCATCAACAGGAAGTGGCGTTTTAATCTCTCTGCTGGTTGTTGGTGCTTTGAAGTGTGAAGGATTAAACAGTGAAAGTCAATTTGTGTTTGTCAGACCGTAGACACTGGATGTGTACGGTAAGCATTCTTACCGCTATTTTAAAAGCAGCGTGTTGTTTTGAGGCATTTCCCTCCATTCCCTCCAGAGGTCAGAGGTCACGAGCAGGAGGAGCATAAGTAATAGGTTATAAACTGTTTATTTAAATACAAAAATGTGAAATTACCGGTTATCTTATTGCTATCAGCCATGAGACGCAGGTAATTATTGGTATCTCTTTCATTCTCTTTGAATAAAAAGAAGAGTTTGATTCTGACCTGCCACTGCTGTGGTTAAGGTTAGGCATGAAACATATTTCATTACAGTTATGAAATGATCATGATTCAACAGGATATCAACAGTACGATCACTTAAGTACAGTATCCTGCTGGAGATGAAGATGTCAGAGAAATATAATGCATCTATCAATACAAATGAGCGTGCTGCAGTGATCTGGGTCAGAAAGCACTTAGAATGAAATGGTTTCCCCCGACAGCTGCACTCATTCAATCTCAGAAAAACCACAACTCCCAGCTCACTGCTCCTCCGTCTCCAGCGCTGTGTTCAGTGTGATGCGTGATGACTGTAGTGAGTCGGTCACGTCTCTTATTTGATTGTGTTGGCAATTCTGTCACAACACTTTGGCGTCCCCTAAAAGGCTGCACACTTTGTTTCGGTGAGCTAAGTTACAAGCTGAAAACCAGTGAGAATATGTCAACTATCTGAGCTGCTGCATGGCCGGCCGACTGACTAAGACACACAATTAGTTTTGAATAACAGGAACGCAGAGCGGAGGTAGATGATGTGACAAGAGATAAAACTTCGTTAAGCGTTCGAGGCTCGACAAAGCAGAATGTGTTCAGTGGCGCACACGCTGAGGGAGAACTTATCTTTCTCTGCAGCTGAAGTCTGAGTAAAATAATGCCTGATTGCAGCTATTTAGTTGTGAAAAAAAAGGTGTTGTTCCTCACACCGCTCTGTCGGGAAAAGTTCACAGTTGGTGTTGGATAGAGGAGGAGGATAACCGACGAGGTGGTGGATTTTTAGAAAAGGATCTTAAATTAAAACTACAATCTGATGTGAGACAGCAGCTCTGTCCCTTTTCCCTCTTTCTTTAGGTTAGATAAATAACAGATTGACATGAAAATAACTGCTCTCGGTGGTGAAAACACATCTCTGAGACCTCTGACTAATCTGTTTTCCCCACATTGCTGCCTTTAAAGGCACCTTGTACACAGAATGTGCATAGTAATCCCTCTCAGTGACGATGTCAATGCTTCAGCAGCAACGGTAGATTTTGAGGATCCCATTCAGCCCACGAGGCCTCTAATCCAAATCGTGCCACAATACAGATCAAAGAGCAGCGCTTCTCACAGGTACAAGAGGAGATACAGACATAAGTACAGCCCGGCTTTGAACACACCGATTATATCACCAGCCATGAATGGGTTTGAGATGACAGAGTGTTAGCGTAACAAGTCATTTAAAATTAGACAAAAAAGGCATCAGAGAGTATTAATTACTGGCGCTAACCATCAAAAACACAATATAAAAAGCATTTTTATCACATGTGAAGCCTTCTCATTCTGCCTCGACTAATTGCTCCAAGTCAGCGTCAACGAATTTTACTTTTTACTGCCATTTTAGAAAAGTTATTATTGGCTGAGAGGCAAGTGAAAAAGCAAAGAAAGTTGAGGATTTAGTGGATTAAAACTACTGTTTCATGGAACAGGCAGTTGGGAACGAAATTAGGAGACAGGCTGGAACAAAAGCAATGTCACACAGAGTCCTCCAGACAGAGGCTAGAGAGGGACGCCTGACTTATCTTCAACTGCTGTGTGTATATTCTTATTATCCGTCCAAATTCATCAGCTGTGTAAAGAGCTGAGTTGAGTTCAGGGACACTAACATCCCTGAAAGTATACCCTCAATTTAAGCAAACCTTCGAAAAGTGAGTTTAAATCATGATAAAGCCCCAGAAAAGTGTAAATAAGTCAACATACAACCACAGTTTATACATAAAACTGTATATTTGGATGACTGCCATTGCTAGAAAGTCGTCATGTATAGTCTTACCTGGATCAGCTTTGCCCAAAGCAGTCTTTAGTCTCTTCTCTGCTACCTTCAGTATAAACTCATAGTCCATGACTAACACACACACACACACACACACACACACACACACACACACTTGTTGACACCAGCCAGTTGGACTCCACTGGAAACTCACTTCTTAAATCTCCTGGAGTCCCCCAACGTGGCCTCAGATGAGGACACACACATCGGCGACACACACACACACACATAGTGAGCGGGACAGATATGGCCATTATGTCACGCAGGGCTGTCATCAAGCAAAAGGTTAAAGCAGACAAGGGGAGACTAAAAGTCAGCTCAAGTGTGTGTGAGGGAGAGCTGGAGCGAAGGAGAGAAGTGGAGGACAGAGATAAAGAGACGAGGTGCTCCGAAAACAGAAAGGGACACAGTGAATATAAAATAATAATAAAAAGACAAGATAAAGAGAGGAAGGGCTATGGGATATAAGTATTTGTAACAGTTGTTATAGTAATAGTAGCAGAGAGAGTTTTATTAAGTCAGCATTCTCCTTTTTAGCAGCCAATTAAACACATTGAATGCAGCGAGTCAGAGACAGACTGAGCTGTTGTCACATGTTTCTCTGCTTCTTATCATTCAGTCTGCGAAAACACTTCTTAGTGGAGCCTTTGATGCCCTGCTGCTTTTTATAAGTGCACTCGGAGAAATAACACTCAGCACTCACTCTCTCTTGACAGAAACCTGGAGCGAGAGCGGTCCAAACACACACACACACACACACACACACACACAGGTGTTTCCACTGCTGAACAGAGTCACACTGTAATCAGCCGTGCAACAGTTTTTTTATTTGTTTGACAAAGAAATAGTCCCTCACAGAAACAATTAACTGTGTCAAAGCTGAATTCAGCAACAAGTTTAAGCTTCTCTGGCGATATTTACACAACATATTTCTTCTTCCTGTTTGGTTTTTATATAAATTTAGCTAATACTGGATTACCAACTGGGAAAAGCATGTAATGGACCTGAGCCCATGACTCCTCGGGGCCCTCAAAGACTTCACTGTGTGACTGTGATTTAATTAAATTAACTGACACAAAGTAATATGGAGCATAGAGTTAGTATAAACAGTCTCCACATACTCTTGTGTGAAATACTGGATCATTTGGGGTCTTTTTTTTACCTGCAAAGTCCAGTTGAGTGTGTGAAGTATGGCGTCCATGAGAGTTCAGACGAAAGCAGACCAGACCAGCAAAGTCTAAATGTTTTTTTCTGCAGACTCAGTGTATTTCGGACAATGAGGACATGGGCTAATGAGTTCACTCTCTCACACACACACACACACACACACACACATAAGGGATTCTATTAGAGTACTGCACCAAAACCCTCCGTGTGACCTTAGAGGACACACGTCACTATGACTGTCACTATTTTGTCATCTCATCACTTTTGGACAATGTAACAGCACGCAAGTGAGAAACAGAGACGGAGAGAGAGAGACAGGCACATTTACTTTGTTTGCAAGCTTGAGGAACGTACGGCGTTGGTATTTTTGCTCCAAAGATATAAATGTAAATACCGTTAAACGTGTACTTTATGCGTGTGTATGTGTGGGCCTTTCACTCGCAGAGACAGATCCGAGTTGACACGATCCCCACTGCTATACTCCAGTGTTTGAATAAAATATCAAGCACGACGCCTTAATGGCAATTTTCCAGAGAAGGTGTGTGTGTGTGTGTGTGTGTGTGTGTGTGTGTGTGTGTGTGTGTGTGTGCATGCATGCCTATGTGGGCTATAAAGGGTGAAAATCTCTATCTGGGTCACGCCACATGGGACAATGAATGATACGGAAGCAGGTTCATCTGGAGGAGACCCAACACTGGAACTCCATTCACACAGTTCCAGCGTCTCTGTAAACCGATGTTCACGTAAAAGTCAACTTTGATATATAATAGTTACAAAAAGTGAAAGTTATCGCTTGCTTCTTCTTACTGAATGGGCCACACACATGCTGATGCACACACACACACACACACACACACACACACGTCCATACACACGACACAAAGCTGTATTTCTGTCTTCCCAGTGGACTTTAACTAAATAGTGCAATTCGGAGGAAAAACGGCAACAAATCCTGAGTCAGCGAAACGCTGCCTCCTCCACATCTCCAGCAGGTCCATATTTCACCACCAACTGCTGTGTGTATCGCACATAAACACACACTCACACACTAAAACTCCCAGGGAGAGAGTTCATGCAGTAACGTTTTCTTTAATTAAAAGAGAACGTGACAGCTAAATGGTCCCGGCTGCTGTAAATCTATATGAGGCCGGCTGCAGGATGCTGGTGGGAACTTCCTCGTGTTCAGTACACATACTGCCATAAACTGCAGCATTATGTCCCATGTAACGCAGAGACCCTGAACTGTACATACTGTATATATAAACATGTACTGTGACATTTTGCAGTCACATTATAGCTGATATATTATACTTCAAAACAACGTTAAACATCAGTATACTGAAAACAAAACTGCAGCTTGGATACTGTCCATTAAAGACATCTTACACACCCAAAGAGGGAGTTTAAACTGCAGGTTAACTGTGAGACAGAAGGTTAATATCCCTGCTTATGTATCACACGAGCGCACGCGTTTCTCTCATGAATCAAGCATTTCTAGCTTCAAGCCAAATCATCAAATAAGCAAAGAGGACACGAAGAACACAGCCAGTCATGTGCCACTTTATAAATTGCAGGCAACAGCGTGATGGCAGGCAATGAAAGGAAGCTGTGGAAATCTTGCACTTGGTACAATTGTTCAAATTAGTCCTTTCACATCAATATTGATTTGTTTGTTTGCACCTTTAATCTGCAAGATTAGAGGCTTGTGTTTGGTGCTAAAATCTTATTGCTCGAGTGTTTTCCTTGTCGATCACACGAGGCAAACACATGCCTTTTTTTTCTTGAAATATTGGTGAAGTACAAATATATTTCTCAGGAAAGATCCTAGAAGCCTTTCATGAACTTCTGTTGAATCATCGTTATATTAGTCAGCGATGAGGAGGAAAACAGTCATTTAAGTAAAGGAAATGTCACAGATTAGACGTAATACTTTGATGTGCTCTCTAGGAGATATTTACAACTAGTCGCCTCTCTTATACATCTGTTTCTAAGAGGTGATCTGCCTCAAACTACAGTCTCCTGCAAGTATATGGTTGCAATTTGACACAAATGTTATGTGCCTTTACAAGGCAGTCAATGACCAAAGCTGGCAGACACCATGCTGCAGTGTTTATACAGATTAGATTCATAATGCATTCATACACATCAGCTCTAAACCACAGGGACAGAGCTTTGTAATGAGTCAAACATCTGAGAAAAAAACCCTGTTAAGCAGCATGGGCAAAGAGAAGACACAGCATTAATGTCTCTGACCTCATCCCATCACTTTTCAGTGCTGACTGTCTGTAAAGTTACTCAGATATTTACTCAATGCCACCACAGAGTGATGTATGGAGAAATGCAGCTAAGGACTCTGGGAACCATTCAAGAGCCCACAGAATGGCACTTTGACATTAAGCTATAGCTCTGAGTACAGTGTGTAAACAGTTTGGAGCAAGACCATGAGAATCTCATTCTTAATTAGGGAACGTGTGACGGACCGGTTTCCCAGCCCTGATCTTTGAAGTTCTCTCCACACATGTACTAAAATCCAACTTTAGAAGATGGACATGTTGCTGATGGGTGCACCAGGTATGACGTTGGCCAACAGCTCACTTAAATAAAAAAAGTTGCAATAAACAGAAGAGATGTTTGTGTCCACACAGTCTGACCGAAATGTCTGCAGCCACAAGTACAAAACACGCTCTTTCCCGTTCCACGCCACTGAATGCACAGTGGAAGTCTAAATAAGGCCATGTGCTGTTTAAGCAGGTTACTGGAGCCTGAACGGGTCTGCATACTGCATTACACTTGATTTTCTGCAGCATCTCTGCCAAGCACAGCACGCACTCTTTTTCGCACGCACTGCCACTGTAGTCAGTTTCTGTGCTAATAAGTTATCACCCCCCCCCCCTCCCTCTGCCCCCAATCACACACCCCTCCCCTCCCTGAAGTGCACTCACTTGCTGCACAACTGCGATTGCAGAGAAACACCAGCAAGCAGCCGAACAGTGCAGTCTCGAGAGGGAACACACACACACACACACACACATGCGTGTACGCAGACACACAGAAACGCAATAAAGTATTTATCTTTCTCTATCATCCCCGCACACGCACGTACACGCGCAGAAATAGAGAGAGAGGGAGACACACACACACACACACACACACACACACAACAAACTCACCAGTTGGGTTCTTGTCTTTCTTGAGGCTCCTGCCACAAAGACACTGCAGCATATGCGATCCTTTGCTGAAAATGTTGTTCCAAATAAACCGCATGGATTTGGCCGAGACGGGGGAGGAGGAAGAGGAGGAAGAGGAGGAAGAGGAGGTGGGGGACGAGAGGCGCTCCGGATGCGGCAGCCTAAAATTCACCCACCGCATGGGGGCTGGTCCGCCCCCCTGTTTGCATGCCAGCAGAGCCGGCCAGCTGTTGGGCTCAGTTCGGCGGTGCTTCGCCCTCCCAATCTGCACCATAGACAAGAATAAGAGCTGGAAGCCCGGCTCGTAGCCCGGTTTCTCGCCCGGTTCCTCAACAAGCCCGGAGATCAGCAGCCGCAGGTATTCCGCGTCGAAGTCGTCCTCGTGCGGCAGGAAAAGAGCTGCCGCCGCTGCGCTTTTCTCCGCGGTCTCCGCCTCTGGCTGCCCCAGCGGCCGGTGGTCCTCAGCGGCGGAGGATATGTCGCTGCTGCTGCTGCCGCCGCCCGGCCGCCGCGGCGTGAAAAGCCCCCGAGCCCTCCTCTTCAAATGGCGTCGTCTGCCGCGCGGCGCGGGGAGAGGAGCGGCAGCGGCGGACAGGCATGCGGCGGCGCTAGCGTGGAGTCGGCGGTACGCGGCAGCTGTCGGCTTCTGCACAAAAAACCATTGCATATTAGTGGGGATAGCAGGGGTCGGTGTGTCCGTCCGTGCGGGAGGGGAGGGAGGAGGAGGGGAGGGGTGCGGATATACCGGGAGTCCGTCAGCAAGTCGGTGGCATCCCTGTACCAGTAGGCTACACCAGACAAGTACTGCAGCAGGGGGTTTCCAAACACACACACACACACACACACACACACACACACTCAGACACACTGCACACACATGCGCGAGATGCAGAATCGTTCCCCAGCAGCAGCGCTGGTTCTCAGGTCTCTGGTGAGTGAGCGCGCATGTGGCACTGAACCGGGCAGGTGAATCACCGCGGGGGATCTCCGCACTATCCCACTTTTCCTCTTTCAAAAGTCCTTATGAATATTTGATTCGCGTTTCGGCCTCCACTTCTCAATAATCCATAAGCTCCAATGCGCCAATATACTGCTGCTGTCTGTCTCCTCTTCCTCTCTCCTCCTCTTCCTCTTCCTCACCTTGCTGATGAAAAGAAGCCTGCTGGACTGTGGCTCTGCTGTCTCTACTACCCCAGAAACTAGATGAGAAGAAGTAGAAGAAGAAGAAGAAGACCGGGTACGGCTCGTGGTCCTCTCGCGCTCCTCTGGTGCTTCAGCGTCTTCTTCAGCAGCGCTCGAGACGACCGACGGCCGGTGAGGCGCAAGGAGGTGCACTGACTATCTGTACCTAACCAGCAACAAAGTGGGAGCGATTCAACAAAAAAAACATTTCCGTTTGGCATCTTCAAAACAAAAGACCGAACTATCACAATTTCTCTCTATTTGTTTTTGCAATATGAATTATTATTTTTTTTCTTACAGCCTATTTTCAGTGGTTCAATAGGTTACTAAAGTTATTCATTTATATGTATTCACTTCCGTATATTTTCCGAATACGCATGTTTCAATAATCAAATGAAAAGAATAGGTCCCAAAAATATAACTACTGCATTAATAAAAGTTTACATGGAAAGATTACAAAATGTTGCAGCGTGTATGACTTTGTTGTCGGCAGGCTATACCTCCAAAACAATTGTGTTTACACAACCTATAGAGCTCTGTCTATTGCCCAAACTCTTTTTCTTTGAAAAATGAGCACAGTCTGGTTTGCCCTCGACTTTTATTCTGAAGGAAATCGTAACCTCCGGTTTGGCTGTGCAGCTTGATGCAGCCCTGCACTGAGAGGAGCTACTTGCAGTTACGTAGACACGTGGTTCCCACACCGTCAGCATCTGGACCGACTGGATGTAAACCGTAACCGGCAAGGTGTTGGGGATGGGGGGGTACGAGATAGCACCACTACGAGACCACCACATACCCTTGTCTCTCTTTAATGCTGTTTTACGAGCGGTCCCCTCTTCGCATCGGGCTTTACTCCAAACTCCGTCCAGAAACCTGGCAGTTCCATGGCGCCTTTTCTATCGGCAAAATGTACACACCTGTTGCACGACTCCCTTTAACACTGGGGTCTTCTAGTCAGCTCGGCTTGCACGATATGGTCGACGGTTGAACTTATTAGGGTTGAAATGTTGTGGATTTAAGTGCTGCTTGGTGCATTTCGTAGACTTTCAAACGACCACAAATAAAATGGTTAAAAGCTTATCTCAGTTATTGGCTGTCAAGCACACTCATTGCGGGAAACGGAGCTGAAAACGCTGCAGTGGTTTGAGAGGAGCGAGCTGGCGCTGTCCGTGGTGCTGAATCCACATTAGCACAATACTAACACACCCTCGAGAAACCTCATCAGTACGCAGCTGTTGAGTATGCATGCGACTGTAATAACAGTTAGTGTTTCAAACCGATTAGACTAACAAAACCACAACGAAAAGCAATAAATGGACTTCATTATTTTGTTTGCAGATATCAATCAGCAAAGTCACATTGTGTGTCTACGTTTTACTGAGGTAGATAATTAAATTCCAGTGAATGATAGGATACGTTTAGACAGACAAATCTGTCCAGCACATCCATCCCTTAGAGCGTTTTCCCCGAAAGGCTTTTAAAACACCCATTCTCTCGACGTTGTGGCTCATTTGCCTGCGATTTAGTCCATTACTAAACCTTAACACAAGAACAGCAGCTTTACTGAGGGAAAAGGAAACGACTTTCATGTATAACGTGCCTTTGATGTTTGCAGTGTGATAAAAAAATCCCCCTCTGAGCTGACAGAAATGGGAATTTAGGAAAAGAAAATGAAACACATGCACTCTCTAAAAAGAACATGACTTTATATATTCAAGGAGAAATGGTGATGAGCTAGTTCAATATGTAGGGTTTTATTAAACTAAAAGACTAAAATTGTATCTATAGGTTATAGTTGGTGTGACTCTATAGCTTCTGTCAGGCAGCAGGGGACCATTTATGAAGCGCTGAGCATTATTTAATACTCCTCACAAACAGCCACGTCTCCTGCTCGTGTAGTCTTGTATATTCTGACATTTGAATCACAACAAGCACCATACATAAGGGATGCAAACACACTCATTACGGCAGGACGACTGGCACATTTCAACATTTTGCATTGTTCTGAGGAGCTCGAGGCTGCAGCATTGCTGTCATCAAGGGGGCACAATATCATCTGTGTGCACATGGAGGCTTCGGCTCCAACCAGCAAACAGCTGTATGCATGCGTGTGTGTGTGTGTGTGTGTGTGTGTACAGTATGTGTGTGTTTGTCACACACAGCAAGGAGTAGCTGGAAAAGGAGGAAGACGGAGTAATGACAGGGGTGAGGGGGAAAGAACACAGAGAAAGAAGGTGAACGAGGAGGAAGAAGGGTGCAAGATAAAAAGAAACAAGTGGAGGGGGGAAAGGAGGAAGCAAAAGACTGACATGTGAGAGTGACGCTTGCAGAGTGGGAATTCATAAAATGCAAATGAACCAGAAAAGAGGTGACTATTAATTACAACACACAGAGAGATGATTTACATCAAAGACTCCAAAGCTTCTCAACTCATTATACATCTGATTGCAGGAGGATAGATAGAAAGTTCATGGCCCTTGAGAAAGCTTCTATCTTGAATAAAAACTTGTATTCATGATTCTACATGAATGCGACCTGTTGCTTCTCTTTGTTTTCTATTTCTCGATCTGAATGTTATTGCCGACAGCATGGAGAGAGCTTCGAAACAGTAGCGGCCTTTATGTTTGGTAAAAAATGGTAAATGGAAAGAAACGTAAAATCAAGTAAAAGTATTGTTACTTTAAAGAAATTTGACTCAAGTAAGTGTAAAATGACAAAAATATATCACAGATACAAGACACTTCATTGTGTAATTTAATTTTGTATTAGACAGCTTTAACGCAATAGGCCATTCTCACATGTTATTGCAGGACAAACACAGGTGTAATTAATAAGATTAATTATTGTATTGTACATGTTGGCTCACTGGAATGTCTATGACACACAAATCAGAATGGTACCTTAATTAAGTTGATCAATTACACCTGTGTTTACCCTGCTATGACATGTCAAAATGGCTGCTATGAAAAGGGACTATAATGCATTTTTGTATTAAAGTGGTTATAACGAAATGTGGGAATTGCACTCTTCTACTTCTAATACATGCATAACCAACCATAAATGCTGTCTCCATCTTTACACAGGTTATATTGTTAACAATTAAGCTAAATTAAACTCCCCAAGTAAAGTAGACCTCTATGACCGCTTTACAACCATGAATACGTTTCTAGGTTTACTCACCTGTCCGAACGTCGTTCTGCGAGTCTTGAAGAAGTCCTCCTCCTGGTCCCACTAAAACCGGTCTAGTCAGCCTCCTGGTCCCACTTAAACCAGTCCACTCAGCCTCCTGGTCCCACTTAAACCAGTCCACTCAGCCTCCTGGTCCCACTAAAACCAGTCCACTCCGCCTTAGCATTTTGTATTTTGGCTAGTACCAGCATGCACCTGTTTTGACGCAACAACGTGGGTGTGTTTGAGTTGTGTCACTTAGCGTGATTGTCAGGCGGTCAGTTTTTTACCTTACCTACAGCAAATACTTCATACTTTGTACACTTAATGTAAAGAACTTCAAATGCAAAATGTTTGGTTTTAATCCCTTTTTTTAAATAACTACTTTCAGCACAAACAGACAAACAGCACTTGCTTCTGAGCGTCAGATTTGCGGAGTGATCTCTCACATTATTCAGCACATCAAAGGCCGATGAGCCCAGATGTATGTGGTAGTACTCCATCTGCTGGTTGTCAAGCAGAACTACAAGTACATGGAAGGATAGTTTAAAATACTATGTTAACTGTTTATTTTAGATCCTAAATGCAAGCATGTGCTGTATAGAGTTGTCTTGACTTGAAGGTAACTTTCTACAAATTAAATAATTGCAAAAGTCACAAACCTGGTGTACTTTTTTTATTTTTTGCTAATGCTGATGTGCATCAAACA
Source organism: Leptoclinus maculatus (assembly GCA_032191485.1). Classification (NCBI taxonomy): domain Eukaryota; kingdom Metazoa; phylum Chordata; class Actinopteri; order Perciformes; family Stichaeidae; genus Leptoclinus; species Leptoclinus maculatus. The sequence goes on along the minus strand of JAVDOI010000021.1, from coordinate 4,575,221 downwards.
TTTGATTTAATAATAATAAATTGTACATTGTTCTGTCTGAGCTTGGGTGCCAACGGTGGGTTTCCCCCCTCCAAAAAAATGGACATAAACAATAACTTTTTAGAACAACAGTTCAACCAATGACCGGAAGGGGGCAGCAACACTCACCCACGCAGTCTACTCTACCGGAAATAAAGAAGACGAAGAAGTCGCTGTACTCAACACAACCACAACAGTTTAGAGAAGCAGCTGTACTGTTGACACCGTGGAGACGTTTTCAGTCGGGTAACTTTACACCACTCTATATATTATAGATGTGGGTTATTTTGTACTGATAGGGATATTGATTGTTGTAATGAAATATGTGTCTGTTTGTCTTTTCTCAGTTGTCATGGAGCGATGCTTTAGGTAGGAGGGAGCTCAGGAACTAAGCCACTAGCTTCTGTTGTTCGCCGTGCGCTTCAGTGCCCGTTAGCTTGCTGCGCTGCAATTAACATCACAATTATTACTATCAGAGAAGAAAGTTAGTTTCTTTAGCTTCTGATTCTCTCATTTGGCTGAATAACTACTTATTTGCATGTAATTATGCGTGCATCTGTCTGTCATCATATCAGTCTTCTGCAGACGTCTTCTTCTTCTCCTTCTCCGTAGTGTCAGCAGGGATGATTCCGCTTCTTGCTCCCCACCTCCTCCAGCATCACCTCCTCCTCCTCCTCCTCCCCCTCGTGGTCCTCCCTCCTCTCCCCCGTCGGCCCTGACCGCTGCTCCGCAACAAGGCAGGCTGAGTTTCACAGGAGCCATGGTGGACGTCAGTAAGTGGCCCCTGTTCTCTCTGCTGAGCACCGAGGAGCTGGCCACGGTTCGACAGGCCTGTGTGTTTGGAAACTCTGCCAATGAGGCCATCTACATCACACATGCCAATGAGGTGAGCGGCGCGTGTTCAAACAAACTCCTTGTTGTGTTCTTGGCAGTTTTATTTGTTCTACGTACAGTTCTGGTAACAAAAACCTTCTTTTATGTTATTTTTCCCAGGTATTTGTGTTTGGGTTGAACTGCAGCAGCTGCCTCGGCACAGGAGACAGTCTGAGCACCGTTGTGCCAAAGAAACTGGACTTCCTGCGGGGGAAGAAGGTAGCCGGCCTCAGCTATGGAAGTGGGCCTCATGTCCTGTTGGCGACAGAGGGTCGGTACTTACTTATACTAGCTACATAAATCACTTATCCTGTGAATCATACCTGTATTTGAGCTTATAATCTGGATTGTCAAGCCTTAGACTCTGCTGGTCGTCTCTGTGTTTTGTTTACCGCAGACGGACAGCTGTTTGCTTGGGGGCACAACGGCTACAGTCAGCTGGGGAACGGGACGACCAACCAGGGACTGTCCCCGCTGCCGGTCGCCGCCGCCGCCCCCCAGAACAAGAAAGTGAGAGAAGTGGCGTGTGGCTCGCATCACTCCATGGCCCTCACTGTGGATGGAGAGGTATTTAAAATGCGTGTTTACTTAAATGTTTAATTTCCAGCTTCATGTGCCAAAAATGATCAAATAATGAAGTTACTTTGTGTTAAATGTAATCGTTCTATATACTTAAACACCTGACTGTTGTTGTTCCCATGTGAGTCAAGTATAGCACGGTTTGCCCCATAATTTAATTAAATAGAGATAAACACAACAAGAGCATATTCACATACTCTAGTATGTTTGTAGTCCATGTTTAGTTTCAGACGGGTCACGTGAAACCCTTGACGTAGCCACCTCCTGCTGCGCTAGTGTCGGACTAAGCAGCTTATTTGTAACCCCAAGGCATTAAGCTAGCACTTAATTAGGCTGTGTGTGTGTGCGTGCGTGTGTGACTCTACAGTAGTACATTTGACAGTGTTGTGTTAATATTATATAAAAATAAGATGTGAAATTGTCTCCGGGTTAGTCACACGGAGCTCTTTTCTTACCACCTAAGCAATGTTGTTGACATTACAGCAGAATGTGGATGTGCCTTTCCTAACGCTACAACTCGACCATTAAAGATTTGTGTTGCGTCCCTGGTTCCCGACCTGCCTTCCCCCGCCCCTCCAGGTCTTTGCGTGGGGTTACAACAACTGTGGCCAGATTGGCTCGGGCTCCACGGCCAACCAGCCCCACCCCAGGAAAGTCACCGGCAGCCTGCAGGGCAAGACCGCGGTCGGCATCACGTGCGGACAGACCTCCTCCATGGCTCTGATCGACAACGGAGAGGTGACGACGGCGTTGCGGGAAATCTTCACGGAGAAAAACCTGAACTTCATACCGTAAAAAGTTGTTTGTGTTTATTCAGGTTTATGGCTGGGGCTATAATGGTAATGGACAGCTGGGTATCGGAAACAATGGGAACCAGCTGACGCCTTGCCGCCTCACCGCTCTCCAGGGGCTGTGCATGCAACAGGTAAGGGGATGTTGTGTATACTGAAGGGGGGGGGGGGGGGGGGTCATCATCACACACTTGTCTCTATGCATGACTCAACTGTTCCCTGTTTTCCAGGTTGTGTCGGGCTACAGCCACTGCTTGGCACTGACCGACGAAGGGCTGCTGTACTCCTGGGGAGCCAACACCTACGGTCAGCTGGGGACCGGCAACAAGAGCAACCACCTCAGCCCGGTGCTGATCATGGCGGACAAAGAGAGGTGAGGCGCGAAAGAGGGGCTGGTGTCTTTGTGATTCCTCCCATCCTGTTTAGACTTCTACTTCCTGTTTCCTGTCCTCATTTCCTCCCCCCCTACCTTTTCCGCTCCTGGTCTTAAGTAGTCGCCAGTGTGCAAAAGGAACTCTGCTCTTTCTTGTTGTGGCTGTAACGGGACATTAACACTCTCTCTGTGAATCTGTGCCAATTTTTAAAACGCATTTCTCTCGTTTTGTCAGGATTGTCGAGGTCGCAGCTTGCCATTCGACACATACGTCAGCAGCCAAGACCCAAAGCGGTCAGGTACATATGCAATTAATCTAGTCTACAACGGCTCCTTATGTATTCACATGCGAGTGGATTTGTGTATTTCCTGGCTTTGTATAATAGGCTTTTTTTTCTTTTGTTCATCTCAGTAAGCCATGATCGTGTTTTACCCTCCAGGTGTATATGTGGGGTCAGTGTCGGGGTCAGTCCATCGTCATGCCACACCTCACGCACTTCACCACCACCGACGACGTCTTCGCCTGCTTCGCCACGCCCTCCGTCATGTGGAGGCTCATGTCTATGGGTGAGAGAGAGAGAGAGGGTGTTGATCCTCATCCTTTCTTCGCTAACATCGTGAGATCTGTTCTCAAAAAATTGCTCTCTGCTCTCTGCTTTATTCCAGAGCAAGAAGACTTCATGACCGTCGCGGAGGCTCTGAGGAAAGAGTTCGACAGCCCGGAGACGGCCGACCTCAAGTTCAGCGTCGACGGCAAGTGCATTCACGTTCACAAAGCTGTGCTGAAGATCAGGTGCGTGTCCCGTGTGCAGTTAAGACGTAGATATAACCCAAAAAAAAGCACTTATTTTCTGTCACCAGAAAGAAAATCTTGATTCAGGTTGAGCCAGTTGTTCACGACAGATAATGCGTGTTGTTTTGAGCAGGTGTGAGCATTTCCGGTCCATGTTTCGCTCCCAGTGGACGGAGGATCAGCAGGACGTGATCGAGATCGGCCAGTTCTCTTACCCCGTCTACAGATCCTTCCTCCAGTTCCTCTACACGGACGCCGTCGACCTTCCACCCGAGGACGCCATCGGTCAGCATTTGTCAGCAACGCTCTGTTTTCTCATTTGTGTGGCTTCTATTCATACCTTTGTGTGTGTGTGTTGGCTGCAGGCCTGTTGGACCTGGCCACCTCTTACTGTGAGAACCGCCTGAAACGACTGTGTCAGCAGATCATCAAGAGAGGGATCAACGTCGAAAACGCCTTCACCTTGCTGTCTGCCGCCATACGATACGACGCTGAGGTACAGTACAGGCCCGCCGTACTACTGTACCGTAGAGGTTCACCCGACTTTTATAGATATTTTCCTGTACTTTACAACAAAAGTCTGAGTTTAAAGCAACTGAGAGGCTGCATGATCAACCTGTCCAGTGAAAATAACAGATTCTCCATAAAGCCAACACTGTTTTACAAACACATCACCCTGTCTCAGGCTTATTTCTCTTTTTCCTAGGACCTGGAAGTGTTTTGTTTTCGTTTCTGCGTGAACCACCTGACGCAGGTGACTCAGACCGGAGCCTTCTGGCAGGTGGACGGAGCGATGCTCAAGGAGTTCATCAGCAAAGCCAGCCGCTGCGGCGCCTTCAAGAACTGAGTGGTACTCTTGACGTTTACCGCGTCGCTGCTCCACAAACATCAGGTCGGATCACATTCCGAAAAAGAAAGCTTTCTTTGAAACGCTGATTTTCATATTTACCGAGGCGGATAAGCAGCGTTCTCTACATGGAATTTTATTTGATGGAATTTTAAGCTGCTTTATCGGCAGATCTGAAGTCAGCCCTTTGGCCAATTCCTTGTGGAGTCCCTCAACGACGTCGTGCTGTCTTTTATTTATTTTTTGCTGCATTGAGTTCTCTACACGCTTGTACTTGAATTTTTGCTTGTTCTCTCGGCCAGTGCTAACTTCTTTTTTCTGACCATGTTCATTCGGGAGACCAAAGACCTGGAAGGAATGGGGAACTGGTTCAGAGGACAGAGACCTGAAAGAGATGTTTAGGTAGAACAGCTTTGTTAAATGGCCAGGACGCCACAACCACTTTACCGAAAAAAACACATCAATTTGCAGCAAAAGTAGCTCCCGGAGGGTGTTGAAAGTTTAAATTTAAAGTCGCTCTTGAAGCTCATTTAAAGGCGTCAACGTACACCGTTGATCCAGATCATACTCTGGGTCGCTTATGTATCTCAGCTGGTATTCTGTATATAGTTTAAAAACCATTGTGGGATGTATAATAATTTCCTTTTTTTACTCGAGTCTGTTTTGTGTTGTATGCTCATTCTACCTGACTTCAATATGTTGCTCTATGGCACTTTTAAGAAACTGCAGTCGCTTCTTTTCATATTCAGTGAAACTGTGATAGTTCAGATCGCTGCGGAAGATTAAGAAATATTAGTTAAAGGATTAAAATGTATCGAAGGCGGATGGCTTGTTGCAGACGCTTTATATTCCAAGAATAACCTTCTATTCATTCTTTTTTTTTTACTCTGGGACCTCCAACAAACTGATCCAAGGTGACTGTTTTCATCTGTTTGTGTCATCAACTGCAAAGAAACTCAGTGAGACCAAAATGAATCCTTAATGATTCCTCTGTAATTTAATCACAATTTAAAGCACAATACACTGCAGACTAAAAAGCAATATGAACGTGCGTCATTAAACAGTGAGATGTTTATGATGACCAATTACTGCCTGCAGGTCCTGGTTTATTACTTCTGTTGCATTACTGGGCAATGAATGAATGAATGAATGTAGTAGATAAAGAGTGTGATTGGCCAGGTCAGCTGACTTGTCAGATCAGTTTCGTTTTGTTAGATTTCGATTTCTCGATGCATTCAGAGGCTTGAGACAAGCAGTTTAATTTGGTCTGAGCTTGCTGGTAAGTAGGAACTCTGTTTATTATCAAAGCAGAGAATCATTAAGGTTAGAAAACAACTACAGATTAATTGAGGTTTCTGTGCTTTAGCGGAATTAGGAGCAAGTTTACAATTTTGTTTTAGATGAAAAGAAAACCGGAAAAAAAATCTGATTGTTCTGCTTGCCGTATTAAGATTAAAGTATATTTTTATTGTGCTTTGTTTATATTTTATTTACATAGGACAAGTTTATATTTATTTGGTTCAACTCAGCACCATGGTTTACTTTGAGGTGATCAGCACTAAAGTACTGGGATCTGTACGACTGTTTTTCTGCTGTTACATAACTGACATGTTTTTCTATACGTATATTTAGTTATGGAATCACAAGTCTCTGAAGAAATAAATAACTCAAACTGCTTTGTTTCCATGTAACGGTTTTCTTTGCACTAGAGTAGTCTCTTATTAATTCATTATTATTATGTGCATTCTTTGGCATGAGATTAGACTTCATATATTGTTAAAATCGTATTATATCTTATTCGGCATTTAATTGTGTGTGTCATACGAAGGCAGCTACTTCTTCATAGTGTAATACAAGCAGCAGTTATATGGTGATGTATGATATCGTGGTACTCTGCTGCCACCTGCTGGAACAAACTGGTATTCAACGACGTACTCGTTGTTGCCCCGCCCTCTTTGTTACGTCGGAGGTTATTGCGGTACTAACCCGGAAGTGTGTCAAGCATCCAACCACTAGCCGCAACAGGAACATCTGAGGTCAGTTCTTGTGTGCAGAATGTGTAGGATAACCCAAACCTGTTACGTGTAACACGTAGGAAGTGTAGGTTAGCCTGATTGAATGGAAGGAAGCGAGATGAGGAACCGAGCCGATCCGGGCCAGTCCACACCGGGTCGCGATACGACAGACAGTAGCGCTCAGACTGACAGCAGACTACAAGGTGAGCCAGATGGAGGAATAGCTCGTGTTATGATTGTTTAGCAACACTTAGCACACCTGAATGTCCATTCTTTAAAGGCTCTTCTTGTCTAATATAGCAGCTACATCTAGAATGTTTATGGTAGCAGCTTGTCAATAACCATGATTAAAAAAGCAAGTGACTTGCATGACAATAGCCTAGATGTATTGTTTACGTTTGTTGGCTGTCCTCCAGGTCCTGGCCCCAGGCTGTCAAAGGTAAACCTGTTCACCTTGTTGAGTTTGTGGATGGAGCTGTTCCCGCAAGAGCAATCCGAAGAAGAGGACCACAGTGAGGTGGGTTTAATGAAATACACACAGTTGTGGGACAGTGAGTTATCGTAGGCTGCAGCACTCGAGCGTTCTCATTGTTCAGTAATGGCATCTGTCGTGTTCCAGATCCGCGGGACGGGTCTGGTGGTGGCGCGGGACAGCAAGGTGGTGGGACTCCACTGCTCAGGACCCGAGCTCCACGCAGGACAGGCAGCCATCATCCAGCATGGCGCCTGCTTGGCTGACTGTCAGTTGTACTTCTCGCGGAGGCCCTGCGCCTCCTGCCTCAAGATGATCATCAATGGTGAGGAGACAGGGGGGAAGGGGGTTCAAAGTATGATTGGGTTGCAACAGCGATTCCTAAATCCATTACTAAGTTTGTGTGCCAAGTTCTAAGGTCTTAAGTCTGAGGTCTAAGGAGTTAAAGGGGCAGTGGAGCATGTGGTCCAGGTCCATACTGTTGCAAACTGCAGTGTTTTACAATCATACTGACCTATTATACATCAGTAATGAGCTGAACTTTGGATCAATACACCATGCTGCTTTCTCTTCTTCCAGCTGGGGTCAGTCAGATCTCCTTCTGGCCCGGAGACCCTGAGGTCAGCATGCTGAGGCCCGCCTCCGCAGACCACCCAAGCTCCCGCTCCCTCGGTCCACCTGGCCGCATCACGGAGGAGGCCGCACTGGACGCCGTGGCAGCGGAGAGGCTCAAGTCCAACAGCCGTCCCCACATCTGCGTGCTGCTGCAGCCGCTGGCGCCCGGCCTGGCGCAGTTTGTGGACGAGACGTCCCGGGACTGTGATTTCGTGGAGAGAATGTCCGATGATGAACCGGGGCTGAATACAGAGGAGCTCTTCAACAGGTACCGTCCTTTGCACCTCGACGCATCGATGAACCGTATATAGCTGTGTGTTGCATGTAAGACGTTCTTCCTGCTTTTCCAGGGAGCGGACGACACACCTGAAGGAGTTCTCCAGACGGCTCCTGGTCAAGACGTCCGAGCGGCACCGTGAGATCTTGACCCACATGGGTCTGGAGAACTTCTGCGTGGAGCCGAACTTCTCCAACCTGAGACACAACATGATGGAGCTGGTGGAGGTTCTGGCCGCGGTGGCTTCCGGCGTGCCGCAGCAGCGCTACGGCTTCCACAGGTTAGAAAACGCTCGCCGGTCCCTCACGCGTCTGCCGTGCGTTTGCCGTTATTTGTTGTTGACTGTGTCGCTCCTGTGACCCAGGGAGCAGCCGTCAACCCCGGAGTCCTCGCCGCCACCCCGTCACGAGGGGCCGTCCCAAGAAGTGGCTCGCCATTGCATCATCCAAGCCAGGCTGCTGGCTTATAGAACAGGTCTGATTGGTTCTTCTGTTACACATCATCTGTTTCACTATCAAGCAGCACACTTAGCTGTTCATTAAATTACAAACACAGATAGCTGAGGTCAGCATTAGATTCCTGTGTGTGCGAGTATCTCGGCAGTGACTCTGGAGGAAACAGATGCATGCCTGTCAGACATTCTTCCTACATGTTTAAAAGGTCACAGTCATTATTAAACAGCGTTCCTGTCACCAGCCTCTTACATTCAAACCTGTAATTTTCATTCCAGAGGACCCCAAAGTGGGTGTGGGTGCTGTCATCTGGGCCAAAGCACCGTCGGTGAGCTCACCTTCCTTCCTTTCATTTCACTTATTTTAAATTTTTTTATCCCAGGTGCACAATTAACATTGCTTCTGTCGCCTCATTGATCTGCTCTCTTGTCCCAGGCTGCTAGTGATGGAACGGGGTGTCTGTGCCTGGTGGGTTGCGGGTACAACGCCTACCCAGCCGGCTCCCACTATGCGGAGTACCCCCAGATGGACAACAAACAGGAGGACCGGCAGAGACGCAAATACAGATACATCGTCCACGCCGAGCAGAACGCCCTCACCTTCAGGACCCGACCCATCAAACCGGAGGAGCCCGCCATGCTGTTTGTGACCAAATGCCCGTGCGACGAGTGCGTCCCTTTGATCAGAGGCGCCGGCATCACGCACATCTACACCACGGACCAGGACCGGGACAAGGACAAGGGAGACATCTCCTACCTGAGGTTCGGCAGCCTGAAAGGCGTCAGCAAGTTCATAGTGAGTACGCGAGGACGATGTCTCTCTCTCTCTCTGCTGAGGAAAGCAGACAAAGGAGGTGACATGTGTGTTCTGTCTTCACAGTGGCAGAGGAGCCCTTCGGTTTCCTCGGCGTCCTCTCCTCACCACGCCAGTGAGTCCCACCTCGTAACGTCGACGTCTTCGAATGTTCCTTTACGTGTCTCGTAATTTCTTTTTTTTTTATTCCAGATGGTTATGTCGGGAAGCACAGCAGGCAGGCCGAGCGGGAGAGCCACAGCAACAAGAAGCGGTGCACCAACAGATCCCACGACTCGCCTACTGTCAGCTGAAGGCCGGCCCGCAGGCGGACGGACAGGTGCAACATCTGCAACATCTGCCGCATCAGCGCGGATAGAACTGGGAGAAATCTGAACGTTAAGTGTGCGCCGCACATCGTTTTATTTGTTCGCTCTTTCGTGAAGTATAACCTGTGATCGGTTTCGTGACCCTGATCGCTGGTCAGCCTCTATGTGGGACCACTGACCTCAGAAGGAAACTATTAGGACGAGACGGGTGAAAGGAGCGAGAGCGGGAAATAGAGATACAAGAACATTATATATTTTAAATAGTAATATAAACTGTGATATGTGGATTTGTCTGTCATTGTATTTTTTTAATATGTGGTAAATAGTTAATTTAAACTAAAGATGTTGAATTGCAGAGGGTACACAACGCCCACAGTATTTTACTCATTATATTACAGATGTATTGATATGATCCATAAGGCTGCTTTAAGGAAGAAGATTACAAAGCTTTACTCTGGTGTCATTCATTTCATCCCAAAAAACAGTGTGTGCTTTGGTGTTTAAAGTAAGTTAAAGCATCTTTTAAGGAGAATAAAGGTGTTAAGAGAATGAAAGAGAAGTTACACAGCACCAACAACAAATAAACACACACACACACACACAGCATGAATTCCCATCCTTTTATTAGTCGTGAATGTGGTACAATAGCATCAGTGTGGAAAACCAGGTGGCTGCTATCGGAGAGAGAGGACACTGGGAAGATGATGTGGAGCTCTGCTGAGTTTGGATGTAAAGCCGGTCGCTCCGCATCTCATGTTATGTTCTGATGTCGTACCGTATGTCACAACTTACAGCGTCCAATAAAAAGCTGCTATTGTTTATTGTTCGTGATTTCTTTTACGCCAGAAAAGCAGAATGTCCCGTTCACAGGTTTATAATTGTTAGCGTCACCCAGCTGCACTCCACTACCGTTAGTCTTCAAATGTACCGTTTAGAGTCCTAATGGAAGAGATTTAAACATTACACTTCTGTGGGAGCTCAACGTAACTAATGGATGCACTTCAAATATCAAGTTTAGAAAATGGAAGTCAAATATAAAACCAAGAGAACTTCAAAATTGGCGTCTTAGCGTCTTCGGTTTTGTACATTTTATGGTCCTTTCATGGCCTCTGTGACAAGTTTGAGTTTTGTAGCCGACGCGGTTTGTTACTCGCTTATTTAATCAGCTACAGCGACAAAACTGCGTCCCTGGTCCGCACACAATGCTGCAAAAAAAAGTTTAAAAACGACTCAAATATAGCGAGTTAAAGAGGTTCACTGCTCAACCACAACAAACATGTTCTTATCCAGAGCATATTCTCATAATAATAATTAAGCTCCCCCCCCTGGAAAGATACTGGAAATACAAAAAGAAGAAAGGGAAAACACACCAAAACCAAAAAAAAGGCACCTCTGAATCTTCTTCTTTCTAACACCCGACATCAGAGCAGAACACTTTGTCACACAGGGAGAGAGAAGAAGAAGAAGAAACAAAGACACGAGCAGCCATCTTTACGGCTCCTCCACACAGCAGAGTGCCTCCTGTTTAACGTCACGATGGCACTCATTTCAGGCGTACGAACCATAAACTGTACACGACAATGGAACTATATATAAAACAGAATTACCCTCACGCAGTGTGAAAACAGTGATACGATTAACAAACACAAAATATAATACAGAAAGTGCCACCAGTGATGGAAACGGGTTGAAGCTCACTATACCGATACTTTAATTAAGACTTCAAATATTACGATTTATTCGCGACTAAAACCAGTTCCCTCTATTCTCGGTTTGGCGAGCAGAAGGCTTCTGGTTGTTACTTTTTATTAGACTGAGAATGTGTTGTTGCCTGATCCCCGACCGGGCATGTTGATCCCGCTAAAAGACGAAAAAAAAGAAGCAGAAATTCTTCATATTTGTGGTTTTTGCAGCTACTTCATTTAAATAGTTAAAAAATCAACACGCGTGACTAACAGAGCATCTGGTGACTGTGATTCTCCCCACAGAGCTAATCCGCTTCCTCCGACACCTTCAGTTGTGGCGCTACATGCTTACAGATGTAAAAAAAAATGTACAAAAGAAAAGATCAGTGATTGAGAACTACTGTTGCACGAGTTTTAAAAAGGACCCAACGAAGAGAAATAACGTCTTTAAAATAGAGTAACCGTCATTGTTAATGTGTCGTTGTTTCTACTAGCCGCGCTCCTCTAGGAGGCCGGCTTCTTCAGATCCCTGATCTGTTTGATGAGGTAGGTCTTCTCGTCGTTGAACTGCTCGTCGTCTGTGCGGTCCTTCTGGAAGTTGCTCAGGAAGTCGATCAGCTTGGTCTGGTTCTTGAGCAGGATGTCGATGATGGGCTGCGTCTTGTTGGGGTTGGCGACAAAAACCTGAAGGACGGGGGGGACGAAAAACAATGTATATTAATACGAACGAGAGGATTTCGAGAGAACATTCATTGTGTTTCTGGACATGTGCTGCGTTTACATGCACGAGTGTTGTTACCTTGAAGACGTGGAAGGCCTCAAACTGGATGTTGGGGCTCTTGTCTCGTAGCAGATTCATCATCAGCTTGAGATTCTCAGGCTTGCTGATGTAGCGCGTCATCACCGTGAAGTTATGTCTGTCCAACAACAGCTCGCCCAAGAGCTGGAGGAGAGCGAGAGAGAGAATCAATATAAACACATATATATATATATATGTATATATATATATATATATATATATATATATATATAAACATATATATATATATATGTTTAATGCGCTACAAATCAACACAGGAGCCAGTCAGACCTTTAGAGACTGCCTCTTGGTGACGTAGTTCTCAGAGTGCAGCAGCTTCTCGTAGTCTGCAAACACCTGTAGTGACATTAGAAACACGTTTTATTATAGATTACTAACAAACTGGTGGATTATTATTATTATTAACAGAGGGAATTTGGGAATGCTTGCTGAATGTCTGGTTGCCTGTGGTTTGAATATTTACGCGTCACTCACGGCATCGTAGTGCAGTTCAAGGTATTCGGCCACAAGCACTTTGTGTCTCGTCAGGAGATCCTGCGAATAAAGACGGGAACACGATTCATAAATCCATTCACGCGATGGAGCCAAACATTACAAAACACCGTGACTCAAACCGCTGTCCTGCAGATGTTTTCTGTAGTTTCTGGTTTGACCCACGAGGTACCTTGAAGGTGGCGAAGGCGTCGGAGGCGATGTCGAAGGTGGACATCTCCACGTAGTTGAAGAAGCTGTTGAACTGATCCGACTGGAGAACTATCTTGGCGAGCGGCTCGTGGCGGATGCACTCCCTCAGCATGATCCCACAGTTCAACGCGACCTGCGGAGTGTCGTACCTTCAAAGCGCAGAGAGAGCGTTTGTGTCACCTCTCTGGAAGCCATCGGACTCTGTAGAGTACGTACTCTGTGTGTGTGTGTGTGTGTGTGTCTCACCCTCTCAGCAGTATGAAGAGGACCTCTTGGTGGGAGCAGAAATATTCGACGGTGGGGCTCCGCGTCCCAATCTGCCTCCTCAGGATGTTGTTGAAGATCTGACACACGTCCTTCTTCCCCTGGAAGCACGAAAATAAAAACACGTCAACGCTCCATCGTTTCTTTTTCCCCCTTCCGCGGCTGAAGACGCCCTCAAAAGCCCTCTCATCCTCACCTCGAACTCGATGACCTGCAGGTTTTCCACCAGCGACAGCAGCAGGCCGCTGTTGTACAGCTCCTGGGCCAGCTGGGCCACCGTCTCGCTGTGAGGCTCCTTGTCGTTGTTGCCGTACAGGATCTCCTTCATGGACACCAGACACTTGGACACCTCCTCAGACGCCTGGAGAACAGAGAAGGGGGGAGAGAGCTGAAATCTGAAACTGACTTGAGCCTGAACTTTGCTCATAAGGCTACAGTTTATATATGTGTGTGTGTGTGTGTGAGAGTGAAATGTCTTGACAGGGAAGTGTGACAGGCCCAGGCTGGTCCATGGTCCAATTTCACAGAGGGCCGTCACCCTCCCCTGGAAACACCCTTGCCCGTCTCTACCTTGTCTGTCTTCTTGTCCTGTTTCACCAGGATGGCCATGTTTTCCTTCAGCGTCCTGACGATGTCCGCCGGATTCTTGTGGGATTTTCCAAACAGCGGCATGGTGGGCACACACACACACGCCTCAGGGACCTGGAGAACACACACACACACACACACACATGCAGGACACATAAAGGAGCAGTCAATAACAACAGTGTGTTCGGTTATCGCGTGTGGAAAAATGGCAGTTTTTATCGATCTAAAAATCTATTTACGATTTAAATATTCCTGCAAAAAAAGTGACGGGGGTCTTCAGAGAGGGAGAGAGTTTGGTCTGTGAATGAGTGTGAGCATTTTAATAAAGCAGCAGTGGCCTTCACGATCCAGGCCAGGTCAGGAACCGGCAGAGAACTTGTGACTGCTAATCCTCATCCAGGAATGTAAAAGGGCATCGCATTCTTCACCGTGTCCAAAACTCTGATCGGTTGTACGTCACTACCTAAGACCGAAGAGGCTGAAGGAACCTTGATTCTGCTGAGCGCACAAAATACTTCAGGTACCGTCGGGCAATTCGGACTCTCTTAAAAACAGAAAAGACTTAAATACACTTCAGTCCCTTTAACACGATGCATTCACTTCCAATAATACACGTTATCATCAGATTACGTCATGCCCACACAGCTCTAGTCAATATTTGTCAAGGGATAAGCGAGCGATGAGGAAGCAGCGACCAAAAGAGGGGAACTCCCCTGCTTTCTAATCCAACAATATTGTAAACAACGGCTAATATTTCCACCCTGTTGCTGCAGCTGGAACTAAACGTTTCGTGATTAAGACTGAATGTTATGTAAAGGACTTAATGTGGCGCACACAGCCAGCTGCTCTGTTTAGGTGTACTCTAACACAGGAGGATTATACCAGCTGCTTTTGGGGAGTAATTTAAGTCATTCCAGTGTAGCAGGAAAGTTACCCGTCACACCTGCATGTCAGCCTGGTGAGAGCAACTCTGCACAGTTCAAGGAACAGGTTTCACGCACATTCCTAAATACTCTGAGCAGCTTTGGTTTGTGCCTCGACTGTCTCGGAATGCAGAGGCAGCTATTCACGATTCAACTGGAATCTAAGTATTCAAGGAGGAGCAAAGGAAGGATGGTTAACCCTCAAACGCGCAGACCTACAGCCTTGAATCTAATACAATTCATAACCGTTCAGGGCTTTTTGGGTCTCAACTGTCCGTACGAAGGAGCAACCCGATACCACAGCAGACCCTGATGCCTGCCCGTATTTGATGCACCTCACTGCCGTTTACAGACACAATAAAGATTCAGTTACAGCTCCTTGCTGTCGGTAGAGTCAGAGCTGCTCCCACCCGCTGCACCTCCACCTGCTTAGAGAAACATGGCTGACTGTATGCCACAAAGTGACCAGTTACAGGTATGAAGTATCCCCACCTCCCATACATTATAAGCTTATTACTAATACAGTTGCTTCATCAGGAGAGGTTGCTGTAATGAGCAGAGTCAACAAGGGTTAATATAATATTTCAGGTAGTTCTGTAGCAGATTTAGAACATCTTAAATATACATTTTCACTTCATGGCATTAGTTTCACTGCATTAATAATGGACTCAGACTATGGCTGTAAAATAATATTAATATAAAAATATTACATCTACAAAATGTAGGTAAAAAATTAAAGACGTCCATATTGACTTGATATTTGTCTTAAACAATTAATTGATTACCGTCTGAAGATAATTTTATAGATGAATTAAGTAATAGTTTGAGCACGAGATAGTGTTTGACAGGTTTTATTGTGAAATATGTTACCGGAAGCTGCAATGTTTTCAGCTTCGCTAGCATGACGCTGGTCGTCTAAAGTAACACAGCAAGGAGGAAAAAACACAAAAAAACACACACACTGTATTTGTGCTGCTGAAGAATTAAATAAGACGTGAACGACAGTGTTTAGAGGAATAAGAGCTCGTAAGGAAGTCGGCAGTAAATAACACAAAAGGCCGCGTTAACAGTGATTTAAGGCTACACCCATCTCGAGCCATTGCTCTTCGACAGCTACAAACGATACCTACAGAGGGAGGATGTCTGGTGGGGTATCCTTAAATGTCTTGACCGCTTCTGTCCCGGTTCACAGACAGGCTGTTGTAGTCACGCCAGAGCTGTTTGTGAGCAGGAAAGTCCGCTAAAAATGTGCGCGATACGATGTAAAATGTGTGGAATCTGTTAAGAAGCCAGTGCGGAATTCCATCTGGTCGCTTTCCAGTCAACTGTCAAGCTAGCGTGAACAAAGCCAACGACTTCCGGCGTAAAACTTCGTAGTAAAACCTGCACGGACGCTCGTGCGCTTTAATTAATGGACGAAGAAGGGAAAGCGAGGGTTTAATTAAAACGGAAACAACTATTAATAGTCGAAATACTACCTGTATTAATTAATATAACCAAAAAAGTCCCGATTTGTATAATATTTCATTGTCGCGCAGACAAATTTGCTTTGTAGAGCAAACCTTGTCACTTCCGGTAGGAGTCTGGCTCCCGCATGCTAACTTTATACATCTGTATCTTTCCAGCCGCGTCTGAGTCTCGTTCACATCCTCTCACATCAAGTCCTTGTACCCACCTTGCCTCAGATATTACCATAATGTATGGTATTAAAATCAATAGAAAATACTATTTTATATATTTAACATGATTTGCTTTTTTTTCCACCACCGAGAGGGATAAATAAAGGAGAAAAGAGACTGAAGGTCGGATGGTGTACATGTTGGAACGCACCCCAGAACAAATCATGACAGTCTAAACTGGAAAAAGCCCATTGGAGGTTAAATACCACGTGGTTAACATTACACATCCGGATCAAAATACATATTTTATAACAGTCAATGTATTCATGCGTTTTTATGTTGAAGAATAAAAAAAAAAATTATTTATTAAAAAAAATGAAGCCAGTTAATAGTTATTCCAAAAGCCTAAAATAGCTTAAATTCCCACACAAAAAGGTAAAATCCCTTAGAGGAAACCATCAGACTTTATTAAAGCTGCTTTTCATTTTACATACAATTCAGAATTACATATTTACAAATATACACATATGTCTCATAATATATTTATATCAACACCATACTCAGTAGATACAATAGGAAAATAAAGACAGTGGTCGCTGCAATGTGCTGCATAAAATGAAACCTAAAAAATATAACCCTTCTCATCTCTCCAGCCTCCAGCTCAAAAAGTACAAACCCTTCAATAAGCTTTATTGTGTGATCATGATAGAACACTGACTTAAGTTTAGTGCCCGTGTCAGCTCCCAGGAGGGCAGAAAATAAACTCTCACAACATACGACGGTGCCTGGTAAAAAATACTTGCCTTGTTCGGGGCCTTGACAAGAGAGGTTCATGAGGAACATGCCACAAAGAGAGACGCTACAGAGAGACAAGGAGACTCACATAAACCATGATCCTCTTCACAATGTGCATGCTCTCGAGGAAAACAATGCGAGGTATAGAGGACACATCTGTACAAGTGTAACATACATTTTCTCGGTCTCCCACGGGTCGACGCATAATGCCAGCCACAGTTTACTCCCTGGTTTAGCTCACAGTTTGACACAGAGAGGCCCGTAAGCGTCCTTTTCTTTCTTTTCTTTTTTTTACTGGAGAAGAATCTTTCCTTTCATAGGGAGGACATGCGTGTTGTGATTTGAGTGAGAAAGGTGGGTTTTTTTCCAGCAAAAAAGAGCTCGAGAAAACCATCACGAGCACTAATCATAGTCGGGGCCGTGTGTAACAAAACCACAGTGGTGATAAACAGTGGTGGACAAATGTAACCCACGGGGTGGTGGTGGTGGAGGAGTGTAACACCATGCTGCACTGTTCTCTTGTGGGTATAAAAACATGTTTGCCTTTGAAAAACAAGGTATGATAAAGGTCATCCAGTGTTCAGAATAGCACAGCTTCCTTGTGTGCAGTTGGTTTGTCAGAGATGTGCCATCAACACCCTCCTTTCCACTACAGCCGACTTAGTTTACTCACCACCCCTGTCAGACTTTTCTCATTATTTCCTATTTGCACGTTGTTATTCGATTACTCAGCTACATGGTTAAGCAAGCAAATATTGCTGTGGGGTGGGGGGGGGGTGAGCGCTGCTTGTAGCGAAGTGGCTCCTGTCACATGCCTGAGTGGGGCTGGGAGCAGAGGGGAGGGGACAAAGCCTGCTTTTGTTGCCGCAGTGCAAACCAAAGATAGGTCATGACACAAAAACTGGATTCATGTGCAGAGCATTGAGTTTTATCCGTCTCTGTCAAAGTGTGTGTGTGTGTGTGGGGGGGTGGGGGAATCAATTAACTCATTAGACACATTAATCCAGCAGCTAAACGCATTAGAATGACCCTCTAGCCTCCGGAGGGCGACACACACAAGTTGGATTTGTGCAAAGAACGTGCACACACAAAAGGCGCTTAGTCGACACAAGCAGGTATGCGGTCACACCTGCCGGGCCCACGCGACGTCTGGGGCTTCCTGAGAAGGTAAATCCAGAGCAGCTCAGAGTTACACAATCACTCTTAGATAAAAACCCAAAAAAAAGAGGTCCAAAAGTTGTTCCAAGCTGCCGCTCGCTGTGTGAGGGATTTGGATGCGAGGCTTGAGAAGTGAATGACATCTGACCACCAGGTAGCGCTGTGGGTGACATTCACCCAGTGATGCATTTGACTCAGTGTTTCCAGTAGAAGATAACGCCACAAAACCAGCTGGGAAGCTCTTATCAACAACATGGGAGGAATGCAACCGCTGGCCCGCCAGACACTGCAGGGATCTAACACACCTCCCCCTGCGAGTGACGAGACTCACAGTGACACGTCCTGAAGATTTGACCTGCTCAGAGATGCTCCAAGATCACAAGAAGCATTTTTTTTTTTTTCTCTTGTTGCAGCCATCTGCCACTTTTCACAGTGTACGATTAATGTCCGAGACTAAAGCATCACGTGAAACACAGACTCTGATCGTATCTGCACCTGTGGACGTCCCGCGCAAGAATCCGTCGCTGTGCCGCGGTGTCGTCGAAGTGCAGATGTTCTTCAAATGTGTCCACTTTAATGCTACATTGCAAGAAGGATTCAATATGAGACGGAGGACGTTTAGCTCTCCTCTGTACACCACAGATACTGTGATGTTTAAAGAAGGCCAGCATGTTGATCTCTTTGTAGGTAAAAATAATCTAAAGTGAGAGTTTAATACTGCTGGGTGGAAATAAGACTGACAAGGTGGTTATAAATACTCAGAAAAAGGTGGGTGTAGTCGCCCGTCAGATAAAACTCTGGTAGCATTCGCAGATACAATGATGGTTTAGATTGTTTTTTGTTGGACTGTGACATGGATGGTCTGTGTGATGAAACACCTCGATCCGTCCTGTCAGCGTCATGTTTTTTTTGTGATATTCCACATGGAACGTGATCCAGGGTCGAGGGGGGGGGGGGGGGGGGGGCTGGGACAGTGATCGCAGGTCAGGGTTTGATGTCGGAGAAGCTGGTGTAGGTCTCGCTGCAGCTGGAAGAAGTGCTGAGGTTCCCCGAGACGCTGCCGTCTGCAGGGACAGATAACAACGGTGTTGGAAGAGCACATCACGGCTTTAAAAACAAAAAAGTGTTGAACAGGTGTCTGTAGTATAGTGCACATGGGACGAATACCTGAGCTGCTGAGCGACTGGGACGACTTGGACTCTGAGATGAGGCTGAGGAGGTTCGCTGCTGCCACCCAGCCCTCCTTACTGCTGCGGAGGTTCTTCACAAACCTGCAGAGGATTGAACCCAACGATGTAAACATCTATTCATGTAGCCTCCTTCGTTGGCACTATTGCACAGAATCATTAAAGGATTTGGGGGTTTGTCCAAACACAGTTGCTACACCAGCTATTGTAGTGACTGTAGGAATTAAGGAGGACAATACATTCTGGTTTATTCCTGAACAGGACGCCTGCAGAGAATTAATTCATTTCACACCTCTACGTGACATTTCCATAACAAAATAGACTCCATAAAGTGCTTAATTGTGGAAGTATAATATATTTTAAAACTGCTAGGACCTTTAATACCCAGACTCAGGTCTGGATATAACTGATTTGGGGTTCTTTTAACTGGAGAAAACCAGATGTTTACCACTGTCCCTCCTCTCCTTCTCTGATTAGCTGCACCATGTCTCCGCTCTTGACAGACAGCTCCTGAGGTCCCGCCTTCTCGCAGTCCGCTACCACCGTGTACTTTCCCGGAGCCTGAGGGGGGGGGGGGCAGGTCGGTTAGAGGTGGCAAACATCAAACAACAGAGTGTAGGAAAGAGAAGTCTTCGGGTTCAGGGCTCACCAGCTTCCTTGCCGCTTCGTCCTCGGGGTCAGAGTTCATGGGGTCCTCGCTGCTGGAGTACCCGTCATTCTCTTCTGAGGCGTCCACCGAGAGAGACGCCTTGTTCCAGCCTGTAGGGGAGGAGAGGAGTGGAATAATGAGACATGGGAGGTGACTTGAGGAATCTGTATCACACACTCCCACTCCACGTGGCATTAAATTGCTTCCTGGTTCACTAATTAAGGAAAATTTAAAACATGTTGAATGGATGCGGACAGAGTGACTGCGCTCGTCGGAATATTCATGGTTGGAATATAAGTGAGATTGATGTTTTCTGTTTATATTAAAAAGGACAGAAACACAAAGACATGTTAGTGAATGTGAATTTTTGACAGGAGCAAACTGAATGCCACTTGGAAGTAAGAGTCCCAGTTACACACAAATCTCCCATGAGGAGCACAAAACCACACGATCTGCTCTGGACCATCAGATCAAAACATGTTTGTCTAACAAATCAATACATTTAGACACACACACACACACACACACACACACACACACACACACACACACACACACACTCAAACAACCAAATCAAACTCCTCCACAATCCCAGAGAAGATCAATGGAGAGGTCCCACCAAAGCTAAATCAAGATTCGTGATCAGAAGATTTCAGAGATTTGAATCACGTGGACTAATTTCAAGGCTGCCCTGACCGCCCAGTGCTGGAAGATAAGTTCTAATACTCATTATTGTCCACGCCACACCATCCCTAACCCAAAACACCCAACAGTAGAAGAAGAGCGAATGATTGATTTGAGGTAGAGTAGGTAACGTGCAGAAAACGGTGCCATTTAGCCTTGAAGTGAGACTTATAAAATCTTATATTTGCAAGCGCAAAGAGTAAAAAAATAGCTTTCAGCAACCGACGCCAAATGAAAGATAAGTCAATAAGACTCAATACAAGGCTAAATGAAAGGGAAGTGGATATTTTGCCACACTTTACCTCCTTTCAAAATCAATCATGGCCACCACAAACCACAGCAAACACCCACAGTGGCTGATCCTCAGAGCGGCTCTGTACCTCGGCGCTTGTTCTGTAACAGACTAGAGGCACTCATCCATCTGAGTCTGCTCAGAGTGACATGGGGAGCCGGCTCTATGGACGGGGGAGAAACAGCCAGCGAGTCAGTGAGACAGCTAAGTCCTGTAGTCAGACAAAATGGACCAGGAGAAAGACCTGCAGGAGTAAACCCGCTCCACATCACTGCCACTGGACAAGTGTTCGCCACAGCATCTTCACAAATGATTTTATGCTACTCTCGTGTCTATACGGTGCATATGTAGCTGGAGCCAGCAGCCGGTTAGCTTAGCTTAGCATTAAAGACTGGAAACCGAGGGAAACAGCTAGCCTGGCTCCGTCCAAAGGCCAATTTACCCTTGGACAAAGCAAAGGCTAGCTGTTCCCCTCTGTTTCTAGTCTCTATGCTAAGCTAAGCTAACTCTAAGTAAGAACTCAAATAATGTCAAAAAGGTACAAAACATATAATTCAGTGATGATGATTCTGACCTGTGAAAAAAATGTTGTTATGCACATGGCAACTGCATTTCAAGACTTCAAGGTCCTGCAGATGTTCTTTTAACACATGTCTCTCTCTCAACACTCGTACACCACTGTGACGGTAAATGCAGGGTGATGGTATGAAAACCAGCTTCTACTGCTGGCGTCGCATCATATCCAGTTTCATCCTTCTATGTGAGACACGGGTGAGATCTAAACACACATACTGGAGGACGCTTTAGTGGTGAGGGATGGGAGGATGAATGACGGCCTCTAGCGTTAAGACGGGCCCCAGTTATCGGACGACAATGTACCTTTGAACCCAAACGGGGTGGGGTCACTCTTGACCAAGTGGCGTTTGGAGCCGTGCTCGGGGCTCAGGGCCGAGCCTGGCCAACACAGGCAGAAAAAAAGTGAAGAGAGGGAAGAGGAAGAAGAAGAAGAAGAGTGAGAAAGAGAACGGAGCAAGAATACGACACTTATTAAATATTCTAAACCAGCAGGAAGCTTGTACATATTGTGCCTAGTGGGACCTCCAGTCTTTGGTCAGCATCAGGTATAAAAACACAGAATTAATACTGCTTACTGTGAAGTGTGGACGGATGTACATGCAGTAACTCCTTATTTAAGGTCTGGTGTATCTACAGCAGTAGCAATGTTAGACTTTCACCACCAGGAGGCAGAGTGACTCACAGCCATATTATAATGCATTAATTGATATTCAATGAATACCACAGCACGTGTATGTACTGTATTTATTATAATACTGGTGATAACTATACTGGCTGAAGGGAAAACACTGTCCATCCTTATTTATTTAAATTAAGGGTGCGTTTTAGTGCTCATTAATCAAACTTTTCATTCGTTAAAGACAAGATGAAAGCTAAAATTCTCTTTCGGTCTGCCAATGTTACCTTTCGGACTCTTCAGATTGCTGAAGCCCTGCAAAGTAAAACGCTTTTTAGCCACTGAAGACCTGTCAGTGGTCGGACTGGTCACTGGTTCATCTGGAAACAATGGTTTGAAATGTAGGAAAAAAAAAGAATAATTGAGAGGTAGAGAGACAGAAGGAGGAACCATGAAGATGAAGGCGATGAAGAAAAAGAAGATTAGTGAGAGTTTTCTCTGCAGCTCTCCGTAGGAGCATCTGTGAGGATTCGTCAAACATTTACCTTTGTGTTTCAGTGAAGAAGAGGAGTCAGACACCGAGCTCGTCTCCGCCTTCTTCTCCTCTTGCTTCTTCTGACTTTTCTGACCACTGCTACGAAAAGGACTGGGAACGAGAAGAAAGAAAAAAATAAATAAAAAAGGCATCTTATCCGTGGGTGCGCCTTGTTGTGTGCGATGTTTATACAAGACTAGTACACCCACCTGAGGGAGATGGAGCTGCTGTTGCTGGTGGGACTCGGGAAAACGGAGTCTGAGCTCTTCTGCTGACTGGCATCTGAAACGTGAACTGCAGTTGAGAGCGGTGTTGTGCAAAAAGACAGAGAAGATAGAAATGCAAAATGATTTGGCGTTTGCGCGGCCGCGAGTGTTCACGATACCTCTGCAGGCTTTGAGCTGCTGGGTCAGAACTTTGCGGATCTCGTTCAACCATGAGGTTTTAATCTCTGGTGTTGGAGCCTAGATGAGAAAAACCAATAACACGGCATTAACAGTGATCGGGTTTCTTCTCCGCCTATCAAAGCAGCGAGGCTGAGTGAGCTCACCTGGACTATGAAGACTTCGTCTCTGGAGTTACACCAAACCTCAAACTTCTTGTTGTCTCCTTTAGCGCTCTCTGTAATGCCCACCGCAGTCATCTGAGAGGAGAATGAAGACACACAAGTCAGCCCTGATCTTTCACCCCGGCAACTAAAAACCTGATTTAATGTGAGCTTACACTGAGGGAGTGCTTGAAGCTGTAGGACGGAGCTTTCTCGTAGCCCTCCCCGTTCTCCTCCCTCCTCTTGCAGAAGAGCAGCGCCTTCTCGTGCAGGAACAGGTGCCTCTGCATGGGCTTGAACCGGGCCAGGTCTTTGACTTTGGCGTGACCTTTTTTGTGCTCCGTCCACACGCTGAAGGAGCCCTGCATCAGCAGGCGACCCAGATCCGACAGGTTACCCTGAAGTAGGGAGAAGACAGACAGATATTTTATCCTCCGCTCTTGCACGAGTCAACTGACTAAACGGCTGCTCCGGATCATCCAAACCGTCTCCGACCTCGTATCCCGTGATGGCGATGAGGTGCATGGAGTCGTTGACGGCCTTCAAGATCCCCAGGATGGAGGAGAGAGCTTGCTGTAGGTCATCACAGCCGTCGCATCCCTTGCTGTACTTCAACAACTCCTGCAAACACACAACATACGTATGTGAATACAGTGAGACTGAAATAAGCCCACACGGAATACACAGACAAAACATCGGCTCACCTTCAGCAGCAGCTGGTACTTGGTGATTCTCTGGACAGGTTTAAGGAGGTAGGAGTCCAAACCAAGTTTATGTTCCAGCTTCTTCTGGCACTCCTGGTTCACATGAAACATAAACCAACGAGGATACTTGGAGTTCTTATGAGCCACACGGAAAGGAAGGTGTTGCTAAAGTACGGGGTGAAGGGTTAAAAGTTCTACCTGGAAGAAGGCACAGTCGGAGCACTGTCTCCACAAGCTCTCAGAGCGAGGTTTATTCTGGCAGTACGCCTCGTAGATCTGCAGGTCCTTCATCTACAGAGAGACGGAAAATCATGTCCGTCATTGATTTGACTTTTTAAGATTACGAGTCCACACCAGAAAGCAGGAGGTAAAGTGCTCACCCTCTCTAAAAAGCAGTGGCCCACTAGTTCTGGGCAGTCAGTGTACGCTTCCAGTTCTTTAAGAAACGTCCTGGAGACAAACGACATGAAGGTTTAGAGTGTCGGTTATACGGTTATTCACCTTCTTGCCAAGAGTTCCATGAGAAGATTGACACCACTCTCACATCTGTACAGCAGCTTAGCATAAATACTGTGGGGGAGGGGGGGGTGGTACCTCTTATGAAACTGGTAGATTTCAGACATGTTGCCAAACAGGACAACCTTCTTGCTCAGCAGGGTGCTGGGGATGAGGTGAGCCATGGCTGGGTTGTCCATCTCGGCTGCGTAGCCCTGGAGTTTTTTTGAACATTACATGCGTCACAGATACGGAGAACAGACGCAGGATGTACCGAATTACAGCTCAGCGGTCATTCGAAGTGACATGACCTGTGAACACTCACCTCCAGCACGCACAGCAGCTCCTCCACGTACGCTCTCTCCGTCTCCAGCAGTTCATTCATCACGTGGCTGCAACACAGCAAAAAGGAGACGTTTTCCGTCAGTTACAGTATCACTGATTTTCTTATCTATGGCTCTGAGGATGATCTTTGACCCCCCCTTACCGCCGAAGCACTGCCAGGTTTTCTTCCTCTTCTGAGAGAGAAGCATGTCTGAGGCCACCGTTATGTATGGGAGACTCCACCTGGACATGCACACATTCATATGGAGTATTTGACTAAACATGTCTAACCATTTTGAGGGATAATTGACTAAGAAAAATGAAATAAAATCCAGCCAATCAATTGATTAATAGTCATGCATTTACCCTTTTGCAGATGGCATTATCTGCAGAGTATCTTCTCTCTTTCCTCTGTTGATCTGAAGGACGGAGAACAAACACTTACCAGGTCAGAGGATTTTAAAACGCAAGTCTTCTTCACTAAACCAGTTTATCTATTGATCCAGGCTTACTGGGAGAGGAGAGCGGAGACTTCACTTCGGGCCTCGGTGCCACTGGCTGGACCGGTCTGGTCTGTTTGACGGCGAGTTTCTTCAGGCTGACGCGTCTCTTCTCGAACATCTCCTGAACCGAGCTTTGCTTCTGGAAAACTCTCTCCACCTGGTCCTGATGGAGAACCAAACACGATCGCAGGTAATGCAGCGAATTAACTTAAAAACGTAACATAATTTCATCTGTTAAATCCACGTCCTACTGACCCTGAGCTGAGTTGTGAGCACAGCCTCATACTGGCAGCAGATGGCGCTGCGGTCGGCGATGGCGTGCAGCGGCGCCGTGTCCAGGTATCGCTCCAGCTCCTGCAGAGCTGCTTCAGCTCCATCCTGAGACTGACAGCGGTCCACTGGCTGACTGGCCAACAGGAAGATGCCCTCCTCACACCACCGCGACGCCTAGGAGGAAAATATTTAGAGAAATGATGGACAGTCTGGAAAAATGTTCCTTAACTCCCAAAAACTTCCCATGCACACACAATCTGGCCCACAGTCCTACCTTCTCCAGAGCGTGGTGGAGCTCCATCGCCCTGAGCAGGAGGCTCTTCTTGCTCCTCAGAGTGGAGGTGATCTCCTCGCACACTCCTCTCAGCTCGCTGCACTTGGGCCTGATGGAGTCCTCGGCGTAGTGGGAATTGTCTATCAGCCTGTCACCTTCACACGCCAGGGACAGGGCATGGTCCAGTGTGTCCTGTCGAAACACACAGCGGAGATGTCCGTTTTTTAATATCGGAATATTGAGGAATACGCGGAGAATGGTGGGCTGGGCAGCAGTGGACACGTCATCAATCAATCGCTGACTATGAAACAAACTGTTCTCCTTCTCGGTCCACTCCGTCTAAGTAGAGCGCTCCTCATTACAATGCTGGACGGAGCGGGACACATACTTTGTACAAATCAATCAACCTCTTTCGGTTTTTTTAAAGAACCTATATCAGCATTTTCACATGTGAAGCTTGTGCAGTGATTGGGGGGGATGGGATAGAGCATCACATTGATTATATCATTAGCCATATGGCTTCAAGGATGCATCAAAGGGGAAAGTGTCGGGCATGTGTCGCATGATGAATCAGGACAGTATGTGTGTGTGTGTGTGTGTCTTACACAGGCTTTGTCCTCGAGTCCGCTGAGCTCTCGGAGGACGTGCTCAGCGTGGGCGGGGCTTACGCTGACCTCAGAGAAACCCGACAGCCGCTCCGACGTCACGTCGAGATGGGCGCGCACCTGCGAACGAGCACATTGTCAAACGCGCTTGCGCCACGTGCACACATATTGCCGTTCGGCTGTCCAAAGCCACACTTCCCAATAATTCAACTCACTTCACGGAAGTGCTGTTCAAAATGGCGGAGCTGCAGACACTGCTCCAGCTTGGTGCGGTGACGCTCCCAGAAATCATCAAACGCTGTCTCGGTTTCGTCCAGCTGACCCAGGAGTCTGAGAGGAAGGAGGGAGGATTCATTGATGCGTTCAGGGACAACTTCCTCGCCTGTTAATGTTTGCATTCATCCCTTCTTTTACCTCTGCACAGTAGCTAAGTTTTCCAGTTCGTCACTGGTCATGCTGTATTCGGGGTCCGTCTGTAGAGGCTCGTTTATACACTCCAACAGCCGCCCCCCTTGAGACAGAGCCACCTGCAGGTCCTCCTGGAAAAATCCAAACAAATCATTTTGTTCAACACTCTCGTGGCAACAGAGAACAATCGCCTCCACTGTTCCTGCCTTTCGTAGCCGCATATCTGACCTTCATCTTATCCTTCTTCAGAGCGTGCGTGTGCAGCAGGTTGGTGGTGGCCTCGGCATCGTTGGGCAACTCTGTCTCTGCAAGCTCAGTGCCGAACGCCTGCAGGGTCTGAGCCGTGGTCTTCACCATGAGGGCGAACGCCTCGATTGCCTGCGGAGGTAGACATACACAAAGAATAGTCAAACTGGGTGGTTTTTGCCACGGAACGCGCTTCAAAATGAAACAGACAAAATGCATGTGCGTGTACACACAGTGCGGTGTGAGATCCAGCTGTCATGGCGGTATTCCTGCGTTCCTCCCAGCTCTGTGGTCAGTTGTCCTGGGTCGATATAAGCGTGGAGCTCAGTCACCGAACTCAGCATCACCACCTGACGAAACACAACCGGCTGATTATACGAAGTGTCATATTGTTAAAAGATGATCCTGCGTAACTTACAATACACAAAGAAGGAGAGACAGTGCACAAGTCACACCTTCATTTTGAACTCATCCCTGTTGTACTTGAACAGGAAGTCTGACAGAGTCCGCTGGAGCAAAGTAGTGGGACGCAACACCAGAACCAAGTGTAAGTTCCCTGGAAATGAACCCTGAGAGAGAAAAACAGGACATTTTTAGTAACCAAGTATGTTTGTAAGAGGAAATCAGGTGTAGAAATAGTCAGGATCAAATTCAGGCCTTCAGTTTTTGTTCTTATAGTGAGGTTGAAAGAAAATGGTCACAGATGCCATATTTGATTTGATTAACACAACTAAAAAACACCGTTTTAATATAGCTGCTTTCTACACTTCATGGTAACATATCAAGTTCAGTACTGCTGGAGAGGTGTGAAGCGAGACGCTATAAAACAGCTGTCCCTCTGCTACAATCCTGAACCACGAAGAGGTTTTATTCTCTGGGATTTAATATGCACTAAATCTCTTCCATTGCCTCACAGTTGCTCCCTTGTTGCCCCTCCTCATCTAGAAAGCTGTGACTACAAGGTAAATTAGTCCTGTGGCTTTGGGAGTAACCACAGCCTTTTGTCTCTCCACCGCCGCGCTAACAGGTTAAAAGCGTAGCATTGCCTTTACACAGACAACAGCCCAAGAGGCCACTCAGCGGAAAGGCTATATTGGTTATGGCTTCCTCTAAAACCCTGGGTGGATTGCTCCACCCTGTTAGGCATCATAAATCGATGTAGGGTGACATGCTCTCACACACTCACACACACACACACACACACACACACAAACACACACACACAGGGCCAGAGGCAAGCTGAGAGATGTGTGACAAGCTCATTAAATCCTCAGCGTTGGCATAAATTAAGCAGGAAAAAAAAAAAAAAGTGTGGATATTGTAGAAAAATACAAATATTCAAGACGTATGAAGCTGGATCACGTCATCCCTGCTTGTTCCTTGCTTTTCTGTCGCTGGCATTTTAGAAGCAGCGGTGCGTCCTGAGCTGCTCATGCAAACAACCAACAGACTAAAACACATAGTAGAATAGCAAATGGAAATGTTTTGGTTCTTTAAATCTCGAAACCGGATGCATATGTGAGGAAACAACACAGTAACTGGCGTCTTGCATCTCTACAAAATGGTGCCACCCACTGCCTGCATCCGTCGTCGTCGATGTCCATCCGAATCACAGAGAACATTCCATAAAAACCCATATAAACGCCGTACGTGGCGTAGATTTAGTCTGCAAGGAGGGCCTGCGCTCACGCGGAGGCGCACATACATATCAGTCATTAAATGACTGCGCGGCGTTGCCATGGAAACCTCTCTCATTGGGAAAAAAACGCATGGAGCGAGATGGAGAGCGCACGAAGGAATGCAAGAGAGAGTGTGATGATACAGAGAGAGACGGTGTGCGAGCGTGTTCGAGAGAGTCTTTTAAAAGTCACTCTGCTGCTCCACTCATTTATTTTTGGCACACACACACACACACACACACACACACACAGACACACACACTGTGATGCTGATGAAAGACAGCCAGGTTGGAAAACTCAACGCTCGCTCTACATACTGTAGAAAGATGCAGCTAAAAAGCAAAATACCAGCTATTTAGGACGTTAATTAGATGAAAATATAAAAGCGGATTCTTTCTTCGGCCAAAAACACAGCAAGCAATACATCTGTAATTGGAATCCATTAAATTCAATAAACCCCCGAGAGGTCGCGGTCTAATTCGTGGCTCTGCATTAACATGATAATACACAATCTGCTGGGTGCATTCCCCTGACAGATGAACACAGACATGCTAATGTGCCCAGACGTCCCCTGGACGCACACTTTTGACGTTAAAGCGAGGCACACTTCTCACAGATAAAGAGCGCGCATAAATAAATGATTCGGATTAGAATATCATTTTCTGTTGACCAGGGTGATTTATATTCTTTCGGGGAGGAAAACCACTCCAGTCGTGTCCTCTAATGACGTCCACATTGTTCTCCTGGGAGCTGGATATGCCTCCCTCCACATGCTCAAACCCCCCCCCCCCCCCTCTGTCTGTATCTCTGCTTTTGGCCATGAAAAGTGTCCACACTATGACAAAGAGATTGACAAAGGATGGCGTCCCGTAACTGCCTTTTAGCCGGTAACAAATTCAAGCCTGCTGATGGAGCGGCCTGTGTCTTCAGCCCGCAGCAATGTTCCCGTGTGCTTCAATGACTGCATATCTATTATCCCAAAATCACAGAGACCAGCGAAAATGTCCCATCTTCATTTGACCGAGAAAGCATGTGGATTCACCCGGTTTGCCCTCATTTAATAAGCAACTGTTGCCTATTTTATCGCGACGACAAAAGTTCATCCTCAGTTTTAATTAGACTAGAAACTGCTGGTCAGATGAACAACATGGCAGTGTGAGAGCATCAGGTGCTGTACACTAATCTCTGGCTTTACACGACAATACTGCCCACTCCTCTTGTCTTTTCTATCTGGCGGGAGAGCCGGCAAATGGCAGCGGGCAACCTTGAATGGCCTTGGTGAGCACAGCGTCTCACTGGAAGACGAGCGACCTTCATCCTCGCAGTCATTGGCTGGCGGAGAACACGCGAGTCACCTGCTCCTCACGCCTTCAGGTTACGTTATAATGCTGCGCGCTTTTACAATTCTGCTGATTGCGGATTTAAAGCTGGTGTATCTTTTTAAATGGGACTTATGTTTAAGGGACTAGCGAGTGACTAAATAAGGACCTGATTTAAAAAGCTTTCGTCCTCATACAAGATATCACAGTGATTTGTTTGCATTTTTCATTCACGACATCATTCCACCTTGTTCGGAGTGCAACATGTCTGTAACATAACAGGTGCAGCATCTTGGCATCAATAAATCACTCCTGCAATCTTTTTGCAATATTAGTCAGCGTCCTGTCAACAAAAGGCACCGCCGACAACAATATCAGCCTCTAAGCTGCTCTACAGCACGAGATTTAAAAGCTCTTCCAACATGATGATCCACAACAGAAAAGATAAACAGTAACCTCAACAAATACAGTGTTCCCAGTTGTTTTGAGTGCTACTTTTCAAAGGGAAGTAGAAGATGACTCCGAGGAGCAAAGAGACGGTAGAAGCACAAAAGTAGAGCAAAGAAGTGAGGTAATGGATAAAAAAAGACCTGCTTCTCGACACAGATTCTATCTTAGCCATTATGTTTTTATTGCCCTAGTTTTATCGTCATCAAATACAGAACTTGAGTTTTATGCTGATTAAACAATCAAGGGGTTAATAAATGAGCCTTACAGGTGCTCCGAGGTGGACTTTGTTCCCTTTGGACAGAGTGTTTCCAGTCGTAATGCTCGTCAGTCACCGGCCATTGATAAAAACATAAAATTATATTTGATAAAAAGGACTTTGGTTTATTGTTTGCTGAAGTGTTGTATCAATTCCTCCTGAACATTTGTACTTTGCCTGATAAAATACAAGTGTTTCCATGTATTTTGGTTTGTTTCTCATTATTCCACACAGATTAAAACAGGCAGCTACTAATTGGCTCCCTGCTATCAGAGAAACCCCACAGTCCATCAACGTCCCCTTCAAGGACATGGACTGGGCCAATGGACTGGACTAAGATAATAGACCTGGAATAGTCCATTGTGATTGGTGTAGGGGGTGTCTTGAGTGTGCAGATGTTTGTGTCTCCAGGTTGAATTGACTTGGTGGAGCTTCATAAGGACACAGTGGGGATAGTTTCTTAGAAATACCAGGACAGGGCTATTAGATTTGATTATAATCAGTGTCCAATTAGCATATATTAGCATATATCTGCATACGCTGAACATGCTAAGCGGTGTAGTGCACGATGAGCATCTTAACAACAGATGTGTAGGGTGTGGTGAAGCCCTGTCCTCGTGTTGGTTAATCATGATTCACAGATGGAGTGTATGGAGGACAATCCAGGAAGCTGATAGAGTAGATATTAAATATTAAACTCTCACAAAGGGAGGTAGTGGTAGTGTCTGGAGACTTTCACCCTTACGCACACTTCTTTCAGATGAAACTGTTTGACACGGTCCAAGAAGAAGTGGGCTAGTAGGCTAACGGCTCGCACAGTTTGGACACTCTGCGTCTAACAGGACGGCGTCTCATCGCGCACACACATGCACACACTGTGTTCACATGTTGCGAGAATCCACCGCCCACTACGGCATAACACGCTATTTTTAACTCCCCTCCTGCTTCGTTTCAACATCCAGAAGGAAAAACAACACAGTCGCTAAATTGCCATCCGCGTTCTTCCTGTACACAGCGAATAAATCAAAACTCACACACATAATGTAAAGATTGTACAAGCTAGCAAACACACACACACACACACACAACACCAAAACAGCCATTACTAGGGTGACAAACCAAATTACACACACTCACACAGCTGACACCAGCAACTACACCCACAGATCTGTGTTTAAAGAAGCAATGCAATGCACACAGTCCAAAACAGCCATTTGTAGTCGTCAGAGGTACATCATCAGCAAATGATGCACACAAACAAACTGATCCCATTCACTCCCACACACACACACACACAGGGTCTTACAGCGATGCGGAGCAGGGTAGCCCTGACGGCGGCCCATCGGTCCAGTCGTCTGTCGATGACCAGGATGAAACCCACGGCTGATGCTGCAACGCTGCAGGGGAGAAGCACACACCGTTATCACCACGGTGTCCTTTGGACACCACGTTCAAGTCGTCAGTTGTTTCGACATAATAATAAATTCACGTGCCGCTAATTAAATTTAGCAGATTTCAGCCTAATCACAGAAAATATACTTTGAATTTTGAACTCACAAATAAGATGCAAGTGTTCAAATGTATCCCCATCTTTCAAAGTGCAAAGTGCTTTCTTTAGATAACACCAGGTCACTGTAACCGACACATAATAGCAAATATAAAAATGATGTAAAAATGACGGGTACTCGGTGGTCTTCACAAGAGAAGAGAATATTATTTGGGGATTAAAAAGCAATGCTGGGAGAGGTTAAAACCTTTGCAACTACTGCCAGTGTGTGTGTGGTAATCATCTGTCATCAGTGATGATTATTAGAGACCCTTGTGATTACCATGGTAACCTTGGCTCTGCGTTAATATGTGTGTGTGTGTGAAAATCTTCATTACATCTCATTCATTCCACAGGCAGCGCCATATGTAGCAACCTCATTAAGCTAGTGTGTGTGTGTGTGTGTGTGTGTGTGTGTGTGTGTGTGAATGCAGTATTTCCAGCTGAGGTCCTGCTGGGCATCCTGACATCTAAACACACAAGTATAACGAATAAAGCCCGACGCGCACAGACACACACTGTGGGGCCAACATAGAAATACTGCTGAGTTGGTCCATCTGGGCGTCATTATCAGCCAATTTTCATCATCACTCACAGATACATTAAGGAAACATAACACTACCCAGTGAACGCTGCGACATCAAATCCTCAATCCATCTCTACTGGAAAAACATTTTTTTAGAGCCACTTGAATGAACCCGGCTGAAAATCTGAGGGAGATCTTTGCTATTCCAAGACAAAAAAAACACACAAATCCTTAATATCCCTTTGCATCCAGCAATAATCCATTCCTCCTTCAATTTCCCTTATTCCGCTGTTGTGAGTGTTCAATCCCTGCATCCACAATCATCTGTTCGCAGCTCACGGATGGAAAGAGGTGACCGTTCACATCCTTAAAGAGCATCTCCCTCCTCCTTTCCCTTCTCCCTCTGCTCCTCCACCACCTGCCTCCCAGCCTCGGCCAATTAAAAACAAGCCCTGCATCTTGCTGTTCCCCCACAGCCAATCAGGGCGCAGAGTGCAGCCGATTGGCAGCAGGGTGCAGATAGCTGGCGGGGAGAAAGGGAGGGAAGGGGGGGGGGGGGGGGGGGGGGGAATATGAAAGGTGATGAGCCACAAAAAAAAAAGAAGAAAAAACTGAGGCCGCCATGACACACACACACACACACACGAACATTTGTATAGAGACGCATACATCTCCATCCTTTCTCCTCCCCTTAATTATGTGTGTATGCATGAGTATGCGGCGCTCTGCACTAAAGGAGAGGTGAAAGAAAGGGAGGGGAGGTGAGAGGGAGGAGAGGATAAAGGAGGAGAGGAGGAGGAGGAAGGACAGAGGGAAGGAAAGAGGTGTGTATAATGATTTAATTTCAATTCAATGAGCAAAACAGATTGTGTTGAATTCAACCTCAAGCCACTTCTTTCAAGGTGAGGATTATTGCGGTATCTTAACTAAATTAAAATCATCTGATTATCAGTGGGGGTCTTGTATTATTTTGTACATGTAATATTTCTTGATTCTTTCCATTCTCAAAATATATTTCCGTGCAATCTTCCATTCTCTCCAAAATGTATTTCTTTATGTCTTTTGTGCAGTAGCTGTCCTTGCGGCAGGCCTTTGTTATCGCTCTGCTGACACCTGCTGGCTCCACGTGGTATCGCACCTTCACAAACCGGCCAGACCCCCTTCACAGTTTGTTTGTTGTCAAACCAAAGGAAGCTGCGGAGGAGGCGGCGTGCATATGTGTGTGTGTGTGTGTGTGTGTGTGTGTGTGTGTGTGTGATGCTTACCTGGGGATGCTGCTGAGGTAGCCGAGGACATTCTGGACCTCCTCCTCCTCCAGCTCACTGAAATCTGGGAACTCTGGGAAGACGATGACGGGGTTGCCGTTCATCCCGCGGCCCCCTGGAGACACAGAGGTCATGATTCAAGATTAAAATACATGAAACATGATTTTAAATCCGTTTTCCACAAATCGCTTCTGACCGACTTTCAAAAAGGACAGAAGCTAAAACAAAAGTGTGAAATCAGACGGGCCTCACACACTCACACACACACACACACACACACACACACACACACACACACACACTAGGCCTTCTCTTTCATTGGTGGGTCAAGTTGCAAAGCAGATCATCATGATGATGAATTATTCACATGCCGTCACTCGGCAGGTATAATCGTCATGGTAAACCAACACAGGGCCCGAAGTGTGTGTTTCTGTGTGCACACGTTTCTATGCGAGCAGTTGTTTGTGTCTTTAAACTTTAAACGTGACGCTTCTTTTCATGAGAACTTTACTTTCCATGACAGGACTACTTTGGAAGAACGAGTTCAAGTACAGAATTTGTGTACTTTTCTTACTTTTTTAAAATATAAATCACAAGAAAAATAAAAACGGCACAAAAGCAGAACTACAAAACATGAAAGCAACAGGAGTGAATCCACAAAAATGACAAATAGTGGACGTCTGTTGCATTATTTTAACAACCCTAATTTGCTCCATCTGTAAATTAAATCAACCTTTAGTTTACTTGAATGTGAATTTGCAAAAACAACCCAATCTAATCTAATCCACGCTGCCAATCTAAAAAAAAAAAAAAACCATCTATCTGGTGTCACTAGTTCATCCTGAACTTTACTTCACTGTAACTCAACAGTAATGCATTGTTTCATTCAATTACTTTCGTTAAGTGTATCCAAAATGTTGGGTCTAATTGTGTTAGAATGTAGAAAAACAGTGGTCGCTAGAGTTGCAGTTAATTAGTTCAATTTTGGTAAACGAGCATCTCTCGCAAGCTAATTATCACTAAGCCTGATGGTACAATAACACGAGACTGGTGTGTGTGTGTGTGTGTGTGTGTGTGTGTGCGTGTGTGTGCGTGTGTGCAACGGCCGGGAGAGACAGGAATCAAACCAACCTGGCCGGATGGCAAACTGTTTCTGGAGTTCAGAGCCGATTTCTGCTGCACACATGGGACCATCCTCGCTCTGCAGAATGCCATCTGAGGAGAAAGACCCGAAAACACATCGTTATTGTCACCCTGTAGAACTGGCGGACGAAGTTATCAGCCCTTTGCGATTAGGAACAGCCGATGGCATTTGGCCGAGGTCGGCTGAAATGTTACAAATGTTACAAACGGGATCAGGCGACAAAGACGAAGGAGAAACTGTGGGGAGTGTCAGATATGGAGCCAATAATTCAGTGTGACCCATCTTTATAGCCAACAGCTGAGGTGTGTATAAGTGTATATATAAACTTGTTGGCTAGCTATTGGTGTCCAACTATGTAACCAACGCAAGCCTTGTTAAATAGAAATTGTATATGCGTATAAGGCACTTCAGGTCTCTAAGAGAAGAGACCAGGAAGTGCAAAGAGGGGAGCTTCCAAAGAGGAGAAAGGGAAGGAGAGGGGAGAAAGCGAGGCAAGATTTCCTCCTCTCTCCGGCCAAGCTGGATTACAGTAATCTCATTTAGCCCTCCCGAGACATGTAGACACAGAAATACAGAGATAAAAAACAACGTTCTCCACCACCCATTCGGCTGCCATGTGTGACCTATGTATGCCAAAAACACAAGGGAGGGAATTGTGTACAATCGTGTGTGCGTCTGTGAATGAAAACTGTGATGTTTCTGTCATGTCAGTGTGTGTGTGTGTGTGTGTGTGTGTGTGTGTGTGTGTGTGTGTGAAGCGGCGTCACTGTGAAGTGCATATGTGTGTGTGCGTGTGTGTGTGTGTGCTCGGCAGTATGGACAAAGGCTGGCGCTGAGAGCGGTGTGAGGGGAGTGTTGCAAGGTTTCCAGGCAGTATGGCGGGGCTGGCAGCGAGCGGCATCAATTACCATCTAAGTGCAAAAACGAGCAAACTGTTCATATTTTAGAAGAGAGCCAGCCGACCAATCGGCTTTCTTACTGATACTTCACTGGGCTTCCATGTGCAGAAACTGATACCAGGAGGCCGTTTTAGTAGATCATACAACTAGCATCCTCCATCATAACTGCATCGTGCAAGAAAACTGCACATTCTGAAGTCATGATCAGATGTGACCTGAGGACACTGTTGTTTTTCCGCATGTGATGAAGAAACCCGGCAGATTAAGGGCTTAGATCCTCGGTAATGCTACGCACAGTGTGTCAGCGCACCGTTGGCTAGACTGTGACTCACACCGCCGGTCTCATGTGTAGTCCGCACTTAGCACAGGGCAGCATGCGTTACAGCTGTTTACGACTAAACAGGCAACGCAAAACACATGTAGTTGTGGTCGGGCAGGAATCTATTACACTGGAAGTGAACAACACTGGCTGGCACACACACACACACACACACACACACAGAGTTGTAATGCCAGTAAAGCACTGGGCATGGCTCCTGATATCTAAGGGATTACATTAAGATGTAACAGTGACTCAGGAATCATCCGGCTTCGATACACAAACACCACCACACACTGACATAAATCATACATTTTCTACCACCTCGAGAGTAAAGGGACAGAAGAGGAAGGAAGGAAGCAGACATTAGTAAAGGATTTATAGAAGGAATTATAGAATTTGGCAAAAAAAGGGTCGTAGAAAAGCAGGACAGAAGAAGGGAAATAGTTAGGGAGAGTCTAAAAGAGCAGGATGCAGTTTAGAGAGATGGTAAAGCAGGTCCACTTTAATAGACTTTAACAGACCACAGAGCTTCCACCAAAGTCGACCGGCCCTGTAATTTAACCCGAAACAACAACTCTACCACAATTAGCAGAAACCAGAAAGGAGGAAGAGAGGATGTGCTTTGGAAATGTGAACCGCTCTATAAAAAAAAAAAACACAATAAGTAGAGCTTGAGAGGGCCCCGGTTGTCTTTTAGAAGCGCTCCCACGTTCAGACTGTGTGCGAGCAAGTCGTGTGTTTTTCGGACAGCTGTCAGTTCAGTGTGTCGGGCAGTAAGCCGGGGTTAAGACCCAAACTCTGGAGCACCGCCAGACATGTGCATCCATCTCTGATTCTACTGTATCTAGTGTGTGTGTGTGTGTCTGGAGGAAGGCCTTACAACCAAGGTCTCACAATGTAAAAATGTAGGCAACAGGAATCACAGCTTTCGAGTCTCCATCAAGAGAACTCTGACCCCAGGAGTCACTCGGCATGTAGTTTGCAGGTGGGAACACACAGCTGATTGAGAGCAGCTAATTAGACCCCTTTTCCACTTTTACAACTCGTTGTACTCCAATTTAAAACCAGCTGGGTAGTCTACCGTCCACTTTTCAACAATTCTAATATAGGAAAGAAGGAAAAAAAGATGCCTTTTGATTTTTATTGTAAATAACCAATAAACAAACGTTCATCAACCACGCATGCTCGTTGGGGTGAATGGGTGAGGACATATCAGACATTCAGGCGTCGGGCTGCTTTTCACTGGTGCCGAAACCCTAAAACTCCCCGCTTTGTCCTCAGCCGAATGAATGAAATTAAGCTATAGTGGCCAGGGCTGCAAGTGAACCCCTTTACCCACCAAACAACACACACACACACACACACACACACACACACACACACACACACACACACACACTGGAAGTGGGGCAATGCAGCCAAACACAAATAGTGATTATGGGGGGCCTAGAAAGAATGTCCCTCCGCCTACTTGTACCCTTCCCCCAAGCCCCGACACCCCTTCACTATTTCATTCATCCTTTTTTTTCGGGGGCTTAGCTGAGGGGAAAACTGATACATAACCCAACTATCTGCCCATTAGAAGTAGATATCACAGTGTTCAGCTCCAGTTCATCAGTGTCCCTTCAGCTCGATTCAACAAGTTAAGTTGCTCTCAAAGAAACAAGAAACATTGTAAGAACTCGTGTCATTACTTCGATTTACGTTTTCAGGATTTAAATATGGGACAAACTCAACAACAAGTAAAAGCCAACTGAATCACACAGGTTCTTGAGTGTGTGTGTGTCTCCAGCTGAAAGCCTGTTTGTGTGTGTGTGTCTGCATGTGTGAGAGAGGATTTAGAGGTGAAAAGGGGGGGGGGGGGGGTGAGGCAGTCGGAAAAATAAAAGAGTGTGGAGGTGCTCTGGTCTCAATAGGATGAAATGGAGGACAGGGTTTCTTTACACATGCCTACATATTTAATGTGTTGGCCTGGTGCTAGTGGATACTGCGGATGTGTTTTCTGTGTGGCAGGAGGTCAACAGCAGAACAACACTTTACTGTAAAATACACACATTGTATACGACAAGGTGGCCATCTCTTTCTTTCCAATTTCGAGCCACTGTTTCAAGAATTGCTATCATTTGATAACCATTTTATAGGTGAAAACATTGTTTTCTTGTTTTTTTTTTAATTTTGTGAAGGTATTATCTTATTATATGAAACATGCAATTATTTTTAACCACTTTTCTATGGCGCTTTGGAGTCCTGCCAGCCTCAGAAATGAGGGTTAAACTAATGAATCAGTATGCTGAAATCATGAGGCCAGTATCGGTCTAACTAAATAATGTCAACTATTGGCACTATGGTCTAAAATACCAGCAAAACACAGTGTTGGTTTGAGGCAAAAGCCTGCAGACTGATTATCTCATCTGTCTCAGCATCTCACCCCCACACACTTAAACAATAAATGAGTGAGTGCACACACTGTGTACATGTGTTTGGGTTTGATTACAGCCAACGCTCCTTTCCAATGCAATTTGTAAAAACTCAATTTGTGAAACGCACTCTTGGTTAGGTCAGCACTGGGAGGTGAAAGAGAGGCAACGGCCCAACTAAGTCTCATGAAGGTGCAGTCCATTACACACACACACACACAAAGCGTTGTCTATGACTGTCTCACACACACACACACACACACACAAAACGCCTCCTCCTCTTCCTTTGTTCCACGCTCGAGTTCCTACAGGTTTTCATTGCTGACAACACATTGTCAGTTCAAAGATGGCAGCCAGCTGTTCTGTGCTGGTTATTGGCCGCCGGTGCTGGTGCGCTGGTCAAAGTTCAAAGCCACAGGAAGCTGCGAGAGCCGTCTGATGTTCGCTCGAACACACTCGTGCGCGCACGGGACCCACGGCTGAGGACTGTGCAAACAACAACAAGCATGACATGGCTGGACGGAGGTGCATCAACACGCAGGAACAACCTCAGACACAGAGAAACAGACATACACACACAATGCAGGTGTAACTTCTCAGCTAGATTCAAGCAGTTTGTTCAATAGACTTCTGTCTTAAATAATAATCCCAATATTTCGGGCTGCAACGGCGCGCCACAGTAAATAAATTGTGATGTCGAGTGAGCTCAGCTATTGATCCTGCCTAATGCTTTGCCATTAAAAAAAAAAGTAGAGGATCGAGACATTCATAAGACGGACGTCCAGCACTCAGGCGTCAGTTAGACCTCCAGCCCCTCCATCTGCTGCTCTGGTATGCAACAAATGGAACGGACCGACTTGGAATGTAGACTTGAAGGCATTAGGTTGGAGAAATGAGGTTTGTGTGTGTGTGTGTGTGTGTGTGTGTGTGTGTGTGTGTGTGTGTGTGTGTGTGTGTGTGTGTGTGTGTGTGGGGAGGGTGTGGCAGCGGGGTTAAAAGTTGCTGCGTTGGTATCAAATGCCAGCAGAGAGATGGCCAGCTGCGTTGTGTGCATTTGCATATAGAGAAGCAAGGATTTGCCAGCCGCTCTGCAGCTGTGTGTGTGTGTGTGTGTGTGTGTGTGTGTGTGTGTGCGTGCACTTGTGTGAGGGAATCTGAGCTCTATTATCTGGCATTATAGTCAGGGTTTACCAAAGTCCCATCTGTCACTGCTGTGGGGTATCTGACACACACACATACAGGACAGGGGCACAAACACACACCATGCCAAACAACAACAACTGGGTCAGACGACCAACAGTGGCCTTGAACGTGTGTGTGTGTGTGTGTGTGTGTGTGTGTGTGTGTGTGTGTGTGTGTGTGTGTGTGTGTGTGTGTGTGTGTGTGTGTGTGTGTGTGTGTGTGTGAAGTGTCCCATGTCCAACTCCCGGAGCTTGAATTAGTGTGAATCAGGAAGAAAAGCAGCCAGACGAACATTCAAATATCACTGATGCTCACACGAGTTCAAACCTGATCGTTTGTGCCATCAGGGGACACCCCACTGACGATATTCCAACATCATCTATATTTGCTTTTCTGCAATAAGTTTCCTTGGTTGAGTCGTTTTGATGCAGCACAGCATCAAACATCCTTCACATGCATGTCTTTGTTGAGGCCAAGAAGCTGAAAGTCACGTGCTCTTCCTCCAACGGTTAGAAATCCACAACAATGGCTTCGGGCCCGACTCCGTCACTGGCAGCGAGCCCCGATTTACTGAATAGATGGTGGCATCATCATCTCATCAAAACAACACACTACTGTCCCCCTGTCTGCAGTCTGTGCTGCCATCACAACACACACACACACACACACAGAGAAGATTTGGGCTTCCTCAGAGCACATATGAATAAATACATGAATTGCATTAAGTTGCATCCATTGCATCCATCCTTTCTGCATGAAGATGGGCACCAAGCGCTGTGACCTGCCACCTGCTTATGAATTTATGAATCATAGTGCCACCGAAACACATGCGAGCCGCTGAGGCATGTGTGGTGCAACGCACTAAAACTACAAAGCGCACACTCGCAATCTTGTGGGTTTAAATGCAGGTCCTCCTCCCTTCCTCTCTCGCCACCATTAGAGTCAAAAAACAGCAGCCTTTTTTTTTTTAGCTGCCTCTGGCTATGCCGGTCATTACACCACACAGAACAAAGAAGAACACGAAAACTGAGGTAGACAGAGAGAATAAGAGGGAGGCAGCGAATGACTGAAGAATCCAGGAGGTCTGTGTTTTTACTTGCCCTCAAAGGAAACCGGCAGCTGTAGGAAAACACTGACTACTCTTTTACACAATGACATCATGCACTGGACTAGACTTATCCTCTATGATACGCTTTAAAAGGTCGCCGGGGGGTGTGTTGGATTCACTTTAGGAGGTTTAGGAGGACAGTAGGAAACCACTGATCTTGGCTTGCACAGAAATATGATCCTAATAAGTTGATACTGAATTGTATCTGTGCTGAAGTTGAACGGGTCATAATGAAAAGGTCAGCAATCCTCAACAGAAAGTGATCCTTACATGTCGGGCACGATGAGAAGGAGATCTGCCCCCGGGGTCACATGCAGCTTTGGCTCATTTCAACTAAGTTAGCGAAGGTGTGTTTGCATCTTGTACATTATGCCGAATGTATTCTTTCTGACCAATGTTAAAAAAAGGGGCATTGCGGCAATTTTATAGTTCAAGTTCATTTGACTTGGGGGTGTAGCATTTAAAGGACACGTCCAACGCATTGCATTTCCCTCCTTTTTAAATCAGTC
This sequence comes from Leptoclinus maculatus, assembly GCA_032191485.1. NCBI lineage: Eukaryota > Metazoa > Chordata > Actinopteri > Perciformes > Stichaeidae > Leptoclinus > Leptoclinus maculatus. The sequence goes on along the minus strand of JAVDOI010000021.1, from coordinate 4,533,919 downwards.
TCTTGCAAATCCCCTCCCTTTAGACACGCAGGACGCTAAAAGCAAATGGACTTCAGGTCATAGCTACACAGTTGAGAAGTCACTGGAGCTGCTCTGAGCTGTGCGTTAGCCGCATAAATATGTTGCTACCTTCAAAATCAATATGTTTGATTTGCTGTGTCTTGCTGTTGATGTCATCCTATCCCCCCCCCCCTCAGGGATCATTAAAGATTCATCCCATCCACTTTATACAATCTAGCTCTCTAGTACAGTTATTGATAAAGTACTCTTGCTTTTGTGTTGCTGCACTTCTTTTTGCTGTACATGACTCTGGAGGACAAATGATATTGACCGACTGGTACATGGCAACAACTGCTGCCAAGTCCAATGCAAACAGGTCATTTTTCAAAGCAACATAGATGCTTCATGTTCTTCTGTGAAACACACACGCATGGATCCACATCCCAGATTGCATTACGGGAGCTTAGCTGAGACTTGTCAACTACTAATCTTGATTTGGCAAAAACAGCAACTGTGGGACAGGTTGATACCTTGTTACGAACTCTGTATGCGTGCGTGTGTGTGTGTGTGTGTGTGTGAGCAGGCTGCATACGCTCATGAGATAACCTCAGTCCATCTGCCAGGAAGAGCAAACACAGTCACTGCACACAAAACAAAACTCACCACCGGGACACACCTTAAAAAAAAAAGCCTGCAGAGGGCCAAGAAAAGCACGACAAACTCTCTTTGTAATATTATCAGCATTGTGGTTCACGGGTTTTCCATTAGTGCGCATCAGCGCAAACACAAACTGAATAAATAAGAGTCGACCAACGAACACAAACCGAGAGTGGAAAATAAAAGGGGAGGAGATGTTGACATTCAAACTCTCAAAAGGGTTTTGTCCCAACGCTGCTCCCAACTGACAGGAGGAAACGCACTGTGTTAATGGGACCAATGTGATTAACATGCTGCCAGCGTGCTCTCCGCTGTGCGTGTGTGCGTGTGTGTGTGTGTGTGAGGTAAGACCTCACGCTAACATACAGCTCGACCCCACAGTTAGAGCCCGAGGAGCACTTCACATTAGGTTATGTAACCGTCTGATGGACGCAAACGCCTTCGGCAGAGGAAGCATCTTTGGACAATGAGACGAAAATCAATGTGGGTAACAAAGTCAGGTCATGTTCATTCATTTTGCTCGTTCATACTTTACGACCAATCTGCTTTCAACAGCCGATTATGGAATACTTGCAGCGACACTTGTAACGGTAGTGGCGATGACTTGAGTCTAACACTTGTGTCCACTATATAGAGGGACGTGTCGGTGCTCTCCGTGTCTTGTGATTGTCAAATGTGACGGAGAACCAAAGGAAAGCAAACAAGCTCCTGCATCATACAGCCGCAGTGTTCGGTTAAACCGTCCGCTAACTAAAACGTGTGGCACGGATGAAGAATAAACTAAACTCACACAAAAACCTTTAAGAACTGCAAGAAGTCTGTGTCTGCGCAGCACACACACACACACACACGCACACACAAAAGCACCTGCAGAACTCTCACATTATTTTCTCTCTCTCTATATATATATATATATATATATATATATATATATATAAAAAACGTATTCACACACAAGAAACACACACACACTCCAACAACATCGACAGTCCAGTTCTTCCTCAGGCACTTTACCTGTCATCATCTCCAGTTGCAGCCACAGTCTGGTGATATCGTGGCAGAGTAGAGACACTCGGTTTAGAGCCATTGTTTTGCCGGTACATGTATGCCCCCCTGACACACATGCACACACACACACACACACACACACACAGTTAAAACACACTCACACACAGCCGCATAGTCTGTCAGAGCCCATCGCGGTGGAAGTTCAGGCAGTCCATTCCACCGTGGCAGAGGACTTCAGCCGCTTACTGAGCTGTCAGTGCATCAGCGCAGCACACACACACACCCCCCCCCCACCCCATCTGTACCAGCCAGTGAGGCGGAGTTTCACATGATCCGCCTCCAGTTTCACATGTCGGAGTGTTTTCACTGAAAGGCTTCAGCCCTTTGCAGAGACAGCAACTGCTAATAAATAATAATGATTATCCTCCTCCTCATGAATAATCTCTGCAGTGTTGCTATTTAGATTTCTGCATTAATACATTTATTTGTTTTGAACACTGTGCTGGATGAAATATGGTCTAAATTAGCTGCGTCTGATCACACCGAGCTGGCAGAGTAGTGAAATAAAAGTTCCAACTTCAGCTCATGTAAAGTCAACACAAAGTGTGTACTCATGGTGGCAGAGGGAACGGAGGCCTCTTTCTCTCTGCTTTTCTCACACTCTCTCACACACACACACACACACACACACACACACACAATGCCAGTGAAGACAGCAGGGGGACCCAGTGTGCCACACTAACACATTCTCTCACACAGAGATGCAGTGAGAAGCTGGACTGGTGGAAACGTGAATAGACCCCTCAGGAACTCAATTCATAAAAACGCTTTTGTGCTAAGGAAAACATTTTTAAACTGTTGCTCGTTCTCCTTCACATGAACAAGGAATACAGTAACTCCTCACATTTGATTTTCTCACGAGGCCATCAGTTCTGCTTGCATCTTCCCGAGCTGCCCCAAATTATCATCTCACTTAACTGTTGGTACTGATACTGTCGAAAACTTTCACATGTAAGACACACAAGGTGTGGTTTGCGTCTGTTTGTCCGTTCACCGCGGCAGGATAGCCTGGTCGGTGTGCTCTGGAATTAGCACTTCACTCAAAATAAATTCTAGTTTGCATTAAAAAAAAAGACGGTCTTAATCTTGGCTGTTTCTCTGCACAAAAACAGAAATGCGTTCATCATTAGGGGTCAACATTTAAGTAAATATGGACTAAAATATGGGGTCATGGAGGCAGAAATTGTAGAAGGACTGCGATTAGAACACAGGGAGATGAAAAACAATGCATGTGTGAGATTAAGAGTTAGATTAAAGATGGATCGCTCCGTCTAGCCTGAGATAAGATTATCAATAAATGAAGGGATTCAACAGAGTTTGAGCCGACGGGATTTAAAAAAGATCTGGCTTGTGACAATGGAGGTCGGTTCGGGTGTTGTCACAGAGTTGTGTGAAGAAGCAGCACCGACTGCGTGTGTGTTTACCTCCTGTCAGATTCAGATGATAGAGCACGTTGGCTGTGCAACAGGAAAAGCCAGAGGCTTTATAATGGTTCATTTCCTGTCTCTGCTGCCTCATGCTCCAGCAGCTCTGACAGCAGCCAGTTTCACCCACGGGTGGCTGATTTGCAGTCACACCCTGAACACTCAAATTTAATTTTGGTACACTACAAGTGTCAATAATGGAGCTGGTTTAAGACACTTTGTGCATTGTCTTATGTATGTGGGGAAGCATCACGACTGATGAGCGCAACAGTTGAAATCAGCCACAAAATAAACTTTATCGTGACGTGATCTTCTCTTATGAAAGGGTCGTCATCATCCGACAGGTCAAATATAAACTGACCTCCGGTCATTTGCAGGACTTCATTTGTTCAACAATACACAGTGTGTGTTAGTGCATCAGTTAATATGACACATGCGAAGCCTCGAACATCAACGGGACATCTGAGTGTGTTTACATGGGATGCAGAGCAGACTTCAGTGTGTGTGTGTGTGTGTGTGTGTGTGTGTGTGTGTGTACACGGGATGTAAAGGAGACCCGAGTGTGTGAGGGATGTGGTGCAGACTACAGCTAGAATAACTCCCAGCTCGATTATTTATTTGAGACCCAAAGATCAAACACTATTGGCCGGCCGGAGCGTAAACAGGAAGAGACCAATTGAGAAGTGACTCACAGGCCCGAAAACAAGCAGCAGAGGAGAAGAAAAGGTGTGAAGGGTTTGAATCAGCAATTAACTGGCTGGAAACCAGTTGCAATGTCTGAAAGATACAGTGAAGAGCAGGACAGTAAAGAGAAGTGCGAGAGCAGAAAAACTCAAACAAATTTTGTGGAAGCCATTTTTATCCAATTTGCCTCGCAATTCATTGTGTTTTTGACTCTTTCTCTGAGCAAAAATCAAACAGTTATGATAATCTAACTGTGCATGCATCATCATAATCACCACCAACTGTGGCTGACTGGTTTGGAGAAGGGAAGTCAATCAAACAAAGACCACAGCCAGGCGCCTTTGTTACATGCGATAGCTTCCTCTTCCCCCTATTGATATACGGTCACCTGTCAAATAAAACACTGACCACATCATGCTTTATACTTGTGACAGATCTGTCACAAGCGTTTCTTTCATCCGGGGAGTCATTAATGTTCTAATAAACCCCAATAAAACAAATTCAAAGCTACAGGGATCTAATAAATGTGGGTTTACAGTCCATATTTTTGCTACGACGGCTCAAATCCGGCTCACATAACCTCCAATAAATCCCAGATCAGGAGGGGGACGATAAACATGAGGGAGAGGAGAGTGTGTGTCAACAACTCGGATGATGAGCAGGGATTTTTATCTTAAAAGGTCAGCAGGTGTCAAACAGGTCAAAGAAACAAAGGGCGTGCTGCAAGAGGGATGTCACGGGAAAGACAATCATGAGAATACCCGTGAAAAAGGAAGTGTTGACACACGGGGGGGGGCTATGTCACGATGGATCATCATTCAGGGAAACACCAGAGGAAGTTACAGCAGCTGACCAAAACCAAAACCACGGCTTTAAAGATCTACAAGACACATCTACGCAGGTATCTCAGCTCGCACCCCAAAGTCGTGGGAATGCGAGTCGATGAAGCAACGGCAAGGAGGAAAATAAGATCAAGAGCAAAACAAACGCAGCACCTGTCTCCGTGACACAGCGCTTCTAGAACGGCTCTTGCTAAAAATACACATGCCATCTCTAAATACGGACCAAAGCCAACAGGAAACGGACCAGAATAGAGCTGAATCGTCACCGATCTAAAAACCATCAGGCACACACTGCACACAGTCTTCAGACACCTGGGAGTCTGCCCGATCGATGGTGCACAAATACTCCGTCTCACACGCACACAGGCGGTCAGATAATTAAGCCACCTCTTATTGAACCTCCTTGAGTAAATAAGGATGTCGTATACTAGATTACCCTTGTTTCCCACATGTACTTTGTTCTCCTTTGATAAGCCACAGGAGACATTCATCAGAGGCAGAAATAAAGTCGGTGTGTTTTCTTGTCCAGCTTTGAATCTACACTTTACATAATATGAAAATAACATGAGATGAACAGCTGTGCGTGACCGACTGCGTTGTCAAGCAGCTCCACTCAAACGCCAAAGAAGAGAAAGTGTACTTTCTCCACGGCCATTAAATTCATTGATAATCACCCCGTGTAGAAACGCCTTGAAGACAGAACGCATCACCTGCACCGTCGTTACCCCGCTGACTTTGCAAGCACATGAATTCAAAAGTCAGTCATTTATCTTCAAATCGACTAGAATCACTTCTTTGTGATTGCGATGAACGCTTCCTCTTCACGACAGAAGAGCAGAGACGGTCTTGTTGAAGGAAACAAACGTGAATTGGTGCTTTTCTGAACGTTTAAGGGTGTATATGTGACGCTTGCAGCTCCTGCTGGTGTCCTCATGGAGGACTTTTTCGCGAGGGTATTGGAATAACATACACGTAATTATCATGTGGCAAACAAATGCAAGAGATTATGCTACCTACAAAACATCATGATATTGACTTAAGAGTTCCGTCTTCCCCTCCCTAAAGAAACAGCCAACTCGAGCCCTCTCCACGCACACACACACATATACACACACACACACACACACACATCCCTGCAAAACTCACGATGCAGCCGTTGGCAGCACTGGGTGCATCTGTAGTAGCTCTCCATCTCCTCCAGAGAGATGCGGACAAACCTCTCTCCTGCATGTTCCTGTCTCCTGTCTGTGCGTTCCTTCATCGCGTCCCTCCGTCTGCTCTCCTCTTCCTCCCTCAGCGACAGAGACAGAAGAGCATCGCCCGCCTCCATCCTGCTCTCCTCATTTGTATTTCCACTCCCTCCCCGTCTGTCTCTATTTGCACACACACACACACACACACACACCTGAGAGAGTTGTGGACTGATTACACCACTCCTCTTTCCTCCGCCCCTCCCTGCGGCTGTGCAACTCTGTATACCTTTATCTGGAGCGAGACACTCGGAAATACATGCCGATAAAAAGAATCACTTGCACTGCATTTTGTCTCGTCAGTTGCCAAAGACACCGCAAATGTCATGTAGTGCTGACTCCTTTAAAATCCTTTCAAAATAAGACTATTTTAAAACAAGACCATTGACGCTGCAGATAAGAGTTGTATATACTAAAGGGTTCATAGTCCAGCAAGGAACTGGTTGTCAGTGTCTCTAACTTCCCGCCTTAAACTGCGCAGCTGCACAAACTAGTATTCTGGTGACAACCTTGATATCAGACCTACGCTGGTTTGCATGGTTTGTTATTTTAGCTACAACTATGAAGTTCTCAGCTTTAACTGGTGGCAGCACATGTGACTCAGCTACACGCTGGGAGTCAGATGTCTTTGTAACACATAAAGAGCCTAAATGGATTACAGTGTTTGGATAGAAAAGCTGCAGCACAAAATCATCCTCCCATTATGTCTACAAACGAAGAGGACTCCTCTGACCTGTCTGGCCTCTGGCCCTGTGAGAAAGTTGTTCATGTGGACAAAGTATTGATCAGGCTGTGTCCCGCGTGACTAACACGGGACCCTTGAAATGACTCCTTTACCAGAGACCGACCGGTGAACACTCACCTCGTCCGCTTGTCTGCGTGTATTTACGATTCGGTTTCCTGTCTGCCGGTTGACGGACGCAGCAAAGGTTGGCCGACATGATGAAGACCAACACCAGTCCGCTCGTCTTTCTAATCGGTTTCTGTTTATCCGTCCGCGAGCAAACGTTTCTGCTGCTGGTGTATTGAGACATGCGGTGAGTTATCAATTAGCCACTCACAAGGTATGTATCAGGTAATCAGTTACAGAGGTCAAACACCAGAGAGGGCAGCGTTCAAGGATTTACACTCTGTATAAAGTGACAGCTAGTGCCTCTGCTGGTCCGCTCAGTCTGCACATTAAGGAATATGACAACATCACTATTGTGCAACGCGAGGACAATCCTGGTATACTGATTGAGTAATAAAGTTATTTATCCAGCATATTATATAAGCTGCAGAAAACCCATTCAAATACCACAACATGGCCTATAAATAAAGCAATTAAATAATGCATTCATTTAGGTCCCTGAACCACACCTCAAAAAATATGTATTGATATTATCTAGAGTGAGAAGTACAATCATGTTATTGTTCCCCTATGGTCAAATGTCAAGCCACTTAAACTACCGCAGACACACTGCAGCATCAGCAGTGAACTAAAGAGTAAGTTCCTCTATTATGTTTGAATAATGAGGGGAGAAACACGGCAGAGAGGACATCCTGTCCCGTCATCCTGTCACATTTGATTTTAAAATAACTACTGACCAGAACGCTCCGTGACACGTCAAACACAAAATATGAATCGAAACTTTTAACCATCAGCACCGACCGACAGACGAACACCAACCTGTTGGTCCACAGCTCCTGCGGGTCAACAGACCGATGGACGCGGCGGACAGACCGTGAAGCAGTCCGCTCAACACCTCCTGGCCCTCTTGAACCAACTCCAGCAGAGACATCGTCACATCACAGTGGCTTTCATACTACGTCTGAGAGCTTGCTCTCCGCCTCTCCTCCTCCTCCTCCTCGATGGAGCCGCTGCGTTCGCTCTTGTGAACGCGCGATTGTTTATCTCACTTCATGTCGGCTCTGTGTTTATCGCAGGAAGAGAGGGGCGGAGGGATCACATCAACCCCTCTACAGCTAATTATACAAACTTAGCAGATATGTGTGTGTGTGTGAGATTTGGACTGTTCGCCCAGGGTACAAAAGTACACCGAAAACAGATACAATCACCTTGTTTTTGGGGTTTTATTTCCAACTTAAAAGCGCATCAACACATTCTCTGGTGTCAGAGTAAATCAATAGTGTGTGCTTTTCTTCTCTAAGATAAAGAAAGTGTCAACTATTTCATATTATCTTCCCAATAACACCTACCAACTCACTTTGTCCTCATGAGGAAACTGGTGATGGATTTGTTTTTATCAACACATGATGCCAAAAGTTGCACAAGGCTACGTTTTTAACACCATGAATGATGATATTATACACTATTTAAATGTGACATCGAACACGTGGGGCAGCTATTAAAAGGTCTGAAAGCAGGGAACAAGGAACCAGAATGCTGGAGAAACAAAACTGGTTTCTTGCTGCTTTTGATTCCTTCTTCGTGACTCAATAGACGACAGGAGCTTCTGCGGCATCGCTGGGTTTAGACTTTTTCTGGAGCGTTTGTACAGGAGACGGGGAGAAAACGAAGATCGGTGCCAATCCGTAAAGCTAAAATCACATTATCTTTATTCCACCTAATTCATCATCGCACAAACATTCCCAATTTGAAGTTCAAAAGGTAGTAGGCGGCGATGGTCATACACTTTATATTATGTGGCTTTCATTAGATTTATCAATCAATCAAGAAGGCCGAAAAATCTAAACCTCTGGAACGGCTCACACCGACAACAAAACTCAATTATTCGGACTTGTTCTTGGTAAAGCACATTCTGGCATGATTTACAATAGTTAATACTGGTCATAGTATTTGATACTACGTCACAAAGAGACACAGCAATGGAATAAAGGGGCTTGCATGCAACCTGTCGCTCTCTGCCTGAAGAACATGACGCACAAGGTACAACTGTGTTTGAATTATGGATATTGCAGTTCACTACATTGTTTTGTCCACCGTTTAGTCACTTTTTTTATATCGTCTCACTGGATTAAATTACTCCTTGTTATGGTGGAGCCTCCGACAAGACACCTCGGATCAAAATCCCACTTTCAAAACCAAATTTGCAACACACAAGCTGTGACTTGCCACATGAGGTTATTTTTCTCTTTCACTCATTTTGACAGATTGAACCAATCAGAAGAAACACATATCGACCAACGCATGAACATGTGACAGGCTTTACAGAACTCAATCATTTGTGAAACTTAAGCTACACCAATTTTTGAAATTGTCTAAGTTCAGTGTGCGACACGTCTTCTACTATGACCAAGACGACCGCCTGTGCACATATAGGGCGATAAAGGGACAAGTTACCCTACCACTGATTGTCGACAGCACCTCCAGCGTTTGGTCCAAGTCGTCCGGTACCGACAGCTTCTCTCCCATCTTTGCCCCCCGGGACACCAAAAAGCTCAGCACACTTTCTTCTTCACATGGACTTCGCAGGTTCCTAAAAGATACCAAACATTACTCGAACAGCAACGAGAAGAGGGAATACTGAATGGCGACCAGCAGTAGACTCGGGTGAAGGAACACAGAGGGAATAATGGGAACAGAAAGAGACTGATGCACTGTGCATTTAATTTGGTCAGCAGTGTACAGAGAGGGAGGGAGGAAGGAAAACACACACACACACACACACAGGACACTGAGGGCACTTTCGCAATTGCGTAACACATAACAACATCCACGCCTCTGTGCACCAAACAGGGGTTTTAACAACATTACTGGCGCTAATTTGATCTTTTCTCTAAATTGCGCTGTGCGGCAATTTATCTTACTGTAACTGGTACCACAAAATTGAACTTCCCTTAAAGAAAAGAACAATATTTTTTAGAGAGATGTACTTTACTGGAGCAACATCTCCTGCAGTTTTAGCATTAAATATACAACATAGCATGACTCTATCGATGCCTGCAGTGATCTGTGCCAACATCTGCTGAATGATCCAAGTTAAAGGCCCAATTAGCAGATGTTTTTTTAACTAACTGTTGCAGATATATTCACATATAATCGCACCATTTTATTTGTTTTCCAACTAATTGTAATTCTAGTGCTAATGGCTAGTTTCAGTCAATTAAAAAACAGACTCTCACACACACATCTGATGACTTCTGGTAGATCAATTGAAGCAAATGCATTCAATTATCCATTAAATTACCAGTTTCCCTACAGTGGCTCCTTTCATTTCTTTGACAATAGAGCAGCATGCCCCGAGTCATATGGACAGAGATCTTGTGACGTGGTGATATGCCAGGCTAAATAAAGACAGAAGCTAGTCCCACATGCAATACAATGTGACACTTCCACCGGCCAAGTTCACAGACGTGGCCTTGGGGATGTCATCAAGAGCACATGGAAATAAAAGAGTCAACAGATTTCAAGTGCTTTGGCGTTTTCCAAGGAAAAACTCACACACTCACTTTCAGTTTCAACCAAACGCTCCAACCTGTACCATGTAACCATGTAAAGGATTAAAGAGACAAAACACCAAATTAGTTCCAAATTACATGATTTGTATTAGATATACAGGAAAAATTGTTTCATTTGATCTGACACATGCACTTTTAATGAATGATTGCACTGTATGCAATGGTTTGGACATTGAGAATCATGCATAACTCACATTAAAGTAAATTTTGTTAGTGACAAGAACTCAACCAAGTAAAGAGCCCAGTGGGAGGGCCAAACACCCCTGTGCACACTGACAGGCTCATTGTGCTGTATTAAACCTCCATGTTTTGTTTAATTTGTCGTCAATTAAAGTTTCAAAAATTAATATATGACCTTATCTCAGCTCATTTAATGAAACGTGTGGTCGCCAGAGGCACACCAGTACGCAAGATGAATTGCAATGGCCAAACCTCATTCCCAAACCCGAATATTATTTATTTCTTATCTTTTTTTTGTCATTATTTCATTCAAATTGGTAAGCAATTTATATGCCGAATTGTCAGCCTGACTGTATTCATTTAAATGTCCACTGTGGGTTGAATAGCTTTCCTTTGTCAACATGCAAACACTTAATTTTCCCGATAAATAATGGAATTTGGCGTGCTAACATCTTCATAAGGGAACCGTAGATTAATAATTAGTATGCCTACCGACACCGCGGCGCTGCCTCCGTGCGCCCTACTAGGACAGTGCATTAATGCATCAAAGAGGATGTCATGCTCCATTGTGTTATTATTGTGTGCACTATATTAATAGCTAATATAAACGGCGTGTCCTTACCTGCACGTTGTCCCCAAAGCAAACAGCTCCGCCCATTCAATTAGCAGGACCCAGATCAGTCTCCTCCTCCTCCTTCCTTTTCTCCCTCGTCCTGTGGGAAGATACTTTGATAAATTGGTCCTGGCCATTTCAAATAGTTTCCTCACTAGTGTGGAGTGGATTGTAATGATGAGTCAGGGTAAAGTCACAAATGTAAATCCATGCACTGAATCTCTCTCAAACGGAGGAACTTTCAATATGTCATCTGGGACAGCAAGAGAAGGGACACCATGACATCTGGTGGTAGAACAAAATAAGTGCACAAAATAACCTTTTACACCCAACAACAAACCTGCTCTATGCCAGAAAGTTGAAATGTTTATTTCACCAGTTTATAGGCCTAAACTGATCCTGATCAGCTGTAGAAGCATGACTAGAAGGTCTGACTGTCAAATGTTACGTGCAAGCCTAAAGGTGATGCTTTTACTATCTAAATAAAGCATGATGATACATTTGAACTGCAGTTGGAATGATAAGAGTTGGTGACCATCACTAGCCTACATTGTAAAATTGGATATAGATGTATTTATGTGGTTGTAGGCAACATCAGGTCCTTGGATTATTGGTTATTTATGATTAACTATTCAAATAAAGCCTATTTCTAATTGTTTCAGTTTGGGATGCAAAAGTCCCTTCTTTCTGCAGCAAATGTGTTGCCCATACCAAATTAACTATTTCTAGGGCAAGCCAATGCACATATGCAGTCTGCCAGGGACAAAGGTAGTCTATAATAAAATGCCTAGTCTGATATTAATTACTCCCTTATACAGCTAATGGCACGATGAATGCCCCATGCATCCACTCCTCAGCTGCTGACAGCCATATTGAACATCTTCACAATTAGCTGCATCAAGTATGCAACAGAAATTGAAAACAAGACAGGAAATTATGCATGTTTCCTTCAAAGTAAACTTAAAACATGAATAACGGTTGGGAGAAACTATTTGGGTGTGCAGAAAAAAAGTCTTGCAACTTCACTTGCAGCCTTAACTTTGATTGTTAAGATACAAAGTGAAATTATTGTTATTTTTGTATAGTTTTTTTGACATAATGATGCACCGTTGTTGCATAATCTCTCAAGATACTTATATTTAACATTTATTTTTGTAATTATTGTTTGTATTTGAGACTATTAGATTAGTATGGTTATTATTATGATGTTAAAAGTCATTAAATTATGTTTTCTTCTTCGCAAACTTTCAGGAGGCCTTTATTTTTTAAAGTTAAAACCGGAAGTCGTAGTATTCCGGTTAGCTCGACACTAGCACCTCAAATCGCCTTAAGGTTGTTAAGACTTCAACGGTTTTTCTGCGGGAATTTGTTACGTCAAAAACAACTAAGAGATAAGGAACAACGAACAGAACGGATTTCCCACCTTGGACATTTTGTTACGTGTGAAGACACCGGGTTTTTCCTATCAAATTTAAAGATATAATACTTCGTCCCAACGGTGAGTTGCCTCTCCCTAAAAGATGAGCTTCTCTTCCAAGTTTGGTGCAATAGCGGAAATCCTCGTGCTCACCCAATTTATGTTGTATACGACACGTTAGATAGGACGACTTGTACGAAGTTGTGCCCATTAAACTGCCTGTAAAAGCACCGTAGCTCGCCGTACGTAGTGACAATTTCTCGTTTTTTTGTGGTAAATGTGGTGAATTAATGATGACCAAACGTTTTTGTTTTTTTCAGGCTGTAAAACTCCACATGTAGCTAGCTAAGTCACGTTATGAGCGAGGATAACCGTTATGTGGACTACACCCACTAACTAGCGTGAAAATGTCAGGCTTTCAACGGCCACCTTCTCACTTCATGAGGAGCATTTTGGAAAGAAGAGTTCTTTTACCGCGTGAAACACGTCTCTTTGACACGTCAAACGTATGTATTTAAGTAGTTTCAGCCGTTGTAAAAAAACGTTTTACCAAGACTAACGGTTGTTGTCGACCGTTTGTATTTAAATAGTTTCAGTTGTACTGTAACGGTTGTTGTCAAACGTTTGTATTTAAATAGTTTCAGCCGTTGCAGCTAACGTTTTACCAAGACTAACGGTTGTTGTCGACCGTTTGTATTTAAATAGTTTCAGTTGTGGTGTGCCGTTGCTGCTAACGTTAACGTTTATTACCAAGACTGTAACGGTTGTTGTCGACCGTTTGATACAAATCGTGGTTAAATTACAGTAACGGAAGCCAACTGTCGGCGGGTAAATACGCGAGCTAATTGCTCTCAAGCTACAAGTGGGCATGTCTCCATCTGAAGTACAGACGATACAGCAGTTGGCTTCCTTACATGTTTTTTATTGAACATAGTCATATTATTTGTCATTATTATTTTGAGAGCATTATACTCTTACACTGTGTGTGGTGGTTCTTCAGTTAATTTACCAACATGGAGTAGGGGTCCTTTTAATAGTCTTATTTTGTTTTTTGAGCTGTAACATTGGATTCATTCATTCATTTAAAAAATGAAGTACCTAGGTGGGATTTATATAGCTATATAGTTTCATGAACATGTATATATGTGATAAAGTAACAAACTGTCAACCAGTGACAGAAAGCATCCCCTCTGATGCTGTTCCAGCAGGTTATGGTGTGTTATTGATCTTCCATTTGCTTATTGGACCACTTTATAAGCTTTGAGGTTGTGACTCTGCACAATACCATAAGACCACGTCGTGTAGCATCCAGATCTGATTGATGTGACATGCTCGCATAACAAAAAACTCTTGTTTTCCCTGGATCATTTCAGTATCCGATGGCAGTTCAACCCAGGTCATTACCTAACTTGCAGGCTTGTGTTTCAGCTCGTAACCCAGGCTGTGACATGTATAGCGTGGGATGATGAGTTGCAAGGTGAAATAGATTTTAAAATGTGTCTCTTTTGCTTTTTCAGGTCTTGTGATATAGGTGTTGTTGCCGTCCTGTGGCGGATTTTTCCTCTCAGCTGTCTGGTGTAAGAAGTAGAGGAAGCAAAGATGCCCAAACCGGTAAGAGGCGACATGAGAGTTGGCATCCAAATGTCAGCAGTTTTTAATCGTACTGTGTTCTACAGTGGTATAGAGAAATGCAGCGCTTATGGTAAGTATTTCATGCCAGTGGCTGCTCCCACTCCTCATACTCCTCTTCCAAGTAAACAACAGCCAGAATGTGAAATTAAGTGCCAGACCCACAGGCCTTGCAACTGTAACACTGCTGCCATTGTTGCTTAAAGGGTGGAGTGAATGCCAGAGTCCTGGGATGTGAACAACACCAAAACCAATTTGATGCAGTCCCTTCATGGCTGTCCCACTGTTGTCCTGCTGCTTTTTCTTTCTAAAGACACTTGGGTAGAGCTCATGCATGAGTCTGTGACTATTGCAAGTTGCAAAACTTGTTTTCAATTAACAAGAGATTTTCAAATGGGCAATTGTCTCAGCCACTTGTTGCTCTAAACTCTGGTCTTCTTGATTGATTTTAAAACACATCTCCTGTCTGGCTCTTTGGTTGGTGGGTGTTTGTGGGTGGGTGGGGGGGTTGTGGTTTGGTAAGCTACAGAAGAGGAACAGCCAGGCACTGATGTCATCCTCCACTTCCCCGTCTTGTCCCCTGAGTCACCGGGGCACCATCCCAAAACAGCATGAGGCTTTTGCAGTGAACCCTGAAAACAGCTTCATCTACAGGCTGTAGTTTTTTAGGATGTCGCTGTCTTTACCCCCGTGTGGTTGTGCAAGAGGCTGAGTAGTTCACATCGGTGGGCCGGGGGCAGGTTCATTAGGAGGTGGTAATATGTAGCACCCCACAGGAAGACGGCCCTCGTGGCTGTTTCCCCGTTTGCTGGAGAAGGGGCCCGTTGTGTACTTCAGGGGGCCCGGTCTATGTCAACATCCTGTCTCTGGAAGTACAGAAGCAAAGTGAAGAGAGAGGATTATCACCAGACCACTGAGGGACTGTCAGGACAGGAACGACTCAGATGGGTGAACATAACATTTGAGAATAATAGGAAATGGAGGGAGAGAGAAAAAGGTTCTGGGAATATGTTGTAGTGCTCAGGAGATACCGGTACTCTGCAGGGATTTTATTAAGAGGTAGGAAACAGTGAGCGTTCTTGGAAGGGAGGAGTTGCCTTCTTGGCGCCGGGCAACATCAGCGCTCTGTTTGCCTGTTCACCTCATTTAAAAATGTTTGGTCCCTAATCACTTTTCCTATTTATTATCCCTATAGTGTAGCTTGTAAAATCCCTGGAAGCTTTTCAGATCATTTTGCCTTCCTGTGTAAGGGATGCTTCACACACACCTTCCCTTCCCCCAAAGGATGTATGTTTGTAGGTAGGGAGCAGCCATTCCTCCTACGCTACTTCTCTCCCCTCCTTTCCTCCTCCCCTCCGGAGCCTGCCTCACCCAGCAGGGGGGTTATCAGAGGGACAGACAGCTGCTCAGAGCCCAGCAGGCCAGATTAGCAACTCTACTGATTGTAGTGTGTGTCTCTCGTAAGGCCTCTCTCAGCAAAGCTCCTCTAAACTGCTTACAGTAACTTAACAGCTGCACATTTAACAAGGAGCCTGTCTGAGTGAGAACTTGTCTTCCCAATTGAAATGGAGAGGGGGGGATTTAGAAACATTCTTAAAGGGCATCTAGAAAGACAAAACACAATGGGAATGATGCAGCTACTGGTTTTGAGACTCATTGTCTTTGGCTTTTAATTTTTGATGGCCTCAGATGTTCACTTAATAATAATAATAATAACAATGCATCCCCTGAAATGCTACACACTGTACCGTTTTAAGTAAGTGGCGAGAGAGAGGAGAAAAAGTTAGTGAGACCGATGTGATGTACACTTTTCAGGAAATGCAGACACAAGATGCTGAGGCATAGTAAAGTACAGCTGTAAAGCATCTGTTACCAGATCTATATGAGCTGCAAACGTGTATTCAATCTGCTTGCAAATGTGAAAAATGTTTGCAGAGAAACTGAACTTTATTGGAAATGTGTGGTGCTGTCCCGTCAGTGTGTTTAGTACCACCAGACAGACTGTGTCATATAAGGACAGGCTTACAAAAGTGGCTCCTATCGGAGTGTGTGATTAGCTGTGTCAGTTCCTCTGCATGTTGTTGTCCCTCTTCTCCTCCCCCATCTCTGGGATTAACTGTCCGTCTGGTCTACACAGGATTCCACCTCTCTGCTCTGTGGGTTGGCCATGTTTTGGCAGAGGCCCTCACACACACACACACACATACATGCAGCACGAAGTTTGGCTGTTAAACAGCTGATCGCTGGTGGCAGGCGGGCCCCACACGCATGCAGGGGAAGGAACATTCAGGGCCGGTCACTTTGAAACCCCAGCTCAGCACAACATTCTCCACAACGACTCAGTGAGGCAGCTAGTCTTAAAACCAACACACAGTCTTAATTCAATGTTTTGTTTTGGATGATATGTTTCCCTAGTATTTAAAAAGTGTTGCCTTATTTGTTACAAGTTATATCATAACATGCATGGTGTGAAAAGAGAGTTGCGGATGTGTCAACGCTTTCTATTTCTGATAGTTCCTCTTGGTTAAAAGTTGTGTTATCTGTTGTGCAAAAGGCCAGCTGCAGCCTGCAGTATTATGAAATGAGGAGTAGCAGAGTTGATTCATATTAATCCATCTGTTGTTTGTGTTTTAAAGTGGCAATCCTTAAGATATCAGTCCTTATTACTATTGCTATTTGCGTGAAAACAATGGTATTGTGCTTAGAGTCTTGGGTCTTTTTTGATACATGAACTTCAGGTTTTCAGTAGTTCTAGTAGTAGTATTTGTTGTATGCAATAGAGAAAAACTAATACTGCATTTTTTTTCTGGGAATGTTGCCACAGACAGTTTTGTAATATTGCAAATCTGCATTTTATCAAAGGTAACCAGAGTCAATCTGTGTTCTTCTAGTGAGCAGTATTACTGCTCATGTTCTATCATGTAACCATATCAGCATCTTCATTGAAATGATGTTGACAGCGCTGTGTCGCAATAAGCAGCTGATGTCAGTGATCTAGACTGAACACTCAGCAGTATGTAGAGTTTTTCATTTCAGAGTAACTGAGAACAATAAAGTAATGACGTATTTCCTGTATTGTGCATTCAACACATAAAAACACCGGTTTGGTGAGAAACTCGACAAAATAAAACCAAAAATAAAGTCACTGATATGAAAAGCTAGTTTCTCACAGATAAAAGCATGCACCACTGCATGCATGGGTGTACCTTGAAACAACAAAAAGGCCTGTAACCTGTTTTATCAGGTCGTATACAGTGAGCTGAATTTCCGTTTCAATCAAGTGTTAATTGGAATATTTAGTTTTTGCAGAGCGGCTCAATATTTTAGGCAGTCACTCTAAAAACCTACTCCACTCTTGTCCAACAAACATTTCACATTCATTGCCTGAAAAGCCATCCTTTTTGTGAATCCAGTTCTTTTTTTCCTCCCCTGCAGATAATTGGCATACATTGACATTGTGGGTTGTTTTCCCAGACATGGACTCAGCCTAAAAATAAAGTACGTCTCTCTGTGGAATCTTCAGTGGAAGACACATTGGCAACCGGCAAATAGATCTGGTCTCAAAGAGCACAAAACACTAACTGCATCAATGGAAAATTGACCCTGACTGAAGGCAGAATATAATCATTTAGTCACTTCAGACTTAAGTTTTTCCCGGGAAGCTGCCCACATTATTTTCCAACCGAAACACCGCTTGGCCTTCAGCAGGTTAGCTTAGGAACATGTGGGTTTAGTCCCTTAAAATAATGTGATATAAATGGACTGTCGGACATTACAATAGTAGTTTAGGCCACGCAGGAGTGTTCATGCGAGATGTCTATAGTGTGGAGAAAGTTTTCATGGGTAATTAATGAGCGGGAGGCAGAGGCAGATACATTGTGGTCCGAGTCCAGCTATGTGCTGTATAGACACAAGTTTCATGGATTATTCATCGCAGGGATATCCAGAGAAATGGAGAGGAATGAAGGAGAAGAAATACTGAGAGTAGAGAGGGAGAGAAATGCAACGTCAGCTTTCCTGAGGTTTTGTGTCTAATTGCCCGGTGGATCTTTTCCTGTTTTTTCTTCCCGTGTCCCTTTTCCTTTCCCTCCCGTTGTGTATAGTTGGCTCATCTACAGTAACCTCGCTGTAACTTAATCTCAAAGGGAGTACACCTCAGATCATCTCTCTTGCTTCCTGTTACTCTCTATCTCATCTGCTTGTTGTTTTTTTCTGCACTCTTGCAAAACTTTTTGCGTTGGCACTCCCGCCTCTCATTTTACCGTCTCGCCTTCTTCTTGTACCGTGCACTTCTCTCTGTCTCTCTTCTTGTGAAGTCAACCACTGCTGAGGCGACCCACAGCTTCAGTGTGTGTGTGCGTAGGAAGGATGCGAGATGCCTTGGAGGTCAGCACCCCCGCTCTGCTCTGTGCCATCAGCTGCTGCTGCTGGCCTTTTGGCAGCGCCGTTTACTGGCAGCTAACGACCCCAACAGAGGTCCACTGGTATTGGCTGCCTTGAAAGGTGGAGCTTTTTGGTGGAGAGACGCAACTTCACACAGTCCCTTTACAGAACCTGGGTTAGCTTATGCATGAATTAAACAGCTGACCTTCCCGTTATACGCTTTGCATTTTACCCTCTATGTATTATGTTTCTAAAACTTTACTGCACCTCTAAGCGGGGGCTGAAAACACTTTAATACCAGTAATGTTTCCCGATTGATGATGGAGATTAGTGAATGTTAAGTCGAGATTAGAGAAAAAGGGCACTAATAGTAATGAGCTCAAGGCTGAGGGAGGCATCGTAATATTTTAGTATGCCAGTAATTGTCCCTTCCACTGACTAGTTTAAAGAAAATGCCCCTAAAGCTTCCAATCGTCACTTTCAACAAAACAATGTGCGGTTCAATAAAACTAGAAAACAATTGAGGGGTATTGTGACCTTTTGTAATGACAGTCAGGCAGCAGTATCTGATCTGTCCGTGTAAAATCTCTTTCTTTGTGTAATATGGCAAACAAAATAAACCCCTTGTTGTTTTTTTCCAGATCAACGTCCGTGTGACCACCATGGATGCAGAGCTGGAGTTTGCCATCCAACCTAATACCACAGGAAAGCAGCTCTTTGACCAGGTGAGTGACATAACCACAACCTAAAAGCTCACGGTTTGTACGCTCTGCAGGCGTCTTGGGGGTTAAAAAAAAAACCATAGTTTAACATCATTTTTAACATGATGCTTTTAGCACCTGTAAGACTTCCTATTTGTTTTATTGTCAGGTGGTGAAGACGGTTGGCCTGCGGGAGGTCTGGTTCTTTGGCCTCCAGTATGTGGACAGTAAAGGTTACAGCACTTGGCTCAAACTCAATAAGAAGGTCTGTCTTACTCTACGTTCACTGTCTCTACCTCCTTTTCTTTTTAGTTCTTTGTCAGGGCCTTTCTCTTTTGCTTTTCTCCCCATGTTATCTCTTTGTCTTTCATCAGTCAGTGTCTGTTTTTTTGCCTGGGATCTTTTATTTGCCTAGAAGCTCTGCTGTGGTCTGGAGACTCTTTTTTAACAGACTTCCTCTCTCGCTCAGGCCAACACACCCTTCAGCCTTAACGTCCCTGCTTTTACAGTGTGTCTGTGTGTTTAAAGTATGCTTGAGAGAAAACCCCCCTCACACTCCACAAGTGTGTGTGAGAGAGAGAGACAGCAGGGGACACAGAAAAAATGTTCTGAATTCCGCTTACATTGAAGTGCTGTGAAACCCGTGTGTGTGTGTGTGTGTTATGAGCACAGATGTGTGTGCTTGTTGAGGCCCTCCAGCCACTGTAGACGCATGCAGGGCTCTCTGGATGATCTGTGAGAGCCCAGTAACACATGTCCCCTAGATATATCAAAAGATCTGACCAGATTACAAACATTCATGCTGATGAATAGATGATCGGATGCTGATGTTGTGTCTGTCTTCCAGGTGACTCAGCAGGATGTGAAGAAGGAGAACCCTCTGCAGTTTAAGTTCAGGGCCAAGTTCTTCCCCGAGGATGTCTCGGAGGAACTCATTCAGGAGATCACCCAGAGACTCTTCTTCCTGCAGGTAAGGAGCCTCTCACTGGTGTAGTTCAAATGATCCGATATTTATAGTTTAAATACATTTAATAAGTTCCATTTGTTCACCAGGTGAAGGAGGCCATCTTGAACGATGAGAACTACTGTCCCCCAGAGACCGCCGTGCTACTGGCGTCATATTCAGTCCAGGCCAAGTATGGAGACTACATCAAAGATGTCCACAAGCCTGGGTACCTCACCCATGACAGGCTGCTGCCTCAGAGGTACGCACACAGCACATGTCACAATGTATAAGGCTCTGCTGTGAGTGTGGAGTTATCATACACAGACCTGTTGAAACCTGGAATGTTGTTTTGTGCCCCGTTGGAATTTTCAATGATTTCCTCTGGAGGAAACCGTTGCTTGAGGTGAAGTCATTGTGTTTGTGTTCACAGAGTCCTGGAGCAGCACAAGCTGACCAAGGAGCAGTGGGAGGACAGGATACAGACCTGGCACGAAGAACACCGAGGAATGCTCAGGTATGTGTCAGACGTTCCTTCTTCGTCTCTTGAGAACCATATAACTATATATCAGTGAATGTTTTTTAATAAAACATATGTTATATATAGTCTTCTAACTCCTGCTTTTCCTCCTTTAGAGAGGACTCGATGATGGAATATCTTAAAATTGCCCAGGACTTAGAGATGTACGGCGTCAACTACTTTGAGATCAAAAACAAGAAGGGCACACAGCTGTGGCTGGGCGTGGATGCCCTTGGCCTCAACATCTACGAACACGAAGACAAGTAAGGGACACACACACACGGACGTTGAGTTTATTTACAACATAAGTGATGCATTCTGGGGGAAAGGTTTTTAGTTACCACTGAGACGTGTTAAGACCTCAGCTTTCAGATTCAAACACTCTTTTATTTTGTTGTTGTGTTTAGTGTGGGAACCCTGATAAATAATCCATACTGATGTATATACAATCTCATGATTACAAGGGCATCAGAGCTGTGGTTTGCAGTTGATTACTTAACCGCAGCAGACATGAGGACGAGTGAGTAGGTGGAGGCTTATGATGCAACGCGCCACAACCGATGTGTGTGTACACGCATGTCGTCATGAAGGTGTCTGTTCTACTCGACCTCATCTCAAGATCGGAGCCTTTTGTCTTATTTGTTAGCAAAATAGATGAAAAATACAAAGCAAAACACAATAGTGTGATTCTGTAAGTTTCAGTCTTTGTGTTTTGGATTATTTTTCATACGAGTGTAGTTTTTAATATGTTTTATAGATTTTTCAAGGATTTACGTTATCTAATGTCCTTTGGACAGGGATTATGTGCAGATCAGAGCACATATTGTCAGCACTCAGAACAGCTCGTGAACAACCGACTGTTCAGCTTTGACATCTTGGGGATCTTTTGGAAACGTAAATGTGTTCACAAGCCAGTCTGCAGTAACTGACTTATTTATGCATGTTCTTAAACTGTATTTAGTTGTAGCAGTGGCCTGAAATCTGATGTGGATCCATTTGCCAATAAATATGAAAGGTTTATGTACTGCTGTCAGAGCCCGATGCCAACATGACATGCACGATGTTGACCCGGTTTAGAGGAAGCAACGCTATTTTTAGAGGTGAAACCGAAAGAGGGGGGGGGGACGGGGGACTGTCCGTCCGGTGTAGGAGAGTCTTTCCTGTCCTGTGATATTTTTTTCACCCCTTTGTGGAAGAAAGGATAGATTTTATCACAACTCCTTTCACTGCTTTTCCCTTCCTGTCTGTTATCTGAAGTCATCACTACTGCCATCCTAGTTCTCTTGTCCAGGGGACAAAGGAAGGAAAGGGATAGTTTCTACATCCTCTATCTATTATTCCCTTCTATTTCATTTTTGAGTAAAGAACACCCACCATCCTTTCCACTCTTGGCAGGAAGTGATAAGTTTCATCCACCTACTTCTCTTTTCTGTCACTCTTCACTAAAACTGAAAGTGTGTTCAGTCTCACCATTTCCTGTAAGATGGTCTGTTCACACTAGGCACCATCTGCTGGCTGAAAGATAGAGAACCTTCCACAACCAGCGGTGTAACACCCACTATTCTGTGTATATCACCACATGGGTGGGACGCAAGTTGAAGTGTAAACTGTTCACCACTTGTTTTCTCAGGTTGACCCCAAAGATTGGCTTCCCCTGGAGTGAGATTCGAAACATCTCTTTCAATGACAAAAAGTTTGTCATCAAACCTATTGACAAGAAAGCGCCTGTGAGTGTCACATTTATTAAAAGTATAACAAAGTCAACCAATATCGTTCTTCTTAATGCATAGAGGAAACTTGACCTGCGTCACATTAAAGGATACATTTCTCTCGTGTAGGACTTTGTGTTCTATGCTCCGCGACTGCGCATCAACAAGCGTGTGTTGGCGTTGTGTATGGGCAACCACGAGCTGTACATGAGGAGGAGGAAGCCCGACACCATCGAGGTGCAGCAGATGAAGGCTCAGGCCCGAGAGGAGAAGCACCACAAACAGATGGAGAGGTACTTCATTTGGTTTGTTCCTACGGTCAGAGAAAAATAAGTAATAAGTTCAAATGTATATACACTTCACTGACTTTTTGACAATACATAAATATATATCCAAACACTTCCACTTGAGTATTTAAGTCTAATGGAAATCAAAAGTAGCTGCTGTAGTAGACTAGTTCTCCACTAGAGGGCAGTCTTTCCTCTTTTACGTTCATTATCTGAGGAGTGCCAGAGTCATTTATTCAGTTAACAGCCCTTTATTCAGGTCAGGATCATTTGCTCTGTATTTGTTACTATATTAAAGCAAAGTTATTCATCTGAAAGATGTAATTGCAAAACTTCTCAGGGCTCAGCTGGAGAATGAGAAGAAGAAGCGAGAGTATGCAGAGAAAGAGAAGGAGAGGATAGAGCGCGAGAAGGACGAGCTCATGGAGAGGCTGAGGCAGATTGAAGAGCAGACGATGAAAGCTCAGAAAGGTACCTTTTCATTCCTCTTTGCTGCTGCCCTCCTGATGACAGATGAAAGATGAGATTGTGTGTCACATGTTGGTGTGTCTGCCCTCCACAGAGCTGGAGGAACAGACTCACCGGGCCCTGGAGCTGGAGCAGGAGAGGAGGAGAGCGAGGGAGGAGGCCGAGAGGCTGGAGAGAGAGAGGCAGGCGGCGGAGGACGCCAAGGCAGAGCTGGCCAGACAGGCTGCAGACCAGCAGAAGACCCAGGAACAACTGGTGTGTGTGAGCAACTACAGGCTGGCTTACATGGATATTCAAAAGATTTTGTTCACACAATTCTCTGTCTATATTTTCTCCAGGCTGCTGAACTGGCTGAATTCACAGCTAAGATCGCTCTCCTGGAGGAAGCCAAGCGGAAGAAAGACGATGAGGCCTCAGAATGGCAGTATAAGGTACAGGATTACAGGAGAACACCGGCTTCTTTAAATGTCCCCAGATGTTCAGCCATGTCTTTTTAACATGATGGGTATATTTCACACTCTGTCTCCAGGCTCTGTCAGCCCAGGAGGACCTGGAGAAGACCAAGGAGGAGCTGAAGACTGCCATGACTGTGGTGCCAGCACCTCCGGGCGGCAATGTTGAAAACGAGCACGATGAGCAGGATGACAACCACACAGAGGCCAGCTCAGAGCTCTCCAACGAGGGCGTCAACCAGCTGGACCTCCGCAGCGAAGAGGCGCGCGTCACCGAAGCCCAGAAGAACGAGAGGGTGAAGAAACAGCTGCAGGTGAGAACGAGGGGCCAAAACCTTTGAGGGTCCAATGTAGCTTGTGACCTGCCAGCCTGTACACGGTTTGCATCCCTCGCCGCTTCCCCGGTCCTCTCTCGCTGCGGGTTAGGGTTGGGGCTCCAGGTGAGCTCGTCAGCCGGGGCGGACTATGCTCAGTCTCACAAAATCCTGTGATATATGCTTTGTACAGTAATTCATTGTGTGGACAGCGGTGATTCGCGTATCAAGGTTGACAAATTGGTCCAGGGTTGGCGAGAATGCTTCCAAGTAAAGTCTGAAACGTTTCATTGAAAAGCTTTATTAACACTTGATTAATAACAAAGTTGACAAAACTATATGAGACAGGGCACTACTTTTCCCAATGAACTCTCGCACTCAATATACAGTTCATTTAAATCCCTAAAATAAAAGTACCATCTAATATATGATAAATGACCCTCGTTTAGAAAACAACCTGGGGTTGAATTAACACACCTCTTTAATTTAACCAAAAGAGATTTGCGTCACACAAATAACAAAAAGATTATATTATTTTCTAACAGCAGTTTTGTTGCAAAGAAGAAACACCAGCCAAGAAATGGCAAATAAGGGTAAGATAATGCATCCTTCTCTGTCCATTCTTTAAACTCCTGCTGGCTTAGACTGCAGCCTGGCAGAAGATCTACTGGTCATGAATCGATCAATCGGATAAAAGAATATCTTTCCTCACTTTGAATACACTACAGGGCCTGTAGATCTAAGCTGGGCTACTGCATAAGCCAGGACTGAAGCTATGGCAAGAAGAATTTAAACAGCAACCAAAGAGATTTGTACTAACCAGAGCTCCCCAAAAAGTATGACATCGCCATCTGAGAGGGCCAAGTTATGTTCAGCATCACATTAACATTGAAATGGTATTCATGGACCAGAGTGTTTTGTGTTTTGTGAGTATGTTGTGGAGTCACTTCACACGGCAGCACACGTCTTTTAAATCAGACTTCACTCGGAGGAACATATTAGTCTATTTCTGTTATGTCAGCAAGATCCTCATTGAAATGTCTCTAGAAAAGAGTGGGAACCCTGACTTATATTGAACACATTGGACACACAGAGAGGCTGTATATAAGTGGCTTTGCATCAATCTGATTTTAAATGATTTTTTCCATTTTTGCTCTTCTGTCCCGTCTCTTCTCTGCCACCTTTATACCTTTTCTTCGCTCTTGTTTGTTTTTCCTCTTTCCATTTTTTTTACCTTTTTTGCTTCTTTCCTTCGTCTTTATCCTTCCTCGTCGCCCTCTCATCCTTCCGTCTCTTCTCTCTCCCAGACGTTGAGCTCAGAGTTGGCCGAGGCCAGAGACGAAACCAAGAAGACGCAGAACGACGTTCTCCACGCGGAGAACGTGAAGGCGGGCCGAGACAAATACAAGACGCTGCGTCAGATCCGATCCGGCAACACGAAGCAGCGCATCGATGAGTTTGAGTCCATGTGAGAGCAGTGCCTCCGGGGGTACCTGCTCTAGAACTGTCCCCTCAGCGGCTGCTTAATCTTCATGGACAACAGTTGCTTGCCCCCCACCCCGACACCCCGAGGCAATCTTGAGAAATCCTCTTGTCAAACTTTGCCAAAGTCCCGCCCCCACATCTCCATATATGGACGCCACTCTGAACAAGCAGATCTTGTCCTGCAGAGATCCTCTGTGATCCTCAAAGCACAGAAGAGAAACTGTTCAACCAAAAGGGAAGCAATTGGATTTTTTTATTTTATTTTGAGCAAACAATGGCCATAGAAAGCTACTTTTGTTGTTGTTTTTTTGCTTTGCTTGACAACTTGAATGCAAAGGTTTAGAATGATTACCCGTCTCCTTGTTTTTAAGTGACTTCCCTCTGCTTTAGTTAGACCCGCCCTTCTTTTTAGTTGTCCGTCGAACACATTAAGCTACAGGCTGTGTATAAAGCCTGGAGTTTTAGGGATAAATGAGGTCACTACTATGATTCAGCCTCTAAGCTATATCGATGTCGAAACATATGGCACGCTAGTCATGCTACTTCTCTTAGCATCTGTGAGGTTTTTTCACTCTAATCAATCAATTCAAACTGTCATTTCAATGTTACATTTATAGGTTCATGTGAAAAATGACACTGCAGTATTTTAGAAGTTTAATTTCAGGCTGGATATGAAGAATAGCAGTAAGTGAGTTGACCCTCGTAGGGAAAAGAGCCACCCAACTTGTCACGTGACGGGTTTCTATGAAGGAATGTAGCAAAGGTAACAAAGGGAAAGTGTGTGTTTTACATGCAGAGGTGATAGGACAGCATGTGAGGCTAGAAGTGTTATTAAGATAAGCTAACTGGTAGCTGTGTAGCGTCCCAGTGTTTCATTCCCAGTCACCATCGATGGATTTCTCTGCCTACCGGCTCACAAAGGAAGCCAGCGTAACACACGGGACAGACAGAGGAACAGAGAGACGCGTACTGTGTCCCAGCTGTTTGTCTGCCTGTCCAACCGTTTGAGTGAAAAGTATATACAGATGTGTACAGATGTGTAAGCTGAGGCCTGGCACCTCTCTGGCTGGGGGAGCTTATGAAAACATCGGTCCTTGTCCCAGGACAAATCTCTACCTCAGTAATGTTAGCGGTGGTGACTGGCGGTCAAACCCCCCCCCCCCCCCTTCCAAAAATACAAAACAAAAAGGACGGTCACGATTTGACTTGGTTGCTGTTACATCCTTGAGTGGTGCTCCTGGGAAGGCTACGTTGGTTGGGTTCATGATCTCAAGAGAACATTGAGGGTCTAGGGTGGACTTTTTTTTTTTTTTGGGGTCCTGTGAAGTTCTCACCCAACATTCAAAAGAAGGCTCTCCTGTGTGATAATGAATTCAGACGGTTTGCAGACCTGCAATGGATTCATGGGACGGAGAGACTTGTGAATACAGAGATGCATTATGGGTAGTTCTAATGTGAAGGGACCTTGCTATTGTGATTTCTGCAAATCTCTCCCGAGTCAAATAAAAGGTTTGGCCAATTTCTTCCCCTAAAATCGTATTATGAATGAATCATTTGTGCTCAAACAAACTGACTCCATCTTTTGTGGGGTGGAAATATGTTCCAGGGTGCAGTTCTTTTTTTCTTTATTTTTTTTTTTAATGAGTGAATATAAAGTTGTTTTCTTCTTCTTCTTTTTTTTACAAAATGATGACAATGTTACGGTATTATTTGTTACACAATACTTGACAGCTGGTGTAGGTTGATTTTTTTTTGTAATAGTTTTAAAGTTAAAGCACTGAAGCCTCTTGTGTTAACGTCACAGTGTCTATTGTTAGTTTGCCATAGCAGGTGAAAAAGTGATCCTGTGCTTCCAGCTCATATTTTTGTATTGTGTTCAAAGACCCTAAACCAGCAGCACACATCTCTATACTGGGCCGCTTCATTGGAGGGGAAAACTCTAGTTGACATGTCCACAACCTCCCCCCCCACACACACACACACACACTCTCTCAGTCTGAAAGGCTTCAGTTAGACTACGTTGTTCTTCAGACTGTTATCGGCCCTCCTGTCCCCTCCATTGAAGCCAGTGTCTGTGATGTGATCTCTGGCACCAGCTGTCACGTTTTGCCGTTTGTTTTTGTTCATGTTGGTATTCTTTAAGATAGACGGCACAGATGGATTGCAGTCCATTTCATTGGTTCTGAAATAAAAGTTTTAAATTTTGATCTTGTGTTTTGACCCATTTGTATCACAGATGTATATCCTGATAACGTATCTGGATTCAGTTCTATCCTTTTTTTCTTTTTTAATGTATAAAGGATGATTTATCACCATCATAATCTCTAGATTCATTCATACATTTGGCTTCAAGCCTGAGCGACTAACAGTCACATTTAAAAACAAATATCTTGTGTAAAGAATACAAAACATTTTACCAACAGACTGGTTTAGAAGCATAACCTATTGTGTGTGTATTCACATACATATATGTATCTAAAAATATATAGAGATAAAAATAATATTGATGGTCTGTAAGCCAATGTTGGAAACTGAGTAGCTGAGCTACTCAGTCTTTATTAATCAATTGTATTTTTTTTTATTTATTTTTTTATTTTTGGTACAATGACTTCCCCACCCCTCCCTGCGCGCGCGTCATCTCTACTTAGCTCTCACCGGTGAACTGACCCGATGACGCATGCGCACACGAGTGACAACAACTTGAGTAGATCCTCACACGGGAGAAGTTCTCGAGTCCTTCTGAACCTGCTCCATAGAGACGTATGGAGGATAAAGTGAAGCAGGAGAGGAAGGAAAACAACATGGAGAACTGGAGTTTATTGTGAGTTATTCTGTCATTATTGGGTTATTTAGTCAGAGGCTGAACGGACACACAAACAAACAGACAGGTAGCTTCATTTGTAGCTAGCCTAAAGCTAACTTATGCTAACGTCTGTACAGTTGGTACTTTGACTGTTTGGGGTGAATAAACGAATGACGCAGCGGTCAAATTCACCTGAATCACGCGAGACGTAAACAAGAGATTATTAAACATCGCGTTTTATATCGATTTTATATACTTGTCCTGTTATTGTCAGAGGAAATCAACGGCACCTGTGGATGCGCAATGAAGTTAGCGTACATGCTCTTGAACTACATCCGGATGTGATGATCCTGTCTAGTCGGTTTCCGGTTTTATTTTGAAAGTTAATTTATGAACGAAATAAAAAAAAGACTGACGTTACATCATCAGTTTTTCCTTAGTGATGAAGCGGCTTGTTACATAAATGACACATTTTATTGTTTGTCAATCATATTTATTGATACTGAGTGATACATGTGTGACATGTGCCCACTGATCACAGAATAAGTTGTAAACAACTTTGGTGATTTTGTAGTAAAAAGTAAAAATCAAGCTCTTAGAACAAAGTCACGTCCACTTTCCAATAAGATCTTCTACGACATATTTCATGACTTAATTTGATTATAATTCTTTAAAATAGTTAACGACAAAATGAACTGAAAGATAATTTATCAGTGCAAATATCCACTATTTATTTCATACAACAAGGTCTGTTTGAATGTTTGTAACATGGTTCAACTTGAAATGAATGAAGGACTTTATTTATTCAGTTTCATCGTAGACGCTTCCAAGAGGTCTGGTGTTGACTCGTTCTGTGGGAACTCTGGAGGAGTCTTCAGGTTTGTCCAAATCCTGCATATCTCTGTCATTTTATCCTTCAATGTGTGACATGTTAAGTGCTTTTATTTGTCTCACACTTTTAGATGTTTGGCCTCAATGACATCTGGGAAGAAGACGTGATGAAGACCAACTGAGAGAACATCGTCACTGTGTTACAGCTCTGAGGTAGGATATTTATTTTCTCATTACCAGCTGCATTGTGTTTAGTGTTGAATATTGACAGCATAAGAAATATTTTAAATGTAGTGGCCTCTTTAGCTTCATGAACTTGTTATAGGATATGATCTGTAATAGACATGGACGTTCAGTGTGAATATCATTATCTCTGATGTCTCCTCAGAATACCTGAAGATGATATTACAGCACATTTAAGGAGCTCATTTTCTTCTTTGTTGGTTCTCAGAGAAAAGACAAAAGGCGGTGGGGGAGGAGCAGCAGACAGGATGGAGACAATGGAGACAAAGTGTTCAAGGTGAGAGACGGGCCCCAAAAACACCACCGTTCTTCCACATCTGGAAACTGCAGATGACATGATACTTGTATGTGAATGGTTGCGTGTCTGTAATGTGTTTTGTTTGCATCTCTGTCCTTCAGAAAATGCTAGCGGAGCAGCTGGAGAACCTCAGGGAGGCTCATGAGAAGCAGCTCAGCCGTCCCAGATCTCAGACAGAGGAAGCTGGACCGAGTCAAAGTAAGGGAACACCAGTGAATCAAAACGTTGTCTTAATACTTTGAGTATTGTTTCAGGAAGGCCATAAAAATATCTTGATACGGTACGCTTTAAAAGAGAAGTGGAAATGTTGTTAAAAATATACAAGTATAGTATAATATGCCATAACATCTTTTATTGAAATATCATAGGATAGTATGTCGTAAAAAATACAAATATTATTAAAATATCATTCAAAATATCCTAAAAACGTATGTCAAAGTACAGTATGTCAAAAATGTCATATTTTAATATAGCATCAAAAATATTAGTGTAGTTTGCTAGAAAAAGTCATAAAATGTCATTTTGTAGTATAATATAGTTCATTAAAAGTATTTTAAAAGTCACAGTATAGTTTCATAAAAATGTACTAATATAGTTTGTACTCAGTCATGAAAACGTTGATAACCGTTGTTGTATTTATTGTTGCAGTAGTAATAATAATCCATGTATGTGATGCATGTTCTAATGTTGTCCTTCTCTTCTCTTCTTTTCTCAGATGAGTGCAGACTTTCCAGACCAGACCTGAGGACGACGGGTCGTCTTCTGCTGCGGTTACTCTGAGATCTAAAATGAGAGAGTGGGTGGTTCAGAAGTTGAAAATTTGCTGTGCAGCTGACTTTAAATAAAAACACTTTTCCATAACCCTCTCCGTTCATTTCTCTGAAAACCCAGGGGGAGACGGACGTCTCGACCCCCGGGGTAGTGGACATTGATGTCCTCACATAGGTGAGGAGCGAACCCGGGTCAGCGCGATCCAATCCGGGAACTGTGTAACCACACCATCACGTCACTCACGCTTTGAACTGTTCTCTTGGTATATTTGACTTCTTCCTTTGGCTGTTAGACCTCAAAAGTCACTGCACCACATAAGGATTGAACCCACAACCTCCTGTCTTCTAAGCAGTCGTCTATCACCTCGAGCTATCTGATCTGACTCTCATGTCTGTTTCATTGCATATTTGTCTCCTCTGTTTTGACTGGTTGACCTTAAAATGTAACATATTACTGAAGGTACTAACTCATAACCTCCAGTCACTCATAACCCAGCCTCACTTATGTCAAGTCGTACATCTTCATAGAATATTTGACTTCCTCATCTTGGGTGTTGGACCTTAAAATTCACCGCACCCCGGGATCGAGCCCACAACCTCCAGACTCCTGATCAGTCCTCTATCACCCTGAGCCATCGGATCTGACACGCTGACCTGCTGCAGCGTCACACATTCTTCTGCAAAAATAAACTATCACTCTTCTCCATAAAGCTCCTTCACTTTTGTTGTTGGTGTTTCAAATGTGTGGAGGAAACAGACTGGACCTTCCTGAAACACAGTTAGGGTTTCATCCTTTCACCTCATGTTGTCACGCATCACTTGTGTCAGCACTTTCACTCAAAAATCACTGCACCTCACAAGGAGCGAGCTCATGAACTCAGGTCTTCTGAGCAGTCTGCTAACTGACTGAGCTATTGGGTCACACCGCCTTCACTCAGCTCTTAAACACACAAAACCTCTGGACAAAAACTAACATTTAAGCTACTTTACAACAATGAGAGATTGTTCTGCACATTTACAAATAAAACACCAGATCACATTAGAATCATCTTCAGTTCTGGAGTCTCTAATCAGTCGTGGAAACAGACCGATTAGAACCAGAGCTTGGATTTGATCCCTTCTCCTCAGGACGCCACGCGTCTCTCACTGTCAGCTGCTTATCTCGGTGAGCTATCCCTAAAGCTCGAGGCCCGCACATCTGTTCTGGGCTTTGTTCTCCACACTGCTGCTATATTATCTTCTTAAAATCAAATTCCCAGACCGCGAGTCGAGAACCGGGACACATGAAAAACCAGGAATCCTTACCGCTTGACCATCTATGACGCTTTAACCCTACCCCTAACCCTAACCCTAACCCTAACCCTAATACTAAACTTACTATAGTTTACTTAGTTAGGGTTAGGGTTAGGGTTAGTATTAGGGTTAGGGTTAGGGTTAGGGGTAGGGTTAGGTTTAGGGTTAGGGGTAGGGTTAGGTTTGTTTGAGGGCTTTAGGGTTAGGGTTAGGGTTAGGGTTAGGGTTAGGGTTAGGGTTAGGGGTAGGGGTAGGGGTAGGGTTAGGGGTAGGGTTAAAGCGTCATAGATGGTCAAGCGGTAAGGATTCCTGGTTTTTCATGTGGCCCGGTTCTCGACTCGCGGTCTGGGAATTTGATTTTAAGAAGATAATATAGCAGCAGTGTGCAGAACAAATCCCAGAACAGATGTGCGGGCCTCGAGCTTCAGGGATAGCTCACTGAGATAAGCAGCTGACAGTGAGTGACGCGTGGTGTCCTGAGGAGAAGGGATCAAATCCAAGCTCTGGTTCATGAAGGTCCGGTCTGTTTTCCACGACACACACAAAACCTCTGGACAAAAACTAACATTTAAGCTACTTTACAACAATGAGAGATTGTTCTGCACATTTACAAATAAAACACCAGATCACATTATGAATAATCTTCAGTTCTGGAGTCTCTAATCGGTCGTGGAAACAGACCGGACCTTCATGAACCAGAGCTTGGATTTGATCCCTTCTCCTCAGAACGCCACGCTTCTCTCACTGTCAGCTGCTTATCTCAGTGAGCTATCCCTGAAGCTCGAGGCCCGCACATCTGTTCTGGGATTTGTTCTGCACACTGCTGCTATATTATCTTCTTAAAATCAAATTCCCAGACCGCGAGTCGAGAACCGGGACACATGAAAAACCAGGAATCCTTACCGCTTGACCATCTATGACGCTTTAACCCTAACCCTAACCCTAACCCTAGCCCTAACCCTACCCCTACCCCTAACCCTAACCCTAACTAAGTAAACTATAGTAAGTTTAGTATTAGGGTTAGGGTTAGGGGTAGGGGTAGGGTTAGGTTTGTTTGAGGGCTTTAGGGTTAGGGTTAGGGTTAACCCCTAAAGCCCTCAAACAAACCTAACCCTAACCCTAACCCTAACCCTAACCCTACCCCTAACCCTAACTAAGTAAACTATAGTAAGTTTAGTATTAGGGTTAGGGTTAGGGTTAGGGTTAGGGGTAGGGTTAAAGCGTCATAGATGGTCAAGCGGTAAGGATTCCTGGTTTTTCATGTCGCCCGGTTCTCGACTCGCGGTCTGGGAATTTGATTTTAAGAAGGTAATATAGCAGCAGTGTGGAGAACAAAGCCCAGAACAGATGTGCGGGCCTCGAGCTTCAGGGATAGCTCACCGAGATAAGCAGCTGACAGTGAGTGACGCGTGGTGTCCTGAGGAGAAGGAATCAAATCCAAGCTCTGGTTCTAATTGGTCTGTTTCCACGACTGATTAGAGACTCCAGAACTGAAGATGATTCTAATGTGATCTGGTGTTTTATTTGTAAATGTGCAGAACAATCTCTCATTGTTGTAAAGTAGCTTAAATGTTAGTTTTTGTCCAGAGGTTTTGTGTGTTTAAGAGCTGAGTGAAGGCGGTGTGACCCAATAGCTCAGTCAGTTAGCAGACTGCTCAGAAGACCTGAGTTCATGAGCTCGCTCCTTGTGAGGTACAGTGATTTTTGAGTGAAAGTGCTGACACAAGTGATGCGTGACAACATGAGGTGAAAGGATGAAACCCTAACTGTGTTTCAGGAAGGTCCAGTCTGTTTCCTCCACACATTTGAAACAACAAAAGTGAAGGAGCTTTATAGAGAAGAGTGATAGTTTATTTTTGCAGAAGAATGTGTGACGCTGCAGCAGGTCAGCGTGTCAGATCCGATGGCTCAGGGTGATAGAGGACTGATCAGGAGTCTGGAGGTTGTGGGCTCGATCCCGGGGTGCGGTGATTTTCAAGGTCCAACACCCAAGATGAGGAAGTCAAATATTCTATGAAGATGTACGACTTGACATAAGTGAGGCTGGGTTATGAGTGACTGGAGGTTATGAGTTAGTACCTTCAGTAATAGGTTACATTTTAAGGTCAACCAGTCAAAACAGAGGAGACAAATATGCAATGAAACAGACGTGAGTGTCAGATCAGATAGCTCGAGGTGATAGACGACTGCTTAGAAGACAGGAGGTTGTGGGTTCAATCCTTATGTGGTGCAGTGACTTTTGAGGTCTAACAGCCAAAGGAAGAAGTCAAATATACCAAGAGAACAGTTAAAAGCGTGAGTGACGTGATGGTGTGGTTACACAGTTCCTGGATTGGATCGCGCTGACCCGGGTTCGCTCCTCACCTATGTGAGGACATCAATGTCCACTACCCCGGGGGTCGAGACGTCCGTCTCCCCCTGGGTTTTCAGAGAAATGAACGGAGAGGGTTATGGAAAAGTGTTTTTATTTAAAGTCAGCTGCACAGCAAATTTTCAACTTCTGAACCACCCCCCACTCTCTCATTTTAGATCTCAGAGTAACCGCAGCAGAAGACGACCCGTCGTCCTCAGGTCTGGTCTGGAAAGTCTGCACTCATCTGAGGAGAAGAGAAGAGAAGGACAACATTAGAACATGCATCACATACATGGATTATTATTACTACTGCAACAATAAATACAACAACGGTTATCAACGTTTTCATGACTGAGTACAAACTATATTAGTACATTTTTATGAAACTATACTGTGACTTTTAAAATACTTTTAATGAACTATATTATACTACAAAATGACATTTTATGACTTTTTCTAGCAAACTACACTAATATTTTTGATGCTATATTAAAATATGACATTTTTGACATACTGTACTTTGACATACGTTTTTAGGATATTTTGAATGATATTTTAATAATATTTGTATTTTTTACGACATACTATCCTATGATATTTCAATAAAAGATGTTATGGCATATTATACTATACTTGTATATTTTTAACAACATTTCCACTTCTCTTTTAAAGCGTACCGTATCAAGATATTTTTATGGCCTTCCTGAAACAATACTCAAAGTATTAAGACAACGTTTTGGTTCACTGGTGTTCCCTTACTTTGACTCGGTCCAGCTTCCTCTGTCTGAGATCTGGGACGGCTGAGCTGCTTCTCATGAGCCTCCCTGAGGTTCTCCAACTGCTCCGCTAGCGTTTTCTGAAGGACAGAGATGCAAACAAAACACATTACAGACACGCAACCATTCACATACAAGTATCATGTCATCTGCAGTTTCCAGATGTGGAAGAACGGTGGTGTTTTTGGGGCCCGTCTCTCACCTTGAACACTTTGTCTCCATTGTCTCCATCCTGTCTGCTGCTCCTCCCCCACCGCCTTTTGTCTTTTCTCTGAGAACCAACAAAGAAGAAAATGAGCTCCTTAAATGTGCTGTAATATCATCTTCAGGTATTCTGAGGAGACATCAGAGATAATGATATTCACACTGAATGTCCATGTCTATTACAGATCATATCCTATAACAAGTTCATAAAGCTAAAGAGGCCACTACATTTAAAATATTTCTTATGCTGTCAATATTCAACACTAAACACAATGCAGCTGGTAATGAGAAAATAAATATCCTACCTCAGAGCTGTAACACAGTGACGATGTTCTCTCAGTTGGTCTTCATCACGTCTTCTTCCCAGATGTCATTGAGGCCAAACATCTAAAAGTGTGAGACAAATAAAAGCACTTAACATGTCACACATTGAAGGATAAAATGACAGAGATATGCAGGATTTGGACAAACCTGAAGACTCCTCCAGAGTTCCCACAGAACGAGTCAACACCAGACCTCCTGGAAGCGTCTACGATGAAACAGAATAAATAAAGTCCTTCATTCATTTCAAGTTGGACCATGTTACAAACATTCAAACAGACCTTGTTGTATGAAATAAAGAGTGGATATTTGCACTGATAAATTATCTTTCAGTTCATTTTGTCGTTAACTATTCTAATCAAATTAAGTCATGAAATATGTCGTAGAAGATCTTATTGGAAAGTGGACGTGACTTTGTTCTAAGAGCTTGATTTTTACTTTTTACTACAAAATCACCAAAGTTGTTTACAACTTCTTCTGTGATCAGTGGGCACATGTCACACATGTATCACTTAGTATCAATAAATATGATTGACAAACAATCAAATGTGTCATTTATGTAACAAGCAGCTTCATCACTCAGGAAAGTTTATATTTCATTCATAAATTCACTTTCAAAATAAAACCGGAAACCCACTAGACAGGATCATCACATCCGGATGTAGTTCAAGAGCATGTGCACTAACTTCATTGCGCATCCACAGGTGGCGTTGATTTCCTCTGACAATAACAGTAGGACAATTATATAAAATCGATATAAAACGCCACGTTTCTTCTCACAATAATCTCTTGTTTAAGTCTCTCATGATTCAGGTGAACTTGACCGCTGCGTCATTCGTTTATTCACCCCAAACAGTCAAAGTACCAACTGTACAGACGTTAGCATGAGTTAGCTTTAGGCTAGCTACAAATGAAGCTACCTGTCTGTGTTTGTTTGTGTGTCCGTTCAGCCTCTGACTAAATAACCCAATAATGACAGAATAACTCACAATAAACTCCAGTTCTCCGTGTTGTTTTCCTTCCTCTCCTGCTTCACTTTATCCTCCATACGTCTCTATGGAGCAGGTTCAGAAGGACTCGAGAACTTCTCCCGTGTGAGGATCTACTCAAGTTGTTGTCACTCGTGTGCGCATGCGTCATCGGGTCAGTTCACCGGCGAGAGCTAAGTAGAGCCTCAGCGAGATGACGTATATAAATATATAAAATAACGTTTTTAGGTGAATTATCGGTCATAAGAAATATACTTATATTACTCAAAATAATACTGAGTAATCTATTACGGTTACAGGAAAAATATACAGTAAGGGGTTTTCTACATAGAATATGCTAATTCATTTTCTTTTTAAAGTGTAAATAGTGTAAACGACAGTCACTTAAAACAAGACTTTAACTATAACAATACAAATGGATATCACATGTTTTGTAGCAGTACTCTCTTTAATGAACAATCACAAGTTACAGTTGAGAATGTCACAATAATCAATTAGTTACACCATTATTCTACTGGCAAAATGGAAATGTAATCTGAAACAGAGGGTTTTCATTGTATTAGTGTCGTGGCCGGTCGAGAACTTTAATATCTTCAGCACTTCCAGAGCAATCAATGTTGGAGGAAAGTGGGATGCTTTCCAAAACATGCTTCCTGAACCTATGGAGTAAATATCAAGCCTTATAAAAAAACAAATACTATCCGCTCTTGACTTTATACCGTGTGTCAAAGGAGTGTGTTTTCCTGAAATCAACTCTAACTGATGTGTAAAATAAAACATTAACAAGTGTATAAGTAAGCCTATAGAGGCGTCTCAGCTACGGTCATGTCACAGTAACATCAAGACACAAACACGGCTATGTACACAAATTAAAAACACAAGGAAACGTGCAGGAACAAAAATCAAAAACATGCATAACAGTTAGCTGAACATAGTTCAGAGTATTGGATGTGTCATAAGCACAATGCCATGAAGAGGCATTACTTTGGGCCCACGCTCAGGGGCCACACTGACACACAGTGCCAGGAGGCCGGAGAGAAGGCGCTTCTTCAATACACACAGAGGTTCTCTCTCATCAACGCCACGCGTTATTGTACAACTAATCATTATTTGCACAATGTGACACGTCGGACAGGAAAAGAAACCAGTGGGCTTCATGTAGCTGGCTTGTGATGAACTGTGTGACGAGCTCACTCTGCAGACTCTTTAATTCCTCGGCGGCCACTTTGAAGTTGCGTTTCACTTTGGCCGCGCTCTACCTGAAGAACAGCTCGTAGATACTAGCTTTCGGAATATATATATCGGACTATGAATAGAAGTGCGACCGACGTGGGTATATCTACTTTCCCAGCATGCAATAGGCCACAGGCAGGTTACACACTGAACACATCAGGTGTGTAATTATACAAGGAAATGTCAGCATGAGGCTATAAGTGCTTAGGTAGCTTCCTGCGTGTGGAGAAGTTGAAACTTTGTACTCCAGGTAGAGCTTTGGTAGAGTGTTACAGACATTCAAAATGGCCACCATGGTTTATGGGACTGACCCAAATATAAAACATGGTCGGGGTCCGTCCACTCTATTCATGATTCAACAGAAACAATAGATCAGCTAATGATAATACGTCAATTCTCTCTATTATTTCAAACATCCACTTCCTGACCCCAACCTCGCCGCGAAAAAAAAAAAGACGAGTTCACTTCTGTTTCTAAATGAGCATTTAACCAGTAAATCATATTTCTCACCGGATATAAATGGAGCTTCTGTAGCAAATAAAGCCAGCTTCAAACCCAAAAAGAGCAAATAAAGAAGTTGCGATACCTAAACATAGGCAGACAACTCCTCTCGTTTCTGAACATATTTGAAATAATTGTCTCGAAGCAATTCCCACAAGATTAAAAGTTGGAGCATCTCGATTGGAACGCAACTGTTGTCAACGCATTTTAATCATATAGCAATACATCGAGAGTGTTCGATGGATACGGATCAACAAGTCCATGTACTGTATAGAACATCAGCGACTTAGTTAATGATACAACTTGTATCAAACAAGGTTTTTCTCTGTCTAGCAATGGATTCAGCCGGGATCTGCTACAGACAACCGGAGACGCTGTTAGCCAAAAAGCACAGCAGGGGGGGGGGGGGGGGGGGGAGTCTGTTAAATATAATATATTTACAATACATACACGTCTGATTTACTGATGTTCAGATGTTCTCTGTCTGTAGCAGATACCAGAGTTGACCCGAAATAAAAGGGCCAGAGAGAGAGAGAGAGCGAAAGAGAGAGTAAGAGAGAGAGAGAGAGAAAGAGAGAAAGAGAGAGAGAGAGCGAGAGAG
This sequence comes from Leptoclinus maculatus, assembly GCA_032191485.1. Lineage (NCBI taxonomy): Eukaryota > Metazoa > Chordata > Actinopteri > Perciformes > Stichaeidae > Leptoclinus > Leptoclinus maculatus. Next base: position 4,495,255 of record JAVDOI010000021.1, on the reverse strand, counting down.
ATGTCCCTTACTAAAACTAAGGTACACACGACAGGGTCACCCATCTCTACAACTACAACTCTGACCAAAATACTGACGTCATCTCAAATAAGACGACCGTCTTTCAGACCATTTCAACCAACATGGAAAAAGCCCCACAAATGGCCTCACAACACACATAAAGAGATTGATATAATACACAGACCGTGGCCGAATGGTAGTTTTGAAACTGTCATGTGATGATGATGATGATGAGTTTTACAGACGTGGATTTGCCACATAACAAATTAAGAAAAATCGACCAGAGCACAAAAAGTGCCTTTTTGAATTTGATGCAAGTCCTGCGTGTGAAAGACATTTAATAAGCTACTAGATCAGTAAGAAAAAGACTAACTGGGGGAGGTCTGGAACGATCTCCCTACACTTCTTAAAGGTTGAGTTGTCGCTGCGTAGTGACCAGAGAAACGTATGCATTGTCTCATTAACATCATGAGAAGAGAAAGAAAGAAAAAAGCTCTCCTCATAGACAATCCAAAAGCAGTATTTAAAAATGTCCACCATGCAAATCCAACGTGCTTTCAAGTGTTGCAAAGGCAAATTTGCTCTGCTGAAGCAAACCGCCCACACTTTGTGTTTTTCCTATTTCCACTCTAGACTACATGACTGCTATTGTTTTTGGGAGACTCGGCTTTCCTCCGTTCTTCAGTAGCCTGTTTGGGCTTTCTCTGCAAGTATAGCAGCTGCCAGCTGCTGGGGGTCTGTGATATGGGGGCTCCTGGCCATCACGCGGCTCACCAGCTCCGAGGGGAAGATGTTACACAGGTTGACGTACACTTTCTCCCTCATGTCCCCGTAGCGGCTGTGCGCGGGGGATTCTGGGTGCTGCGGCATGTAGGAGGGAGCTGCGTGGGAGGGCACTCCGAGGTGAGCGCCGTGAGACGGGTATGGCGGGAGGGGAGTGCTGGATGGATGAGGCGGGTGGGGAGAGTGGGCCTGGGGCGGCGGGTGGCTCAAGTAGTGCGTCGGCGATGGGTGGAGAGCTGGGTGGGAGGAGTGGTGGTGGGCGTAGCCGTCCTGTGCCCAGGGAGGGGCGTGCCAGGACGCCTGGCGTGTGTCCGGCAGACTCTGATAGGCGGACGGCTCATACCTGGACGGCGGCAGCAGAGGCTGCCTGTAGTACGTGTCCCAGCTGGGCAGCGCTTTGGTCCGGTGGTGATGGTGCGACGTGGAGAGGTGTTCATACAGGTGCGAGTCTGACACACTCTCTCCTCGCGTCGGGGCCAGGCAGCGGCCCAGAGGGGACCCGGGGGGGTGAGGGTTGGACTGGGGCAGAGAGTGGTAGTCGCCCGGGCAGCTGGAGCGAGTGGTCAGCGGCTGGTGCTGGAGATGAGGGGGCAACGGGTAGAGAGGCCGCTTCGGAGGAGCCTCCGGCGGAGGCTGATCGTGAGCGCAGTTCTGTCCGCGCGCCACACTCAGGTGGTAGCCGTGTACTCCTGCGTTGGACGTGTGGCTGTGCTGCATGCTCGAGTAATCGGCAGGGTGAAGGCCACATAGCTCATGGTTCGCGTGGTGGGGATACAGCCGGCTGTGGGGATTAGCGAAATGGACGCCGTCGTCCAGTAAGGTTTCCGGGGGGCAGCCGGGACACGGCCTCTCGCCGTACGAGTCGCAGCTGCTGCCGCAACTCGCGCTGCTCTCGCTGCCGCATTCGGAGCCCGCCGAGCCCATGGAGCCGAGACGCAGGTCCGTGTCGTTGGGGAAGCGGCAGTCTGGGCTCCGTCTGGAGGAGAGGCTCAGGCCGGAGTAGGCGCGCGTCACTGAGTAGTAGCTCAAGTCTGGAGACTCACAGTGAGGATAAAGGTCATGGCTGGGGGCTGGTAGACTGTGGGGGGTCACTGCTCTGGACTGCTGGTCCTGGGGAAGGCTGAAACTGGATGGGGGGCCTCCTGGGGCCGAGGACATGCTTATACCCCCACTGCTACTGCTGCTGCTGCTGCCACCACACATGCTGTTCTTCTGGCTTTCCGCCCTCCCCTTCGCCAGCTTCTCCTCGGCATCGCCGTACGACAGGGCTCGGATGCTGGGGTCCGACTGCCTCTTTTGGGCGCCTTTTCTTGCCTCGATGCTGCCAGCTGGCACGCTGTGGCTCTTCACCAAGCCGGTGTCCCCCTGGTTCTTTGTGGTGACGCAGGTCTTGGCACTGGCACGCAGCTCGTCAGCCACAGCGCGCTGAGGCTGAGCGCCTCTTTCTGGGTGGTAGTACTTGCACTTGTGGCCGTAAGTGCACTTCTTTCCTGGAGGCAAAAGGTCTCAAGTTTCATTAACATGGTCTCAACAAACGCGATGCAAAACCTGCAATACATACGTGATGTTATCATAACATTGCGTTTCTCACCGTATGGACAAGGCTGTTTCTTCTGCTCAGGCATGATGGGTCTTTTCCTCAGGAAGTTGTCTAAGCTGGGGCCATGACGACCGAGAGGGTCATCTGGGGGCATGAATCTGAGAGACAGGAAGGGAGGATCAGAAAGGACAAGTAAGTTATATGACTTGTAGGTTAAGGACGACGGGGATTGTAAAAATAGGTGCTCGTTCCTTTGGTTAGGTCTCTCAGTGGAGGAAGTAGACAGAATAAATTCTCCTTTTTAAACCAAGAGAAAACGTCAGCCTTCGTGGCATTTGTTAAGCTAAATGTCAGATATGATAATTGGGAATGAGATGTGAAAGGTGTCGTGTAACTACGACCTCCGAGTCCAAAATTAGAGACATAAATGTCACAGTCGTTTTGACACCAAGTCGTCAAGATCTATCTCGTTGACAGAAGCGGCCCCCTCACTAATCCGCCTCTACTCACTTGTCATTGACAAAGGAATACATGAGCAGCCGCTCGTCGATGAACTTCTTCCACTCGGGCTTCTCATTAGCCAGGTCTCGGTAGTTGTCGTTGGAGACGATGATGCCGTCTGACTCATAGGCCAGCTTCACGATGAAGCGGTCGTCGTAGCAAACCACGCGCCGACCTTGGACGCGCCGCGAAGGAGTGAAGACCAGGATCTTCTCCTTCTCTAGGCGACGCAGGATCTCCTGATCTGTGTGGGAAAGGGGGGGGGGGGGGGGGGGTCATGGTTAAGGTTTAGAAAACTGAGAGCATCTGTGTGTGTGTGTGTGTGTGTGTCACTCAGTCTCGCACTGACCTGTTATCGGGGCGTCAGGGCGAGACTGCTCCTTCCTCCAAGCAGGCACAAACACTGTGATGTCATGATGGCCACGCTCGAGGAACCAATCCACAGCCAGCTGGATGCCCTGGCAGGAGAACACTTCCTTGTTGCCATGGCTGAGACATAGAGGGAGCAGACGGTCATAGAAAATGAACATTTGGGGATTTAATGAAGGTTATTCAGCACATTAACCACGATGGAACCAATGAAAGGACATTTTACAGTCATTTGTCATGATAATAGTAATGTGCTCACCTCATGGCTACATTACTGCCGTCCACCACAACCGGCCGCAGGTTGTCCTGGTCGCTCAGAGAGTCTGACGGACAGGGCGAGTCCGACCGCTGGCTATCCAGCAGATCAGAGCAGCCACAAGAGGAAGAGGACGACGACGAAGATGAGGTAGAGGCTAATGATCCGGCCGGCTGCTCGCTGTCCGACTTGGTGCCCAGTTTGACCAGCTCTCCCAGTATGTCATTGATGAGGGTGTCGGGGCCCAGCTTGGACAGCACCAGTCGCACCGTCTCCTCCGAGTAGCCCAGCTTCAGGGCAAACTCCAGCTTGGCCTGGTACTCCTTACCGGCGGCCTCGGGCACCGGCTCTGAGGAGGAGGAGGGGTTGGAAGGAGGCTCTGGTGGGTGTTTGCATGGCGAGCCGGGTGAGGGCTCGTGTTCAAGCTCTGATGAGGGCTCAGACGGGGGCTCAGGAGGACCCTCGGTGCCTAAGTCCACACATTGGGTCCGACAAAGCGGCTGGTGGGCGTTCTTACTGTGAGTTAACCCTCCCTCTCCTCCATCCGGGTCGGTGCCAGCAGCGGGGGTGGTGCTGGAAGACGGTGGCGGCGGCGGCGGTTCGCACTCTGCATCAGACCCGGCGTTTTCTTCCGCCACAGCGGGGGGAGGGGTATCGGCGGTGTCGCTGTTGCCGGAGCGCTCCCCCTGCTCCTCCATAGCAGGGGGCCCGTCGGAGCCGCCAGCCTGCCGGTCAGACCCCGCTACGTGGAGATACTCCAAATCCAGCCCCAGGTCGAGGATGTGGCCTGCTCCTGCCTCCACATGGTCCTTCTGGCCCATGGGTCTGTCACAGACATCCAGCACACGGGGCCCGACTGCTGCCCTCTCACAAAGCTCGACTCATTGGTGCCTAAAGAAAGAGACGGAGAGGAGGACGTGAGGAAATAAGATCCCGCCTGTGTCACTTTAAAACCACTTAGTATCACTTGATCTACTCCGTTAGTGGGCCCTGGGAAATGAGTGCAGAGGTACTGAAACTAATATCAGGGTAACAATATCACTATTCTCCCTTTTGTTTTCCCGGAGAAACACGTCGGCTGTGAGCTGATGTTGTTTACACTGACTCGGACTGGCTCGCTCGGGCAGTTGGGGACGCCGCTGAGGCCCAGACTGGCTGACACAAAGAGCCGATGGGGCCTCTCTCACCCTAATTAATGGACTCCCGCATTTTTTTTCCCAGTCTGGCCCCAGTGTGTTATTACAGGGCCATGCCACGGCACATTAATCTGAGGGGGAACAGAGGGTGATCTGTTTAAAAAAAGGACAGTTAGGGGCAGACGGACCCTTCCCCCTCACATTCTACCTGGTAATTAAGGTCCATATGCTTCTCCCCACTGGGGGTGGTGGAGTCACTCATTAAAAGGCAAAGAGGGGCTCTGAGGCCACCGAGGCAATCGACGTATTGCACCGAGAACACTGGATCTGATCGGTGTCAAAGGTTCAGCACTTTGGAAAGTGAATCTGAGATCAGGAAACTGATACACGTGACGGGCCTGCTGTATTCTGAGTACAGGAAATGAACAGCTAAAAGTTTTAGACTCTGTGGTGTGGTGGTGCGGTGTTTCCCCCCCCAAAAAAACATTCCTTTTCCAGAAGGAATCATAGCAATTTCCACGAATGTAAATTGGATGTTGCCTAAAGCGCTTCATGACTTAAACATCAACTCAAACCAACGCTCTCTGGACAAAACGGATGATGGAAGGGGAGGTGACTTAAAGATGGTGGGTTGGGGGGGGTGGGGGGGTGCGCATTTTATGAAAAAGGGCTGCCTAGCAACGCGGCCGAGCTACTGTTGCTAAGCTACAGCTGTTGAAAGCATTCTCCCCTCCAAATGCCAAGACAGAAGCTGCGGCGCTCAGCCGGCGGCCCGCCTTCCACACACACACACACAACACAAAGATCTGGTGTGGGGCGGGGGGGGGGGAGGGGCTTAAGTGTGCCTCACTGGCAACCCACCCCGCCACCGAGGACAACAATGGACCCGCAGGAGTGATTAGGACTGGGGCCTTGGCGTCAACGGACGTGGGCGTTGATGGTGTCCATGAACGTCTGCCTCACAAAGTGACTCATACTGCTGTGGAGAGAGGGCGGGGCTATTGGGAACATTTCACATGCACACGACTCCATTGATGGTCTGACACGCACACACCCACACCCACACCCACACACACACCCACCCACCCACACACACACGCACTATTCCCTGAGCAGTGCATCGACGCTGCGTCCACATGACATTACACCAACGACTCTGCTCAATGATGTCAAAACTATTTAAATGCGACAGCAGTCTGTGGCTTCATGTTGCCCGGCATAAAAAAATTCCACGCGCTGAGGTGACTGGATTTTAAACTAGTGGAGCACGGGACTAGTAAATGTGTGGGAATAGGTGCTGGAAGAGGAAAAAGTTGGATGAGTGCATCCTTTTATAAAACCCTCACTTTAGGTACCAAACTGTGGCAAAAGCACCAAGTATCTGGTATCTATATGTCAGATAGCTCAAAATACTTACATTTTATTCAAGTTCTTGCTGCTTGTGTTTAACACTCAACATTCGAGAAGTTTGCCTTCTTTGTTAAATGGAAAGATTTCTCTTTTTTTACAATCTGTACAAATCCTATAATAATCCTGTTTAACAGCAGAGATCTGAACAGTCGCTATTAAAGCCTGCTGAATGTGTGATCCGATTAAACACCAGTCTTGGGATTTTAGAAGTCTTCTGGTGTGGTCCAAGCTCCGCAGAATTATGCATCCAGGGACTTGTGTAATACCCAAATTCAGGCTTAAAAGTGTTTAACGGCCCCACCGCGCCATCTCCAGACCTCCAGGCTGAGTGGGTGCATCTTTCAAACATCAGCGGGGCCGGCTCCCACACACACACACCCACCCACCCACCCACCCACACACCCACACACCCACACACACACACACACACACACACACACACACACACACACACACACACACACACACACACACACACACACACACACAGCAGCTCTGCTGGCTTTGATGGAGGCAGTAATGAATATGTAACACAGTCCTTACAGCGCTTTGTATGTGGGAGCTTTGTGTAAAAAAGTGTGTGTGTGTGTGTGTGTGTGCAGCGGGTGAGAGAGGGGGTAAAGGGTTTTGGGTTTAAAGAGAGAGGGGGGAGGCGGAGGGGATTGTCTGGCGGGTACGTTGCTGCATGGCTGATACTGTGAAAAAGTTATTGTAAAAAAAAAAAAAAAAAAGGGGAGAGAGGGGGGGGGGGATAATAAGTTGGTGCATCTAGATGGCGCGCTAGGCTTTCCTCGCCGGCAGCAGGGCAACAGATGTCCGCTGAGTGGTACTCGCAACTGGTGTCTCCCCTTCTCACTCACACACACACACACACACACACACACACACAGTAGAGCGGGAATAAAGACGCAGCAGGACAGACAGTCTTTGACACAGACACACACACACACACACACACACTTACCGAGGACGACAACATCTTTAGCCAGCGCACTATTTTGCTTCCTCCAGCCTTATGTGACCCAGATAAGAAGAAGAAGCTTGCTTTTTGTTTCCCCCCCCCCCATCCACATCAAGTTTCATATCAACACAGATCACACTGTTTGAAATTCAAGCAACTGCAGCACCAGAGCCACAGCTGCAGACTGAAGTAGCAGGTGTAGTCCGGTGCTACAGACTCTCGTGACTCAGGGCTGCACATGAACAGTTCTTGTGCTGTTCTGGTTAAACTGGGGCCCGGTGGTACGCACGGTTCAAACTACACACTACATCATCTTTCCGTCTGCAATATGTCACATCCCTAAACCATCATCAGACAGAGAGCACCGTCTCCTCTTTATTCCGAACTTATCAGTAATTTAGGTCAAGTATTTAGGGGGAGGTCAACATTAACGTGTTTTATGAAGCTGCAGCCCTGCAACCTGTCCTGCATGAAGCACTGTTGCATCATCTCGCGGAGGTCGTCCCACTTTCTTTCTTTTCTTAAGACAGAGATCAGCCGAAAACAAGGAAGCAAAAAAAAAAAGAAAGATGCCTATAGGGCAGACACACTTACCAGGCTTTAAAAGATCAACAAACAATGGAGGAAGGGAAGTAGATCAGCTCATTTCCACACATTTAAATCCTTGAAAACCAGTTTGGAGAAACACGGCAGGTGACACAAGAGGAGAAACAAGCCCTGAAGTTCCCACAGCAGCTACATCCGAGGCCGACGCTCGTCAGCATCCGACTCCAGACCAACGCCTCTGCCTCTGTCCTCCCCGGTGAGTCGTCCGGAGCTGTGTGTTTATTATTTATTTTTTTACTACACAGTAGTAGCAGGCAAGTTGGACAATGAGTGGCAGAACAGATGGAGCAACAATGTCTGCCATTCCCCTCGTTTAGAGTGGCTGCTCTTCCACCAATCAGGGAGGAGCGGCCTCACAATGAGGCGCAGAGACAAGGGGGGAGGAGGAGGAGGAGGAGGGGGAGTGGCTGTGGGCAAATGCCTGCAACACCCAGTTTCCCCAAGGCACGCGTACTCAACGTGCACCAGCACACACACACACACACACACCACTCTCCTCGGCCTGAAAGGGCTTCCCCTGTGTGGCCGATGAATCAACGAGGGGTGGGCGGCTGAACAATAGAGCTACACAATGGGAGGCCGTGGAGGGCAGCTGCAGTGTGAGCACTGGTGCTATTACGGCCCGGGGCAGCAATGGAGAACACCTGGCTACAGAGCACCACAGTCACTCTCCGCTCTTTGTCTGGGACATGGGGAGTGGTGGTGGTGGTGGTGGTGAAGGGGCTCCACACAGAAAGAAAAGACCAGGGCTGGCTGACAGACTGGCGCGGCCTTTAAGAGAGTGCAAGAGGAAAGAGGAGAGTGTGGCCGGGTTGAAAGGGGGGGGGGGGAAAGGACAAGTGTGTGTGTGTGGCGGCGAGAGACATCAAAAAGTTTTATGTCCCAATGAGGAAGAGGAGGGGAGCTGTTCCTCATTGTTGCAGCACACTTAGGGCAGATGACTCGGAAGCACAAATCTTTGCCTATTCTGTCTTTTATGTGATTATGGAGCTCATGTGAACAAAACAAAGTCACGTCCCGGTTATTATGATCTAAAAGCACTCTAATAATATGTTTATTTGCACCAGCTTGGAGTGAGCTACTTTAGTGCAATACGAACCAGACTACTGGAACATGCACACAATGTGGAGCCGTCTTCCACAAAGTCCTTATTACAACAAAGGAATCTGGATCAAAGCCAGGAAGCAGTATATGTTCCAATAAAAGTAAGCTGTGCTCCAATACTAGCTGCTGAACGATAACGGGCTTCTCCTCCAAATTGTTGAAAGGCCAACAAAAAGGCGTCTGTTCGACTGACTGAATAAAAAAAATCAGAGTTCTCTCAGCTCAGTGGCTCGACGGGAAAGCAACTGCCTGATTAAATAAGAATGTGGTCCGAGTCAGCTTTGCCCAGAAAGATAAGGCCGATGAGGGGGAGACAGCTGACCAGCTGCACGGTATCTACACACACACACACACACACACACACACACAGAAGAGCACTCTGTCGACCATCTGTCCTGACAAACAGGTGTATGCGCTGCTCCCGACAACAACTGCAGCAGCAGGATGATCGTTTTTCTCTCTGGAGACAGATGAATGCACGAAACAAACTGAAGCCGTTGGGTTCAATAGCAGAGAAAGAGCAATTATGAGAGCGCTCTATTGCTCCAACTAATGGTTATTTTCCATTGTTGATTACTTTTCGTAATTAATCTTTGATCTCTAAAACATAAAAAACTGTGAAAAAACTCAGAGACTTCTTAAAACTGCTCATTCAACAGTCCAAAACGCAAAGAAAAATGCCAAAAACAACCCCTGCTGCAGCTCTTAAATCACCCAGATCTTTAAAAAACACAATCAAATTAAGAGTTTTTATCTTTTCTGACTCATAAAACTATTTGCAAAAGAGCTCTTTGCAAGGAAGTGCTAAGAAAGACAGAAGTGAGAGGGGTTTAGTTCAAGTTTAGAGTCAGGGAGGATGCACAGAAGTTGAAAAGAGAGGATGGAATAAAAAAAGACAGCTGCTGGGGCTCGTGCTCACATCACCCCCTTCCCTGACTGGACTGCTACTGTTATGATCCTCGGGGAGCCACCACCAACCATTGAGTAACAAAGACACAGCTGTCAGAGAGAGAGGACACGCAGATGAACACTAGACAGGTGGGTAGGGAGGAGGAAAGGATTCATAAAGTGCTCCTTTATGAATCCAGCAGAGAACTAGAGGAAGCTTGTATATTGATCAGGCCTCCTTGCACACACATTATAATTGGTTGGTTCATAAAACATATGATTAAAAAAAAAAAAAGAAGCCCCACACAGCAGCATCCCCGTGATCTGCCTGTTGAACTATATTATGGATGTTGGGGGGGAGCGCGCGCAGCGGCGTGCACGGTCACTGCAAAACCCAAAAACCGTCACGACCTCCCTGCAGCTTTCACCCACAGCAACCTGCGGCTCCTCTCGCTAACGGGTCCCGCTCGTTGGACGCTGCACACGGTACTCACCCGGTCACCTGGAGCCGCACGGTTTACCTCGGTGGTGAAATGAGCAAAATCTTCACCATCACATACTGGCGCGTGCGAAAAAACATCCGGCTGGATTTGCAGCGTGACCCACAGCCAAAGTGCGTCAAGTCACGGAGAGAGAGTAGCGGGGCGGCTTCCGGTCTAGCCCGTTTTTTTCAGAATAAAAGCAACATTGTTAAAGCGTTTTACGTGGACATAAATTGACTTAAAATGTTTATTTATTTTTCCAATACGTCTAACATTTGTTTGGTGTATAATATGATGATAGTGCAATTCTACGTGGGGAAAAAAGATGGCAGTTTACCCTGTTTCCGGAAGTTATATTCACATTGACCTCCCTTGCAATACATTTCCTATCTGGACACATACCACGTGTCTCTAATAAATCCATTTCTTGGCGTAAAGAGGAAACTGTGTTGGGGAGTATCGAGGCAAGCTTTACTAACGTGGGATGGGCCGTGAGGTGCGCAACGGCGCCCTCTCGTGGTTGGAATATATAACGCAGCATACGTTTAAATTAAGATTTTAATGGGGGATGTGAGCAGAGCACTGTTTTTCCTAATTGGAATATTTATGTATTTAATTATAGAGACCTTCTGGCATTTAAATTGCTTAAAAGGTTTTTTTATAGGAAGTTTTACAAGTCCCTTTCCACTCATACGGAGGCATGTGTTAGAATAAATAAGTATGAGGGGAACCTTGAGAGGTTTTATGGTAAGTTATTATTGTCAGGCTATGGAATAGGTTAATTAATATGGCTGATGGCAAATATATTGTATCATTTTTACTCCACTACATCTATATGACAATATGATTTTACATACATATTTAACCTAAAAGAAACCTGACATACCGCACATGACCTCTTACACAAGAGAGACCTGGGCAATATGGCAGCCTGGAGTAGTTAACTCACTTTAATATACAACTAAATTACAAAGTACCCCGGAGGCATAAAGGCGAGAGTCTGACTTTTTAAAACAGTTAAACTCTTCATGAAACATGTGAATGTGGCTTTTTCATGCCTGTTAACTTAAAATTAAGTTGAACTATTAAAAAGAACGACACCACACTGTAAATTACTTCTGATTTTATTCAATGGAAAAAAAAAAGACCTTCAGGAAAATACAGTAATTCCCATAGTACACACAGAGAGGACATAAATTAGAGAGGCATGGCAGAGAGAGACGCTTGAGGGGGTGGGGGGGATGGGGACATGTCACCTGGGTGGTAGAAAACATTTGATCCACGCTGCCACACAGCCAGGGGCACACTGTGCACACTATGCAGGGTGTAGAGGAGTCAGTGAAATCACACTCGACACTTGTGTAATTCATAACGTGAGCAAAAGTTGGTTATTCCTGTACACGAACGTCTAAATGATAGTACAAAAAGGGAATAATACAAAATACAAAACGGGGGGGAAAAACTGCCCTCAAAATAAACCATAAATATTCATATCGATGCACATTGGTTTAACAAAACAATTGCTTCTGTAAACATTTCCAACATAAGGTGTGCATTACAATTTAAAAACCACTGCAGTCGCATACTTATCTGAAGGATTACATAATAAAAATTGCAGAAACAAGACTAAAAACTAAGTCAGAGTTTAAAAATATGCCGCTTAGTCCACGCCGTCTGAAGTGGTTTTTGTAACACTGCTCTTAGAACGTGACTTTCTTTGCTTCTCACAGATGATCAGGACAGTGAAAGCATCTCATTCCCTTGTTCTGCAGCTCTCAGCAGGTCCCACCTTGGATAGTGAAGGCACCACTTTTACCGAGAGCAGGGTCAAAGAGTTGTAGTTTAGTCGAGAGGGGTGGGGGGGTGGGGGAGGGGGGGGGGAAGTCCCGTAATATAGTTTTCTCATTCACACAAACGCACGGCTGCAGGATGGACTCTATATTTGAACAGTGGTTATGAGGATGTCTAACATCACGTGACAAAGGCTTTCCTCGTCATTCGGGTTAAAAGAGGATGAGAGGTTTAAGTGAATTCCATTCTGGGATGGAGAAATGATCCAGTTAAAAAGTATTTGCCTCTTCAATCCAGACTGGACCGAGAAAACAAAGTAAATCGCCTGTCTGAAGCCCAAAATGGCAAAAAAAAAAAGAAAAGAAAGAAAAGAGGTCCAATATTGAGTCACATGGCTGATTCAGACTCAAGTGTTCCTACAGTACATCAATTCCAAACTTCACTGTTAACTTGTCAAAACCCGCAGAGGCTTTTTGAGCAGTTGTGATCAGCTGGAGACCCTTTTTAAGGCAACTGTTTAGCTACACGTTTAAGCTAAAGTCTCCTTCAAAATACAGTCGGATGATCGTAGATGTGAAATTCAAACCGCGGCGCAGACGGAGGACAGTCAGCTGATCCCCCGGTTTCCCTCCCCACTAGTGGAGCGTGCCCCCTTCTAGCCCACTGGCCTCAATGCTACCTTAATGGCCCCACCTGCTAATTCTGCATGTGTAATTCACAGTTTATCCTAGCCCTACTCATGACTGACGTTAAAGGGAAAATCCACCTGGTTGTTGCGTCTCACATTTCTGGGTCCATTTGCGGGGGTTTCTGGTTGCTAGTTGTAGCAACAAACAAAGCTGGTTGACCAGAGAAGCGAATCGCAATTTGGAAAAGCCGTAAAAAAAAAAGACAGCTCGATGATAAATAGGGTGAATTCTTCCTTTGAAACTCATCTAGGGGTGTGTCCTAAATGCCTTATTTATGTGCAGCAAGTCACACACAAAATATACAGTGTATGGGGGGGGGGGGGGGGAAGCAACATGCTGTCATAAACAGGGCTACTTCTGTCCGACATAACCTACCGTATGTGAGGCAATGTGGTCGAGTGTCTGTAAAACCTGGGAGAGTCTGAAGCCTACAAGGTAGATGTAGTTAGTATGTACACGCTGATATCCAGTACCCTGTATTTAATGGATATATCAAGAAGGTCCCTTAAAAAACATCTTCACTTTAAGGAAGAGAAGGCAAAAAAAGTGAAGATACAGAGGCAGATTTACATGTCAAGCGTTTAATCTATGTGGCGGTGAACTCGTGTTTGAAATGGCATGCTTGACGTGGAAATCTACCGTGGTGGGAATAAGGGAGTTCATTTCACCTGAACGGGACCCCCGGGGGGGGGACTAAACTACAGCTACAAACGGCCACACTCGAGGGGGTGTGGCGCATAAAGTATTCGCCTTCTTTGATACAGTGACAGCCGCGTTTAGCCTCTAATCGTCCCTTCAGTCGTTCACATGCTCAGCGGTTTCCTCCATTCACGCACATACACGATGCAAAGTTCTACTATGACACATAAAGATTTACCATCGACAGGCAACAGGTCCCGCAGAGGAGGAGGAGGAGGAAGAGGAGGAGGAGGAGGAGGAGGAGGGGATCGGCTCAAAGGTTGGGTGAGGGGGAAAACCCGGAGGCTTGGAGGGGGGGTGGGGGGGGTTTCTGTTGTCGTAATATAGTTTACTAGTACACTCAGTGGACACTAACAGAACGCACCTCCTCGCCCCCCCCCCCGAACACACACACCCGTCCCTAGATTCTTTTTCATGATTACAGTCCAATCCGTTGTTTGCTGAGAGGAAGCCGCTCCCCTCCATTCGAGGCGCTCGAGGCTTCTTCGTCGTCACAATCGTCATCTGTTGGTCACTGCTTAGGTGTGGTCGTCGTGTTGGCCGGTAGGGGGGGGGGGGGGGGGGTGGGTGGGTGGGCGGGTGGGTAGGGGAGGACGTCGCCTCACCAGCTCATGAGGGAAGTGCGTCCCAGGGTCATGAAGTACACCTGGCTGGCACCTCCGGCGCGCACGGAGGCGAAGAAGACCTGATGGACGGAGGCAAACACGTAAAGCCGGAAAACATTTGATAAGATATGAAAACAGAAAACGCAGGAAGGAAAGAGTTGTGTTCTCACCTTGTCATTCCTCTCACAGAGGAACTTGAGTCTCTGGGCTCTCTTGTGCATGAAGACGCCGTCCAGGTGGCCCGTCTCCACTGAGCGGATCTCTATGGCCTTCTCACCCCAGCCCATGATCTGGTTTGACCTAATGTAGGCTGCTCACACACACACACACACACACAAGTGATTCATTAGACACTACCTCCCTTGCAAACGGAGCCGTTTAGTAGAAAGAGTTGGACCGTCTCGGGGATTTCTTTAATGGCCCCACTTACCCACTGAAGTTGGCATCTCTCCCCACTGCAGCACCACGTCCTTGGTGATGCGCCCGTAGGTGTTGACGTAGACGCCCTCGTCCTCGTAACACACCAGCAGCTCGATGCCGTCAGTGTTGGGCAAGATGATGATGGCGTGGCACTGAATGCTGGTCTGGATCTAAAAAGGGAGGAATAAATGAAGAAGAGGTTAGGAGAGTGAAGAGCACGGGAAAAACAAAAAAAGGGATGATCAGACTTTGCGCCAAGCGCTCACATGTGTGGGCAGGTAGATGTCGTAGACGGCGCCGGAGTCCACGTCCACAGCATGGAAGCCTGAACACGAGCCATAGATCACCTTTAACCTCTGACCCTCCTCCACCGTCAGGTCAACCAGCAGAGGCTTGTGCACCAGATCACCAAAAGACTAAAGCAGACCACGGAGAGATGGGTTAGTCGGGTAAACGTGCGTCTTTGTGGGGGGGTGTAACTGCTCTCGCAGAATGACGACGCTTACCTTAAAGGCCATGAATTTGTGGTAGGGTTTGGGAGCCCAGGCGTACACCTCCACAGCGTTCTTCAGGGCCAGCACCAAGAACTTAATCCTCTCATATTTCACTGGAATGAAAAGGGAGTCATTCGTGAGTCATGGTATTGCTTAAAGTCGGGCTTATCAACAGATCTTAGTCAGTTTTATCCCTTTTTTTTTTGGGGGGGTTGTATGGAGACGTACCGACTTTGTAGTGGACGCAACCCTCCAGTTCGCCCACATTAACCCAACCCTGCTTCTTCTCCACCTCAGGGTCGTTGTGCAAAATCTTGTTCCTCAGCCACGACAGGTAGTACACTCGCAGCTTGTTCTTTTTACCTGCAGCAGGTGGAGGTGGACGAGAGAAAAGAAATGTCACAAACTATATATAACCACCATTATTCCGAATGAATCAAAAAACAATATCGGTGTTCAGTAGCCCGAAGGCAGCACACGCACTGTACCCGATATGGTGACCAGGACGTTGAGTCCCTCCAGGACGTCCATCTGCTGGATGCGTCTCCTGTTGATCAGAGGGTAGACCTTCCCCTGACCGCTCCGGTCCAGCAGCATCAGACCGCTCTCCGTTCCCACCAGCAGGTTCACTCCTGGAACGATGAAACACCCATAGCTTATAGTAGCGCTTTGATGGATACCAGAGTAGAATAATTAGGTTTTAACAAGCGACCGACCGCCGTGATTCCCACTCTTACCCCAGAGCGCAGCACACAGGATCTCAGAGTTGAACCTCTTCTTGTACTTGCGAATCTCCGGCGTGTCGCTCGGCGGGCGCGTGTTGACCGGGTTGACGTTGACCACCGAGCCTTTGCGGGACGGGTCGGATTTCAGCGGGTCTGCGAGCCGTCCGTCCGGCCCAAACGCTGCTGGAGGGGGGGGGGGGGCACATAGAGGTCAGGCTGGATGCCGTCATGTATTTAAATTATTATTGAACAGCCTGGTGCCTGGTTGGAACACACGGCGCCTGTTCATCTTCACCCTTGCGCAACACTGTACTGTGTCGACTCAGCACTTCAGCGCAGATGTTTCAACATCGTTTCCTTATCAGTGCGGAAAACATGTTGAGGGAGAGGCTATTGCTCATAAAAAAAAAAAAAAAAAAAGGGGAACTGAAGCGGAGTACGTTCAACAGTTTTTTAATCACTGAGCTGCCATAAACACATTGGCTACCTACCCATGTTGTTGAGGGAGCTGCCGCTGGATGGAGAGATCTGGAGAAGACGAGGGTCGATGAAGGGAGTGAAGGAGGAGGACGACTTGTGTTTGGACATGGAGTTGCTTTCCGACTGGGACTGAATGAGATTTTAAAGACATTTAGAAAACGCTCAACTTGTACTTAAACCTGCACAGAAAGCAAGAAAACTGTATTTAATCATTAAAGTAATGTTATGATGGATATACAGAAGAGAGATCAGGGGGGGGGGGGCTAACAGAATCAGAGATAAGGTCCATTGTGGGGCTCATTAACAGCTTAACTTTCAATCTAAATGCATTTTTGTGACACACAAACAACTCGGAATACATAGTTTGGCACTGCAATTAAAATGATGACAAATCAAATGGAGAAAAAGAAAAAAAGATGACGTGCAGTTATGTTAGTCGTTTTAAAGCCAACGAGGACTAGTTTGAAGGAGGGAAAGCAAGAAGAGACGATCCACACACTGCTGTGAAGTGTTAGCGACGAAGATTGTAATCCCGCCACCAGAGATGCATGTTGTTAGCAACGCATGTGTCACACCACGAAAGAGGTAATCTATGATCATAAAACAAGATTCCTTCTCTGTATGTAGGTCATGTGTGCTTGAGGACTTGCAGTCCAATACATGTTTAAAAATCTAAATATATATATAGCCCCAGTTCACCCCTACCATCACACCAGGCATGCCATCACCCAACACTGCTAAGTTCACCCCGAGACGCTCCAGTTTAGTTCCCTCAATGACCGTGACCATGCTCTACCACCAGGAGGCACCCGTGTTAGCAGCGACGCAGTGCGATGCAGTGAATTTGCAGGAGGGAAGGAGGTTGAAGATTGGGGAGGTGTCAGCCAAGCCAGAAGGGGGCAGAGGAGAGCCAGAGTGAAGGGCAGGAGGGACACAGAGGGGTCCGGAGAGGCTCCGAACCAACAATCGAGGACTGGACTGGCGAGGTGTCGTACAGGCTTTGAGATGGAGAATCGTTTGCTTGCAGGAGGTAAATATTACCCAATCCTGCACAAAGTAGCTAGAAAAAAAAAGGAGCATTTGCTCATAATTTACTGTACCTAGCTTCACATCCAGGGAGAGGACGGTCATTTAAGAACTTAGTAGCTTCTCCGTCATTTTGGATACAAACTAGACGGAAAACAAACAATCTGCTCTGCTGCATGTCGAAGCCTGTACCACCCCTGCAACAGTCCATTCCTCAGTCGTTTTGTCTCGCTGACGTGAGGGGTGACATACCTCTATGGCAGTGAGCTCGTCCAGGGGGATCTGTGGGGACATGGCAGGACTGGCATAGCTAGATGACGAGGGGAAGGAGGAAGAGGAGGAGGAGGAGGAGGAAGGGGTGGTTGTGGAAGAGGACGGGGAGTGATGGCTCTGCTGGATAAGGTCTGGTAGGTGGTGTATGCGGCCGGCGAAGCCGTTTTTCTCGGCGAGGCCGGGGGTTTGGGGCTGGCCAGCCGAGGAAGAGGAGGAGAGATCGACCAACTGCTTTAAGTCAACGGTGCTCTGGAAGCAAGAAACAGGCACACTTTGGGCTCGAGCAAAGCAGGCGGAGAGACGCACGTTTTGGCTGCTAGTCTGCCCGCTTCGTATCATGATTTACTATTTGTCTTCGGAGACCATCGCTGCTGTGCGTGGTCGCGTTAAACGCAATCTACAACAATCTGAGGTATTAGATCTGTAAATGTGAAATGAGAAGCAGCAAGTCTGTAATGACTAAAACATAAATGGTAATACACAGGAGAGATGGTGGAGGACGTGTGGATAAACACTGACACTGGACAAAGACAGATGAAAATGACATTTCTAACAACTACACACAAGCAGAATGTGCCTTTAACTGTTAAAGCTAAGAAGTAGATATTCTCATTCTCCCCCTTCTTACCTGTCTGATGACCAGCGTGCCGTCCTTGGAGGGCGTGCTGGCCTGGTCGCTCTCGGAGTCTTCCAGCAGCATGGTCTTCGCCGACTCCGTCTCCCCGTTACTCATCCTCCTGCGGAAGCCATGGGAATATCTGACGTCCGTAACCAGACCAGTGTTAACACTCATGCAGAAAAGCCAATGCGGCACTTGAGAAGTGACTGTAAAAGATGAATGCAACAGACAAGTAAGGACCAGTGGAGCCCACAAACGCGCCATCGCAGCTCTACCCACCCAGCCCTGGAGTCCTCGGGTCCCGAGGTGGACTCCTCTCCCGCCTCCTGGTCCACCTCCTCGTCGTCTTCCTCGTCGGTGGTGCCCGAGTCCTCGCTCGAGGAGGAATAGTCGGTGACCTTGTGGGGAGGCCTCACGTCGTCGACCGCACGAAGCTCCTTGGCCAGAGCTGTCAGATCCTAAGAGGGACAGTGAGGAAGTCATGAGTCCGATATCTTGGCGAAACTCAGGTTGTCTAGAATTAAAAAATGTGTCTTTATACACGTTGTTTCTGTTCAACTTCCTTATATTTACAGGCTCAGATCTTTGGCTATGTGTCTTTAGGTGTTCATCGTCTATTTAAGATCCCAGTCAGTCTAAGTTCTAGGATGTGGCGAGTTAAGTGTGTAAATCAGATCATAGTTTAGCCGTTTTTCTCGTCGCACCCTCTGAAGTGCATGTCTCGCCCTCAGCTTGTTCCTTGCAGACTCTTAATGATGCCGTCTTGTAAGGTCAGTGACCAGCAAGAAGAGAGGGAGGGAGGGACACGTCCAGGCATGCTCAACAAATCAAAAAGGTGCCACATTTTAAATCCGACAACAAAGCAAGGCGGGAGCGATTAGGAGCAACCCCCGGGAGTTACAAGGGAACAGGAGGAATGGGGTTCAAATCCAGGCTGGGGGGAGGGGGGGGGGGGGGGAGCTGCAGCGGAGGGTTAACCCTTCTTGTGTCGACTACAAGCGAGAAAAGTGAGGAAGAACTGTGCAGGCACGGGGGGGAAAGACGCCAGCAGAAGGCAAAACGAGTCACAGGCACACAGCACAGTATCCAGTGAGGTTAGACGTGTTGCATTAATCCTCACAAAGGGGGGAGACGGCTCTTTGATCACAGGCCGTTATCATAGACATAATGCAATGAAAGGGGGGCAAATGGTGCAAGCATAGCATAGGTGTGATTATGTAATCTCGTTTAATAGGCTTACCGCATCACCCTAAGAGGTCCCCCCAACAATCACGAACCATCGGATTCATGAGCAGTTGAATAATTAAAGTAGTAGAAAATAGAGAAGAACACAAAACAGTTTTCACCGATTCAGCATCAAACAAGTTCAACCAGCACTTCAGCAACGGTGGACTTACAGCTGGTCGAGTCGGCCTGGCGAGGTTCTTTTCATCTTGTTTTTTGGGAACGTTTTCAGGCCGCTGGAGAGGCGATCCTTCAGATTTGGAGGAAGCTTTGAGGGAACAAAAGGAGGTTCGAGTTAGTGAGGAGAAACGGAGAGCTGGCTCTCAAACCATCTTTAATTGCCTGTATTAAAAAAAAAAAAAAAAGAAGAAGCAGAAAACGTCCTGGAGCGTGAGCGGATAATAGCGCAGTAACGAGCGAGAATGGTGTTATTAGTAGAGTTAGTGAAATGTGGCCGAGTACAGTACCAGGGGACTCACAGCGTGGTCGGAAGCGGTCACCAGGACTGGCCTGGGAACTGGAGTTGGAGGAGCCGGAGGAGCTGCCGCTGCCCGGCCGAGGCTGCAGCTTCTCCACTCGGTCCCACAGCGGCCGCTGCTCCACGTTACTGTCACAGAGAAACACCGCCGCATGAACAAGCACAAGCTCCTCGAATACGGTTTAAACGTGCGCAACTGCCTCTCAAGTTCACAAACCAGTCCCGAGGGTCTCTTCACTTACCCTGCGGCGCTCCTCGGTCCAGCCTGGTTGCCGGGCTGCGACGGCAGAGGGGACTCTCGACGCGACAGTACCGGAGACCTGGATGTCGTCCTTACCGGGACCTGGAGGAAACAGATTCAAAAAAGGGTCCTCATATAGTGGCAGGTTTGCATGAGACAAGCTTCATTCAATTTCTTAGGTGTGAAAAAAAGCAAACTTAAAGTGAAATTGTACTGAAAGACAGTACGACAACATCTCTTAACCCACAACTAAGCGCTCAGAGAGAGCTGGACACAAACAGACAGCGTGATGAGTGAAGTGATTGGCAGGAAGAGGAAGTGAATGAGGGAGTCAAGGGAAGGAAAGGGATGGGGAGGGGAGGGGGGAGGAAGGGGGGTCCCTCATCAGCTCCTTACCTTGGGAGGTACCTCCTCGCCGCCGGCCTGGTGTTCGGCCCTAGTAGGGGCCTGAGGGTGGTGGAGGGGAGGTTGGGGGTCAGTGCGTGCGGGCGATGGGTGGTGGAGGTGGAGATGGTGGGGGTCCTGGGAAGGAGGAGGAGGAGGAGGAGGAGGGGGAGGAGGAGGAGAAGGAGGAGAGGGAGCGGCGCTGTTGCTGCTTTTTAGAGCAGCCAGGTGGGACCACTGGACCTTTTAGGGGGTGAGGGAGGAGGAGGAGGAGGAGGAGGAGGAGGAGGAGGAGGTGAAACAAGCAGACAACACAGTGAGACATGAGGGAAGATGTGTGTGGTTTTGAACACACATGTGCTAAGATATACAGCCTACACATGCAGACAACGCACGACACGATGATGTGATTCACTGTCTGAGCTTCGGGTTGATGCGACGGCTTAAAAGAGTTCAACATTTAGTGAAATGTGTTTATTTAGTTTGAGAAGATCGCCATCACGTCGGTAAATATGAAGCTAAAACCACAACTTGTCCACCCGTTTTCAGCTAAGCTTACCTGCCGCTGGAGGTTGCTTAATATTTAGCGTATCCATATGTAGTGAATAAGCAGATTTCCTATAAACTATTCCACGATGCCCCCCGACTGTTTCTGCACTGAAGGAAGATAAACACACTTCACCGCCCTTCTGCCCAGAAACTGACCCCCTGCTGTTGCTTCGCTGACTCACAAAAAAACGTGCGAGCACACAAACTCGGCAGTGAGGGGAGGAAGAGAGCGTCAGGAAGGAGAGAGGAAGGAATAGGCGAAGGGTGGGGGGGGGGGGGGGGGGGGGGGGGGGGGGGAGTTACCTGAGGCTCCATGGGCCGGTGCATGGCGGAGGCCTCGGCGGAGGAGCCGCCGTTGGAGAACGGTTCAGAGGAGCGGGGAGGCAGAGGGGGCTGCTTGGGAGGAGGGGCAGTCTGAGGGGAGCCCTGAATGTTCTTACGGTAGCGCTCGTCGGCCTGGGGGGAGGGAATCGTACAGGACAGAGATGGAATGAGGGTCAGAGGAAATGTTTCAATGGTTGACAAAACATAATGAAAATCAAATAGAAGGGAAACACTTGTTGAGATATGGTTCCCGTCTGCTTGTTTTTCTAACATTACTGTCTCTTAAGAGTCTGTTGTCATACACAGAAACCTTCATACTTGACGGACAAACATCTGGCGACATCAAACAGCAGCCGTACAGACACAGGTATGTGTGCACAGACAGAGGTGGAGACAGGACTCTTTGGAACAAATACATCCTTATAATCACATTTGCATGATAAATAGTGGGGAATAAAAGAGCTTTTGTTGAAGAATTTCACAGCTGGCCACCCAAGATCAAGAGAAAATCCTAAAACCTGTTGTTCTGTATTGTCCTGAGGAACAAACCCTCCAAGAGAGAAGGGTGAAAGGAGGACTTGGAGTCACATGACGGTAGAAAAAATGATGTAAGCATGAAATCAATCATCTTTGTCTCGATGGGGAAACGAAAAAAACTAACTATTTGAAAATGGACGTGAAGGTGGAATCTTGCATAGTTTTCCGACTAATTGATTATTTCTCTTTCTCTTGCTCCGCCTGCTTCAAGTGAAAACGAAGACAAAAATATGTCAGACATCCTGACGGTTTTAGTAGTCAAGAGAGACGAGTGCCAAGAGAGAGCGAGTGGACATAAAAAGGCTGCTTGCTGCCAGCCTTTGGGTTTCTATTCTCCATCGTAACCCCCCCCCCCCCCCCCCACTTGTTGCATTCAAGGCCAATTAGCTATTGCTAATTGGCCTTTTATTATTATTATGGTCGCTGAGGCTGTGTGAGGATAAGCAAGGAGAAGCTGGAAGGAGCAGGCAGCGGGGGGTAGGCAGAGCCAACGAGGACGTTCACCTCTCGGATAGGCTGAGGAGGAGGACTGACGGGCTCAGAGTCAGTGGGGGTTTCAGGCAGAGGGGGGTTGGGGGAGTTTGAGAGCTGGCTGGGACAGGTTTCATCAGAGTCTTCTCTGGCGCTGCTGCCTGGGACTTAGGGCCGTCTGAGGGGACTGTCTGAAGGGCTCTGGAGGAAACGGCACTTTCAAGGACCTGAGCCTGAGTGCGTGTGTGTGTGTGTGTGTGTGTGTGTGTGTGTGTGTGTGTGTGTGTGTGTGACTGACCAGCAGCATGGCCTGTTCACGGAGCAGCTGCTCCTGCAGCATCTCCAGGTGTCTCTGCTCCTCCTCCAGCTGACGTCTGATGTAGTCCTGTCAATCAAAGGAAAGGAAAGCAGCCAGCGTGGTTAGCGGGCGTCGAAAGAGCGGAAATACAACGTCCAGCAAGTGGTCCTCTTGTCAGACTTTCTCACCGCAAACATCGAAGCCGGCACTCAACATCTAATTTGGCTTATTCTTACTGGCAATGTGGCAGCTGTGCCACCTTGAAAACACATCCTCTGAATCAGCTCCTGACTGCACGAGGATCTACGGAGGTTGTTGTTGTTTTTTCACCGACAAGCATCCGTTCTTTCACCACGACTAGCTAATCTTTAAACTGGAGTGCCAGAGCAACATAGCGAGAAGACGTTCTACGTGACAACGTTTTGAAAGCCGACCTGTTCACGATCGTTCCTCCTCTTCTCGTCATCAGCCCGCCGGCGTTCGTCCTCTTCTTTGCGTCTACGATCCATTTCTTCGACGCGCCTCTTCTCCTCTTGCTCGCGGCGGCGCTGCTCGCGCTCCTGCTGCCTCCTCATCTCCCGTTCACGCCGCTGTTGCTGTGGGGGGGGGCAGAAGACAAAGAAATGTCAACATTTTTCACAAAAAAAACCCCGTTATATCAGCCTCATCTCGATTCATCCTACCTCCTCCAGCCGCCTCCTCTGCTCCTTCTGTTGCTCAATGCGTTTCTGCCTCTCGGCCAGTAGTTGGCGCTTGTACTCCTCCTGCTCCCGGAGCTGCTGCTCCTGGAGGTGCTGCTGGCGGCGGAGCGCCTCCGATCGCTCCTTGTTCTCCTGCTGCAGGCGGATGAAGTCGCGACGCAGCGTGGACTCACCCGGCACGTTGACAATGGAGCTGGACGACGGGAGGAATCCGGACATAGCGGGTTAGTTCAGAGAGGCGCTGGGTTTGGATTGTTACCTTGCTATACGTAGGTACGCTCGTTGTTAGGCATACCTGGGCTCTCCCTCCTGCTCTGGAGGATCCTCTTCCTCCTCCTCGCTGCCACTGTACTCGTACTCCGTCTCATCTGGACACGATAAAATGAACCACATCAGAAACTGGCTTTAGAAATGCATGATCTATTAATTCATTAATTATACTGGCACATTTCTGTGAATAAGGTGTTGGCAAGCGGAGACAAAAGAGAGACAGACGCACCTTTCTCTCCCCTCTTCTTCTTGGTACGGTCGATGTGGTCTTTGAGCTGGATGCGGACTTGCCTCTCGTTGGGCTGGTCTCGGATGAAGGGGTGCTTCAGCAGCTGGTCTGTCGGGGGGCGCTGTGTGTAGTTCTTCACCAGACAGCCCTCGATGAAGCTGAAAAACTTTTTGGACCTGTGGGGGGGGGGAAGGGGGGGGTGGAGAAGCAGAGTCAACGGGGAGAAAGGGTGCACGACAGAGAGGGCGACACACGAAAAAGAGACCCGAGGATCCGGAGTAAAACGGACTGTTCTGCAAAACAAGCTCCGATTACAAATTACCCATCAGCCCTTGCAACACTCCCACAGCCTGTGGTTTTTTCTCGGTGTGAAATGAGGTTTATACATGCGGACAGGCAGCATCAAACCTTTCATCACACATATACCATGAAAGCTGTGATGTACGGGGGCGCAGTACAACGACATCACCGTCACCATCGCACCTGCTGCCATTCAGACGGCGGGTTAAACAATTCAAACGATGCAAACAGCTAAACAACCTTTTACACTATTTTGTATTATTTAATGCAAGATAGGATCGGTAATAGTGTCGAGGCCCAGCCATATCACGACGCATGTTAAAAATAGGAACGATATCATCTTAGCTGTAGTGCCAGAGAAAAAAAAAAAAAAAAAAAGAAGTATTTCCTGCAGTGCGTCCGGAGCAGCGCTGCAGTGCGTTGCCAGGAGAGGCAGGTGTACCACAGATGTTAGACTCAGCAGCAAAGCACAGAGGAAAAGGCCAATTCAAGCCTCTGCGGTACAAGAGTAGGACATCTATATATATAACATAATCCTGTGTCACGATTTATTAGAGTTAAAATAGGATCGGACGGGGATAGAAATGCACAAAAGAACATCCCCCTCTGGGTGGTACTCACCATTTTTTGGACTTGAGCCTGGGCGGAGGGTTTCTTGGAATGAGGAAGAGCGCACGCATTGGGTGCATGTCACAAAGTGCTGGAGGAAGACGCACACATACAAGAGCATCAATATGAATTCAAGAGACTGAACCGGCGCAGAATCACTAACATAAAAAAAAAAAAACGGGCCACTCACGTGGTGCTCCTTCAGCCATTTCTATCGCTGTGATTCCACAAGACCACAGATCACTCTGCGGGACAAGACGCCGGCCGTTAATCGCACACAGACAAATCAAGGCGCGACACACCTTTTTACACAACTACTATGTCAACTTTTGAGCGGTGGCTCTTACTCTGTAATCGTACGTAGCGTCTGGGTTCTCGTCGCAAGCGATGACCTCAGGGGCCATCCAATAAGGGGTCCCGATGAAGGTGTTTCTCCTCCCCACGGTCCGATCCAGCTGAGCACTCACGCCAAAGTCGACTAGAGAGAGAGAGAGAGAGAAGAGTGACCACAGTCAACGAGGCGCTGTGGTGCACCTCAGACACTGATCCGAGGGATCAGTGGGGGAAAAACCTGTGCGGCCACTCACCGAGTTTGACTTCGGCGTTCTCCGTCAACAGGACGTTCTGGCCCTTGATGTCACGGTGGATGACGTGGTGGGCATGTAGGTGGGCCAGACCCTGAAGAGGAGGAGGAGGAGGAACACAGGACATGAGTGACTGTGAGAGAGGCGAGGAGACGAGGAGCGAGGAGAGGAACTCACCCTAAGGATCTCTCTGGAGATGTAGCCGATCCAGTCCTCCTTCAGCTGGTTCCCCTTGGTGTTCTTCACCAGGTCTGTGATGGAACCGGCTCCACAGAACTCCATCACCAACTACAAAACCAGAGGATAAGCTTGTGGTATTTGAGGAACAACAATACGTTTATTACATGACCCTTGGGGATCATAGAGCTTCGGATAACTAAATAAATCATGGCAGCTACATGTTTCTCATACTTCTTAGTCAGCCGTAATATCGTGAGTGGATTTGAGGACTTACCCAGAGCTGGTCATCGTGTCCCGGGGGGCTCTTCTTAATGAAAGCACCGTAGTAGGTGGCTATGTTTCTGTGGTGGGAATACTTCTTCAGCATGTTGATCTCCAGTTTAATTTCCTCCTCTTCATCCTAGACACACACACACATGTTACAGAGGTATAAACAGACAAGAGGGTGTTTGTCCTTCCACTGGAAACTCTTTAATGAAACAATAATTACTGTGGCCTTAAATCATCATTTCAGATGAATTCCCTTCCATACTTAGGGTCATGGCAAGTGTCCCGCTGTGTGACGGCGGCCTGGTTTTATTTCAGCCTGGCCTCGTTCACCTTTCGGGCTGGGACTCGGCTACGCAACAATGCAGAAGCAGTCGTCCGTCTACTGCCAAATGATTCCTTTGTTTAGGGATTAATGATGCATGAGTGGGTCTAATAGCGAGCTGATGGGTACAGTAGCCACTGTCGGTAATCCCATGTAAAACAAAACAAACTAAATGCACATTAGATCGTTTGGCAAATCCCGGCTAATCCATTAGTATCAGGCAGACGTTCTCCTGAATAAAGTTGCTGAGAGCTGTGAAGAAAGCCAAGGTAAACACTGTAAATATCATGCATAATTTGTGTCCGTTCACTTAATGGAAGAGCATTAAATCAGCAGGAAACGGTTGATAATGACACAAAGACCGCGTACACACAGAGCAGCAAAGGGAGAAGCTAATTCGTGACACTTTAACGCAGCGTTTATAGCCTCTGTTGGAAGTGGCCTTTAGTGGGAGACACACGCCGACCTGTCCAGTATGATGAAAAAAAAAGGTCAACTAGCGGCAGCGCTAACTCCCTGTAGCAACGTGACAATGATTAACAGCGACACACTAATTGAACACATGCAGGGGTCGGCACCGCGAGTGCTGTGCTTTAAGGTTACATGGCCTCTCCTATAGAAAGTGCAGTGGGAGGAGTAGGAGGGGTGGGGGGGGGGGGGGAACCACAGCCTTATCACTGCAGACTGTGTGCCTCTTTGTACTAATAGTGAAAATGGTGGAAATAAGAGCAATGTGACGCTATGTGTCGCGTGCATGCATCACCTACAGCAAAATGGCAGTTGGCTGCCTGTGCAGGCGGCCATACTGCTGCTGCATGACTCGTTTGAGTTGACGTAAGCCTTTCTGTTGTGCGCAACCCCCCCACCCTCTCTCTCTCTCTCTCCTGTCTACCCCCCCCCCCCCCCCTCTGCCGTGCAGCTGTTGGATTATCACGCTGCCACAAGTCACAGGGCGAGGGGGAAAGACCGACACAATCAGAGTGGAGGTTTGTGGAGGAAACAACGTCTTAATGTACAATCCACAAACAGGAGAGTGTAGCGGTCGCTCGCTGAGCTTTCTTTAAAGCAGGGGACTGTTTGCAATTTTCATGGTCGAGCATATGGAAGAAAAATCTGTTTGTTTTCATGTCTTTTCCAACATTACAAGTTTAAACAAATCAGTTTAATACAATCCAGAAAGACGAAGACAACGTGATGTTGCAACACACAAACAAAGCCCCGATCTGCCCAAATCCAGACAACCTATACCAGGATGATTGGAAATGCTTTTAGACCATATAAAGCCGAGGTAGATAGGCGTCCATTTTTAGCTTTCGAAAGAGCAGTTTGAGGAGTGTTTGGATTTGAGAATGTGGGTCAGAGTGACACTGTGGATGAGCTCTACAGCCGGGACGGAGGAGCGAGTGCAACCCGGGCCTCGCTAAACCACAGGGAAGATGATCAGGTAACCGTTATAAGACGAGGATTAACATAAACAGAACCTGGTACGTCCTTGTAAGGAGTGCCCATGAGGTTTAGGGCTGGGACCAACTATTGTTTCACAGTCACGCTGACTTAACAATCCCAGAGGACTACCTTAAAGTAAGCTTGATCAGGTTAATGCTGGAGACACCATGAATCATTCAGCCGTGTGCCGGTTATGAGAATATGGCTTAAGATCAAGCCGTCGAGGACGCAGGTAAGTGAAGCAGGTTACGCCTCAGCGTGCACCTGCTTCATGAGAAACCACTGCTGTCACTACACGTCTAGGAGGCACACCTTCAGCAGCGACCTGTCACACAGAGCGGGAAACGGTTGAGCAATATTCTCCGGCACCGGTTACACACACGATAACGGGCGAGTGTGTCACCCGTGACTCACCGTGACGTCGGCTTATGCTGCGAGGAGCGGCAGCAGGCAAGTCGGGGCACACACACACACACGGGCTGCTGCCGCGTCAGTAGCCTCTGTCAAGGGGTTTATGTGGATCACAGTGCCAGCGCATGCGGCACTCAGCGGCGTTAAATGTGTTCCTTATAAGGGTAGTGATGCGTGGGTGACATCTAGCTGGTGACTTTAGACGTTTGCTCCCCCGGGGGGGAGGGCGATGGACGCCGCAAGTGAAACTCATTCAGCAAAAGCCTGTTATCAGTGCAATGTGTGTGTGTGTGTGTGTGTGTGTGTGTGTGTGTGTGTACGGTATCATTACACTTCCTCCGTCATTATTATGTCGGTGTGGGTGGTTGGCCCTGCTGGCCTCCACTGCTACTCCACTGAAACCGTCTGCTTTGTGTCTCTGCCTATGTGCGCTTGTGTGCGTTCTCTCATCTGCAGACGGGACCTCCCACGGCTGAGGGCAGCCTGCTGGCCGGCCAAATGACGCACTTCACTCAATAAGCATCCTGTTGCCTCTACCCCGCCCCTGCTGCTTATTATGGGGGGTGGGGGGGGGGGGACTCATTACAGAGCTCAAAAACATGTAGACGTCAGATCCGATGGAATGTCTACCGATTTAAATATTAACCAGACGATAACGCTCAAACACATCCACGTTCGTCGTCATACTTCAGCTCATTTTTTCCAGCCGGCGCGTCATTACCATGACGATGAATGACGGAAGATGAAACGGTGTGACGTTTAGCCTTACCTCTGTGACGTCCATGACTTTGATGGCAGCCAGCTGTCCAGTCTTGACGTGTCGTCCCTGCGAAGAGACAAAAAAAAAAAACGAACAGTGTCATCTGGATGTCAAATCCTAATAATTGATTAATCCCGTTCTTCCAGTAACAATGCCAGACAGTTAGCGGTTTCAGCTTCTGAAATGTGATCTGCTTCATGTCCCTGTAATTTGAATATCTTTGGGTTTTGGGCTGCAATCAATCAACTGGAAAACGACTTGTTCCCATCAGAGATTACAAATCTCAAAACTGATACATCCCACGGTATAAATAAACACACTATATATATACAAACCACAGATGAGCATTTTATTCCCAAACTATATAGTCCCAACATTCCCAGACTCCTCTGCTCTCCTAACACCCTACTGCCACTCCTTACATAAACAAAGGACCGAAATAGAGGCCTCTGTACGACCCCTCCCTCCCGCCCGCCCCCCCCCCAACCCAGAGAGGAGATAAAACACAGGACATTTTTTGGGAGCTGGCCCAGTCGGGTATTCCCCTTCTGGCTCTTTAGGAGCTCTGCTGTGTCACTTGCAGTATGGGAGGGAGTGCAATACGTCCACGGACCTCATGCACAGGCTACAGGTTAAGTAAATGCACGTTCAGACACCCCCGGCCAACAACACCGTCACCATCTTAGCCAGTGCATTCCAGAGTCAATTGAAACTGTATGGATTATGACAATAAAAGCCATGCAGGCTTAGGGGCCCTCTCTTTTCACTGGGCAGGATGGGAGGGGGGGGGGGGGGATGAGAGGGACACTTTACAATGCCTTTAATCCTCTCCACTTTGATCCCAGGGGTCACCACCACCACCACCAAAAAAAAAACCACAGTATGGCCGTCAGCTCCCTGAGTCCTGCTTCACTGGGCCCACTGGTCACAGGTGTGACTCAGTGGTCAACTTCATCTCAGCGCTTGTATTGTTCTGTACGGTGTAGCTTTTGAAGGGGAGAAATATCCCATTCTTCCTCTTACAGGTGAGCAGTGAGAGTCCAAAGGCAATAAAAACACACCCGTGTTCATTCATACACACTCGCCGAAACGTTAATGTAACTGTATTAATGTTTTGTTTGCACCTGTACAAGCCCGTAAACAGAGTGAACAGTGACTCTCTCATGACAGGAGTCATTGTGGTTTAAAGCCCTCTAGCCGGGTGTGAGACCACGGCACCTGCGGAGGTTAAATGGTTTCCATGTCAAGACGACTGCTTTCTCTTTCTCCGTCTTCGGGGAGTGAAAGAATCAAGACGTTAAATCGTGTCCCAGCAACCCTCCTCTATTAGCGCGACGGCTCACTCTGAATCTAATAGTTTTCTTGAGACAAAGCTTTGCTTTGATCCAAGGATACAGTCGCACACACAGAGGGCCATCCAGATAGTCGTGGGACACAGCCAACTCAACAACAATGCCTCTCTTTGGCTGTTAACAAACTAAAGCTGTTAATTCTCACAGCTGACAGAGCCGAGATAAATGTGCCGAAAAAAACTCCCGACAGCCTCGGAGAAATGTCTGTTGACGTTTGGCTTTATTGATGATTTAAAGACATGTGGTTTGGAAGTGACACCGGGAGGTTTAGGATCTGAATGCGCTGTGATTCCTTCCCTGTGAGCCTGAAGAATGTATGGTCATATAAACCCAAACATCTCTCAGCTTGTGGGTGGAGATAGTGTTATGTAGGCCACGAGGTAATTGCATTTTGACACCACAGAACAACTGGGTTTGGTTGCGCAACATTAGCATGCGAGCACTGGGATGAGTTGCTTGACGTGCTTAATCTCCTTAATTCATCCATCCTTTGTCCTTTGGGACAAGGAAACTGAGCAAGTACTTTGGGGGGAAATGACGCTAAACTGCATCACTACAAATTGAAAGATTTTTTTGGAGAATGGATGCTGCCAAATCTGCTCAATAGATCTTATAAATGTGCTATTACCTAGGTTATTCTAAGAGGAACTGGCAAGCAAAATGATGGAGGGCGCTACAAGTCAAGAGATTCGGCATATTACTCATCCGTACGACTGTAAATTAAGAATTTTTAGCTACAGCTACGATGATTATTTTCATTATCTATTAATTTGCAGGATATTAAGCAGCTTTTAGCATGAAACGTCACAATAATGATACAGCTTTGGCTCTAAATGTAGTCTTTTCATGCATCCTTTTGTTGCCAATTGTGCCCAAACACTGCATTTTTCAGGCCGAAACCAAATACCAATATTAGAGTTTAACAAATCCAATATGTCCAATATCAAAAGATATTTTTTTGTTAGTTATTAGCCGACATAACAGTCATATCTGCGATGCTAGCATCATGAATAGTGGATTTTAGAGGCTGATTCCACGAGTATATCATTCAATATTAGTCTGAAAATGTCAAAAAACTGTGT
Organism: Leptoclinus maculatus; assembly: GCA_032191485.1. NCBI lineage: Eukaryota > Metazoa > Chordata > Actinopteri > Perciformes > Stichaeidae > Leptoclinus > Leptoclinus maculatus. The sequence goes on along the minus strand of JAVDOI010000021.1, from coordinate 4,464,376 downwards.
GAGAAATGCAAACGTATGTATAAAGATGTATGTATAAAGATGTATGTATAAAGAGCCAAAGGCCAAGTCTTTAAAAGTCTTGTTTAGTCCAGAACAATATTATTCTATTTACAATTATATTAAACAGAAAAGCAAAACATCACAATCGGATTTTCCTTGATAAGCAACTCAAACATTCAATTATAAAACTGTTGACGTTTACATTTCCTGCCGATGGACTAATTGATAATGGGCCGATGGTTTCAGCTCTGGTCCTGTGATCAACCCTGCTACGAGCACGGGTTGATCACAGGAGGGCCGTGGCCCCAAAGGGCCCCTTGAAGCGGCCCGCTAGGCGTGGCCGCGGAGGGGTTATCTGAGGCACCGAGCTATCACTCAGCCCTGCCTGGCCTCCATCGCAGCTCCTCTTAACCACGGCCAGATGTGCCGCTGGCCTCTCTCCAGCTCGGCACTAAACCACTGACTTGACTTACTGCCGTTAGAGCCGGAGACATTAAGTCAGAATCTACCCCAAAAACAAGACTGTTAACGCCACCGCGGAGACGGACATCTCACCCAGCGCCGGAGGACACTGGAGGAGCGAGGCCGTAACCGGCCGCTCTGCTGACATACGGGGGGTTTGAAAATGAGACGTTTCATCAGGTGCTTTGACCACGTGGGCTCAAGATCAGCGGTAGGAAACCAGCCATTTGTGTTTTAGGGTGGATTTTTCACTTAACAGAAGTGAGCAGTAATGCTCAGCAGTACCGTTAGCGGTCGGACCGCTGAGTCGGGAGTGCAGCTTCCCATACACATCACACGAGGCTCGTACCCTCACCCGATATCCAGCCTCCCCCCCGCCTCCCTACGCCGTTAATGTAAGATCAATCACACTTAGTAGCCATTGCAAAATGACGCCTGGCTTTCTAACCAGGTCACCACCACCAACAACAGCACCACCACCGCACAACAGAGTGCTGCAATTGATGCTTTTCGAACTAGCCATGTAAGTGCAAAGCAAACTCGTATTAGTTCACACAGCAATGGGGGGGGGGGGGGGGGGAGCCGCTGGGTGCCGCGGTTTGGTTCTTCAAAAAGGTCACCGGTGGAGCGGTGGTAATGAGGGCGACGTGAACATCTAAGGCGACATTTGAACCGGCAGAGTGAGGAGGTGGGTCGACAGAGGGGGGGCGATAAACCGACAGGTCGCAACCTCCGTCTACCTCGCGAACACACACACACACACACACACACACACACAGATACACACTTCGGCCTTTCGTCTTCCTCGACACACATCAGATGAATGCTCGATCAGCAGTAAGAAGCAGCACAATGACATCCGGGGCTGTGGTTCTTCCACTTTACACTGCTGCTGCATACCAGCACACTGACCCAATTCTCACTCTCTCACACACACACACACACACACACACACACACACACACAGCCTCGGCCTCGCTGCCTCCACTCCGCACTTTCGATTGAACGGCAAAGACAGAGACGAAGATTTAAAAGACAGGAAGTGAGAAGCCGAAGAAGAGTCTCAGCTGATGGGACTGTACGTCCATTGATCGCAGTGCAGTAGCTGGCTGCTGTAAGGGATCAAAGCTGCTTAGCGGAGACTTTGCACAGGTCTTAACAGGAATTAAAATATTACAATTGAAGGGTGTAAAAGTGGAAAATCTCGCTAGAGACGAACCGCCAGAAATTATAGCTGTAATTCATAGGTGCGTCTGCTTCACTTGCTAGTTTGCAGGTTTTTGTTTTTAAAAAGCAGGGAAAGATGCTCGTGGGAGTCTCGATGTGAGAGAACACAGTATGATGTCATTAAAACAACATCAAAACTAGAGGATGAGCTGTTGTGTCGGAAATGGGTTTTGGCTGCATGTGGGAGCAATGAGAGGGAAGTTGAGTGGGTCTTAACAAGAATCTGAGTTTACTCTGGAGAGAAAAAAAAACCCCCATCCCTGATTTGGACTGAGAAATGAGAAGATCTACTCGCATTAAAACAAGAAATGTCTTCAGGAAACGTGGCCTCGGAGGCAGAAAGACAGAGAAAGAGACTGTCTCGTCAGCCGGCGCCTTTGTGTCTCATCTCGACACCACTCTGGTAATGAGGTTCCTCAATGAGCTTCACACACACACACACGGACACAGAGAGGTTTGTTCAAGGCAGCGTGGCCAGTCAGGGGACGTTGTGGGTCTTGTGACACCCATCAGGGAAGAGGGTCACTGTGGGTGAGATGGCGGGGGGGGGGGGGGGGGGGGGGGGGCAAAAGAGATGCACACACTGTCCGTCAGAGAGAAGGTTGGAGGAGAAAACAAAGGAAGGAGGTGGAGGAGAGAGCAGAAATACAGTATCAGCTCCTGAGATGGAGGAATTTTGGCGTTATATCACATCACTGAGAAAAGCCAGTTATGTGCACATAAGAAATATATAATATTCTTATAATTTGGTGCATCCGTGGCACACCCGATGGATGCACAGCAGGCAGGGAGGCCAGGTCAGCCTGACTATATATGGAATCTTCCCCACACACCACGCACAATGTGAGGAATTATGTCTTTTCCTATGTTATCATTACTCTCTCTCTCTCTCTCCCCTTTTTTTTTTTAATTCCTACATCCAGAGTGCACCTGAGATAGTCTCCAGAGCCAGCTGGTTCAGTGCCAACTGATAAAGAGAGAGTCTCTTGTGCGAGAGCTGTGCTTTTCAAAGAGCGTGGACATAAACGCATTATTATAAAATACCTTCCGACCGAGTGCGTGTGGCAAACACACATATATATGTATGACGTCATCTTCCACTGAATAGTTAAACACGGAGGTATCCACAGAGATCGTCTGCTGGTTTAGAACACAAAATAATGAAGTGATTTTCATTATGGCCGTCAGTCAAATTGTGCTGTGTTTCCAGAAGTTGTCTGTAATCTGC